>OZ014507.1:72701275-73913776 GCA_963966075.1 Aphodius sticticus
AAAGGTTTTTTATTGCCCTTCAAACTTTGCGCCCCCTCTACTCGTCTGCCTGGAACAGTTTGCTCCCACTGCTCCCCGTAGCTACGCCCCTGGCCAGTTTGTCGGCTCTTTCGTTGTCTCTATCCCGTTTGTGCCCTGGCAGCCACTGTAGGGTTACAGTGTTTGTCTCTGCTAGTTTTGTAGTCACTCCCAGGTTATTCTGGATTAAATTTGTAGCTGTCAAGTGATGTGAGGGTTGCTTGGCAATCGGAGTATATTACGATGTTTTACTTCCTTTGTAAGGTTTCCAATGCGAATTGACTTATTCCAAATATTTCGATCTGGTAAGGTGTTGCCAGCGCCCCCAAGGAGAGACTTATCTCACATCTGGGAGATGGACTATATATCCCTGTGCCTGATTCATTTGCCCTTTTAGACCTGTCTATGTACCAGGTCAGGGTTCCTGGCTTTTTAGTGTTTTCTCCTTGCTTCCCTCTAATTATTATTTTTAAGGCTTTCATCAGGGAGTAGTGTGATGTCATGCCGTCGTTTTCCATTGCTAATGGTGGGTTTGCGACTGTTTAAACTATTCTGGAGTGTTTCCCATTTGTGTGCCAGTTTCCGTTAAGTTGTTGCTTGTATGCCCTTAGCAATGCTTCCACTGTAATGACAATGTCCAGTGGTTGGAGGTTTAACAGGATTTTCATGGGGGCCGTCAGTGTGCTGCCCATGGCGCATATGCATAAGCAACCTAGTCGCTGTACTCTCGAGAAAGCTGTCTGGGCAGTATTCTGTTCTACTTTTGCCCACCACACTGTGCATCCGTAGGTGATCATGGGTTTTACCAGAGATCTTCCCTAGAGTTTACCCATGCACTTCCCCATCGAATCAGAAATTGCATTATACAAGCTTTCTATGTTTCTTGCCATTGATTTGGTCTTGTGTTAGTTGTCGTGTGACGCATATTTCGTGATATTTAGGTTTTTCAAGTTAAAACGACCACACCATAAAAACGGGTCATTTTGACCCAGATTTATTTCTTAATATTAGAACATCTAGCATTAACAATATTGAAACAAAGAAATACTTGTGTACGGCAGCCGGATTGCATCTCATTTGAAATAATATTCGGCTTCATCATATCCAGAGGATGTTCGTAGTAAACTTTCATGACAGACAGTTGTAGGCATTGCAGAAAAATGAATATCAGTACATATTCAACATTTATGTCCGAAATTATTCATACTTGACATCAAAAGCTTCGGATTACGATTTAAAAATTCTGACGAGAACGTTTGACAGTCGTTTTGGACTTATCGAACGTCGTTAAATATGAAGCGACTAGTCGAACATTTCACCGGCGAGAAGTTTTTCGATTATTGGCGAACGAGGCAGGGAACCGTACGAGGTAATCCTCCTCTTAAAAATTTAACGGGCAAAAGGACTTTCTTCCCCGCTGAAATATACATACGTTTAGACTTTGCTTTTACGCAAAAGATTTTCCGCCCGAGGCATTCAGATTAACTTCCGCACCGAAAACGTTTTACCCCCGTCTGTAGTCGTGTTTGAACAGGTCTCTACTTACTAACTTAACAGAGTTTTCGGAACTAAATACTTTAATAGTCCTGTTCCCTAAAATTCGTATATTTTGTGTGTGCGATGTTGTTGTTGGGTTTAATCTTTTTGAGCTTATTTATGTGCCCAAAAAATCACGATAAATAAATAAGTGAATAGACAGTTTTTGAGTTATTTCTGTCGTTCCGTGTATCGAATAAATGTCATTGTCCATATTGCAGTGAATATTCGGATATACGGACATCATGTAAAACCAGATTGACCGAATAGCTACTGCAAGTTTTATCTAGTTCTTTTTTGTGATTAGAAACTTCTACTGTGACAAATGGTTGAAATAAAACGTTAGCTCTGAAGGTGTTGTGAAGTTTGGAATTGTATTTTAGAAGTTATACATTTTGATATTACTTTATCACACGTAGTATGTAAAGTATTGTAATCGTGCCAAAAGTTTTTTTTAGATTTTAGCGGAAATATGTCTTTTTTGGTCCCCTGAACATTTTTGACCAAGGTACAAAAATTGTCTGTGTGTGTGTGAATGGATGTGTGTGTACCCGTTTTTTGTGGCGACGATTCCGGAGAAACAACTAAAGGTATCGGGACGAAACTTCATATTTAGAAGTTTCATGACCAAACTTAGAGCTGCAAAGCTTTCTGTTGAAATGGGTCCAAAGGAACTGGAGGTTCAGTCTTAGCATTTTTCAAAGATTTTGAAGCCGCCATTTCTGAAATTTTGTCGAAATAGTCAAATAGTAAATTAAAGTAGTGGAAATTCTGAATAATTTATGACTGAAAATTTTTGGTACAATCTATAGTTTAGCTGCATGAGCAAATTCTGTTTCATCGAGATCAGTCGTACTGCTTAAAACTATTAGCCAGGATATGTCAGATATTTTGATTCTAATGACAGTAGGTAGTGTCAAACGCTAATGTTTTGACAAAACCTACTGTCAATATAAGCTGCGTTCGGATATTGTACACCGTTACACTTTTTACACCAAGTAACACGTAAGTGTCATTTGGACGGTGTACATGATGTCAACGGAGTACAATATCCAAATGCAGCTTTAATCGACATATCTGTCTAGTTCTACTAGTTTTATTTTAATGCAGACATACCCAATCTCGATCAAATAGAATCTCATGCAGGTAAACTATTAATTTTATATATAGTATGATAAAGTCATGTGCCTGGCCACACCAGATTTTTTTTTTAATGTTCATATAAATTTTATATTTAGGGGTCTGGGCACTTCCGGACAACAGTTCCCATTTCCATTTATCTCAGAAGGCTTAATTGCAGTAAAATGAAAAAAAAAGGCTGATTAAAAAATAATAAAAAAAGATGTAACGATGTTACACTCTTAACTGGGTCTATAGAACAAATTGAATAGTGCTTCGTGGCAACCGCAGTGGATTTATACAAAATGTCTCAATGAAATTGTTGTTTTCTTTAGAATTTATTCAGATCGATTACTTTCTGAAATACGCAACAAACAAGCTGTCCCATTTTTTCCCCGAGAAACAATTTTAGTAAACTTTTATATGAACCAAATTGTTTTTTCTAATTGTTAAAAAGTTACAGCCGTTTGATAGATTAACAAAGCAACGACAAATGCAAAATAAAATAAATCAAACAACACGAAAACGAATCAATATGGACCGATAACAACAACAAAAGCTAATAAATTTAAGGAAAATAATACAAAATGATGAAAATAAATTGAATAAACAAATTAAGAAATAATCCGGCAAACCGGCCGAATCGGCCGAAAATACGTTCCATTCCTAACAGAGATTTTGTAGGATCGTATACAGAATGATTTTATATTCGTATACAGGTTGAATTTTTTAAATTTTGCTTTTTGTTTTTTTTTTATCATAAAGATATGAAATTGGATGTACAAATTTTGTATTCTTTTATGTAGGCACATTTCCCATAATGAATTTTAATGTTATAATGTACACAATTTATGACGGTTTTCTTTCATGTTTTTTCACGTAGAACGCCATTTTTAAATGAAATATGTTGACACAAATTCTGAAACTTGTAACCCTCCACTACTATAGTACACACTTACACTTATTTCCACAAAAAAAACAAGGTCGGTTATATCTCGATATGAACTGAAGTTCTGCCCGTTTGTTTTTAAAATATTCTGAACGCAAAATGACCCGACCTGTATTAAAGTACTTAATGACAAATTATGAGAACAACAATCACTACAATAATTATTTGCACATATTTAGGCGGTTCTAGCCTCTGCTGATTATATCCAATTAACCGTTCGTTTTTTAGTACTAAAACAGTATTATTTGTATTTTATGAAGTCCATAAGTTCGGTAGTTGTTAAAGTAAGCCAGGCATACAGCACATTGAAAGTATTTTATTGAAAATCTCGAAACAAAGATGGTCACCCAACATTGGACGTCATGGGTTATGTTTGTACGAAAATATACACGATCCAGTCCATGATATTTGATGCTTTTGATAAACATAAACACTATTTATTGCAATAAAAAGAAAATCTTAATTTTTTCCATCATTCTTTCATATCTTTCTTCAGCAGAGGCTTTCAGATATTATTACGCACATCGTCAGAATTAACTGTCACACGCGACACTCATCCAGATATATCTTCACATAAACAGTTCAACTTCTTGGAAATCTCCGACAGGGCGCACGAAAGCAGGAAACGAAGGCAGAAAGACACGATGCGAATATTTCAGCCGTTTTTAGCTGCTTATAAATAACCGAGCTTGCGCGAAAAGTGCACGCGGTGTCACATAAATTTAGGTATTCCAGAGGCTGTAGGCGCCCTCTACCTGAAAACGAAGCCGTCGCGTTTTATTGTGTCTCCGGCGGCGTAGAGTAGCAACCTCTCGCCACCCTCTGCAACGGGGGTGCGTGTCCGCTAAAAGCTCCTAGCAGCGCGTCTGCTCTTATTAAAACATGTTATTAATGAGGTGGATGGATGAATATAACGGGAAGAGTTCGTTAGACTCGTTAGTGGGATAACTGGAGGCGATGCTCCTTAACTAAGGTGAACAATAGCTAGTTCAGTAGCTTGTAGAGAATTATTTATACAGCCATTCAATTATACTGTATATATAGTTATAGTAAATACCTATTACGAACTCAAATAATACGCGTGGTGTATATTATACCGGATGGTCGTTTTAACTTGTGACTTCTAAATATCTCGAGAAATATTCATGGTACGACAAAAGTGTCTTAAATAAACTTGTGGGACGCAAAGGGGAAAATGAGATGGCGATATCACTTTTATTGCAGATGGCACTGCAATCGGTAAAAATAAGGTTAACTTAATTTTTTTAAATGGGAATACCCAAGTTTATGATTTTGCGCTAAATAAGATGTATATTTTGTCTGAACATACTTTTCGTACGATGCATCTATCAACAGTTATTGACGATGGAAGTTTGTGGCGTCTGCGGTACTTAAAGCCGCTGCCACTGGCAGTCAAAGCGACGACTCTCATGTCTACTCATGGTACAACGTAGGAAGGTATGTGCATAACGGGAACACGTTTTGGTATCTGTCGCGTTGCCCCGTCATGCGCATAGGGTTTGTTTATTTAGCGCAAAATCGTAATTTGATAAAAAAAGTTGGGTATTACCATTTAAAAAAAAATGAAGTTAACCTCATTTTCACCGATTGCAGAGCCATCTGCAATGAAACTGATATCGCCATCTCATTTCCCCCTTCGCGGCTTACAAGTTTATTTGAGACCCTTTTGTCGTACTATGCATATTTCTCGAGATATTTAGGAGTCTCAAGTTAAAACGACCACCCGGATACCTATTATATTTTCCGTCCTTCCGTTACATGATTATCTGTAGTTTCTCTATTTCTCACTACAAAGCCACGGCCTGAATTAGAACAAGGAACCTTCCAATTTCCGGTTTGGATCACTTCTAGTTGAGCTACAAGGACTTTTTGAGTCCTTATACAGGATTATTGGTATCTGAACGTAATCATTTTAACAATATTTCACCCCCATGCGCATTATCCTAAAGTTATCAGAGATATTTTAATTCTTTAAGAAAGCGCTAATACTGGGCCAAATGTTTTAAATCATTTCAGAGATTTAAACGGAAGTTACATGCTCAAGCATTTGTTGCTCGTCGTTCTAGATAGTTAGTTCCTTGATGGATAGTTATTGAAATACCGAAGTTTGTACGACTAACTGAAGCATGGTCGTGAATTTCTGAAATGAATAAACCCGTTTGGGCCAGTATTGATTTCTAGATGATGTTTTTGAGGGCATTTTGATTCGTGAACATATATTACTTTTAAAAGACACCTTTGTGTAATGTATAAGGGGAAAAATAGCTTGAATTGGCCTCTACTATCAGGGGTTTAACCCTGTATATTATAGACAAATCTTACACTTCCAGGATAAATTGCTCGGATTTGAACATAAACATACCCGTGAAAGTATTCTCCATACTCTTTGTGAGAACAATGAACATTTACCAAACTTCATTAATTAAACTAACCACCCCCAATTTGTGTCACAACGGGCTTGTTTAAGTTCGATTGAAAGTATTCTTTCCTTGAACTGACAAAGGGCATAGCAGGATAAGCATGTGAAAGTTGCCCCCGCACTTATCTGTCTGGGATTTATACTGTGAGTTTGTACTCATGTATGGTTACGTTTCCCAAAAGATCAGTACTAAAAAATAATATTGAGGGGAGTTTATGGGGGTTGAAAAAAATCGAAAAACATTTTTTTTCGAGAATGGCTGTACCGATTTTGATGGGAAAAAAATATGTTAGGGGTTTCGATGGGGGGGTGTTTTAGAAAAATTATGGATTTTATGAAATTTTTTTAAAGTGGTGAAAAAAATTTTTAAATTAAAAAAAAATTAAATCTATAGGAAACTTTAGAGATACAACCACCATTTTTTGACTAAAAGTACTTTCAATTGTTTTGAATAATATGTCCAAGTTTGAAATAAATTAAAGGGTTAACAAAATGAAAAACCTTTAGCGTACCGCGTAAAGAGCACCGTCCGCTGTCGAGTGTGGTATATGTATGCGTACACTGTCAGTTGCGTCTGTCCACTGACCAAAACACCTCTAAGATTGTTCAAGGTTAGAAATAGCATTGCCTAAAATGTAATTCGCCAAACAATAAAATACGTTCCTAATTAGCGGATAATTTTTACAAGTTTCTGGAAACTACATGTGATATAGAGTAAAGTTTGAAATTTTCTTCAGTTCGGAGTGCTTTGTTAATATGAGCCCCCCCGCCTCTCACGCTTTCTTATTGTGAGTCCCGTCGCCTCGCAAGTTGAGGTACTTAGAAAATAAGTGTAAAACTCTATGTATTATACCGGGTGAGTTTTTAACCTGGAAGTTTTAAGTATCTGGAGAACGATGACTCTTACGAAGAAGATATTTGAAACAAAATGTTAATATTATTGGCGGGGGGAAATTCATTTGTGCTAACACCCACCTTCTTCACCTCTTGTGGCTGAGTGGCGGGTAACTTTGTAGGTAATCTTAAATAGGAACCCTATTTTTTATTGCCTATTCGGATAGTACTTAAAAAATATGAAACATATTCTAAACTTAAACTATAGTTAATTTGAAATCTAGATTCCGGTAAATAAACTACTTTTAGCTTAACCCAGGTACAACGACGTGGACGTAGCAGTTTGCTGTTCCCTTCGGGGGGATCGATTAACGAGTCCCCTTGCCTCTCACAAGTCGGGTGCTTACTTATTGTGAGTCCCCTCGCCTCTCACAAGTCCGGGTGCTTACTTATTGAGAAGAAGACGTATTGCCGTTTCATTTTGGATTAAGCGCCTGTGTTAAATCTGATCTTATTGATAATCATACAACAGAAGTAGCTAAGAACTTGTTCGATGTTCATCAAAATCTATTTATGATATGTCATGGTACATACGCTCGTCATCCGAAAAGCACGAACAATGAATTTCAAAGAAAATCATTTTCAGGCCAAAAGAAAGTAAGCCATTGTAAGCCATAGACAATGTGTACCACTGACGGGTATATGGTGGACATGTTTACGACCATATCCTGCAAATCTAAATGATGCAGACATTTTGAAGACTTTACTTCAAGATCCAAATGGGTTATGCAAGTTATTAGGGGAGAATGATTATACAGTACTTGATCGTGGCTTTCGAGAGCTTCGAAAAATTAATGTTTTAATTCCTGCTTTAAAAGGCAAGCGAAAGCAATTATCAACAAAAGAGTCAAACGAGTCCCGTTATGTTACGAAACTTCGCTGGGCAGTGGAAGCAGTTCATGGGATTTTGAAACAAAAGTATCGACTGCTAGATCACAAATTAGATAACAAAATGCTTAAAAAAATCGGAACATATTTCTGAATCGCATCATTCCTTAACAATTTATTCGGGAACATGTTACAATCCGATTCCGAATTTTTAAACGAGATCTTAAAAAGAATGAGGGAAAGCAAAGATGTTGAAAATGCTATAGCTGTTGCGGCTAAAGAAAAAGGCTGGTGGCGCAAAAAACTGGTGTTCCAGACCATTTCAGCTAATGAAGTCTTGGATTTCCCGGAAATGACTGAGAAAGATCTGAAAATACTCTTCACCGGATCGTACCAACTTTCACAGGCTATATCATACTTAGCCGAAATGATTGATAAGGATGCGCAAATTAAATTGCAGTATGTACAAGAACAAACCAACGTGTTAAAATTACTGGTTCCATCTCGTCATATTTCCCGAAAATTATACAAATGAATTTGCCCCCCCTCCCCGCCAATAATATTAACATTTCGTTTCAAATATTTTCTTCGTAAGAGTCTTCGTTCTCCAAATATTTAAAAATTCCAGGTTAAAAACTCACCCGGTATAATACATAGAGTTTTACACTTATCTTCTAAGCACCCCATCGTGCGAGGCGACGGAACTCACAATACAAAGCACCCCGACTTGTGAGAGCCCCCTGCTCACTGAAGAACTGAAGAAAATTTCAAACTTTACTCTATATCACATGTAGTTTCCAGAAACTGTAAAATTGTCCGCTAATTAGGAACGTATTTTATTGCTTGGCGAATTACATTTTAGGCAATGTTATTTCTAACGTTGAACAATCTTAGAGGTGTTTTGGTCAGTGGACAGACTCAACTGACAGTGTACGCATACATATACCCCACTCGACAGCGGACGGTGCTCTTTACGCGGTACGCTAAAGGTTTTTCATTTTGTTAACTCTGTTGTACCACTTCAATTTATTTCAAACTTGGACATATTATTCAAACCAATTGAAAGGATTTTTAGTCAAAAAATGGTGGTTGTATCTCTAAAGCTTCTTATAAATTAATTTGTTTTATTGTAAAAAATTTTTTTTACCACTTTACCACAAAATTTCATAAAATCCATAATTTTTCTAAAACACCCCCCCAACGAAACGAATAACATATTTATTTCCCATCAAAATCGGTACAGCCATTCTCGAAAAAGAAATGTCTTTCGATTTTTTTTAACCCCCATAAACTCCCCCAATATTATTTTTTAGATCTGATCTTTTGGGAAACGTAACCATACATGAGTACAAACTCACAGTATAAATCCCAGACAGATAAGTGCGGGGGCAACTTTCACATGCTTATCCTGCTATGCCCTTTGCATTTAAATTTGCACAGCATTAGTAACTCGACTGGGAGAGCTCCCGACCAAAAATTGGGACGTTCCTGGTCCAAATCTAGGCGAAGCTATTTTTTCCACAATAACTCTCTTCAGTTCTACATTTTAATAGCGCTTTTTTTGTAGATAAGGCCTTTTCACATAGCCCCAAAAATAAAAATCAATACTACAAAGGACAATATCTCTTTATCTTATTATTTCGTAATATTATTTTCAAGAAAATAATCAAGTTGGTAATCAAGAATGAACGATCCATAACGTTTTTCTTTTATCTTTCCCGCACGTTTTATTTATTTCGCCGCATTAATAAAGCAAATACGATTGTCACGAATAGCTCATATATCAAGCCGGTCTTCCGTTTCGCGTTCTCTCCGTTTTGCCGCGAGTGGTTTGGGGGATGATTTGATAAAAAGTGGTCGATTTCGGCGGGGCCAGTTCGGGCAACCGTTTGATGAAAATTTAATAAGCCAATTTATATGTGAAATATGTTGACCTAATATTCGAAACGCCGCCGGTCTGTTTATTTGCCGGGTACATATCGCGCCTGCCGTGGCAGGGTTAGGGGTGATTTATTGTGGCAGCTGGAAATTTCGCGAATTATTTAATTCTAATGTTTTGTTTATGAGAGAAATGTGTTTTGTGGTGCTATGGTGTGTTTTTAAAATTCGGGCCGCGCAAAGAATAACGGACAAATGAATGGACAAAAAGTTGAATGGAGGTTGAGTAGGGTTAATGGGCCCAAATCCGTATCAAAATGGTTCATATCAAAACGGCTCGGTTTATGTTATCTCAGTTTATGTTAAAGCGATAACTAGAATGGTTTAAGAGAGAAGAAAAAACGACCAAATTAGAATCAAAGATACTGCAATTAATACATGAACCTTAATCCTTAAATACATAGTTTTCTTGAATGTTTAAAATTTAAGTGAAAAAAATTATTTTCCGCATTTTTATAAGTAGCTAACGGCTAGCGAATGAATTATAAGTGTATTTTCTTTTTTCAAGGAATTTAATGTACCAATCTATAAATGTTGCAGATATACAACATTGCGCGGTATGATATATAATAATTATAGATACTAGGTACTGTTCTATATGAAACATTTAAAACAATTATTTTTCGTATCACAGTACAAGTTTAGCCCACATGTTTGCCCTAATTGAGCCAACCGTACATCTTTCTGAGTTGCATGTTGACATGGTCCACCCTTCTTCTGTATCATCATTTGTTCTAGGCTGATTAAAGAGGGATCCTATTTTTACACTGATCTATTGTCTATCTCGACACAGGCATATTGCAACTTCTCTAAGAATGTGAAAGAATGTCATTTTGTATCAAGAGAGGTTGTTGAAGTGGCTATTCGGATGTAATATCCATGCGTTTGCTAATGTCATCAGGCAAATGGTAAAATATGAAATACGAATATATCATTTTTACTTCTCGTAAATATTTTATGTCGAGCTATGATGGCAACCGAAAGAACGACACTCCTGGCTTTCTCAAGTTTGTTAAGCCTGTTTTTATTACCAAATTCTCCTGGAGAATGTGCATTATTGTCGTTAAAATGTACTAATTGTCATATTTTCTCAAATCGACTAAGGCCCGGTATTTTCACCTACCTACAAAATCCTAAAAAATTAAAATTCCTTTATATTGTTTCAATTCTGCCGCTATAATATGTAATGGTTTAGAAACACCAGTTTGTTACACATATAAATTTGATTCAATATCAATTTTATCTAAAATGTGTCAGTAAATAAATATTTTAAACATTCATAGGGTGTGGACAAATTATAAAGTTATCCATTCATTATTAAGATATTCATTTCTGTGAAAAGTTAATTCTAAATCATTCTCTTTACTCTTCACTTTGTTACGTTTACATTTTCTTTGGTCTTTTGGTTGTTACTGGCAGAAACTACATTATCATTTTTTATAATTGTATATAATTTCCTTTATTAAGATTTTTTGTTGTTATCTAATTATGTTATATGTATGACTTGTTCTATACTTGTTTGAGTTTACAGAATAAATGCTTTATTTATTTATCATAGTTATCCTCACTATCAGTATTTGCATCTGCTGCATTAGCTTGTTCTTGAACTGATTCATATAATTTACAGAATCAATTAAGTTATCAATTCTAGTGGGCCCATGATGAAAAATTAGTAGATAAAAAGAAAAGCAGGTTTATTTAATTGCTACAAGCATGTTACGGCTTACGTCATCATCAGTGTAAGTAAACTAAAAAGCACAAGAAAACAAAGACAACCAATGTCACAAGTAAAAATCTTTAAGGAAACTTACAGTCAAAATGCAAGTATGAAAACTTCCTTAGATATTTCTTACTTGTGACATTGGTTCTCATTGTTTTCTTTTGCATTTTAGTTTAGTAACACTGATGATGACGTAAGCCGAATCTTGTTTGTAGTAATTAAATAAACCTGCAAACTTTCAAGGAGCTTTTCATTTCATATAATAAGCTATTGGTGTCAGAGAAGTCTTCATGATCACTAAGATTACTAATATCACTCAAATTCATACCTAATATTCTTTGTTTTTCACGTAAGGATTTCTTAGGTACCACAGTTTATCCTTAAAACTTAGATACAACTATATGTAATTATAGAAAATAGTATTGTTGTCTTTCATAGCAGATATCTACACATTTAGCTACTATAAAAAACAAATTCGTTACTGAACGCATAACATTATGGAACTACAACAATCCAACCTTATACTACAACATCTTTATATGACAATTTTACCTATAACAAATGTCAAATAAAACAAATTCTGTACTAACGCAAAATGTTAAAACTACAGAAAACAAATTTCGTAACCTCATCTTTATATCACAAATTTATCTTTTATCATATGTCAAATACAAAACATATTCTGCACTGCACGCATAATGTTGTAGAACTACAACAAACAAATTTTTATCGCAACATCTTCATATTACAACTTTACCCATTATCATATGTCATAAACTATTCTACTAACTTTAAATCAACCCTTACAATTTTATTTCACCATTACATTTTTGAAATAAAAACAACTATGACTTTCTTTTTCAGTTTGCAATAGAGGTTACGATGACGCGTCCCACTTACTTTGACAACTGAACCCTAGATATATACCCTAGATATAAAATTATATAGATTGCTCAACAATTTTACAAAAGTATGTTGTAGGAATGCACCAGTAGGTGGCAAACGCTTCTATAGCTTGTAGAGCCATGTTTATAAAGGAAGAATAAATATCTTGCAGTTCTGCAACCATATGCATTTAATATGTATTGGGTCCATATTGCAAGGTTCAAATTAACATTATTAAAAACAATTAGAAGCCTCTATATTTATCCTTGCTTTAAAAACATAAAATTTACATATAATATGTCCCTATGTAAATTTTATGTTTTTAAAGCAAGGATAAATATAGAGGCTTCTAATTGTTTTTAATAATATATGCATTTAAGGGTTAAAGTAAGATGCGCCAATTAAGGAATAAAATGACATAATGGGGTAGGGCTCGTGCTACTTACGATATGGCAGAGTTTTTAACTATGGAAACACAAATCTTGTTCCTGTTCCTCAATTAACTTTAAAAACGAACGCTTAATATATGGATTATTTATTTGTACAGACTCTGTTGAATGGAAGTTGTATATCAAAGAACTAATTAAATAACTAATTTAGCGACAATGTATGCGTCAGTTTGGACCACAATCAACGCGTCTGAGTACTTAGTATTTCTAAGATTATCACACAGATATCCTTGAATACTAAGCACTAGTTATGCACTCTGTAGAAGTTAGATAGAAGCCAAGCGAGCCAGCATTGTTTCAGGACCTCGAGCAAATACAACTTTATGGATTTCGCGAGCACAAAAGGGCACTGCAATCGCGAAATATGTTCCGCGCGTGTGTGTGAATGTATTTGTATGTGGATATATCGGGTAGATGCACCCCGATCGGAAATATATTAGGGTTTCGTGTGAACCCCCATACAGCTCTTGCTGCGACAGTACCAGAAGTCAATACCGCCAGCAGTGGACGTAAACTGATCCTGCGATTTACAGGATACTCACTTCTTTCACAGGAGTCGCCGTATCTATCTTTCAAATCGTAATAAAGTGTCAGGAGCATGGATAAAGGACCAGACACTGGGACGATTTGCTTTAACTGTTTGTATTGTATGCGAAAGATACCATGATTTTCCCCTTCACTATGGTCCACTTTTGATATATGTTTATGTTATGTTATGATAAAAACCTACCTGATTGTTTGTTGTTTTCTTAACATTATGCAGGCTGAGTCTGTGAAGCGGCTCTCCCACTTATCTCAGGATTTAAGTATGATCGAGATCTGAAACAATGGAATCAGAAATTAGAATAAAAATCCTGCAAAATACGACACAGTACAACACACATATAGTACACATGTAGCAGACTACAGTAGGGTGACCAACTTTTTAATACTTCAAGCCCTCCAGTTTTTAACAAACTGAAGTAGTTTCTTAAAAGAAATAGGTGGTTATCATTTGAAGTCCATTTTTATCGCCAACATTGCAATATTTAAATAAATATAGTATAGTATAGTATAGTAACTAAACTCCTTTCTGATTAGTGTTATAAGAATATAAATATATAAAATTACTTTGCTCAATCTGCGTTAATTTTCTCTTAAAGCGTTTTCTTTTGTTAAAACTCTGGCGCACCAGTGCACAATTTTGTGTTCTGTTGGCTGCACTCACAGAGTGTTTCATGTTCTGTTGGAAAACCGGTGCGACAGAAACTCCACTCATGTTTCTCTATGAGCTCCAACAGCTCGTGTTGGCCAGTGCAATATGGCTCCAATAAGTGTTCTGGTGGGATCGCACTCGCTTGCCCTACACTCTTGAAAAATTGCACCAGTTCGCTGGAACTGGTGCGCCCGAGTTTTACCAAAAGAAAACGCTATTAGATGAGGGATGGAGTAAGATTGATATAATTTGTATAGTCCTCTGAGTGATTGTGATTGATCTGAAAAAAACTACTTTGTAGTACAAAATCTTCCAAATCTTGCAGTATCGAAGCATTGTTTCTGCTCTGAGTTTGATTTATTTCGATTGCCTTTGCCAATATAACAGTGTCCGATGTTATATATGACTGGGCGGTCACTTAATGATGGCCAATAATGAAATTCCTTTCATGAATTGTTGTTGAATAACTATTTTTACTTCTTTACAATTTCTCTGTTGTAAATAAGATTCTTTTTTTAGATTTAAGAAACAAAGTCAAAAAAATACAAGTAAAATTTATAATTTAAATTAAAACTAATTTAAAATGTATATAAAATTAACAGAATTAATAAGTTTTGTTTAATTTAAAACTGTTCCTCTCAGAAACAACGATTGTTTTTATGTGAATACTGATCAGCTCAAAATCCTATACTTCTTTTCTTAACTTTATTTTATTCTTATGCCGAATGTGACACCAGACCCCAAACTTTTCTTAAACTTACGCTGGGCGAAGATTATTGAGAATTCATTATCGAAACAAATATAATGCCACATATGGAACTACCCAAAAAAAGTTATATTTTGTTTTGTTTTGTGCGGAGTAGGCCGGGCGCTTCCAAAAATTTAAATTATGTTTTAGACTACAACTACATATATAAGCCAATTAAAATTTAAAGTCATTCACAATCAATGGTTTATTTAAAAACTCAATCCACATTTTTAGCAAAATCTAAAATCATCAATAATATGTTAAGAATTATTTTACTATCCACTCATTTGACTAAATTTATAAAGTATTTCTACCCTCAAACTGAAAAGAGTCGACTTTGAAATGAATCGTTATATTTTTCCATTTCCCATAAAAATATAACAGTTGTGATTATTATAAAGTATTTACCTACCGTATTATATTTTTCGTACATGTAATACATTATTAGACATGAATAGAAAATATGACAGTAGGTAGTGACAAACGCTGATGTTTTGACAATACCTACCGTCAATAAAATCAAAATATATGTCAAATCCTGGCTAACTAGTTTTATTTTAATCCAGACACGACCAATCTCGATCAAATAGAAACTTATGCAGCTAAACTACTAATTTTGTATATAGTATGATAAAGTCATGTGCCTGACCACAACAGTTTTTTACTTGAATTGCTTCTTTCCTTAACTTAGTAATAAAATGTATTCTATTCATAATATGATTTGTACTATTATATTATTTGAAATGAGGCGTTACCGAGTAGCCCACTGACAAAACATTACCAATGTGGCTAATTTGCCAAAAGCTTTTCTCCAATGAAGCTATGGAACCTTTTAGATTACGAGAACATTTGATAAACATTCATGCTGAAAGAAAAGATAAACATGTATCGCATTTTCAACGACTGAAAGAAAATTTTTGGTGATGTTAAAGATTTTACTCGTTCGCTACTTCATACAGAAGTAAGTACGTTGGCTATCAAATGGTACCTGTTTAAACTTCAATTTTAAAAAGGTTTTGATTCAGTTGTAGAGGGTTTTCGAGACAAAGGAGATTCCCTACGAGACAACGGAATAAACTACAAAGCTATTGCTTATTTGACAGACATTTTAACAAGTTCAATCAATAGTATATTACATTACAAGAGCTGTAACTAGCATATTACGTACGACTGGAAAGTTAACATACGAACCGCGAAACGGCGAGTTTTGCTATTTTCCACGAGTACGTAATATACGTTACAGCTCGAGTATTGTACATAATTTTACCTACGACCGACAATTTCAATAAATTGTATCAAACATGACAAACAAATACAGGTAAGAGTATTTGACGGTTAACCAATCAATGTATTCGCGCGACATCTATTGCAACTACGGAGAACTTTGTCTGAAGTGTCGATCGAAAATTCCAGTACAAATTCAACATAAATTATCACGTGCATGTAATATATGTTACAGCTCGAGTATTGCACTTACTTACGACCAAAAATTTCAATAAATATAAATTGTATCAAAAATGACAAATAAATAATCAAAATATTCGCGCGACAATAAAGTGATACTACAGTTATTGGTTATTTCATTATATTAGTGCTTAAGAAGAGATTACATTGGCGACGATGATTTGTCGATGCCGTCTCCCCCTGAAGGAAAGACATACAAAGAGTTGATCGCCGTATTGGACAGCCATTTTCAAGAACAGGTACCAGTTTTTGCTAATCGCATGCGTTTCTACGACCAAATAAGGTAAATTCATAATAATAATTACACGGATTTTTTGTCTCGGCTGCCATTGTTTTCCGCAGAACCTGTACAGATAATCTGAATTTTGATTTCAATTTTAATTTTGTAGATTATATAAATTATTTTGAAAATAAGTATGTAAAAATTGATCACAATCTAGTTAGGAAGGAATCCGAAAAAATAAAATATTATCTGAAGTGGTTATATTTACTAAAAGGGGTTGGCCGCCTATTAAAACACTACCACTGGAATTTGAATTGTTTTTTAAATTGTGTAATGAGTTAACCATTGAAAATGGTTGTCTTTTGTGGAATAATAAAATAGTTATACCACTTTTTTCCTACTACTACCATCACCACAAATTTTACTATGTTGGTTTTGTGAATAAAATTCTCACGATTTGGACTACCTAAATTATTAGTGTCCGATAATGATACACAGTTTACTTCGCAAGAAATGTTATCATTTTTAAATAAACTGGGCATTAGACATATTACCAGTGCACCCTATCACCCGCAGTCTAACGAAGCCGCTGAAAATGCCGTAAAATTTGTAGAACATGCGTTAAAAAAATGTTTATACAATTGTCCTGGTGCAGATGTTAATTATGACATTATGTCGTGCGTTAAAAACACAAACGCACAGCCAAAGGCACACGTATGTTATAAGCGATATACGAGCTAAGCAGTCCGTGACGTAAGGGACATTTACACATACGGTCGTAGGTAAATAAATTTACAACTACAAGGAGACGAGCTAAATTTGTTAAAGTCGATTATATCTGCATATGTGTCCAAACTAACCCTATATAAATGAAATATACATGGGTCGAGGGGAATTTGGTCAGTTTGTCAGTCTGTCAGTAATAGAAAAATACGATAAAGAGTTGCCGAGTTACTGTCAGACTTTGGAGGCAGTCCACGAACTCTTCCAACAACGGTTTGAGGATATTCTCCAAATGAAAATTCCGGATTGGGTTTTGGACTTATTTATACAGAGTAGTACTAATCCCTAGGAGTCTTTACAACTGCAGGAAGAGATAATTATAATATCAACCAATGAATAACTGAAATGTAAATTTAAAAATGGGTAGCAACAATTCTGGTTGCAAAAGCAAATGCCTTAACTTTATCCCGAATTGTGGTCAATCGTCAAATAAATTTTAATAGTGTTTCCGTCATCGTATTTAGTTGAACGAGGAGTCAGTGGTCACAAATCTTTTGACGAAAAAACGAAACCACCTACAAATAACTGATAGAAGAGGTCTAAGGATGTTGCCGATAAATCTACTGCAAATGTGGAGGAAATGGTGTCAAGACACCAGGGACATCCTTGTCACTAGGATTATTTTCAATATTAAAGCATTATTAATATTTATATTAGTGTTATATTACGCATCAGTCGATCAGCATATTGTAGTAAATACAATTTAAAAAGATTTCTGGAGGGGGGCTAACACTAAATTTTTTTGAAAAGGTGAACAAAATTAGTTTGGGAACCACTGATCTACATCAATGTCTTTGTAAGCGGCGGCCAAGAATGGCATCTTCATGAGTAATCAGTTGGTTTGTTATCGCCAGTCGATACCCATCTTTTCTTTTTATCAGCGCTTATTTTATTAACCATCTTTGGAATGCGTTAAGTTAGACTATATGCTATTTAACAAAACAAGCTTTTATCAATAAAGTTTTTATATTTCTGTATAATTACTCAAGGACTTCATGATGTAATCGTACCCGCGGTTTTAGTACCTACAGCAAACCCATAAAATCCCCAGATATTCTCCGACGCTACCCTCAGAAAAGAAGCTAATTTCAATTCTTGGCTTTCGCTTTATTGAATTTCGACAGATACTGCCACGGCGAGGTAATATATAGGTGCCATTCTAATTTTATGCGAGAGGAGAGATCCTGATGTAGGTCGGGCTACGCCCAGACCTCCACCGCCCTCCCTCTCACCTAGCGGTATGGAAAAATTCAGAGATCGCTCGGATATCGATATCTCTCATTTTTAACGATACCTACCCCAGCGAGACGGCCGTGAAGCATCTCCGGCGTGCTTGTGAACTCATAAGTGATCATTCGTGTCTATTTGGGATCGTTTCGTGGCATTGCAATCCTCCTTCCAGGGCAATAGGAACGCGGGATGTCTTATGCCACCCCGCCCTCGTTGGAAGATGGGGTGTTAAATTTTATTGCTATATGCGGTGACGATCGGATAAGGGTATAACATCGATAAGGAAACGTCTTGATGGTTATTACGACGGATATGGATGTTTGTCCCGTTGCGATGAACGTAACGTTTGATTTATTGGTATTGTACGTTGGTGAAATGGTCCTTAAATTATTATTAGTAATGTGATAAAATGATTCGATGGGCACCCATAGTAAAATATACGGACCGAATTCATGCAAATGAAGTGGAATAGACAACATCTGTGAGAGATAAGCACAAATCCTTATAGAAATGTACCTATGCTATGTTAAGACTACTATTATGGTTCTGCAAGGAAAAAATGACCCTGCCATAGTATGCATTATGCGACATATTAAAATATTTCTTAAACCATTTATCTGATATTTAGTGTTATTTTTTTGTCAGGGAACCTTTAAATTTAAAATTGACGTTGTCAATATAGTGTAGAATGTAGATAAAGGGGGGCTATAACGGTGGCGTCTTTGTTCAGTCGGAATAGGGGTCTATATATGACGGGGATAATAAACAATTTAAGTCACTTTTCATGCATGAAAACTTTCAATTAATTGTACAATACAACAATCTTTTTGCTGCAGTGCACAATCTTATTCTTCCTAAAAGTTGACTTATATAATCTAGATAATCTGAATTATATAATCTAACACAGTCGTGCATGCTATCGTGAATACAACACGTGTTAGTGCAACGCTCCAAACAAAAGTAGTTTTAGTGGGTGAATCTTCTGCTGATTTACACGAAAATCAAGTGCGTGGGCCCCGCAAAGGTTACACATACAACCGACAAGTTTTAATTGCAATCCCCCTTCGAGGGGCTTCAAAAATGTCCACTTCAGGGATGGACACTGGCGAAGAACCAGGCACGGATTTCCTTCCTAACAGAAAAAGAGGTCGACCAAAGCGGTTATACAGTCAACCTGAACGTCCGCTCAAAAAGCAACAGGTCAGTGACCATAGATTTGCCACACCTCTCCCTCTTTCCCAACCTTCAACTTCACATACAACTAGTAAACAACAACAAAAAAACCAACTACAAACAACAAACAGTACTACTCAAAACAATCAAACAAAAAAAACCTACTACAATTACAACCAGCCCAAAAGCCCACGTTTTAAGGAAATCTATAGAAACGAACAAAACGCAACTTACTACAAACGAGAACTTATCCCGCATACAACTCTCAAATATATGGACACAATATAATTTTAACCCCCGGGACACAATTATCAAAACGACTGCGGGTTTCATCCTAAAGTCTGAATGCCCTAAAGCCATAATCTCCAATAACATCAACAAACTCAAAGATGCCAAAATAGTAAAAGAGTTTAACGAGGCTGGTAACAAAAACTCAACCGAGAAGCGAACACCACAAACCTCCTACTCAGCTGTTATCGCTAGTGTCGATCTGGAAATCACCGACAACGAAATTAGCGACATTCTGACGTCGTTGAGTATGCCACACAGATACTGCAAACGTATCATTTCCAGAGCTACGGGAAAACCGACACAAAAGATACGTTTCATCACCGGATCGGTAGAGGCATACCAAAAACTCTTACAAGAAGGTATTTTCTACAGGAACAGACACTATCCGACATTCGAAAGTAATGCACCACCCCCACTTCCAATACCCTGCTCAAAATGCAACTCTTTTAATCACACATTGGATAAATGCACCGAACCGACTGCCTGCAGAAAATGTGAAGGAAATCACTCAACTGACAAATGCCCCACGACACTACCAGAAAAATGCAAGAGTTGTGGCCTAGAGGGACACGGAGCCTGGTCACTCAAATGCAAACTAAGACCCACAGCACCCATACAAGGAATTCCTAACCAAAAAATCAAATTACTAAATAAAACAACTAACGACTTACCGAAAATCACAACCAGCCAGTCCAGAATACACAACCCAGTTACAATACACGACTATATTTTACATACATACATCACAAAAGTCAACTCGCCCAAAAACAACAACAGACAGGATCTCATCAATAAATTAAAAAACAAATTTATAGAAATCTACAACATTGACACAATGGTTTCCTTTTCCGGGAATTTGATGTATGTAATAATGGTAGATTTAAACAACGTCATGGCGCCATCACCAACTGAGCCCATTTTTGGCCAACAAGCAACTGTTTCAGATATAAATAATGTCTAACATCCGAATACTGTACTCCAACATTAACAGCTACTCACGTAAATCTCACCTTGTTGGAAGATACATTGAGAAAAACAATATACAATGCGCTTTAATGGTAGAGACCAAAACAAAAACTCCCATAACTTTTCGAGACTGGGCTATTCTCCAAAACTCAAGCGCAATCAGAAATCAGAACATCGGTGGAGGCGCAGTGGTGATGACTCACCCTTCACAAAGGCTCATGAAGGAGAACCCACCAACAATAAATAACAACTTTAATGAATGTATCCATTTTGCACTTCCATATGGCACTGGAAAACTCCATATATTTCTTGTATATATCCACCCGCACTCAAATATAGATGACACCATATTTGTGAAAGCTGCACTTTATGAAAACGCAATAATAATAGGAGATTTTAATACAAACGAAAGAAAAAAAAAGCACATATCCCAATTCCTTTCACTATCCCATTTTTCCCTAATTAAAACAAAACCAACTTTTATCATGGCAAATAATCCCAGCACTACTCCTGACCTGATAATATGTTCCCCAAATATCTCGGCACAAATCCACTCCACCCAAATTATTCCTGATCTATGCTCTGATCATCTAGCTATCGATTTCCAGGTAACAATTTCACCAATCCCATTACCAGCCCCTACAGAGTATATTATAAACTTTAACCGATGTAATTTCAAGAATGTCAACCGGGAAATGCACACTTTTATCAGCAACAACCCAATAATAGACCACACATCAGTATCCATCTTCACCGAAACACTCACTACATCAGTCGTACAACACTCTCCTAAAGTTAAAAAACATTACTATTCCTTCGCACTCCCTCCATTCATTATCCGCCTGATAAAAGAAAAAAGAAAACTATACAGAGAATTTAAAGCGAATGAGGTTACAGCTCTAAAACAAAAATTTAATGCACTCAATAAGTGTATACAAGTCCTAATAAAACAATATAGAAGCGAGAAGTATATGGAAGCCTGCTCCAAAATAGAACAATCTAAGGGAAAAAAGTACTGGCAGGAAATTAAAAAATTATCCCGATACAAGAAAACCATTCCGGTGCAAGAACTAACTGATCCAAACACCAATATAACATACACCGACCAACAACATATTGCAGACTTGCACGCCGAATATCTGCAAGAAGTTTTTAAGGAAAGTAACGATCCACAGTTCGACCAACAACACTACGACCACATCAATAAATGGTATGAAGATTACTTTAAGAACTACAGTCCAACTCCCAAAGAAGACCTTATTGACGAGGAAGAATATTATTCGGCCCTAGCCAAAGGCAAAAACACCAGCCCGGGAAATGATAAGATCACTCGTAACACCCTCAAACGATTAGAGCCAGAAATACATGGCCACATCTTAAAAATGTTCAACTATTGTCTCCGGAAGCAACTCTTTCCAACAGAATGGAAAACGGCACTAATATCTTGTATTCCTAAAAAAGAAAGTGGCCTAACGGATCCGAGCAACTATCGCCCTATTTCGCTCCTGCCAGTACTAGGAAAACTGTTCGAAACACTGCTTAAGTCCCGGCTCCTCTCCCATACCGACCAACATATCCCCAAGTACCAATTCGGTTTTCGCCAAAAGACTTCCACAATTCATCCCTTATCCATTCTCATATCCAACCTTCAAACCGCTCATATCAACAAACAACGATCCGCTGTTCTATTCCTAGACATACAAAAGGCATTTGACTCCGTATGGCATCGAGGTCTCCTTTACAAACTTTCTGTTCTCCAAGTCCCATTCTACATAGTCAATATCATCCGGAAATTCCTACAACACCGAACTTCCCACGTCAAATTCCGTTCATCTATTTCCCACCCCATACATCCTGAGCAAGGTGTTCCACAAGGTTCTCCCATCTCTCCGTCACTATACAACATCTTCTGCTACGATATTTATGATCCCGATCCAAATGTATTTCATCCACACCTATATTCCCTCGTTTATGCAGACGATACAGCTCTCATTTCACACTCCCATTCCCTAGACTCAGCCACTAACCGCCTCAGTTCCTTACTACATAGAATCCTCTCATGGTCCCGCAAATGGAGAATAAAAATCAACCCACTCAAAACCCAATACCTCATTCCATTTCACCGTATCATAGAGACCTCTCCTTCAATACAGGTCCATAATTCCACCATCACTCCATCCCCCTCCTGTAAATACCTGGGTATATCCATCGATACGAAGCTAAGATTCACCGGACACACAAAGCAGTGTAAAATCAGAGCAAAATCCAGAGCAACGCACTTTAGATCACTCACCTACAGAAACCGAGGAATTAGCACCAAGGGAGCAGTGCACATTTACAAAAGTGTTTGCCGTCCAATCCTGGAATACGGGTGCCTCTTATTTAATAAACTACCTAGAATAGCGCGAAATAATATGTATGTGGGTGAAAGAAGCTCTCTCCGCACAATAACTCGAATACGACACCCAAACAATCCCCTCCACAACCCATCCAACGCACTCCTTTATGAAACCACCAATATAAATCCCATCACCACTAGAATTGAAGCCCTCTCGGTAAAAATATCCAAAAAGTTCCCCCCAAATTTATTCCATTTGTTCCTAAAAAGAATCCCCAACCAACGCCAGAATACCCAAATCCATCCCAATCCCACAGTATTTGAAACCATTGCAGAAATGCGACGACTCCCATAGAAGACTAGTCAAGGCTGAAAGACTCCGGTCCATGGCCATTTCCGAAGAAATAAAAAAGAAGAAGCACCTCCATGTAATATACATTATAAAATAATTTACCAAATGCTATGTAATTTATTTTTTTTTGGAAATAAACTGTTCTATATATATATAATCTAAGACCAAAACTACAAACATGGTTTTTAAAATTTTGAGTGTCATAGCCGGGGCAGCTAAGAAATTATGACTCAAACTTTATTTTATATTATCCTAAAGTGTAATTGGAAGGTTGTTTAGAAAAAAAAATTACTCCAAATTGCAAATTACTTCAACATCACACTTAAGACTGTAACACTCTTATACATTCTTTTAGTTTTCAATCGATTTCATTATAATTTTTTAACTTCGATTTCATCTAATTTTTAAATGAAATCCATTATTTTCTCTTATTTTGATGTTGTTAGGGTTTTTGCATTTTCTTTATTCACGCACTATATACACGATACATACATGAAACGTCAAGACACACTAAAAATGCAATTTACCAACATTTCAAACTGTTCACATAGCTTGCAATGAATATTCAATAAAAATAAAAATTCACTCACGCTATAAAAGCTCCGGCCCAATAAATATTTCTTCACCACGCGCCTAAAATGAAGGAGACTACTAATTGATTTAAACTTGTCTGGGAGAGCGTTGAATAGCTTACAACCCATATAACAAAGACTTCTTTGATAGGTGGAGTGGCGATGCATCGCCGGCAACAAACGATGCGAGTGTCTGGTATTATGAGTATGAGTTGAACTATAGTCAAAGCTTCCCTTAAATCTGTACACAAAACATACGGTATCCAAAATATACACATAAAAAAAGGTAAGCAATGACTGATCTCTGAAAGTTTCTCTGCATGAGCGACTATAAGGTAAATTGAACACTGCACGAATAGCACGCTTCTGCAACAGAAATATTCTATCACTAGACAGATTCAAACCCCAGTGAACAATTCCAAACCTCATCACTGAATAAAAGTTAGCAAAGTAAAAAGCTTTAACCACTTCAACACTGCATGACTTCCTCAATTGGTACAACGCATAGCAGCCCAAGGAGTCATCGACCTCAAGACCCAGCAACCGACACGAAACATCAATCTGTACGCTACTGGGACCAAGTTGCACCTCACTAATGCTGACGCTTTTGGAAAACACAATACACTTTGTTTTACCCGAGTTAATAATTAACCGGTTGAGTGTTAACCACTGCGTCACACGTTCATATGCTCTAGATGCCTTTTCCAGCAAGTTGTCGAAGTTATTGGCAGACAGAAAAATATTGATGTCGTCAGCATATAACGACACATGAACATTGTGCAACACAGTGGGAAGATCATTAATATATAACAAAAACAATGTTGGGCCAACGATTGATCCTTGGGGCACACCAACGTCCAAGACTGAAGGCGTTGACATCCCGCCCCCAACACAGACTCTCTGCTAGCGATTTTGGCAATTGAAGAAAGCGTTTTCTTTTTTGTTGTTGTATAAGTAGAATTTACTATATTCTTCTCAAATTTGATGATATTGATACCACAGCTTGAGCTGCTGATATAATAATTCGGATTGTTAATTTTATTAATGCAAAACCAATATTTGAGTTATCGACCTTTTATCCATCTACTATTGACAAATTAATCATGTCAATGTATGATAATTGGCACTAATTTAGTGTGTCAAAAATACGTACATTAAGTCTTATATCAAGTGCGACTTCGCCATATAGATTGACGGTAATACGATTAGACATTATTTTTTGGCATCCCCACAAGAAAACATATTATGGGGTAAAATTGGTTTCAGTTTGGTTTCAGCATGATGGTGCATTCACGTATTAATAATCACAAATAATAAATACATAGTGAAAACTCCCATGTTTATTCCATGAAATGATATGTAAACGCGGAAGTATAAGTTATGCTTCAAGAAAATTAACATTTTGGCGATAGAGCCGAATTAATATTAGTCATCAATATCACGAGCCACGAAAATTTAGCCGAGTTTTAGAAAATGTTCAAATGAGTAGAATATTTATGAGAACATTTTATTGACTGGAAAAATCATTACACGTAGTGCGTACATATCAGGGTGGCCACCTTTTTGTAATTATACACGAGGGCAGTAAGTGGGTGAAAATATTATGTCATATCCAATATGTCCACATCGCACTGCCACATAAAACACAATCAAATAGTAAAACAAACTGTTCTTGAAATATAAAGAAAACAAATACTACATTACTTTATTAAATATACAAAAAACAATACTTTGTTGTGGTAATATCATATAAAAATAAGATTTTGGTATATTCTCAAAAACTACCATGAAATTTCCCTACCGAAATTTGAATCTAGCATAAAATGTAGAAAGCTTTAAATTCGTCGACTTTTTGGAGCCAACTTTTGGTGCTTAGCCAGGAATTTTTAACTTTAATTCATCATTGCTGTATTTAAGGTAAGACGTAGTAGGCTGGAAAAGAAGAAAAATATTAAATCTTATCGAATTGTTCAAAACATTTATAGGTTAGGTTAGGTAGCCTAATTTCATCCTACACAGATAGAAAACTTTGTTTAATTGAATGCTTTGAGTCAAAGAAATCTGGTGTTTCAAAAAAGGCTAAAAAATATTTATTTGCGGATCAAAACGTATTTGTTTGAAATATTTGCCTGGTAGTAAGGGCGTTTATTTGTGTCAAACAACTTATATTTTCAGTTATAATTTAAAATTTGTATAATATAACGATCTACATTTATTTAGTTCAAATAATTATGTTTGTGTTGAGTGAAAGAATTATAATTTTTTAAATTTACGAAATTGTTGGTTGTTAAAGTGCAATATTTTAAGGTTACGATAAATGGTTCTTTGATTAAAGAAATTATTGACCTATTATTGACTAGAACTTTTCGAACGGTACAGTAGAGCAAAATCTCCACGTGTCACCGCCTTTTGTGATGCCGCATATCCTCGACCAGTGGTTGGTTTCCCCAGCCCTACATATTGTCGTGGTTAGAGTAGCAAAGTGTACGGTGCTTCGGAATCGGAAGTTGAACCTGCATACACTGTGCTCTATACTGCCGATTCACAGCCTCTTTAACAATTTAGCCAGACGCATGACATCAACTGAGCGGTAGGCTTTCATCAGTCTACTATTTATATTCAAGATAAGGGCCACTCTGCGAGGAGAGTGTTTACAGCGCAATCTAACAATATAGTTGTATTCACACTAAAAATATATTCATTTAAATCAAAATATCATTTCTTTGGCGGAAGTAAACCTATTTTTAAGCCAAACCATAAATATTTCTTTGAAGGAGATAAATCTCATCTTGTATACAAATATAATTATTTGAATGAAACTTAGATTTCTTTAGAGTAAACATACGTCTTTTAAAATCAAAGCAAAAATATTACTTTAAAGGAAAGTAATTTTTGTTTGAATCCAAATATATTTATTTGACTTAAATGAATAATCCAAATAAACTTATCTCTACAAGCAAATAAACTAGAGTATTTAATGAAGTAAATATTGTTGGCGTCAAAGAAATATGTTTTGATCCAAAAGAATAAATTCTAAAGAATATATTTGTTCAAAACAAGAAATCTCTTCTATATGTGTACACGAGGACAAATGGTATCACGCCGAGGACACGAGGACAAATGATTCGTACGAGGACACTCCTCGTGAAACGAGGACAGGTGGCAACCCTGGTACATATGTATATTCCAACTGTCGTTTGCCGTATTTACCTCGGACAAGAAGTTCCTTCATGAGGCTGATGTTATTGACGGTCTTCCAGTCGCTTCTGTTGTCTGTGGTTCACTTATTGTTTCTTTTATTGTCATAAAAGGTAATATTCATCACAGTGTACGTTTGTGAAGGGCGTTGCCCGAAATTTTCATGTCCGAAATTGGACAAATAGTTTCTCATACGTCAAAAAGAAACTCATCCCGATGATGATCTTGTCTCGCTTCGGTTCCTTTCAAGTTTCAAGCGAGTTTGCAAGCGGCAGAAAATTGATATTGCTGTAAAATGAGGCACGTCTAGTGTCTACACATACATGCGGAAAACGCGCCTCTTGTTTATACATCTTACCGCCAGAATAAACCTGTTATATTATCTGCTACACGTGCATATATCCGTAACAAGCGCTGCTAGAGGCGCTCGTCTGGAGCAGAGAAAAGAAAAGAGAGCTCTGCGCGGATAAACGTTCCCAGAAAATAGTAATGATAACAAAACACGAGCTTGGATATGCAAATGTTCGTGAACTTTTGTATAGTCTGCTAAGATATATTTTAATAGCCTGGCTCATAAGTTGATTTTAACCTAGTAATGAACTATACACACATATTGTATTTATTTTTGACTAATGTGTAGAAAGCAAAAGCAGAGACGAATCGAACTTAAGCAAAAACATACCGGGCCATTTTTAATGCTCACCAATTGTTATTATTATAATATTATAGTAATATAACGCAAAGCTGATACGTAAATAATATATTAATGATGTTATACTCTCATTTTTCTGCACCTCCGCCATTTTTATAGAGATTAAGTTTGGTAATTAAATATATTTTACTATATTAGTCACATTCAGACAGATTACCATTGGCTTAAATAGCAATGTGAAGACTTTCTGGTGGAAGACTATTGAAAATGAAAATTTTGGTGCGGGGATATCTGTAAAATATAAAATAAAAATATAATACAAACGTTTGATGAAAGGTGTAAAACACCAGTTGGAACAATACAACAAAATTGCTATATTGTTACGAAGTATAGTTTAATTGCATTGTACAATTGAGGTCAGGTCATCCAACCCAATCTGCAGACAGTTGCTTGTCCAGAAATGCAGACGTCAGGCTTTTCATATCGGAACAAAGACATTCCTTTGTGGCAAGCGTGCAAATTAACTATGATTTATATCAAAGGCCGTGTGCAACCAAAAATCCTAACTCAGGATTTTTGGGGGCTCAAAACAGGTCATGACGTCTTGCCAAATTCAATATAAAAGCCACGGCAAAGGATGGGAACGGGATCAGTAGTTTGCAGCACCTACTTGTAGTGTAGCGCGGCTATTGTATTTCAGATATCAGCTGTATAGGTAAAACTACGAGAGCTGAAGGTGAGTCATCGATTCCAGCTGTTATTTTGCTGATACGTTACAGACCATTCCCGTGCGTTAGAAAGAAACAGAGTGCTTTTTCATGCGTCTGTTCTTACGTTTTTAGGCGATGACTCAACTTCAGCTCTCGCAGTTTTACCTATAGTATTGGAATTCTGCATGGTCAGGAATACACGAACGATGTAAACAACACAGCGACTTTTATTTATACATCTCCATCCTGACCTAGAGCCGTCCCCCATTAAGAGCTACGTAACAATATATCTGCAGCCAGAGTTTATTTTTCGATCAGAATAGTAAACTAATTTCGAGAATATTCAAATTCAAGATAAGAGCACACATAAGAAAAATCCAGTTGACTACAGTTTTCAGTAAAAATTAAGTAATTAAAAAAGTTTTGTTTTTCTCATTGTTTCAGTTTTGTTTTTGTAAATTCTTCAGTAACGATACAGTGGGAGAACTTTTAGAGTTACAACAAGAACAGTAATTTAACTGTTGCAGATATGAATTGTTTTAGTTAAATTTTGCAGCATATATATAGTTTTTCAGAAATTAACTCAAAATGATGTAAGCCCAGAGAAGCAAAGTTGAGAAAAGTGTATTAATTTTTTATTAAACAAAAGCTAAATCATTTTGAAGTGTTTTAAGTTTATAATCCATCAACTTGAGTGTAGAACGCAATTCCGATTACTTAATTAGTGAAAAATGAAACCAAATCATTAGCCCGGCAAACAATTAGACAAGTCAAACAACTGACTATTTTGTGGTTTTAATCGTCAAATCTGGATCTGAAAACAAATACTGTGAATTAATTCTAATTTCTCTTCTAATTCTAATTTTTCCGAAAATCAGTTCCAAAAATCGCAAAGAAAATGCAACGATGCAGTAGAACAGCGTTTTCCTGGGGTTCTGCGAGATCGTCAGCGATTCCGCGGAAAAATAGTACAAATAGCGGTGCCTGTTCATGGGCACATTATTTAGTGTCATTTTTATGTATTCTTTTAGTATTGTATTATTTACATAAAAAAGTTACATAAAAAAATAACCTCTAGAAAACGACAACCTGGCAGAGCTATTGGTCAAAATCTAACATTTGTTTTTAATATTTTTGCTTTTCCAAAAGTGTGCCAAATAAAGGAGAACAACAGAGTTATAGGTGGTGGATTTCCATATGATACCAGATTACTAACATTACGAACCCATCACCAGACAAGTTCTGAGCTTCTATGACAAAAATTATGTCGGTCCCATTCATAGAAAATCAATAATAATACTGAGTGATTTACAATTCTCGACGAAAATTTATACGGAGATGAAAATAAAGGGAAATTTAAAACTGCATTTAACCTAAAAATAATGAAATGAAATTGAAGTAAGTAGGTACTAATTTTGACAACGCAAACAATTTAAAAGTTCTTCACATTTTTTGTTTATAATTTGGTTTTTACATTTAATTGTCACCTCGAGTTATAAATTACCTTGTATTAGTGCAGTTTTCAACATTGTGTATGTTTGAGTCTTATTTAACAAACTTTAAGAGAAAATATAGAAATAATCTGTTATTGATGAAATTAGTGTGTACAAATATCTTCTACTTGGGTGTTTATGCCCACACTTTTTTTCTCAATAATCGTAATTATTGTTCTGACTAAAATGTTTCATAACACTTATCTATTTTTTCAGTACCTTAAGAAGTAACAAAATATTAATAAGACAATATTTTAAATAGCTCTAACTTCTTAATGAATATTAGCTTATTATCAATAGATCCATATGATACTTTTTACTTAGAATAAATGATTCTTAATTTTTCTATTTTGACCAATGATATTTTTTAAACAAATGGTACTGTTTGGTACTGTTTGTATTCTTCGTTTTCTTGTTTAATTTTCTGTTTGGTTTTCTTTGGTAATACTTGAAAGAGCTGTAATATTTGAAGGAACTGAAAAGAACAAATAAGTTTATACCAAGAGAGAAATATCGGAAACATTACAGAAAGTGAATGTAATAAACTACGAAAAGAGCTGTAAAAGTAGCATTAACTGTAACATCGCTGTTTATTGGATACCAGCTATATTTCTGTCTTGTTTTTATAGAATTCACATTTATTTATTTTATTTATTTACATTTGGACACACTAACAGGATAAATCCCAATATAAGTGGTCCCTAAATCACATACAAATTAAATACACTACAATGCCATACGTGATACAAAGAGAAACAAAAATTGAATGGTTATCGGTCAATAAATACAAAGAAAGACCAAAGAAATACTAATTCTAATCAAAATGAAATATAGCGACTATGCGCGGTGCATTCTGCTTACAATAAAGTAATAAAAGGAACAAAAATGTAACATTCTCACAAAAAAAGTGACGCAGCAGGGCAGCCCTGAGTCGGTCGGTGGAGCACCCGAAAACGTCCAAGTCTGCATGCAATAGCCATACGATTAATCGGCGAGTTCCAATAAGCGTTCGTACGCGGCAATGGCGTGACAAACAGATCACGGTGTCGTAGGTGCAGCACTCCGGCATTCAGGCAAAGTCGGCTCAAAATATTTGGCGCGTCATATTTGCCGCTCCGCCTGTCCTCCAGAGTGGCGAATCCAAACCCTCGACATCGCGCCGAATAATCAGGCGCCTCGATACCAAACTTAGTGCAAAGCCAGTGAAAAAAGCGACGCTGGATCGACTCAATACGATTGATGTACGTAGCATATTGAGTGGACCAAACGACACAGCAGTAAGAAACCCGGGTGTATACAAACGCGTAATACAGAGCAAATATAGATTTGGGGTCCCGAAACAGAAAAGTAGTTCTTAAAATAAAGCCGAGCATCCCGTAGGCTTTTCTGACCATTGCGTCTATATGAGCATTGAAAAGGTCCTTAACGCTAGAAACTCGTTCAATTATAGTGCCATCAAGATGATAATCGAAGTTAACATTTGTCTTGTTTCTAGAGAAAGTAATGACGTGACATTTACTTATGTTGATATTAATAAAGTTACCTCGGCAGTATTCAACAAGGCTATTCAAATCTTGCTGCAGATTAACGCAATCATTGTTGTCACTAATTGTCATAAACAATTTCATGTCATCAGCATACATGAGGAACTTGACATGCTGCAAATAGTCTGATATGTCATTTATGTATAATAAAAATAAGAGCGGACCTAAGTGACTGCCTTGAGGAACTCCCGAAGTAACCGAAATGCACCTCGATTTAAACCCGTCAATATAAACTTGCTGAGAACTATTTTTATTGTAGGACTCATTGTCCACATAGTTTTCCCTGTGAAGTTACAACAGTATCCGTATCCATCAACAGTATCAGTACACAGTAGGAAGTAATTTCGAATCATTAAACTGCGTTTCTTTACAGACTTGTATGTGGCTACTTGAAAAACTGCTTTACACGTTTTTCTCTCCGCAAAAAAGATCAAAATAGCATTGGCAAGGACATTGTATAATTTTTGTTGGGGTTCCGCCAGGTTCTAACCCAACTTGAAGGATTCCGCGAGAGTAAAAAGGTTGAAAAACGCTGCGGTAGAGTGTTGTTCTAATAGTATTTTCTTACGTTTTCCTTTCTACTTTGTGTCATAAAATTTATATAAATTTATAAATTTGCTATTAGAATGTAGGCCTGAACCATGGTTGCGGTTTCATAATGAAAATCTTCCTTATGCAACCAAAAACAGTGTCACAATGTGTTCATTATGAAACTAAAGTAGAAAAATGTAGTTTTGCTCAAATTTCGATTTAGAACTTTTAGTTCAGTGGACGGCGAAAATCGAAAATGGCGACCGCATATGTGTGTGATGTAGGTTGAACGGTTACTTCGGAGGACAGTATCTTATCACGCGGGGGCGACGTCAACCGGTTAGTAGAACGAAGCGGGGAAGACGCGGGCGATCGCCGATAACGCTAACAGGAATTATGGAAATTTTTACGCGTGGCACGGCGTCGCGCGTGCTATTCCGCAGCCAGAGACCAAAGTCGTAATTTTTATATTTTACTGCGGCAGCGACAGTTTATGATTATTCAGGCGGCGATGCGACCGATGGTGATGTCCGCCCGGCTTCCACATCTGAAATTCTAATATCGCTCTAAAAATGCTAACTATACCGGCAAAGAGGATATATGATGGATGTAGGATAGATACACAGTAACTTTGTCCGCAAAAAGCTAAGGTAATCGATTGCTAATGAATCCTTAGTAAACGCAATTCAACGATTTTAACTCACCATTTCACTTTCGAAAAAGCGCATTCTTAATTGCTTATGGAAAATGTGGACAAGGCATTTTGGTCGCGGGAAGCGCGACCGTCGCCCTATATCGACCATTCTACGTTGCGTGAGTGTTCGAAATCGATGCAAAACGGCCTCTCGGGCGTTTTTGCTCCAAAATTTTCCAAAACGCAAGCGATTTTGGTGAACGGGCCTCAACATTCCAGTGCAGTTTGATTCGTGTCGCCATTGGTTACCGGCTATAAACGTCATAAACGCATAATCTATTTATATTGCAGTAGCTATGTACAAAGCTAAGCGATTTGTTGGCTATTATCTGCGGGGGCCTAAAAGCACAAAATCTGTCCCCACATATAGCCTTTGAGAAACCAATAACCTATGTTGTACGTATAGTAATAATTATTAATCCGCATTTGTCTGTATTACTTACGAATGCGTACTTAATACCTATGTACTCCGGCATATTACGAAAACACCAGGAAGTAAATTAATAGAGATGATTAACTTTGCATTTAAATTTTGCCGTTTACTTTACCTCTAATTGCTTTCAGCTTGGGACGAAATATGTTAGATGGCACCGATGTCCACCAATCGCGTCTGCGGACAGCCGCAATGTCAAGAAACACCACATAACATAATATTTTGACGGTAAATTTCAGGAATAACGGCATACATAGAATAAGGTGAGTTTCTTACAGATTATTTGTAGTACCCATTTACTTATGATTATTATATTTTACACTAACGACTGTACTTAAATGAGAAAGGGTATTACGCTATCCAATTTGCATTAATAATTTTAGGATGTAAACAAACTGCCGTATAGTGACTAATTTGTAGGTATTTAGCTGCAAATAAAAAAGATCTTCCAGGTCCAAGGATATAGAAAGACACAGATATAACCAAGTTCTATCATCCATAACCCCTACAAAAAAGCGAAAGTTAAAATAGTGTGGGACTTGACAGAGCGCAAGAGAGAAGCCTAGAATGTGAACATCAGCTCGATTATTTCAGAAAGGGGATGATTCTAGAGAAAATAAAGAAGAGTTGTTCCTCTAATCAAACATTTAGTAGAAGAATTTGAAGGAATGAAACAATTTATTGTTGTTTTGATGTTAGATTCATTTTTAGTATTATGTAGTTGAATTTTGTTTAATTTGGTTTTCTACAGGTAACATCTATGATGCGATAAATAGGCTGCAGGAACAAGGAATCTAATTTTGGTTTAAATAAAGTTATATCAACATTGGTGCTTCGGAAGTGTTATTGAACTAGACTTATCGTATCGTAACCGTAAGTCTCAGTAACCCGTATTTGAGATTTTCAATTTCATATACATACATACGTATCATTCATACTACAAATAGACGGTTTCAATCAAGATTTGTTTTGGTATAACCATAAATGAGGACAAAACTTTATCTCAACCCGTCTTTGCACACGGCCAGCTAAATGTGGCATTTTCGACGGCTAAAAAGTGGAATTCTACGTAGGTGTACATTGACAAAACGTTTTCTCAGGGGCGATTATCGAAAGAGAGTCTATGCAAATTAACAGGTACATGTTACGAAGAAATATTTAAATTTGCAAATATTCAATTTTTTACTTATTTTATTGATTTCTGTAATATATACATATGTATACAATAATGTGCAATTGTTCTACAAATATATATTATATGAACAGTCTCAGAAAGGGAATAAAGTTTATAATTTTTTTCAATTTTGTTTTTTTTGTAGTAAGGGTAAAGTATTTCTCAAGTTGAAAATTTTTAACTATATGTTGTGACATAGTAGTATAAACATTAAACATATTACTCTACTGCAAATTGCGTAATTTTAACAATTAAAACTTTTTTGGGTGCCATGTAAATTAAATGGGAACAAAATCAAACAATTATTTTTTTTTCAAGTAACAAACATTTTTAATAAGATCTAAAAGAAAAAAATAAATAATTTTTTTTTCAATAAAGCTCTCTATACAAGAGTAGATTGTAGTTACTGGACCAACAACATGCCATTATATAAAAAATAACATGATGTAAAGTTTGACAAATATACAATTTACATTATATAAGTTGATAAAAAGTTGTTTCTATGGACCCATGTATACCACCAAGAAATTTTGCCCAATTGAAAGCTAAATTTGTTAAAATTACTAAATTGTATGCAATTTTATGCAATTTAAGTACGTTGCATTCGAATAATATATTTTTTATACTATTATTTCACACCATACATACCTATTCTTAAAATTATTCAACTTGAAAAGAAAAAGAAACAATAAAAAGAAAATCAAATTTATTGCGACACATTTATTGCGAGACTATTTTTTTTAGTTGAGCCAATTGTTTTTGGTTGTATATATGAGTCCATAGAAATAACTTTATATTAACTTGAAAGTTAGATTTTGCAAAAAAAGTATTTTTTAATTATAGCCAGTGTATGTGCGATGTACCGATTCACTGATCTACACAATAGGCCGTCTACAGGTCCACTAATTTTTTAAAGTAAATGTAGTTTTGAGTAAGATGATTTCATATGGACATACAGGACGAGTTGTACTGTGTACTTTATCGTTACGTTTGTAGCTGGCTTAAGATTATTGGTAAACATGTTTCTAATTTCCGTAATTATATCATCATCGGTGAAAAACACTTCTGTTCAATATCCCAACTGATAAACTTACCTAACTCTTTTAATTTAATCATTTTATCTGCATATATTAGTTCTAGCAAATTATTCTTTTCGGAAAAGTTATGGCATATTATTCTACTTTTCGTCGGTAATTCATTCCGGTATTTCTGGGAATACCAGCTTCGAGGATTTTATATTCATCACTTGCACGTTGCCATCTTTCATAGCGATTATAAACATGTTTGGATTAATTCTTTTCTAGCCGTGAAAATATTAGTTGCAATGTCCACAACAATTATGTGACTTTTCCGCTGTGTGTCCAGATTACAAAAAAGCGTCCGGATTATCGGTTTGTGAACGACGTTGAAATGTATTTCTATTTCTTTTATTTCTTTAAATTGTAACGGTTCCCAACACGCTTTGGCTATCCTTCTCCCGCTCACCGAAGTATCACAGGTTCGCTCTGCTGCTTGGGGATCGCGGCCCACCGGTTGTTTTAAAACATATCTACAGAAATATAAACAGAAAACCTAATGCTACACGACTCCAACTTCATATAAAATTGAAAAAATCGATAAATTTACAAACAATTTTAATTTCCGTATTTTTGATAAATTAACTAATTGTAAATCTGTAAAACTATTTTGAAATCTCAAACGTTTATGGATTATTCTAGTATTTAAAGATTACTCATAACTAGCTGGGTTAGTAGTCAGTTGGCAGGGTTTATTTTGTTTAGTTAGGTACTTTATTTGAGTTAAATTGAATCCCGTCATTTTAAAACCAACGCTATAGCGTATATCGCGCAAAAGAACGGCATGCCCACAGGAACCACTTTAATATAACGACCAAACTAAAGGCATTAATTAAAAAGTCTTCACCGGTACTAACCGGTCCGCGAACGGTTCTCGCAACCCTTTTCCAAAACCGGCACTTGTACGCGCGTACAGGTGGTGTCCAGGGGCGTATCCTCCGTGGTCCCTTTAAAAAAAGTAATGAAAAAAGTTGGCTAATTATAATGAATATTGCAGCCCTCGACACAAGGGAAAGACCCACCCCGGACAACGGTCGGTAAACAACCCCCTTGAATTGCGATGGCGACAGGCCTGAAGGCCGTAACGTGATCTGACGATGTAAAAAACCGCACCGAGCCGTGCATGCTAAGATATCTGTCCATCAGGAGGCAATTCGAAACTGTTTGTTTAGTGACTTATTATGGGGGCCCTTGGCGCTTAGTTTGTTGATGATTATCAAATGTCGGGCTTTTATCGAAGTATAATATAATAATACTGCCGTTGGAAAATGATGGACGTCGTCATATTTCTTGGTAGCAGACATGAACAAAGAAACTATCGGTCTTGTTAATTTTTAGTTAGGGGATTATTTCTTATATATGAGATAATGACTTTATGAAATATTTCCGAAAGAGCGTGCTATACATTAAACCGTCTGGTATAGCACTGAAAGCGGGGTATTTAGATTACGAATATCAACATACAATTTATTGTATTTTCGTATTAGTTCAGAAAGAATATATTCGCAAAATCGAGCGACCTGCCAATGGCTATGGCTTCTGGTATTGGAATTGCTAATTTAAGTCTATAATAAGTGATATTTATTTAATTTGTGGGAAAACACAAGATTTTTTTTCATGTCATTCAGTATTATGTTCGATTGTCTTTTGAACAATACCGGGTGATTCAGGGGGATCTCGCTTATTAGTGGAGATAGAGCATATGTTTAAATTTGGCAAAGTTTCGTATTTTTGTGTTGGTCAATTATCTGAAAAGAAATTTAAGCTATCATTTTTCATTTTGAAGATATCCGCAAAAAACTGAAATGTTAAGGTATCGTTTTTAATTTTCTTCTTCAAAACCAAATGTAGCTAGACATTTGAAACAAAAACTTGTATTTAACAACGGATGCAGTGTCGTTTTTTAATTTGAAATAACATCAAAGATGGCGGCGTAACCATGGCCAACTTTTGTTTTTCTTATGGGCGGCATGTTTAATTTTGGAATTTTCCTATAGTCGTGTCTTTTCTCATTTCCGCAATGTATAACATGTTAGCATTATTTTTTAAAATAATGGTGAAATAATCAAAAACCTTCAGGTACCTAACTGGAGCTTGGTCACAGACCGCCGGACTCGTTGCCAAGCAATGTCAACAAAATGCACTTGGATCAAGCGGCGTGCTCAGCGTTGAGTTTGCCATTTAACCAAATAAACCTTAATTGTGGTTGATTGTGGATGTAAAATGCCGTTTACCAATAGCGAAAAGCGTGATATGATAAGGGTTTATTATTGTTCTCATAGAAATGCCACATCGTACAATATTCCTAACATTAGCGAGAAATTTAGCGGACCATGGATCGTTTAGTAAACCCAGCAATTCTTATAATCCTCATGGAAATGTTAAAAACGATCAAGGAGATATTTTGGAAATGGTAAACGTTAGATTACCATAATTTGCAATGCTTCAACTAATGGTTTTGAGATAAATGACGATCCTCGGATATCTACGGGGGAGTAGCCTCTAATTTGAAATTGCCACAAACACGTGTTCGGAGAGCATTACGAACAAAGAAATTGAAACCGTACAAACCCCACACAAGTCAAACTTTGCAGTTGTACGAAATTATTTGAATCTACAATTTCCAAATCGCTGGATTGGTAATGGTGGAGTGGTGGAATGTCCTGCTAGATAGCCTGATTTAAGTCCTCTATTTTCTATGGGGAACTGTGAACGACGAACTTTATCACGATACTCGCAGAAATATCGAGGATCGGCAGGATCGAATAACAAATGCGGTCAACGCTATTCCGGGAAGAACATTTAGAAGAGCACATGTAGAAAAGCTACATGAAGAAAAGCTCGGTTTTATGCCTTCAAGAATATGGCGACCAATTTGAACATTTACTGAAAAAATAAGTTTTCTGTTGTATAAGCTTGCTTCTTTTACAATCTGAATGTTTTTAATCCAAAGCACTCTGGTCAGTCCGGCGCCGGCGGTCTGTAACCAAGCACCAGTTGGGCACAAGGGTGTAAGCATGACAAGCAACGAGAAAAAGAAGAAAGTTTTTTTTATTATAAAACCATTGTTTTAAAAAATTATGCCAACGTGTTATACATTGCGGAAATCAGAAAAAAAAAACACTACTATCAGAAAATGCCAAAATTCAACATGGCCCCATAAGAAAAGCAAAAGTTGGCCATGGTTACGCCGCCATCTTTGATGTTATTTCAAATTAAAAAATAACACTGCATTCGTTGTTAAAAAGTCGCTGTAGAATGTTTTTGTTTCAAATGTCCAGGTACGTTTGATTTTGAATAAAAAATTAAAAACAATATCTTAACATTTCGTTTTTTGCGGATATCTTTAAAATGAAAAATGATAGCTAAAATTTCTTTTCAGATAATTGACCAACACAAAAATACGAAACTTTGCCAAATTTAAACGTAGGCTCCATATCCACAAATAAGCGAGATCCCCCCATGGTGATCCTCGAAATTGAATCATCCGATATACAAGTCGTTCTGGTGTTAGTGAAGAGAGTGCTGGTGTTTTCAAAGTTGATGTTATAGAACAATATGAGCAAAAAAAGTAAGTTTGATCAGAAAAAATTTTGACCATGAGAAACTACTCTATTATTTAGAAAATAAACTGCTTCCGGGTTATGCCGTGTGTCAAGATTTGTTAATGCTGACGTTTCGCGAACCATGTTGCTCGCTTCTTCAAAGCTAATTGATTATTGAAGACCTACCAAGAAAGTCTCCCTTATATACCTGAATTTACACCTCACTGCGCACATCTGGAGCTACCGCTCCATGTGCTTTTCCACCTGACCGCGTTAGGATCGATTTCCAGACCCTACTAATGTCAGTACCGTCCTCGCGATTGATGTTGTCGGGATGTTTGTACTGAAGTACTGAAGAAATCGGGTATCACGGTAAGGTACAGAGCACCAGCTAAGGTAAAGGTTAAATTCTTCCTTGGAAAGTCCTCTAAAAGTCCTATAACTTTAGTCTTAAGGTTTCCCAAACTCCGAATAATTATTCGAAAAATACCAAAAAATGTCTTTTTCCCATGCATTTTCTTATGTAAATTTGAAGCCTCGACCAGCACCATTAAGAATCAAAATTTCGAAAAAAAAAATACGTGTCCGCTTTTTTTGGATTTGGAAACGATTTGGGGGATCGTTGCTTTCTAAATAAAAATAGCCAATTTGAACCACCCTAATATTCAACTACCAACTATCAACTCAACAGACGTATACATATATAAATCTATCAATTAATTTATGAACGCTTACAGTCCAGCAAGGTACATACATAATCCATAATTTAAATAGTTCAGATAATTCCGGTGTAAATATTAATAACTTTTTCCATCGCCGGAATTTCATTATCCCGTGCCACCCGGCGCATCTACCAGTCTGCGCATGCATATATTGTTAACGGCACATTTATTATTTGAGTTGTAATTATTTTAGGCAACCACGGTTGAATGGATAACCTGAATCAACAATTATTACTGATCCTGATTAGCATTCCATTTGGGGCACCGGATTTTATCGCTCGCGGTGTCAATATTAATTAACTTCCACACTGCCCAATCGCGGTTTACATTTTTTTGTCAACCCCTAGAAATGAATACAGTTTAAATTATAATTAAACAATGATTAAATTGTGTGTAAATAAACTACGATCGTAAATTAAATAATTAATATCAAAACCTTCTCGTAGTAACGGACGAAATTGCTTGAGTTGAATATCATAGACCAGAACGGCGGTGGATGCGCCGGACAAAAATTGTATTAAATTTGCTTTTTCTTCCTTTGGGATAATATATGTACTTAATCCTTAATGACGCCACAAACAGTACGATTCAGGGCTGTGGAGTCGGTAAAAAATCTGTCGACTCCGACTCCAGATAATTTTGGTAGTCCGACTCCGACTCCGACTCCAACTCCGACTCCGGCAAAATTTTATTTGTTTTCAGCGAATTTAATGGCAAAAAAATTAAATCTGACATAATCCAATTGTAAATAAACTCGAAACGGCCTGTTGATCGGACCACAAAATTATGGCCATATTTAAAAAGGACGCTTTTTTATATTTTTAAAATATCTCAGAAATCATTAGAACTTCAACTGTTTTCTCGTTAGAGAGCACATAATTCTGAACTGGTTTGTCACTTGAACCGATGTTCAATCTTTAATAATAACAAAAGTAATGACAAACCACTGTATAGTACAAAGTAAAATTCATTTCATGGTGGGTTTAGTCAGCTTTCCGTAGTCGCAAAATAGCCGAAATTTAATCCTACAATCAATGCAGGCATCAGGAAAATATTTCGCCGTTTATACAGAGAAATTAAGAATTCCTAACCGTAACGATGCGCAGGTGGGTGCATAGTAGAAACTGTCAGATATAACCCCCAAAATGTTTGTTTTGAAACTATATTTGATACTGAATGGCAACAAAAACCATCCTCATCGGTGATCCTTTAAATAAATTTGTTTTGTCAAATAAATATTTTATATGAAATAAAATCTGTTTGAATAGGAGACGCCATCTTGTGACTTGCACGAAAAGTTTGGTGGTACATGGTCTTCTGGCTTTCCTTCTGGACATTATTAATGTAATATTATTAGTTTCTTCGCGGCACCCTGTTTTTTCCCTGTGAAATGCATCTTCATTTTCATTGTAAATAATTCATTGATACAATATTGTTAGTAGTTTAATGGTCCTCCCATAGATGGCTAAAAATTAGGGAAGGACCTAAAAGTTAAAACATTACACCCTTTTCTAGGGAATATTAATTTAATCCCAGTGGTGTCTAAACCAATATACAGTTTCCCTATGTTTTAACTTAGCTAAGTTTAGACGTTAAATTGCGTTACGGCTAAGAAAAGCTGACTAAACCCATCAATGAATACAAAATTAAGTGCAAAATAAAATGAAAATTATCTCAACTCTTACTTCTGTTAGTGGTAATGACGTTACAATTCTGGCTGCAATGAGTATGACTTGCATACATGGATATTCCTACATTCAACTTAAGGTAGAGTTTAAATCGGAAATGCAGTTATAATTTTTAATCGGCTATTATACATATATTATGCATGTTTAGGTTTATGCATTAAAAATTATGTTAGAGTGAAGTTTGTATCTTTGCTAATAATAAAAAATATATCTGGCTCAATTCTGTCAAGTGTAGGTGACGAAATCTGCGAATATCGGTGTTCTTTAGTTGATCGCAAGAAGACTACGACATAGCCACCAATAATCTTAAAATGCGTAACCTACACTCGACAGAATCAGTAACAATTTAAAATCTCTACATATTTTGTTAAATACAAAACAAAGGGATGTGATACCCTTCATTATACCATAATATTGTATAATCAAGGGTGATACTTTTGATAAATTTGTTCATGTGCCGAAAAAAAGAATCAATTTCGGTTAAACATTTAAAGTTATCAAACATTAAAGCTAAAATTACAAAGTTTTACTAGTAAGGACATTCAGACATTGGGGCAAATAAAAGTAAAAAAAAATGTTGAGAGTTGATAATACGACTGTGATACCATCACGTTGTTTCTTCTGGTACAAAAGCTGTAGAAAAATATTTTTTCTTTTTAGAATTGCAAGGGAATATCATTAAAATACTTTTTGCAATATTTAATGAATTGTGTTCTTTGTGGCCGAACGAATAGGAGCAAATTCTCGCAATTTTGATGAATAAGGAAAACCACACGTTGACGCTTCACTTTAGAAAGTTCTAATTCGTCTATAAGTATGCATCGAAGTCTTTTTCTGTTTTATTTGTAGATGATCGAGCTATCATAATTAGCATATTGAAGTTGGTTGTTGGAAATTGGAAATACATAAACTATATATGCGACGCGACAAGCGACTCACAATAATGATTCTGCTAATCATCACTCACCACCTACCTATGTGTTTTGTAGTTAAATTATAGTAAAAAAAAAATGTAGTAAATAAAAGACCTAATAATATGTTTAGTTTAGTTTATATCTATTGAGGAAATGGCCATCTCGCATGTCTTTTTCTACATTATTTAAACATGGACCCGGAGTCGGAGTCGGTACAATTTTGCCGACTCCAACTCCGACTCCGACTCCACAGCCCTGGTACAATCGTAAATATATAATACAAAATAGCTAAAATTAGGTGTATAAGTAAGATGGAAAGAAAGAAATACTAGAGATATTATATTATACTAAAAATTATTTCGGTTTTTCTTATGTTGTCAAAGTTCGCTTTTAAACATGACCAGGAAAGCGATTATAGTGCCTTTGCAATATAAATCGTTACAAATCAATGACAAAATCGATACCTACATGCTGCCAAAGTTACAAACTTTGTACCGAGCAGTGTTATTTTTTCCACAGTAGATTTGAAGACACCAAAATGCAAAAAAAACTATTAAGAAAATTATCTTCAGCATGAAGTTAAAATACCCCCCACCGTAAAATATTAAAAAAGAGCACGTGAACCGATTTTGCCCATTCAAGAACGTGTCGTTAATTTTTAAGAGATAAGCTTGTATACCAAATTTCAATTACTTCAAAATTATGGCAGTTATCGTGTACACAGACGGACAAACGAACAGACGGACATAGCTAAATCGATTCAGTTTTCAATTCTGATCAAATCCATATTATACAGGGTGTCTCACGGAACTGGTACATTAGAAGTTTCTCATGTTCTACTATTTCTGGAAACTTGAAATTTTTTAATTAGAATTTACTCGATCTGAGCTCTCCAGCTAAAATATTCTCAAGTTAACTGTCACGTCCGGTCACCGGAAGTCGGTATCAACTTTGTTATTTTAAATGGAATGATATAATTTTTATTTTATTTTTGGTTTCTACTTATCAAAATACATCATTTTTAATAAGGTTTCCCTATACCTAAATATCACCATTTTTGAGTATTTTTTTTGATTTTACTAATTTTGTTGATTTTCGCGGTTTCGTTTAAAATTGACGATGTCTAGTTCATCATGATATCTTATACAGGGTGTTCAAAATTTACAACACAATAATTGAATTTTCAAAATCTCGCTTCAAATTCGACGAGAACGCATCAAAAGGTCAACGAGGACATCACCAACACAAAACGTCACACCTATATCAAATTTATCGACCAAAACACGGATTATTTTGACCGCAAACATGGACATACGCGTTAGAACGGAAAGACGCTCAAATTTCACAACAGGTCTACACACTGGTATGCATGGACTAAACAAAAAACGCGCGACTCGCTGATACACCTAGACGTGCTATGAGTGGAAGGTGCATATTGAGCGGGTCCGTTCTTGAATAAATGTGAAGCTATACAACAATTTTTATTGTTATAAATTGGTGTATGTATTATTGGTATTATAATTTATCATCGTAGCATGCGCGGGTTGAGTAATGCGTTGCTTATAACATATAATTTCGCGTATTTATTAATGAGTATATTGTATGTTGTGTTATCTATGGTTTTAAGTGAACGTAGCCGATTTGTCTTGCCTGCTTCAATGGGTGCGGCAAATTTAAGACTTGTAATAGACGTTTCTTGTTCTGGTTTTTGATCCTACGATGTGCTCGCGCATTTCTCCCAGTACCACCCAGGACTAAATTAAGTTGGCAACTGTGCTTTGTAAAAAACCTAATTAGTATCAAATGAAATGTAATTGATAAAAGATAAGTGTGAGAATGACATGCATTCATTGAAAACTGAATAATTATATGGAAGTGAATATGAAAACCAAAATACCTACTGTGTTTTTAGATTAGGACAGTTCAGTAAATTTTCCAAAGTACAAAAAACAGGTACACCCGCTGCAAGTTTCCTTGAGTTGGGATACGTAGATACAGAAAACTTCATGATTAAAGCCAAAATTGGTAATTTTACATGGAATGCGTGTTTTCTGGGGATTTTAAGCAATATTATGTTACCAGATTTGACAGCGGCGCCAAGTCTTCTGCGTATGCCGTCTAGCGTTTTGGGTCAGAAGTAGAAGCCCCTATTGAGGCCCCTCTTGGTGCAAGAAGGGGATAAGTCATTGTTCGCAAATTTTTCAGGGGAAGCAAAAGAAAAAAAATAAAAAATCGGGTTTTTTTTGTGTTAGCTCTTTGAGCACATGTTCTTTTACTAAAAAAATAAGACCTGGGGTATTTTATTAAAAAAATACGCATACATTTTGAATTATTTATTATTTGGTGCAATAACGGGATGAGTCCCAAAACAACGCAAAATACAAATTTCCCAAAAAAACACCTGTTGATACTAAATTGTAATCAGACTAATTTTTATCCCCATCTGAGTTATTTCTTCTTTATTTAAAAATTTTTTGAAAGTGAGCATAAATTTTTGAAAATTTTACAATATTGTTGGAATCTTCCAAATTTATTAAAATTGGCAAATCTACCAAAAATTTTCCAATCTTTATTGATCATTGCATTCATTGTCACCGGAAATCTGTTTTTTTTTTTCAAATTTTGAAAAACTAATTGTTACTTTATCATACGTAGTATTATAAAGTACTGTAATCGTGCCAAAAAAGAAATTGAGATTTTGGAGGAAATATGTCCTTTTGGGTTTCCTGAACATTTTTTTACCAAGGTACAAAAAAAGTCTGTGTGTGTGTGTGTGCGCGCGCGCGCGTGCGTGCGTGCGTACGTGGGTGTGTGTGCGTATGTGCGAAGTTGTGTTCAAAAGGGCCTAAAGGAACTGCAGGTTTATTCTTAGCATTTTTCAAAGATTATGCAAAAGAGGCCATTTCTGTCATTTCGTCAAAATAGTTAAATAATAAATTAAAGTAGAGGAAATTTTGAATAATTTATGTCTATGACATTTTTTGGTAAAATTAATAGCTCTGTGCATTATGTATATACAATAAATAGTTTAGTGAAGCGTTAGCAATTTTTATTCGAACCAACGCTAACGAGTCTACACATATTAAACATTCTATTTGATCGAGATCGAGATCGCTGACACTGTTGTATAGTATGATAAAGTCTTGTGCCTGGCCACATCATATTTTTTTAATTTATTCATGCATTGTCACCGGAAATCTCTCAACATGCAAAATTTCAAACCGATTGATTTCTTTTATTGATTTATGCATTGTCACATGATATCTGCCCATATGCAAAATTTCAACATAATTGGACAAATTTTCCAAATTTTGAAATTTCTTCCATTTTTTTATTGATTCATACATTGTTACCGGAAATCTGTCCACATGCAAAATTTGAACTCGATTGAAAATTCGGAAGTAGGTAAAATATCGATTACAAAATTTGAACGTAACAAACAAACATAGTGAAGATAGTATAAGCGGAGTAATAAGAAAGCGACAGTTCGTTTGGTGCAAAACAGGGATAAGTCGCGGTGACTTATCCCGTTCTTGCACAAAATTTGTGAAGGGGACGACTCAAAGAGGCTAATAATTTTGTTATTTATGGACTAATCCTCACGTTCTTGCACGAAACGATAGCTTATACATTGTAGAAGCTCCTGAATCTCAATTTTGAAATACATGTGACTTATCCCGTTCTTGCACCAATGTCCTCAATTTTGTACATTGCATTGATTTACGTAACTTGTGCAATTTACTGAATACAAACGATAGACAGATTTAGTCTGTTTTCGAAAGCCATCTTCATCTAATTGCACAATCGATTTCCTTGTAGGAACGAACCTTGTTTCAACATTAATTTTTTTTAATATCGTCAAAGCTTTAAAACAGTACCAAATGCTATTTTACCTTATTGGTCAGTAAGAAACTGCGCAACTTTTCCCTAATTTATTCATTTTCATGTGTTTTGAAATACACAAGCTCTCCATGCATTCTCATAAACGGATATTCTGTAGGTATACTAAATAAGATGCATCAAAAACAATACCATGACTATCCTTCCTTCGATTCGTTATTAAGATCAGATAAGGAATCGCATAAAATATCCTACAACTTGAGAAAACTTTACACTCCTACTTGTGTGTCTTTTAATAGAGGAGTGTTTCAAGTTGGTAGTAGAACGGGTATAATTCCAACGGCCCATTAATCAACTATCGGAACGTTTTCTGCTTCTTTATTTTTCTCACCACTCGCCTGGCTCGCAGTTCGAAGTGCCTGTGCGCGATAAATTCACCCTTTAATATATTCCCTTTGTTCATTAGCGCAGCTCTATACTCTTGATGGTCGTTTTAACACGGCCAACGCGAGCGAGCGGACAGCTCCTCGCGTTGGCCAATTATTAACATAATTTCCACGAAGAAGAAGAAAGGAATGAAGAAGGAGAAGGAGTGGGAAGATCGTTGACGTATCCAGCGGGAGTGCGGCGGTTAATGATCGCGAATTAGCGCCGCCGGAAATAAATATGCAAAATCAGCTTAATTAACGTCGAAGCAGAACAAACAGTTGAGAGTAGAGAGAGGCTTCTGCTGCTGCCGTTGCTGCTACTGCAGGAACTGATCCGCGAGCGAGGCAGGATTTAACCCCGCGGGTATCTTTACGAATCCGTCAAATATTAGCGAAAGGATTTGAAATGCTAACGCACCAGAATGATGACGATGGTGATAATGCCCACTTTTTGTTGGTGAGTTTGTGGTTGATATAAAATTCGCTATTAACATATACTAAACCACAGCTGAATGGTGTATTCGCTATTTCTCATATTCCTCAACATTAGAAATTTTTTCAGTTGTTTTTAAAACCTGCTGTTTTTAAAACAAACTTGAAGATCGAAGTATGAAGATTAAAACAAAACTAGGCTTAAAATAACGCTAGAACCTACAGAAATATGTCCTAATGGCCTAAGCCCTTCGTCAAATAGATACATTTTTAGAAAATCAATAAATTTGACATATCGACAAAAAGTGCCTAGGCAGACGGCAACCGAAAGCTCGAGTCCACAGTTAGTAAAGACGCGAGTGTCAAACAATTTAAATCCACAAACAAAAATTAATGCTACAGGTTTTATATCTGATAATCTGACGTGAAATTTAAACACTTCTCTATACTATTTTATTATTATTTTAAATAATGTAATGCTAACACCAGCTGAAATTTAAGATTGATGATGTTTAATGATATAAGTATTTAGGAGTAACAACAATTAACAACAACTACACTGGTATACCTCGCTGTATATGAACCATTTTTTTTTACAAATTTGACTTTCCTAAAATATACATTATGTTAAAAGCACCAACCTAATATATCAGCTACATACCGGAAGATTTTATTACTTCTGTTGTTTTATCTACAGAGGTAAGTTTCTTTTAAGTAGTCTGTTATTATATTCCATCACAAAAGGATATAAAGTAAGGAAACATTTTTACTTTATCATACGCAGTATGTAAAGTATTGTAATGGTGCCAAGTGAGATTGATGCGGATTTTAGCGGAAATATGTCTTTTTGGGTCCCCTGAACATTTTTGACCAAGGTAAAAAGAAATGTCTGTGTGTGTGTGTGTGTATGTGTGTGTATGTGTGTGTGTATGTGTGTGTGTGTGTACCCGCTTTTTTGTGGCGACGATTCCGGAGAAACTACTAAAGGTATCGGGACGAAACTTCATATTTAGAAGTTTCATAACCAAACTTAGAGCTGAAAAGCTTTCTGTTGAAGAGGGTCCAAAGGAACTGGAGGTTTAGTCTTAGCATTTTTGAAAGATTTTGCAAATAAGCCGCCATTTCTGGAATTTCGTCGAAATAGTTAAATAATAAATTAAAGATGAGGAAATTATGGATCATTTATCACTATGACATTTTTTGGTACAATCAATAGTTTAGCTGCATGAGCAAATTCTATTTCTACGAGATCGGTCGTACTGCATGAAAACTAGCAGCCAGGATTTGTGAGATTTTTTGATTCTAATGACAGTAGGTAGTCTTGGTGTCAAACGCTAATGTTTTGGCAATTGCTCCTGTCAATATAAGCTGCGTTCGCATATTGCATTACACTTTTTACACCCAATAACACGTAAGTGTCATTTGGACAGTGCACCCGGTGTCAACGGAGTACGATATCCGAATGCAGCTTTAATCGACATATCTGTCTAGTGCAAGTAGTTTTATTTTAATGCAGACAAGGCCGATCACGATCAAATAGAGTCTCATGTAGCTAAACTATTAATTTTATATGTAGTATGATAAAGTCATGTGCCTGGCCACATCAGATTTCTTTTTAATAAAAAGCTAATGTACGGAATGAACAAAATGGATAAATATGATGAAAATGACAAAAAGGGCAAAAATAACGAAAACTGCAATAAATATCTACAAACTGAATAAAATGGCGAGAAACGTCAAAAATTACGAACACGACAAAAAAAGACGTAAAGGACAAAAACAAACTGCGAAAAGAAAAGAACTTTACGAATGGCGTTAAGGATACAAAATAGGGAAACTATAAACATTGGTAAAAAGGACGAAAATAGCGAATTGTCCGTAAAGCACGACATGGTCAAATTTACAAATAGTGGTAACATGACGAAAATTACTAACACGACAACGCTCACTCCAAGCCGCTATACACAATACACATAGCCTAGAAATTTGACAAGTATATACGGAAATACGGACTCAGAATGCGTTAACTGAGGTTAAATAGTGCCTTTATATGACGAGCAAATGAAATGTTTCATTTTGTTTTCATGAGGCACATTTTAAATGAATGCTGAAGGATCGTTTACACGCTCCGTCTTTTTACTACGTCTAGTTTGCGCAGGCAAAACGTAGCGATTTCCATGTGTTTACACGCTACGTCTTTCTGATAATTTTACCTGTGCAAACTTTAGACATCATTATTCACATGTCAAATTAGTCCAAGAATTACGTACCTACGCACAATGATTACATGAGGATGGTTTTTGAAACATACAGAAAGTTGTTTATCATCACTATTTGGTCAGCCAAAAATTATAGCAGGTCAAAATGCCACTAGTTAGGAAAGGACAACTACGTCTCGTAATAACCTACAATTTGATATTTATAGAAATTTATGCAAGCGTTTTTGCAGAAGTTATAAACATTTGCCAGTGTAAACTGATTGAAATATGAAGCTATCCGAAAGGGCACGAAAGGGGTTGTTACCCATGGGAAAAACTCCGAGTGTATATAAACATCATCTTTACCTGCTTCATATCGAGTCGAATCTATAACTTTTTTTCTTCTTTTCTGTGGAATGGCCGCACAGAATTTATTTTTTTACAACCGTATCTCGTGTAGAATATTCGTCAACCTGTTTGAATTTTGAACCAATTTTTAGGAAGCTTTATTTTTCTTATCCCTATCTGAGTAACCCTACTCTTTGTTTGTTACAAACAGGGTTTACTCCGACATATATCAATAACATCATAAAGAAATTCCCTTTTACAATTTCTAATGTCAGACATTCCGATAACACCTATAGTGATAAAATTATCAAATATGTCATAAATAACTGAACAAATAATCATTAAACCGTCTACACGCTACGTCAAAACACAATAACTGCGCGTTGTTCCGTCTAAAAGTCAACACAAATCTGAATTCGCACAAGCCGATCTATAACCATTTTTTAGACCAGGCCTTAGCCGTCTTTTAATGTTTTTTGTTAGTTTTTCTTATGAATACAAGCCGCTAAAAATGATAATTTTAATATTTCTTCAGGGATTCAACTCATCGTTCATAAACACAGTTTATATACAGGGTTAGCCAAAATTACCGGAACACCCAAATAATTCTACAATGGTAAAAAATTTCAAAAAAGAATTCAAACAAAAGCTTTTAGGCTTTAAACAATCCATCGTTCAAATATATTTTGAATATACAGGGTGTTCATTTTATTAAAGAAATCGCGTAAAATTTTTTTTTCAAATGGAACACCCTGTATCATTTTACCTTTTATAATTTTAGGACTAATTCTGGACATTGCTTATTAAAATAATTTTTTTATAAAATGCATCATTTTTGAGTTTTAAGCAATTAATTAAAATTAGTCAAAATTACCGCAACACCCAAATAATTCTTCATCGGTAAAAAATTTCAAAAAACATTCAAACAAAAGTTTTTTACTTTAAACAAGCTAACGTTCAAATATATTTTTAATATACAGGGTGTTTATTTTATTATGGAAGTATGGAAAACTTCTCCTTTTTCTCATTAAACGTCCTGTACATTTTTATTTTTTAATTCTAAGAATTTTTTTCAAGTAGGTTTTTATAAATTGATTCATTTTTTAATTATCAGTAATTAATCAAAACTCCAAAACATTTATTTTAGCCGAACGGATAACTAATAACAATGTAAAGAAAAAATAACAAAACAATTAAATTAAATTTTCAAACTGCCATCCCTGAGCGGCTTGACAATGCCCCAACCTATCAACAAATTCCCGTAAACAGTTGTCTAAATGATCGACAGTAATACTCTGAACTTCGTCCACTATCCTCTGCTTCAACGCATCAATATTTTGCGGCCTATTGGTGTAAACCTTGGACTTTAGGTGGCCCCAAATAGAAAAATCCAGTATTTGTAAATCCGGCGACCTAGGTGGCCATTCAATGGATCCTCTCCTTCCAATCCACCTCTGCGGGAAAATTGAATTTAAATAATTCCGAACTTGGACACCGTAATGCGGCGGTGCACCATCTTGTTGAAACCAAATATTATTCAGATCTTCGTTGAATATAACTAGGAGATGAGGTATTACTTCATCTAATTGCTTATAACTAAAAAATTATGAAATTTTTAAACAAATTATTCCAATAAAAAATTATTAGATTCGTCTTAGAATTATAAAATGTAAAAACATACAGGATATTCCATTTGAAAAAAAAAGTTAACCAAATATTCATAAAAAATGAACAGCCTGTATATGAAAGATATATTTTTATGATAGCTTGTTTAATGTCAAAAACTTTTGTTTGAATGTTTTTTGAAATTTTTTTACCGATGGAGAATTATTTAGGTGTTCCAGTAATTTGGACTAATTTTAATTAATTGCTTAAAACTCAAAAATGATGCATTTCATAAAAAAATTATTTTAATAAACAATGTCCAGAATTAGTCCTAAAATTATAAAATGTAAAAAGATACAGGGTGTTCCATTTGAAAAAAAAAAATTACGCAATTTCTATAATAAAATGAACACCCTGTATATTCAAAATATCTTTGAACGATGGATTGTTTGGAAGTCTAAAAACTTTTGTTTGAAATTTTTTACCGTTGTACAATTATTTGGGTGTTCCGGTAATTTTGGCTAACCCTGTATAGACGGGGGTTTCCAACGCAACAACAAAAAAATTTAGTTTGCACAGGCAAAATTATCAAAAAGACGTAGCGTGTAAATACATGGAAATCGCTACGTTTTGCCTGTGCAATCTAGACGTAGTAAAAAGACGGAGCGTGTAAACGGCCCTTTAGTTTGCACAAACTACAGTTTTTGCGTCTACACGTTACGTTTTACCTGTGCAAACCTGGTTTGCGCAGGTAAAACCACGAGCATGACGGAGTATGTAAACGGCCCTGCTAATAATTTGTGATTTGACGTTCCGTTAAAACATTTTGAACTTTTTTGTTCAGTACAAAATTATGGAAATTCTGTAACAAATTTGTCATTGATATCTATATTCAACTGCAATAACTTCAAATAGGAATGTTTTGCGGATGATATAAAATTGTAGACAACTGTGGATAGACATAACGGTTAGTTTGAAGTTTACCATGCTTAAAAAGTGTCATTCTAAACTCGTGGCAAAGGTGTAATTCGATACCATTACTTATGCAATAACTATCACAGTAAAACATGTAATTTTTATACTTTTTACATTTTACTACACCACAAAAAACAAGCGTCAGCGCCTTCACGAAGTCTCTAAATTTCCGTCACAAAAAATAACGAAAAGGAAACATTACGGGCTTCTTTACGTTGTGAGTACACGCGAGAGATTAAAATTCCTGCACACTAAGAGGCATTGTTGAACTTTATGATGATCTCGCCCCTTGCAGCGAAGTGTACCCTTATAATATGTATATAGGTATACATCTTTAGTCCGCACGGCTTCAGTATTAAATTTTTTCGCTTTCGCTCTCGCAGCTTTCGCTACGTCCCACGTTTTTATTATGGCAATTTTCATTGAAACAAAGTATTAAAATTTAATCGTAAATGCGCGAACGAGGATAAGGGTTGAGCCGGAGTCCTCGCGCGATCCTCACGGGAACGCGCCTAATGACAAGTTTAGGAAGCTGTTACGCGACGGAACGAAGGCATTCTTGATGGCGTTCCGTCATCATACTTCCACTCCTTCGGCGCACACGGGGATTTAATTTTCAACAACATTGTGAGATAAAAACAAGGGAGACGATGAGACGTTAACTTCGTTTACGGGAGAGACTGCAATCATAAAAGGTGTAAATTTTAAGTCCTGTAAAAAGCTGAAGACGGGCGAAGCTTCGTCGAGCTCGGTCTAGATGACGCTTCGGTCGAAGATCCTAGCAACAATAAAATTGCGTCTGAACGATGGGGAAGCTTGGCGTAATACGGAAGGTGAAATAAAAACTTAAACGTGTCGTAATTCACGATGTTATTGACGTGTTCCATCAAAATTAAGCGCAGTATCTATAACCGGTAATAGTCTTCCTGACACGTTAGTACCTATACAGGGTGTCTCAACAGTGCGATCCCGGAAGATTGTGCCTCTGTTAATGAAGATATTTTAAAACTGATTTCACTCATTTATACAGAACGCCGAGGCGCACATTTTCAAATTATTAGCATATATACAGGCTGTTCGATAAGGTAATCCCAACCCAAACTTATGTTCTTTTAAATGAAATAACCTATATTTCGGCACAATTTTGAATTTCTCGCAAAATTTTACGACAATGAAAAATAACATTACCTACCCTAAACTTTATACTTTTTGATTTATTGGCATTTTTATGGAAAAACACCAGTCTCAGAAAAATTGTATATCTCAATACCTGTTTTAAATTTTATTGCGCACGCTTAGATTATGATTAAGTAAGAAGCATTCTATTAGCGTGATTACCTACCATATACAAATTGCAGATAGCTAGTCTTTTTCATAAAATAAATAGATTTTTCTATCAATAAGTGCTTCTACACCTACATTAAACCAGCTAAGTATTTACCTAAATTACTGTTTTGTCGACTTCATCTTTTTTTAATAAATCAAAATATTTGATCACATCTGCAATTTAATATTATAATTTGAAATAAAATTTTACTTATACCGTCTAGGCTATGAAAAAAAGGTGCTAAACAAGTTATTAAGATATCTGTCAGTGGTGGTGATTATGTTCGGTTAGATTTGCATAATTTTTGGAAATATGGCGAACTTTTCTCAGTAGGAACTAATTGACATGGTGTGGGTTCTTGGCGAATGCAACAAAAATGTGTTCTGCACAAAAAAGTACTGGCACACACCAGTGCCAAAATAAACCGTTAGAGAAATAACTTATCTTCTTCGTAAAAATTTACATAGAATTACCGTTATAAATTTGTATTTCTTGCGAAACAATAATTAGTATTAATCTTTATGGAAAAATAAATGTGCAGTGCTTGATATTGAGTTGCGTTATGAATTGCTTTTATTTTAAGATAAGTAAAACAACCTCTGCTCTTTAACAACAACTTTATATCAGCTTTATACCTTAATAACTTGTTTAGCACAGTTTTATAGTTTACACAGGGTATAAGTAAAATTTTATTTCAAATCATAATATTAATTTGCAGATGTGATCAAATGTTTTGACTTATTGAAAACAAGTTAAAATCATGCGAGTGAACAGTAATTTAGGTAAATACTTAGCTGGTTTAATGGTTAATGTAGGTGTAGAAGCACCTATTAAATTGAAATATCGATTTTTGTGAAGAAGACTAGTTATCTCTAAAATTATTTATTTTAGAATTGGTGTGCTAGTACTTTTTTGAGTAGAAAGAACGCGTAGAATTAAAAAAAAAAATTAGTGTTCTATTTAAAAAAATTAACTTTTTTTACGAAAAACTATTTGCTATATTTGTTGCAGATTATGACCACCCTGTATACAATTTGGATATGGTAAGTAATCACGCTAATAGAACATATACAATTTTTCTTACACTGCACACTTCCACAAAAATGCCAATAAATCAAAATGTATAAAGTTTAGGGTAGGTAACGTTATTTTTCATTGCCGTAAACTTTTCCGAAAAATTCAAAATTGTGCCGAAATATAGGTCGTCCCATTTAAAAAAAAAAACATAAGTTTGGGTTGGTACTACCTTATCGAACACCCTGCATACACGCTAATAAATTTTAATATGTGCGCCTCGGCGTTCTGTATATATGAGTTAAAGCAGTTTTAAAATATCTTCATTAACAGAGGCACAATCTTCCGAGATCGTACTGTTGAGACACCCTGTATATGAGAAAAAACCACAACCAAACATTCGTATAAACTTGTTTAATAAAATGCCAGGTACCAGCAAAAGTTGACGCTCTTATATGTTCTTCGCGTGCATTTTACACAAAAAAATATTTTGCATTTAAAACATTTGAGTGCAGAAAGGACCTTTTTGAAATAACGAAATTGTTACGTGAGTAACAGTATATTCAAAATCATTTCATTCACTTACCATCAGCCATAAAATACTTTGAAAATGAAAAGTGTAATTTTACAATTAAATGAAACGGATATCTAGTTGCGATCTAGATGCGCCAAAGTGACAAAGCCGCAACTCAATCCTACCTCCTTACTGTGTACGCATTCGGATGCATTTCAAATGGGGATTTAATTTCACGATGCCTCCATAGTTTGCTGAGCACTAGCTATAACAAACGGAGCTCCCACACCATACAATGTGTGCCACATACATTGGTCATAGGAGTGCTACTCGCATAGTAAAACCCGACTCCACGCACTCACTTCGCCGAACATGTTCAGATTGATAAACGAGAATGACTCTGAAGACCAACGTATGTGGCACACATTGCATCATCTTGGAGGTTTTAAGGTGCGTTTTCCTAGACGTGATATTGCAGAGCGATGATATCCCGCGATTATCGCTGGCCCAATAAGTTGAGGTGTTTTCCTCCAAGCGTCTTCTGCCACCATTGCAGCAGTTTAGCTCATTTGCAGTGTGGTTAGGATACCAACTGTCGTACATGTTATAATGAGCTTAAAGAAGGGACCTTACATAACCTAACTATTGTAGTTTTGAAGACTTTCTGGCAAAAAAGTCATTCATTGTAGAAATGAGAAAGATTCGTTTTGAGAATCTACACAATAGGGTGCTTTATTTTTTTTTAAATGTGCCGTGATCAAGGTGCCTGACCCCACAAAAGTTTCCACATTCCCACTATCATTTGTATTTTTTCCGATCGAAATATCTATTCGTTCTTAAGATCTAAATAGAATAGTGATGCAAACTTCTCAAAAAACAAAATGGCAATATGCGGAAAAGTGGAGGCTAGGTAAAATAAGTGAAATTAAATTTTTTAACAAAATAGCACTTAGTTTAGCGGTGCCCCCACTCAATCGAAAAATGCGGCTTTGTATTCTGAAAACACATTTTTACACTAAAATACACGTTCTGAAACGATAAAATCGAGGAGCGATTGCGATTGTGACACCTCCAAACGACTACAACTGCTCAACGACCGACGCTAGCGACAATTATCGAGGAGTGATTGTCGCTGGCGTCGCTTCTAGGAAAACGTACCTTTAATAACCATCGATAAATCGTGTATTTGTGTAGTCGGCCTCAAAACGCACTTCAGGTTTTTGCACTTTATCGTGTGGAGTCGTGCCCTCATTATTCGGACATTTCCGGAAACGCACAATTTGGAACAATGTTCTTTCTTAAATGATTATAGTAAATGCAAGGACTACCTAAAATGGTTTAAAATGCAAGATATATGACAGCTGCTGCGTGTAACATAACGGTAATAAAAAAAAAACATGTTTGAGCCTTTTTCAAACTAAAAGCATTGTTGTGCCAACCCGGAACTGTCCAAAAGTGTCTGGTAGACTATTTTTGTTTAAAATTGACGAAGTATCACAATAGGGTATTCCGGTCATGTCAAAATTTAAGCAGATATTCGGTTTAACCTATTGTACAATTTATGAGGATTCATAAAGTTAAGCTATGAGCTTTTTTATTTAGTTTTTCTATGAGATAATTGCAATTAAAAGTGCATTTCGTTTCAATTCACCGACCACCCTCGGAAATACACGATGATTACCGATCCCTAGTAACGGTGGCAACAGCGGACAGCTCTCGAACAGCTGATCGGTCAAGTTGACGGTTGGCGACCCTGTCGTTTGACAACGAATAAAGGTAACTTTTTTGAGAAATGATTTGATCATTGAAACTTGAAGCCAAACAAACATCTCTCATCTCGCTAGTCGGCAATGTAAAGCAAATCCTATCAGGAGTTACTGTTCTACTGCTGTTACAGCCCGGCACAGAACCATGTCGGCGTTGGAGTTTATACATTTTGAACAAGTGTTTGATATAACCTCAATAACCAAAGCATGTGTCAACAAACGAGCGGTTCTAAACGTTGACACAACAGAAGACCAAAACTTACTACGTGCACCCTAGATATAGCAACGTTGTCAAGTCGCTCACTTTGAGCGGTCTTTGTGACGTCACACAGACCAATCCTAATACAAACTTCAAACAACGATTTCTCTTAATTTAAAACAATGTTTGATATTTTACTTCTGAAGTAGCAAACAGTAGCACCCATACTTTGTAAAAAATGACAATTTCAAAAACACCGGAATACCCTATTCTATATTTCGATTATACAGGCTCATTATAAATGATTGTAGTCGAAGTAAGCCATGCCCATGTTAATACATTTTTACCGCTTTACACAAACAACTGTCAAACTTGAAATAGGTTATGCAACCAACTTAACTTTTGCGTGTAGAACAGTGCGATTCCATTCAAATAGAGCGGCAACCAGGAATTTTTACATTTGATATCATGGCCTACATCGACTACAATCATTTATAATGACATGAATATATGTGCTGAAATAGTTATTTAAGTACGAGGCGACGAAGGAGCCGAGTCTGGAATATGTAAAAGAATAATGTTCGAAGACCTGCCGGACGTGTATCGTATAACATTTTATGTCATACTGTCGAGTCCGGTTGAACAGCAATTACGTTGTCAAAAACTTTCTTATTTCAAAAGTAAAAATGACATTATATTTTCTGAAAATTAAGTTTGCCTTTCTTCTATGGCAACCAAGTTGCTATGGTGTGTTTATAGTGAATTTTTTCATTTTGAAATGGATGCCTTAACGTAGAAAATAGTTTTGTCGTTTCGGACGCATTTTTATCGAAATCTGCGGAAGCAATTGAAAAATTGATTCCTACGAAGTCCGCAAACAGGTACGAAAAAGAGTATCAACAGATTTGTCAGTGGAAAAGGGACAATGGTGTGCAAAAGGTGGAGGAAGATGTCAAGTTGGCATATTTTTTGGACGCAGTCAGTTTCTTACATCGTTTTTGTATAATGGTTTTTAAATAAATTTGATTTGTGGGTCGGTAAGTGTTGCTAAGCAACACTTACCACCCTTGTGGTGTTATAACTCGCTTACCGGACTCGAATTGATGAATTAATATAATTATGATGTGGTTTCTCGGACTAGAATAACCTCAGTAGGCATATACCCACATAGAAATTCTAAACGCTAACTATAATAATAATTACCTACACAGCGCCCTATTAACTAACCGAGGCGCTCGTCAGTCATCATCCAGCAGCCAGCGTACACGCTTTCTTGGTCTGGCAAATCCAGATATGAAGTTCGAGTTCACAGATCCACAGCTAGGGCGGCCATTATAATAATATGGAAGGTGGCTGTGTCGGGCCGCGGGAAGTCCCGTTCCTGACGTGAAAGGAAACTGCACGCCACGTTACGCTCCGTGACAAATGACTGCCGCCGTAACAATGGGCACAGCCCGCTAAGCCCTTACATCTCACGGAAAACAAGTGCGACGCTATGTGGCGTGGGATACTAAATATAGAATAGGATAATTTGATTAAATCTATATGCTTTTAGATATAGTTTTTAGAAATTTCGATGAATTTTCTATTGGGTGATCCAGAAGGTTGTGGCAGATATAAAGTGCGCTCCAATTGAGACAGTGACCTACAGTAGAAAATGGTGTTTGTTCCTGTTCCTACATACGCAGATCACCCACCATATAGATAAATATGCTTAATAAATTGAATCGGCGAGTTCTAAAACAGTCCAAAATCGGTTATTTTGAACTGAAATAGCCAAAATGTTCACTATGATTTATTCTATCGACTAGTCCTAAAGAGGATGCTAGGGCGAAATAATCAAGTCCAGAACCGTGCTTTTTTGCTCCCTCATGCAACGCGTTTCTACTCAGTTTCTACTGATATATCAGTCGTAAACATTCGCCAACTTCCTAATTTTCATTAAAATCGTTGTTAAGGTACGCCGAAGTAATCAATATGAATATCAATATCGAAAAGATAGATAATATTAAAAAAGTCCTCAAGTATGTAACAGGTGAAAATTTAGAATTTTACTACCACGTGACTTCCGGACCGAAAACCACCGTAGAACAGGAAATTTAATACTATCATGTATATAATCATCAAACTCTATGATACTCTATCATATCGCCATATACAGGGTTAATTAAAATTACCGGAACACCTAAATAATTTTCCAACCGTAAACAATTTCAAAAAAGTTTGAAAGTTGGTTTTGCTTTAAACAATTAATCGAAGATAGACGAAATTAACGAAATACCTAAATAATTCTCTAACAAAAAAAAAATTCTGGGTTTAAACAAACTATTGCTTATTCTAGAAATGGTACAAAGGTACAAAAAAATGTCTGTGTGTGTGGATGTGTGTGTGTACCCGTTTTTTGTGGCGACGATTCTGGAGAAACTACTAAAGGTATCGGGACGAAATTTCATATTTAGAAGTTTCATAACCAAACTTAGAGCTGAAAAGCTTTCTGTTGAAAAGGGTCTAAAGGAACTGGAGGTTTAGTCTTAGCATTTTTGAAAGATTTTGCAAATAAGCCGCCATTTCAGGAATTTCGTCGAAATAGTTAAATAATAAATTAAAGATGAAGAAATTCTGAATAATTTATGACTATGAAATTTTTTGGTACAATCAATAGTTTAGCTGCATGAGCAAATTCTATTTCATCGAGATCGGTCGTACTGCATTAAAACTAGTAGCCAGGATTTCTCAGATTTTCTGATTCTGATGACAGTAGGTAGTGTCATGGTAGTGTCAAGCGCTAATGTTTTGACAATAACTTCTGTCAATATAAGCTGCTTTCAGATATTGTATTACACTTTTTACACCCAATAAATGGGTGTAAAACACCGTGTACACCGTCATTTGGACGGTGTACCCGGTGTCAACGGAGTACAATATCCAAACGCAGCTTTAATCGTCATATCTGTCTAGTTCTACTAGTTTTATTTTAATGCAGATGGCCGATCTCGATCAAATAGAACCTCATGCAGCTAAACTATTAATTTTATATATATAGTATGATAAAGTCATGTGCCTGGCCACATCAGATTTTTTGTAATACGATACTATCATTTTTTAGTTATAAGCAATTAATCAAAGCTCCTGGACTTCAAATTAAGAATATTTTCCTACATACATACAGCTTGAATATTTAATTTAATTCTATTTCATAGTTTAGTTATTTTTTCTTGATTTTTTTATTTTATATCCATTAATGATCGATTAACTGCTCGTAACTCAAATATGATACATTTTATAAGAACAAAATATTTTTAGAAAAACTTTTAAAATTAATCTTAGAATTTCAAAATGTTAAATATACAGGCTGGTCTTATAGAAAAAAAATTTACCAAATTTCCAGAATAAAATGAACATCCTGTATATTAAAAATATATTTAGACGATACCTTGTTTAAAACCAAAAAACTTTTGTTTGAATATTTCTTTGAAAGTCTTTCGGTTGAAGAATTTGTCCCGGTAAATTTGACTAACCATGTATAATCCGCCATTTTGAAGTTATTTTGAAAATCTGACATCACATTTTTAATTTCAATCTTCAAATACATTTTCGGTCGCCATATTGATTCCGCCATTTGGAATTTTGAAAATTGCACATTGGATTTGGAATCTAGGATGTTTAAATATGACAGCAAATAAGTTACATAAGCACCCGACATATTTCTAAATTTTCTAGTCGCCATATTGAATCCGCCGTTTAGAATCAAAAAAAAAATATGACAAAGGGTTTGAAATCAGAACGCCAAAGACATTACACATCATAATAAAAGTACTATTTAAATGCTATAAATATTGTTAAAAATGTACGATGTTTTTCCGTAGAGTTCAAAAACAGTACATGTCCATGATGATTGTTTTAATCATAGCTCTGCTTTTAATGCAAATATAAATAAAATATGTAATACATTTAATTCTCTGTGAACTACTTTATATTTTGTCTTGTTGGTACCTACAAAATAGATAACCGGTATAGTTTTCAAGATATCGCACCGAAGAAATTATTTTGTTAATTTTCTCAGAACTCACTTTTTGGACTTGTACAGTTTTCGAACAATTCTTACAGTTCCTAAATAAACGCATACACCGTGAATATTCACATTGTTTTCGCGATTCTTTTGAGTATACATTAAAAATTCTATCCTGTATCCATTGCCCTTTTCTAGGCCATTTTTTAAATTTTAACTATAATAATAACAACTTGGACAAAACCAATTCAACATCAAAATGGACAGCCCAATATGACCAACTGAATAAATTATGAACCAGGTATGAATTTTCCTTATATTTTTATATTAAAAAGAGATTTCCAATGAATATTGGTTCTACCACTTTTTCTTTTAATTTTTGACGATATTATATCAGTTACCCTATTATAATCCCGCGAAAAACAACAGCAAAAATTAATAAATTTCAGCTAAATGGGAAATGTTTTTTGAGACCTTCTATCGCCACATGAAAGCAGCTTTCTTGCTTTTTTCTTAATGTTTCACATTTAATTATAATCAGCGACCGCAAGAACCACAAATTATTGAAGTTCAGCTAAAGCAAAAATATTTTTAGAAACCTCCTTTGCATATTAGATCGGTATTTTGTTTTTGTTTTCCTGTTTGTTGTCGAATTTTAAAAAGAAGTTATTGTAGATATTAGAACATTAGAAGCAATCAAAATTTCGTTTAATCCCGCAATTAGATAATAAAGCCCGACAAATTATGTATTCGCAGTGGAATTTTTTTGCAGCACAACATATTATATAATTTTTAATATTTATGAGTTTTAATTAATTGTTGCGATATTTATAAAAGGTTTAAATACTCTAAATATTAAATTATATTTGAATATTATATGTATTTAACATCAATAATGTCTATAATTCAGGTAAATTAAACATAAGATTAATAATAAACATAAAAATTAAGTTTAAAAACACACATTGCAAAAATAGTACAAAATAAAGGAAGGACGATTGATAAAATTTAAATACAAATAGAAACGGTAGTACAAAACTAATCAAAAATAGTAGATTGAAACCGTTTTAGACATTCTGGCTTTTGAAGGTAGACCTTAATAGACCAGCTAAAGAAAAATCATTCATAAATATTTATCGATTTGCACCAATATTTATTGCGATTTCTAGTCCAAGAGCATATTTTCATTTGTAGTTGTTTAAATATGCTGGACAAAATCGTGCATATTTGTTGTTTTGATAATAATCCAAGTATTAGAACATATTGGTTTTGTCACGTATGTTGCTAGTCTCTTGCAGTAACTGTAGAAAATATCGATGCACTTCATTGGATATATTTTGATTTGTGGTCGTACACATGAAAAGTGGATGTACTCCTCAATAGTTAATCAAATCAATCACAAAAATTGGATCTTGCTTGCGTATTGTCAAAAGCTTGGGTAGTGACTTTGTTTATTGGTATGTCGCACTCGCAAAGGAAAAATGAGCTGCCTGACTTGTCACACCGCGGCCGTCAAAAGATCTACGTCGTCTAAAACATATGTTAGCGGAGTTTGTATCCGATGAAAACATTATGTACATATTTTTATGCAGAATTTCCTTCTCTTTTGATGACTTTGTTGTTTTGCAAAAAACGTTTAAAACCATAAAACTAAACCACATCAAAGCGGAAAGACTCGCCCCTTGGTCACTTCCAGGCCAGCGCACCATAACTGTGTATTATAATTCTATAAAATCTTTTGTACTTGTATTTATAATTTTCCGGAAATAAATGTATTCTATCTATCTAAATCATAACAAACAGATTCTCAGGGTTCTTACTACAATCTGTCGTACCTTTTAATTTACCAACCATTGACTTGAGCAGTGACACCCTTCAAAGAGACAACTCTCGAACGTAAAGGAATGCAATCAAGTCAACTTTTCCAGTCTTATTTTTACCTTCTTCCCTTTATTTCCATAAAAAGAGAACCAACGAGCTGTCATCGTACCGTACTACACATCGCAGCTCCGCAATATTAAAATTTCACATTTTCCATCGTCGCGGAGCGCTATTTTGACGCTCCAAGGGTTGCGAACGCGGCGCGGCTTGGAGTGGGCGGTGTATGTGTAACGACGTTATCGTAATAATACAGTGATGTGCCGGTTGAAGAAGAATTTCTCCCCGGTAATTCCGTCTTTGTTATTAAATTATCTGACAACTTTTCTCGGCTGCCGAACCGCGTTCGGCAGAACTTTACTTTATCTGCGTTTTCCACTTGAGCGGTGATCGGGTTGCGCTCGAGAGAGAGCTGAGGGCTGCTCTGCTCCCTTCCTTCCTAAACCCGTCGCCCCTTTTGCTACGTTCGCTGACGCCGGATGATCGGAAGGAGGTGGATTTTGTTCAGGTGAATGGATTACGATTATCGGCTCGGTCGTTTGGTTGTGTGCAGTGCTCGTACGCAAAGTTATGGGTATTTTATCATATTAAACAACAATCAATAAATAATAACAAAAAATGACATGAGCACAGGGTATAGTCCATGGGTGGCAACTAAAGTACTTACAAATTTATCCAAATTTCGCCAATAAAAAGACTTTACTTGTTTTTGCAGAGTAGGGAATTGGAAAAATCCTTCACTCCAAATAGAGGACAAGAAAAAGGTACTTTTGACCACATCGTTACTCAAACTATAGTGATGCCTTACAAGCCAAAGAAACCACCAAATGAGGCATCTTCCGATAGGCCAATAATTCTATTGCACAGTTTATTAAAGTTATTTGAAATACTGCTAGTAAATAAACTGATTCACACATTGAATAAGCGGGAGCGACAGGACAAACATTTGACAATCTATGAAGTTGACAGTATAATAACGATAATAGAAAGAACGTTGGAAGAAAAAATATAGCCTCCTTTATATTCCTGGATGTGGCAAAAGCCTTGAGTAAAGTTCATCAGAAATTGGTTAATTACTGGTTAATATAATTAAAAGTCGTTTTCTTGACTTATGCTTGCACTGTTGCATACTGCGAACAGAAAATATCAATGAAAATGTGACAACCCCAGTGCTCACATGCCAATACCAGTTGTTACTAAACAAAAAAGCACTTTTAGCTTAGCCATCAACAAATTATCGATCCAAACGTTGGGCCCACGCCAAGTGCTTCGTTCGTCTTCCAAGGTACTAGTGTCGCATAAAACTCGGTGCTGTTGAACAGAATGAAACACTGAAGGTAGAGTCCCTTTCGATAGCTTTTCAGTATTCAGTTAGTTCTAAAGAAGCGAACAACATAGTTCGTGAAATGTCAGCAATTACCAATTTTGACGTTCGTCATAACCCCGAAACAATTTATTTTCTAAACGATTCTGGCCGTGAAAACTTACGTACTCAAATTATCAATAAAATTATTTAACGTTTCGTCCATGGGCGTACACAGATTACGAGTGGGCGCCAGGGTGCATACCGTGTGCCGATCACGTAACAGAACAATTAAAAAGCAACGAAAATTCCATCAATTTGTGTGCTCGTAATGCGACGTTTTTTTCGCAGGAATTTCAACTGTCCCTACTAGTTGCCATACGAATAAATTACCCGTATTGCGAGCCGGTTGAAAAAGCAAAAAGATATAAAAGTAAAACTCGATCCTAATGATGGCCTTCATGTGCTATGCTGTGTATACAAATTTTATTGATACAGAATCTGAATAATTGGAACTCCGCACGTAAAATTATAAGCGAACGGCGAATTGAATTTAATTCAACTACACGCAATATAACGCTAAAAAAGTTCAAAATAATAAAAATACTGCAATTTGTGAAATAAATAAATGTTGAAACTAAACCCCCTATGGACTGTTATCCGCTCGAACGTTGTCCGATATATAGACCAACTTTTTTCAGAAAGACAATAAAATTCCGGCATTAAAAATAGTGCTAAGTTTAGAAACAAATAGAGTTGATTTTGTGAGGTATTAGAAGGGATAGTTCGCTCCGATCTGCTTGGCGACATTACTCAGCTATCTGAACTGTTTGAATATGTTCTAGTGCTATCTGAAGAATTCTGCGCCTGAAGATCTGCCAACTCTACAAAGTTCAGACTGTTCAAACTCTGAACGAGCGCCATTCTGAAAGTCAAAGCTGCTTTAGTCCGGATAATATGAACCTCAACAATAAAAACCTTCTAAATAAAGCTTTAACAACATTATACTATTATACTATTATTTAACAACAACATTTAAACGTCATTAAATACCCTCCGAGAACATGTTTGAGATGTAATAAAAGAGGCACTGTGTCTGTGTCTCCAATCATGGGCGCCGTTACAAAATGTTCCAGGGGGGGGGGCAAGATTTTTTTTGTTATTAAGAGTGACGTAGTGTGACTATGCTATTAACTGTTCTGTAGCGTTTTCGTCTTGTGTTTTTTTGTTGTAAATGAGAATTAGATAATTAGAGACCTTATTCTTATTTGTTAGTTACTATTCTAAAATGAGACACAACAAACATGAACATGAAAAAAATATAAAAAAACAGCCCATATTGTTCATTAAACTTAAGGGGAGGTTCTCATGTAGAGAAGTAAAAAGTAGCTCGAATGTGGGACAGTTTTCCAAAAAAATCATCGAAATATAATAATTTATTCAACATAAGCAACTAGATCTATACGTTCGCTTTACTGTATCCAAATTTCACATTCCTACTTTAAAGCGTTACCGAAAATTATCATTTGAGTAACAGACCTCTTTGCGGCGCCTTAATGGAGGAAATTTCGACCGGAGAATCATCATTGGCAATAAAACCGTAAAACTTGCGAGAATAAAAAATCTGTTTATTTTATACAGTTCGAGGTTTCAAAATATGAAAGAAAAAAAATTTTTTCAACCAATTACATGAGAACCTTCCCTTAAATTGCACTCACCCTGAAAAATCTCCGTTGCTTTTATGGTTGTCTCATTTTTTGCACATTATGTTATGTTATTGGCCACGGTTGTGACCTTTGTATGCTCGACATCCTACCTATAGCATATTAATATTAAGTGAATTGCAAGAACATTTGCTGCCTTTCTATCGTTTATTAGTGTGTAATTAGTAATTCTTATTAAGAATTATTTGTAATTATATATTTCGTTTCAGAATCATTGAACTTTTATCCTAGAATTTAAGATTTGGTCGGATTGTCAACCAATATTGTAGAATTTTTATTACTTATTAATATGCTGGAGTAAGTATTGTTAATTGCCTATAAGAATTTCCAGCTCGTGTTCATCGAGCAAAGCCTAATGTATAATGAACAATTATCATCTTTTAAAAAGCACGATTATAGACGTTTCAATATAATCCATTTTGTCTCTATTTTCGGTTTTAAACATTATCTCTCAATAATTCGAATATTGTCGTCTTTTACTGCTTACGATAAACTCAATCCAACCATTCTTATAGAGAATTAATAAACGATGTGAAGGCAATATTAGTTGGAATTCATTCATCAGAGAATAGAGAATTATAAAAGCAAAAATACATGCACAAAATGAACACAATTGATAATTTAATTCTATAATCGTGTCAATCGAGCATCTGATAAAATGTCTTAAAAACAAATTGGTAAACAATAAAAATGCAATAATATTAATTTAAAATTTAGCCGCATTAACGAGAAACAATTACTAAATATTGAGAAAAAGTTGACAAATTTTAAAATTGTGATAACGATTATCGTCAACATAATACAAAATTGTTATTACCTATTACTATTATACGTAAACACTTGAAAGGCGACAATACTAAGTCAACTAATAAATAATAATTGTTGTTATATGTATAAGCTGTACGGGAAATCAGTATACAGACCATAGTAAGCAAATTTGGAGAGAGTCGGAAAATGGAACCAATTTTACAAATAGCATAGAGAACATAGTGTCATGTATCATAGGATGGCACTTTTAAAACCAAATAACATTTGTCTGACTTTTTTTATTATTTAACGGAGTTAATGAGAACTGTTATCTTTAATTTTAGAGACGTTAAACAAATAAAGTTGCACATACAAATTATTTGGTTTTAAAATACGTAGCTATTATGTGAATACTTTACGCTACCTACTTTTAACTTTCCTAATACCTAAACTGTGTCAGGTGTGCTTCTGGACATGAGTTCGGTATCAAAAGTTGACTATTCAGTATATTTTATCTATATTTTACACTTATTTTTAACATACAGTATAATTGAGATAAACAACTCAGCAGCGCAAAAAAGTGCGAAGTGGAACCTAATATGTATGATTAAATGAAAGCCCAAACATGGTCATTTTGGACTGCAGCACAAAACCGTAAGCTTGGCACAATTTAGCTTGTGACTGTTTCGCGACGAAAACTGGAGATAAACAATCTAATGAAACTAACATTGGTGACGATTGTATAGTCATCATTAGGATAAAAATGCTGAGTGCGCCGCCAAAAAAAGTGATTTCCGGGCTTCGAAAAGTATCCAGCCTCGATAAAGAATGACTTTCTTAGCTTGCTAAACAATACACTACATACTATAGCCAGTAGGAGTTTTTTTTTTCATTCTGGGCGGGGCAAGCGCCGACACTTCACCGAATAGTTTGGGAATAGTTGGGTTCAAAATCCAACTGAAATCGTCTTGCGTCAAGGCAGCGTGTTGGAGAGGCGATTCAAGCCTATGCACATCTTCGCATTTGAGAATAATCTACCTTCGAGAAGAAACTACAAAAACCAAAATGCTAATTCTTTAGCCAGGTACCAAAGACGTGATTTAAAAAAATCATTGTCTTGCAGTACCTTTTCCATTTCTTTGTACGACTCATAATAAATATAGCAGAATAAAGTTGGACCGATAATTTGCTACGTTTATAACACCCTGTCTACCTAAATCTACACAAGACAAAACCGCACAGAGGCTTGTTGGGGGGTTATATTATATCGACCACAATTACAATACCTGAACGCGCTATCTCGAAATGTCGACGGTAGAACAGCGGCATAGGGAGAGGACCGTCGAACCACCTAACAACACACAGCTAGAGCACACGACAACTGAACAAGCTGTAATTACCGAATGCTCGTGTTCCAATATTATAAACCCATTCATCAAACTATCCACGTAAACAGCACGTGTACTTGGTTGGTGCAGTCAGCGGCAGGATATCGGACCAGGACGAGATTGTAATTGTGTCGGGTTTGGGGGTGTAGACAACACAAAGTCCGAGGAGAGGGTTTTGGGCGGTATATTTTAGGTGGGACTATCTACACGAGGTGGCTGGGTCAGCTGTGGTGGCGATGTTCACTCGCTCGTACGAGTATAGCTAACTTCACCCTAGTTGCATAGAGTTTAGGTACAGCCAAGTAAATATTACACGCCATTTACCTAATTACGGAAAACTGTATACCTCTGTACGGCAGCGCATTGTAAATTGTGAATTTCGTAAACTAACATAGTAATTCGGGGATTTGCAAACAAGCTTAAGCATGATTTAAAAGCATTACCAATCCGTAACTTTTGCGCTATATCTGTAAAAGGATCCTCCATCACGCGAATATTCTTCGCTTTTCATATATGCTTAATGGATGTATTGCCATCCGTTTGTAAAGTTTAAGCACTGGTTTTCAATAAAATACAAAGACCAAGAGCTGCCGCATTTGCTAATTGCTGCAGGTATGTCTGCTAACAATGAGGCTGGTCCGAAAAATTACAGTCCCTGCCTTTCATTGAAGGCTTTAATGACCATTTAAAACTGTTACATTAAAGAATATGAAACAAAATGTTTATTGTCTTTATGCAAGGTTGTTTAAATTTTAAAATAAGCATACATCAGTTATCACATATGGATATGAAAAACAAAAGCATTGGCATTATCCATTTAATCGTACCCACTGCAGTTTATGTTAGTTTAAGTGCTGTAACTTTTAAAACCATGCTTACACTCCAACAAAAAGTAAAAATTGATTTTATACATGGAGAAAATAGACCGCACCGAGAAGTTGCTGCTATTTTCATTGAAAGATATCCACACAACCAAATTGCCCATTCAACCATTTCCAGGATAATCAGAAACAACAGACTGGGTCTGTTGAAAATAGCTTCAAGAAACCCCACAAAAAATATGTTGCCGAAAATGGGGAAACAAGCTTGCCAATGTTGCAAGAAGTAATCGAGCATAAAACGACTTCTGTTCGACAAATTGCTTCACACAGCCAATGCAGTAAGCCAACAGTACATAAAATACTAAAACTAAACAAATATCCCTTATAAACCAAAATTTATATGTAGGTATGACTTTGCCATCTGGTTTGAGGGAAAAATGGAAGAGAACAGATTTTTTTTAAAAATATTCTTTGGACAGACGAGGCAAATTTACCTCAAATGGGTCAGTTTCTCCACAATATTGCCGGTGGTGGGCACATGAAACCCCGAACTGTAATCGTACAATAGAATGCCGAGATCAGTACCATTTTTCGACATGTGCTGTGTGGTATTTTGAATAATCAAATATTTGGGCCTTTTTTTCGTCCAAATTTAAATGGAGAATTATATCTTCAGTTCCTGAACAGAGAGTATGTAGTCACATTTTTTGGACAGTTTGCCGTTGATCCAACGGGCGTCAATTTGGTTCCAGCTTGATGGTGCGCCCATACACAATATAAACTCTGTTAAGAACTTTTTAAATCATAAATTTGGCCATCGCTGGATAGGCAGAAATTCGGAATCAAGTAAAAAATAAAGTATACAAACACCGACCATTTAGAGATATCTATCATTTAGAGGAAACTATAGAACATTGTATCCAGAACATTCCACCGAATTTTGTTAGTAATGTGGCCAAAGATGTTTCTAGAAGAATGTGTTTCTGCATTGAACGGGACGGACACCACACAGAAACATGATGAATAGATGTTTAACAACTCTTTCGATGTTAAGCTTTTTTTTAAATTATAATAATGTATGTATTTTTGTTATTGTAAGTAGTAGAAATAAAATAAGTTCATAGATAATAAATTAGCATTATTAACATATTCATAATAGTTATTACCTTAATAATGGGTAAGTCAGTCATAATTAATTCAAGAAACAATAGATGTTTGATGCTTTAGTTATTTTTATTAAAATATTATCAGCGAAAATAAAATTTCATAAGTGGTAGTACCGCGCGTACGACCACTTGAGAATCGCTCGCTGTAGATGGATAACTACTATTATAAACCTATCCACAGTCATTAATATTAACTGAATAAAAGGTAAGTCACGCTCTTGAATTAGTAATTGTATGATATATTAATATCTACAGGGTGAAACATCAACCGCCCCAAGAAAATGAGTAATTTTGCCCTAGTTCTAAATAAACATTAGTTATCATACCAAAATAACAAAAAATATAAAAAATGTATTCAAATTTCTAAAAAATATATTAAAAAGAACCTTTTAGTATCACTGGCATTTACTAATATTTGTCACAAGAGTAATAATTAAGAAAAGAACTGAAAATATTTTTTTTCAAGGTAGGTGGCTGTGCCTTCATATGTGAATATAATGTTTACTTCTAAACATCATTTCCAAATAAAGTTTATCGACAATAATTAAATTAAAGGTACTTTACTCTTATCACAAATTCATATATTCTGTATCGCTCGGTGTATGGCACCGAAATTTACATATTTGACGGTTGCAGTTTTAGTTTCATACGAGCCGCCAACTTTTATAAAGAATAAAATTTTCTGAGAAATACACAATAAAAAATTTTTCCATATGGTGCGGACTTTCGTGGACACACTGTATATATATATATATATATATATATATATATATGTATGTAAGATGTGTGAATATTATGAATTGTGAAGTGTATATAATTGTGCATATTCGGTTATGGTTATGTATATCAACGCGCATGCCTTGCCGTGCTGACAATCTATGCATATGTATTGTATGAACAATCAAGGACATTCATGCAATAAAGTGATACTACAGTTATTGGTTATTTCATTATATTAGTGCATTACATTGGCGACGATGATTTGTCGATGCCGTCTCCCCCTGAAGGAAAGACATACAACGAGTTGATCGCCGTATTGGACAGCCATTTTCAAGAACAGGTACCAGTTTTTGCTAATCGCATGTCGTAGAAATGACCAAATAAGGTAAATTCATAATAATAATTACACGGATTTTTTGTCTCGGCTGCCATTGTTTTCCGCAGAACCTGTACAGATAATCTGAATTTTGATTTTAATTTTAATTTTGTAGATTATATAAATTATTTTGAAAATGAGTATGTAAAAATTGATCACAATCTAGTTAGGAAGGAATCCGAAAAAATAAAATATTATCTGAAGTGGTTATATTTACTAAAAGGGGTTGGCCGCCTATTAAAACACTACCACTGGAATTTGAATTGTTTTTTAAATTGCGTAATGAGTTAACCATTGAAAATGGTTGTCTTTTGTGGAATAATAAAATAGTTATACCACTTTTTTCCTACTACTACCACCACCACAAATTTTACTATGTTGGTTTTGTGAATAACATTCTCACGATTTGGACTACCTAAATTATTAGTGTCCGATAATGATACACAGTTTACTTCGCAAGAAATGTTATCATTTTTAAATAAACTGGGCATTAGACATATTACCAGTGCACCCTATCACCCGCAGTCTAACGAAGCCGCTGAAAATGCCGTAAAATTTGTAAAACATGCGTTAAAAAAATGTTTATACAATTGTCCTGGTGCAGATGTTAATGTGATACTTGCTGACTTTTTGCCGGCAAGACTCCTGCGTTTCTGCTTTTTAGCCGCACACTTAGAACCAGATTTAGTGTATTAAGACGCGACAAGAAAGTAATTAACCAAAATAGAAAATTAAAAGTTTATTAGTTTATTATTCATTATATTAGTGCTTAAGAAGACATTACAATTAACTATAATAATAATTGTATCTAGTAAAATCCATATTGCAAGTTATTCGTAAATTGTTCAAGGGGGAAAGGAAAACCTCTTAATTCTTGCTTAGTATACTAAGCAAGAATTAAGAGGTTTTCCTTTCACCCTTGAACAATAATAATAATTATATAACAATAATATTCGACATTTTAGTGGTAGTTGTCAACTATTACATTTATTTCATGCAAACAGTTGGCACGTAATGCATGGAAACATGAGGGAATCTCTGTTATTTAACTGAATAATTCACTTTTCGACTTTCAGTTGTTTCTGGTTTATCATATCATCAATTCTTTTTTAAATTGCAAAATATTGATAACTCTGGGGAACATGGATACTCTGAATGGAATATGAAAATGCATTTTGAATAGAATAATAATAATAATAATAATAATAATAATAATAAAGGTCTTTATTGAAAGAAAAGCAAAAATGCAAATAATTGTACAAAATTATAATTAGTTTCCCTGAATACGAATACGGGCTCTCGCGTTAGATTTCCTATAGGAATTAGTTAAAAATGTCCAAATAGCTGAACTCGACGTCCTAGGAACCTCAAAAGGGTTTCATACTAGTAAACCTTCGCACTTTTACCTGTAATCCTGAAACTTTGGTCACAAGCATTTTTTACTCATTCACAGCGATTCTCTAAGTAATGTGCGGGCGCTACAATAACAGGAACATCGAAACCATGACGTGATATAAAACTTTTAAGCCAGGAGCCGTATTCAGCGAAAAGAAACTACCGAAAATGCCTTATCGCAATAATCATTCACAAACAAAAATTATCAATATCCCTAATTTTCAGTTGAAACTCATATTTGCGGGTTCTCCGGCCGAAACTTGCACTAAGGCCACTGTTCCACGTACTGCCACTCCTCAAAACAAGTACCACTCCTCAGATGGCCTCGGTTAAGTGCACTCCGGATAGTGGCACTTCATCAGGCACCAACCGATCTGATGAGTTCGGTCCATTCGACCGATTGCGACTCGGTCGGGTCGGTTAGACCGATCGATATGATGGACGGTCTTCGCTTACATCCAGGGCACGTATGCGTGGCATGCCGTCCTTACCGTACCGGCACCACTCCAACTGGTTCTAACAGGTGCTCCTGGAAGTCGTCATTCCTCTCACTAATGGTATTCATCACGGAGTAATTCGTCGCGACGAACAGAAACGAAAATATAAATTGTCTGCGTGATCGGCTTTGATTTTACCACTTTTCGCGATTCGCCGGAGAGAGGTTCGTGCGAGTTTAAGCGACGGTAGGTTTAAGCTTGTCGCTGTTTGCAGTGAAGAAGCGGGTTTTGTCAGAAAACGTTGCAACTTTATGTATGTTTTTATCGTGATGATTTGTGAATCGAAATATGCGTTAAGACGCATGTATATCAAAGATATGTTAAAGAACTAGTGGTGTGAAATGAACGAATGCGCCAAAATGTCTTATAAAACGAGTGTAATACACAGTTAAAAAGGTTTTCTTGTTTTTAAGAAATATATTCATTTGGATCAAAACATATTTCTTTGACACGAACAATATTTACTTCATTGAATGCTCCAGTTTACTTGCTTGTAGAGGTTAATTTATTTGAAATATTTATTTAAGTCAAATAAATGTATTTAGATACAATCAAAAATATCTTTCAAAGAAACATTTTTATTTTGTTTTAAAAAACGTTTCTTTACGCCAAAGATCTCTAATTTTGAGCCAAAAAATTTGTATACCAAAAGTGATTTATTTCCCTTAAAACAATAGTTTTGCTTTGACTTAAAAATAGGTTTACTTCCCGCCAAAGATATCATATTTTGATTCAAATAAATATATTTTTCAAGTGAGTAACTCATCCAACTGTATTGTGAGAAGGCTCTGTAAACTTTCTCCTCGCAATTCGACAACACCTTTAGTATAAATAGACTGGTAAAAGCCTGCTGCTCAGTTGTCGAGCATGTGGCTAAATTGTTAAAAAGTCCGTGTGATCGGCAATAAGTTCCCATTCCGAATCAACGAACACTTTGCTACCGTGACCTTGACTCTTAATGGTTGGTCTGGGAAGACCAACCACTGGTCGACGATGTGCGACATCCCAAAAGGTAGTGACACGTGGAGATTTTGCTCTACGTTTTATTGACAACTTTTCGGGGGGTACAAGTTGTCAATAAAAGGCCCACATTAATTCCTTCAAAAAACTTACAATTTCTTTAATCAAGGAACCATTTATTGCAACATTAAAATATCGTATTGTAACTCAACCAAAAATTTCGTTAATTTAAAAATTTATAATTCTTTCACTCAACATTATAATAATTATTTGAACTAAATAAATCTCGCGCCTTATAATATACAAATTGTAGATTTTAACTGAAAACATAATTTGTTTGAAACAAATAAACTTTCTTTCAATCAAACAAATATTTCAAACAAATGCTGTTGTATCCGCAAAGAAATATTTCTTTTCCTCTATTGAAACACCAGATTTGTTTGACTCAATGCATATTTATTTGAATTAAACAAAATTTTCTATCTGTGTACGGTATTTTTCTCTTTTGTGTCATTAAATTTATGTAGGTAAATTTAGAAAACGCGATTAGCCGTAATTATCGTTACCGGATCTTAAAAGGCAGCGCCCTTAGGAGTAAATGGGTCAAAATCACAAAGATGAAAAATTTACTATCTTCTTTCACGATGAAATAATTCCAATTTGTTTAGAAATAGAAGTTGAATACTAAAGTGCATTGTTTTTGTTTTTTTTTATGACAACAGATAATCCGCGTAAAATTGTTTATAATACAAATTTCTTATATAACATTATAATGCAGTTTTTAGAACTCGCTCTCATCCTATTTATAGATAATAAACACAATTCCGAAACTAGAAGAATAAAATCTGGCTTACTGTTAGTCTGTTTTCTGTTCTGAGTTATATATCTTATTTGAAGTAATATTTTGTAGAAAATATATTTCTATACTTAAAATCATTAAAGATGTTCGCCCAGTCAATCAAAATTGTCGAGTAACCGTCATAAATTGTCCTATATTGTCAGATCTGATGGGAACACAATTTCTTATTTTAAGGATTTTCATGGATCTTACATTTAAATTGCGAATTATTTATGACAATTAAAGGAAATTTGTGAAAAATTGCTTTATGTAAGGTTTTTGTGGGAATTTAAGGACGTTGTATCTTTAGATAAACGCTCTTTCCGGCCTATGTTGATTAACAATTCTTCACTTATGAATTTAAGTATTATCTGTTTTATATTTTCCTCAAATATCGCAAGAATGGTAACTTTTGCAAACTTTAAATTATTATAATTTTATAATTTACAGATTTTATACAACTTTGAATTATATTTTGGACAAGAAAATATTCCCTAGGCAAGTTTCAAGGTGGATGATTACAAATCCATTGTCAAAATGAAGATTTCCGGATACTGTTGTAATTTCGTTACTGCAAGCAATACGACATGACGGTATACATGAGGTGGCCTATATATAATATCTTCATTTAGGGATTGTTACATATGAATAAAGCTACTAGTGTTCAAGGACAATTACCTACAATTTGACGTATAAGTTTATACCTATTCTTTTATATGTATATCTATACTTTTATAACATGTTTAGAAATTATTTAAATATAAATATATTTACAAGCACGAAGTTTGGAAATGTGGGGTGGTATGTTTTTAGGGGTATTTATTAGTTTCATTGCTATTAATGGATATATAATTGCCAAAGTAGAGCTTCACGATGTCGTTTAAGTTATGTGCAATTATTTATGACGAAACGTGCATTTATTAGGGGATAGCAAAATGTACATCAAACACTGTATTGAATTTTAAATAAAATCGTTTGATGATTCTGACATATTGTACTTGAACAGGCTGATTTTAAATATTAATATAAATCTTTAAAATGTAATTCAACTTTCATTAAATATTATCGAAACAAATAAAATTCTTAAATAAATAAAAACTTGAATTTGTCAAGAGAAATGTGATATAATTAAATTAATATTAAAAATTAATATAATTAAATTAAAAATGTCCTTAAAATTATTGAACGCTTTTTAATTGTATGAGAAAATGGCAAATGGGAATGTTGTATCTCAAATATCAGATGTTTGTTTAATACTGGGCCAGTAAAACAACTGTTGCTAACAAATTATTTTAGCTAGAGCTCTAACGACAAGTTAACCTATTAAAATGATATATATTTTTGTCTTGGGCTTTTCAAGACATCCAAAACCCTTCATTTTACCATGACTTTTTTTCGAGCATTAAAACTGTTAGTCCATTATATTTCGTTTAGGTCCATTTGTCATTTTTGCTCCACTATTTTAAATTTAGTAATTTAAGTGTCAGGTACAGTTTCGAGATCCTTTAAACTCTCCAAATTCATATTTCAAGTAGCTATTAGTTGATTCAGACATTGCAGGCTTTTGAAGTTGCAGCAAGTTGTAGAATACCAATTTTCAGAATAATTTTCATACTATTATTTCTGCATTAACACCCAAAATACTAGAAAGGAAAAAAATAACATAGTCTTTTTGTCAAATGATATGAGCCTGTCCCATATAGTTATCATATTATGATATTTGGTATAGAATAAATTTTTTTTAAATCAAATATCCATACTCGAAATTCTCACCTCTCTCATTTTCTCCCAGGTACACACTCCACCCGTCTATCAAGCTTCCCACCATCCTTACACATGCACCCCGATAGATCCTTTATTACGGTTACAAGTGGCCCTAAATCACAGCGCGAGCGCGCATCACAGTCTTGTATCGATAATCAGAGATGGTAGCAGTGCTATAGTAGGCAGGCGGGCACCTGTTTCACAATCCAGGACACGTCCCGTGTTTTCCGTGCCATTTGGCGGTCGAATTACCATGCCGTCGGCGTTCCCACTACACGGCATTTGAATATATCAATTAGGGCCCGTTCCGCGCAACGCTAATTCACTTACGCGCTCCGTACGTAGTGTAGTTTCTGGGAGTCCCCGGCGTCTCCTAACCAATCGCGGTGCAGTATGCGGCTGCACATCTCTTCACGGCGGGAGATAGTCTTGGGGGTGTATTCAGTTCGCGAAGTGAACTGAACAGGCTGGAGGTGTATAAACGCACGCTGGTTTCTATATTTTGGGGAGTGAATGGGGTTTAAATCAGTGTTGAGCTAGGATACGGGGATCTGTTAGCTTGCTTTGTATGACAGTGTTAGCTAGAAGTTATAACCAGATATAATGTACTACAACTTATATTGTTATTAGACAGGATACTCTAGACTATGTCCGATCAGATTTTGGGGAAGAAAGTACTTTTAATTAAACTGTGCATATGTTTAAGGCTAGAAGGAAGTGTACCTTACACATTACACTTGGATCTTCTAGCAAACACGGATTGAAAATTGAATTGATATTGATTCTTTTTTCAATTTTGGAGCTATATATTTTGTTTCGTCCATGTTTCAGCCATACATATATCAACAATTGAGGAGTTTGCTGCAAGAACTATGCAGCTCCAATTTTTTGGAAAATTGAGGTTTTGCACTAATCATGATGTATGCAACATTGGCTATAATGTGGTGTAAGAACGACGCTGATCCGAGCACTTCATGTACCTTAATTTAGCGAAAACGTCATGGATGTTATTTCGCTTGGTGCAAGAAGGATGCAGATCCAGGATGCATCTCCTTCTTGCAGCAAACGTACGTACTGTGGCACCGGCAACCAGATGCTGAACCGCTATGGCCAGAATTTGCGAAAAAAAGGTACAAATGCCTGGTGTATGTAGATAAGGTCGTATGTCGCGTGGTTTGGGTCAGTTTTTGAACAAACCTAGCTTCACTGTCGTGACGTTTCAGTTATACTATCTGGTTGCTGAATGTACGTACTACATTTTTAATTATATATTATCCAGATTTGTAACAACTGTGGTGTGTGGAGTGAGATATGGAGGAAGACAGTGAATCTGAACCATTTAGTGGTGTTTCTAGTGACGATAATGTTACAGAAACTGATGAGACTACTACAGGTGATGGCCACAATGTTGAAGGTAAACAAAAAAGGAAGTCGGCGAATAAATCACTATGGGCACGAAACCGTCGAAAGACATTGTTAGCCAGTGGACAAAAACATCGTAATACAGCAAATAAAATAAGGGGTCCTAGATGCACCGGAAGTGATTGCAAATGCAAATTTAAATGTTTTGAGAAAATCAACGAAGAGGACAGAAAAATGGTATTAACCAGTTTTAATAAAATTGGAGAAAAGCAGATACCCATATTTGCGGGTTAGTACTTCTGAAGTTGCCCGAAAACGTCCCAAATCAGGAAATGGCCGACAGCGAACTGTAAATAACTCATAAATACACTGTGAGTTCCTTGTCTATTGTTAAAAATGCACATTATTTTTTTTTAGTTTGATTAATTTCAGGTACGTATATATTTCTACTGTAGTATGCAAGAAGGCATTCTGTTCAATTTATGGAATATCTTTCAAGAGAGTTGACCGTTTGGCAGCACAGTTCAAAGAGAAACATGTGACAGCTCCCACAGATGGTCGTGGAAAACACCATAATAGGCCAAATTTTGTACCGCCGGGGTCAGTGGAACAGGTGAACACTCATATATGTACGTAGTTTTCCGAGAAGATCATCTCACTACAGTCTTAAGAAGAACATAAAAAAATGTATCTCTCACCTGAGTTAAATATAAAAAAATTATACGAACTATATTTAGAGAAATTTGAGAATGGCATGTTTAAAATATATGGCGCAAAAGACAAAAGGCACCTATTTCATCCAAAAATCACGTATCATATCTACTTGAGGTATTTTAAAGCGAATTTCTATATATCGTTCGGAAGTCCAAGATCTGATACTTGCAAAGTTTGCGATGAGCTTGAAATTAAATTAAATCTGCCACTTCCTGAAGAAGAAATTGCTCGTCTACAAAATGATAAAAACATGCATTTATCCCGGGCTGAAGTGATCTATGAAAATCTGAAGCAAAAAATATGCGAAGTGGCAAGAAACAATCCAGAAGTGGAAGTATTGTGTTTTGACCAGCAGCAAAATGCCACTTTGCCTAAGGTTCCTTCTGGGGATGCATTTTATCTCAGGGAAGTGTGGATGTACAACTTTTGCATATACGCAGGAAAAACTGAAATGTCACATTTTTTATGTATGATGATTGATGACACTATTGGAAAGAAAACACCGAATAAAACTACTAAGCTTTTTAAACTACTATTTTGAAAATATTCTATCTAATGCTGTCAACGTGCTCTATCTATTTTCAGATAACTGCGCTTCGCAAAACAAAAACTGTACATTAGCTCAATATTTATTGACTTTGGTAAAAGCTAAACGATTCCAAACAGTTATTCATCACTAGCCCGAACCAGGACATTAGTTTTTGTCATGTGATAGATCATTCGGGGTAGTGGAGAAGGCTTTGCGCAACGTTGAACGTATATACACTCCGCAGGAATATATAAAGCTCTACGGCAATAGTAGCAAAAAGTTTCAGGCCTGGGATAGCCTGAAACTTTTTGCTACTATTGCCGTCCCAGAATATGACATTTGACTATGTGAACTTCTTGAAACCTTATTTTAAAAAGTCTGTACTAAACCAGCATCGACAGAAATTTGCTATAAGCAAATATAAGGTCATTTTATATGATCATCTGAATAGAGGAATTCAATGTAGCGAAACATCTAATACGCCTACCTATAGTACTTTTAATATTCAAGCGCGCGATTTGGATTTTCAAGCGCGGCCAAAAGTACTCTATACTGACAAGTTGCAATCAAAACAACTGAAGTGTGACAATGTTATGACACTAGCAAAGCAGTATGTCCCGAAAAATGATTTCATTTATTATGTGGGACTTAAACATTTAAACATGCATGACGATACTGAAACAGAAATGACTGACGATGCTGAAAATGATATGTAATCTACAATAAGTAATGTAAAAAAAAAGTTTATTTTGCAGAATGTTCATTTTTATTTAGTAGTTTTTTGTTTCCTTTGGTGCAAGAAAGAGGTAGTTCCATCACAATAAAATTTGCCTAAGTATATTATCTCTCCCTAAGTATATTATCTTTGAAAGTGTGAGGTATATTTATCTCTTGACATGAGATCTACATTACCACTAAATAATAAAATTAGTAAATGTTGAAATTACACTTAAATTAGGTTATTTGTGTTTATCTCAAATAGGCATTTTTGGAGCTGTCTCCTTCTTGCAACAAAGTCCTCAATTACTTTTTGAGTAGGTACCTATCAATGCAGTAAGATTATTAAAAATTAGGTATTTCACAATTCATGAAGTACCAGAAGGATTATTTGTAATGAACCAGTTCAATTTTATTTGTTTAGTACTAGTTGTAAAATTATTTATTTATTTATTTACATAAAAGTTAGATATCCTAATTATCTTTTGTTAAAAAATACTCTAATGTAAGTTTGTATTCATTATTTCAATACAATAAAACTCCCATAGGCGGACAAATATTTTTGGAACTATGAGTGTCCGCTTATGGGAACTTTCACGCCTAACTTTATGTATAAAAGTAAATATGCATTTGAATCAACTACACAAATTTAAAAAAAAAATCTGGTTTCAAGTAGTTATTTTTCTGTCTGTTGTTGCAAGTACGATACTAGCTATCATAGTTAATTGGTACCGTCTTGCACGCACGTGTGCACGCAAGCAAGCACGAAGCGTTCCTCATCCTCTCCGGCCGAGCCTTTACTCTTAAAACGCCGCGTTTGTTAATTAAATTATCAGACAATACTTAATTATCCGGCTAATCGGATCAGAGTCAAATTCTTCGCGCTTCACTTGGCAACTTGCTCGCGCTGGCGTTCGCGCGCTTAGCTTAGCTAGAAGCGCGCACAGTTAGAAAACTAATTTACAAACTCGCCGGTAATTTGATTTGAATTAAGTTGAGCGGAATGTCTGGCGAAAATAAATCAACGATTGCCGCACAGCCGCGGCGTTACCAACCCACCCCCGACCCCAAATAATTACCAAGTTCCCAACCGATCGGCACGTATTTCGGTAAATATCGTAATTAATGTGCTACGTGTGGCGCCGCGTCGCGGGACTCCAAGAAACCGTACTAGTCGAAAGCAATTTCCATCCCATTGGGAGTGTTTACTTATTTATTCGACGAAGTTGAGCAATTTACCATCTAATGCACTTCTAATAAACGAGCTATAGCAGAAACAGTAGACTGATGACAGTACCAGAGGCGTAACTAGGGTATGGCAGGCGTGGCACGTGCCATGGGCGCCAACTAAAGGGGGCGCGAAAAAGCGCCTAACGTATAAATACGAAACCGAAAATAAGAAAAAATGTAGATAAAAATTTGTCTGCGTAAAAATGACTGCGTATGAAAAAGAAAAATCCAAACGTCCAAAGAATAACGCACGCCTTCGTTTTTGATTTTTTTGTCCATGTTCTCTAGGCCTCTTGCTGTCTATGTTTCTCTTTGTAAAATCAAAGAGAAAATCAGAATTGGTGTGATTTGTTGAAAAGACACTGCATCAAAACCTACCTTTGTGAGGCCACAGAGAGTTCTTCAGTCATATTTTAATACAGGAAATTCTTGGTTTGTTGAAAATTCTAATTTTGACCCTGTCATAAAATACCAGATAATATTTGCGGAGAGCCGTCATGGATCAACTCCATATCTTTCACAAAAAAATACAGAACGGCTATATTCGAATCATGGCATCCACTGATCGTGATAGTTTGCTAGAAGGAATACGTAAAGCAAAGTATTACGGACTAATGTTTAACTCCTGATCTCCTGACTCCTGATCAAGCTCATCGTGAAGAATTGTCTGAGGTAGTAAGATACGTTGACATAAATTTTGAGAAAAAACTGTTTAGATTAGAGAATAATTGGTCGGTTCTATACAAGTAAGCGATAAAGACGCTACAAGCTTGGTTCAAGAAATATTGAAGCAGTTAGAGAAAGACTTACATAATGCAGCTTTAGATTTAAAAGCTCTTCAAATTTATTTCCATGATGAAAGAGAAGTGTTAGTAAGTGACTTACTGAAAGAAGGAATTCAAATATTCAGTGAGTCTGACATTGTATTTGAAAGACGTCAAAAAGGAATGAAAAGAATGGATGGCGAAACATCGAGAGATGGTGTTTAGCTGGTGTTTATCAGCTATGAGAGGGACTGTCGACCATCTATGCTATAAATTAAAAAGTAGATGTGTTCGTTTACAAGAAATAGATGAAAAATTGGGACTTGTTTTTGATATGGAAAGGTTGTTTTAAAGTCGAAACGAGCTACTTTAAAGAACATTGTGTAAAATTTGGAGAAACCTACAGTTGTGATGTGGATGGCAAGAATTATATGAAGAAATTTTGGAATTTAGAACGGTGTCAACATGCCGTCATATTGCTGACAATCGCGGGTTCTATTGCCAGTTGCGATCATTTAGAAAATTAAAATTGATACATATTTGAGAGTCGATTATGTGATCAAGCATACAACAAAAAATAACCGAAGGAACAGACTTTGATAATATGCACAATTAAACAATTTGCATCAGCTAAAACAAAAAAGATAAATTTGTAATAAAGTGTTAATAGATTTAATTTGTGTGCTTTTTTTATCCAATTTTAAAGTATTTTTTAGAAATAAAACGTAAGCATTCTATCGTCGGAGAGGGGCGCAAATCGGTGTTTGCCATAGGCGCCATTTACTCTAGGTACGCCTCTGGACAGTACTGAACAAACGGTAACACACATACAAGGTAGTAGGCCATTGTCGTCTTGAGAAAAATCTCGGTAAGTGTCTCATTATTCAACGAAGAAACGCATGTTTTGTAAATACATCTACGACCAATATGAAAGGGTTGTCTTACGGCCAGAAAATTTGGTCGCCAGAAAACCCGTTAGTTTACATCACGTGATTGCAGTGTAGCCGAGTATTGGCTTTCTAGGACTCTAGTCAGCTGTAGTATTGGAACTGTGCACTACCAACAATACACCAACTATGTAAACATCAGCGTGTCGTTTAATTACATCTCCATCATCACCTAGAGCCCTTTCTAAACAATAGCTACGTAAATGGCGGAGGCGCCGGACGAAAATCATCAAAAATAATTCTTATTGTATGCATTCCGAAATAATAGCTTTAATAAACTATTATATATAAGCTAAGAACTAGTCGACAACTAGTACAATTTCACTTCTACTTAAGCTCTAATACTATTGACTTAAATTTGCAAATTTGCAGTGAGCTGTGTCTTATTAACAAGCTTAATCAATATCTTTCCATGGGTTGTACTGAACAGAAAAATGTCTTTCGCACCAAAGGAGGTCCAGTTAGATAATAGTTATTGTTAGGACTAGAGGCTATTTGTCCGTAGGTATCTATATAGTATCTTTATTCAGTCGTATGTTGTCTTTTGATAAATACCGATAAAGGGGGATTTAGTTTTCATACTTTTTCATATTTGTGTATTAGTTTTATGTTTTGTTGGCATTTTGTTGCCAGTTTCTGGTAGGTATTTGCCGAAGTTGGAATTGATTTTAGCTTTCATGTGTTCCTGAATTCTTGTTCTTAATTGTCTAACTGTTATAGCTGAACAAATTTAATGCGCTGAACACCATTGTAGTCCATGATGTCTTTCTTCTGTTTAGTGTTGCAAAGTATGTTGTATTTTTTCGTGTTAGTCTTTTGCTAGCTATCTAATTTATTTGAAATCCTACCACTAAATGCATCTAATCTATTTGTACTTGTGTTGTTTTTTAGTACATCTTTCTTCTTGTTGCATTGTATCTACCGTATCTGCGCTGTGTTCATTGTTAGGGTTACTTGTTTTATGATTCTTATGATTTTTTTAATTGTTAGATCCAGTAAATGTATTGTTATTTTCTTCGATATTTGCTGAATATTTTTTATATTTCAACATCGACAGAAAGACACAGTATCGAAATATTAAATTATAAAGTAAGGCATTACTATTTTTAGCATGGGTTGTCCTGATATTTACTGAACGATAAATAGTTAGGTGCACTGAACGCAAAACTGCATAAATATTTAAGCTTGACCATACACAAACTAACATATTTCGCATACAAACTTACCAATTTACACAATGCGATGCCGATTGTTACATTAGCATCGTACTAATCCTATCAACGGCTGGAAATCTATACACAGACCTGCTCGCACAAGCCCAAGTTGTTTCTCTGTTGGATGCTGCAGGAACACCGAAAGCGCCTAAATATTTGAACAGGATTGCAATTTGCGCTATTCGCCTACGCTCGCGCCCCCTATATGATTATTATTCACGCTCGTAATTTATGCACGTGCGAATAATTTTGGTGCGCATAATTTGCAATAAGTGCATTATTATTTATACGGTCGGATGCGGTGATGCTACTGCAGCAGAGAACCGACAGTGCTCGTACCTGTCGAGGTTTGCACCGTTAGCGAGAAACGTGCACAATGCATAAGTTTAATCGTTATGGTTTATTTGGCATAACCTCCATTTCAGGTTATAATAATTGCCTGGGAAATGTTTTATGAAGTAGAAGTATTTGGGTGTTGATGCTCTGATTATTATATTTCAGCTTTGCGTGGAATTGCGAGACACTTTGATGCAAATTGCAATACCTTGAGCGATTGAATTTCAGTATTTCATGATTCCGCCCGCTATTCGAAATCTACGACTTTAACTGACAAACGAAGTCTCTTTCTCTCGACGATGATCTTTTGATCGTTTGATTTTAAATGAAATTCTTTCTAGTGTACTGCGGCCTTCAGACGTTAGACTTCTGTGAATAAAAAATTTAACGCATTGAGCCTTATTTACACCTCAGCAACAGTGGGCAACATGGTTTTTAGTGATGAACCTGATCTGGTCGACGGTATTTCTATTTGATTTGTCAGGTAATATATTTGGTCCGATGTTGTTGCCTGTTGCTGTCGCCGTCTGTCGGCCTGGTCTGAGCGAGGCTTAAGACATTTTAGGCAAAATGATGGTCTGGTGGTTCAAGTTTGAGACACCCTGTGGAGATATTAAGGTACTTGGTAAGATTCTCAAGTACTCTATTCCCAACATTTTCTTTTTGTATTTGTACCAATAACCGCATTTTCTGAAAATTAAAAATTATCTGAAAAAACAATTTTAGTTACTTTCGCAGTATTATTTAATACATGATTTATGGGTATTTCGACCTCGCACGTGGAAAAATAATCTAGTTGGCAGGAACTGCTTTTTCTCTTATTTAGTCACTATGTGGCTTCTTTAGGGGTTGTCTATGAATTCATTTACTTAATTTATTATTGCAAATTAATTTTGAAGCAATTATATATTAACAAATTGCACAATAGTGAAAGAAAAAGGTAAGTTTTTCTGATATCATTAATGATATTTTCCGATAATCATATTGGGATAAATAAACAAAATTTGTATGGCCTTGAGCAGAGTTCTTGAGAAACTTTTGAGAAAGCAAAATCCTAAATTTCTCCACAGAATGATCAATTTGGACCACTTGAGCATTACTTTCGTTCTCCCCGTACATACAACTGCAAGTTCCTTTTTTTTGTCGAAAATGCAAAGGCTTTTTTGACTCATACTTTTGACAGATAAATTTTTTCATGCTCTGAATGAATGATCAAAATTAATTAAATTTCACAAAAGTTTAACAAATTATGTCCGGGTTAATAGTTATTAGTGTCATCTATGTTCTATTGTTGTGAACATCTGTTTTTATTCTAATGCATTTTGTGGATAATCGTTCTGTTTTAATTTGACCTGTGTTGCTGCTCTCTTTTAGTCGAGTGTACTGACAACACATCCACACGAAATCCATGAAAATTCCCAGGCGATTTAAATTTTTATGTTCTGAAATTAAATTAATTATCACCGATATGTTTTTGGACGGCCGCAAGCCGTCTCTTAAGAGTAAAGCACCCTTGAAAGCTATCAAAAAATCTTATTGGAAAAAAGTATTTAGAAATATTAGAGGTGATCAAATACGAAATTATAATCACCTTCTTCATTGCATATACCGGGTGTTTTTATTAGTAATTATCATTTTTATTATCAATTTCTCATAAAATTATATTCTTCATAAAAGTGTCTGGATTGTCTTTTACCTAAAATGCAAATATGCATGTATTTTCTTGCATGTACCAGATGTTACCAAAAGTATAAAAAACACTGAAGAATAAAATACCTTTATGTTCAAAGTTATGCAAAAATGTAATTTGAAAAAAATATTTGGCAATATTAGAGGTCTTCAAATTTTGGTAATTCACACAGTCAATTTCTGCTCAAAAGGGCCACTATTTCTTCCGTTTTATGTTTTTTGGGTTGCTGAATGTCAATATGAGTTTGTGAACAAAATTTCGTGACGCAACATTGCAAAAATGCAAAAAAACAAGGTAAAAATATTCATTTTTTGCTTATAACTCACTTACCCTAGTTAGGAATTTTAGAATTAATATTTCATATAGTTTTACTACAGAGGTGAAATAAAATATGTAACAGAAAACCGATCAGAAGAATACTAGAGAACAGAAACTATGAATCTACTGGCAATAGGCTGCAGTTGAGGGCACAATCTCTTTTTTATGTTTGGTTTTATCGATCAATTGGATATCGTAAGTACGAAAGAGAAAACTTTCACAAATATAAAACAAAATAAGAAATATATTTAATTAAGCCTGTTGAGTACTGCAGAAAAGCATGGCTGCTTTTACAACACAACTTTTAATTCAATTATTTATAATAGAATTTAGATGGGATTTAGAATGTTGGTATGTATCTATAGTGATTGAGTTACTAGATTTAAAATATTAAAATAAAAAACTTGTCGTTATAGAAAACCGTTAATCATTACTGACAAACTTTGACCTGTCGGCGGTAAAACTATTCAACAGACTCGAAGTCAATTTTCAACTCGTATTATTTGAGTTTAATTTTCATAAGAGGACCTTTTAACGCGCGTCACGCCCGCTCTGGGAGAATTACGGTTCTCCCGATGCAGCACGAGTAAATTTTAATAAATGCACAATTACCGTAATATAATTACGAGTTCATCTGAAATCCCGTCCAGTGTTTTGCTGGAATGGAAACATTATACCACCCTGAGGAACGACGCCATTGATTAAATCCGACGATAAATTTTTACGATCCAACTGGGTGTAATTCCAGCACCGGATATTGCTCCATGTACATGTATGTATATAGTAATTGGGCGAAGGAATTACCATTCGTATTATTTCAAAAGGTCTTTGGTTGTGGAATATTAAATTAATCTAGTCAACTCGATTTGGTCTAGCTGTCATCCTGGGATGGCGGTTTTATTGAACAGTAAAGCTAGGAGTACACGACACAAAAATTTTTGCAGTTTTTTACAACTGATTTGGTCGAAAACTAGATACAATTCAGAAATTATATTTTCATATTCTGATTGTACGGAAACAAGAATACCTGAAATAGTTTTCACTTGTTTGATTTTGTTTATTGTTGGCGAGGACAGCGTAGCTTAGGTTATTGTATTTTTGACAAATTAAGAACTTGGAAAAACATGTAATGCTCTGATATCTAGACTCAAAACTTAACCAATTTTTCTATTGTGTTAATAACTGTGGTTTGTAAATTTATCGTAGTAAAACAACATTTAATATGATTACAAAAAACTTAAATTGCCAACCGAACAGGTATTTCTATATTCTATATTTTAATAAAGTTGTATTGACTAAACAGTTTTCTGTAAATTTTCTTGTTTTTTATTTTCTAAAAAGTCACAGCTGTTTGAAATATAAACAAAACAAAAAATTAAAATGCATATCAACCATTCGAAAACAAAGAATAAGGAACACAAACAATACTAATTGTATTAATAAAAATAAATGACTTAATTGGGAATAAGCAATAATAACTTGAATACAAGAATAAATAATCTAAAGAAATGTTATTCTGAGTAAAATGTTTTATATGGACTTTAGCGAGGATGTTATTTCAAGGGGGTGTAACATTTTAATTATATATGGAACTTTTTATTCAGTTTCAAAAAAGTGGGACACCATGTATAATACCGGTACATTTGTAGATATATGTAGGGAAGTCAATTTGCTCGCCTATAAAACTGATAAACCGTGTTATTATGTAGAATTTTCGATTCGGGTATAAATGTTTTATTCCGTTGAGTGCGGAACGGTTGGCTGTTTTTTTTATTCCACTGCACAGTAGAGCACATCGAAAAAACTCGCATAATATATTTATTACAAAATATATATGTTTAAGAAATTATATGTTGTGATAACTGATACAATTTGTTGGGTTCATCGAAGCCTGATTCTAACAATTTTCCCGTCACTTATAGAAAACCACTTAGAACTATTAGCACTTACAGATTGTAAAAAACATAAGTATTGAATATTTTTAGGGTGTACACTGTACAGAGTAGGCCAACATTTAGAGGAACCAAAACTACCGCAAAAGCACCGTTTTGAAATTTCAGCGAGCCAGGAAGAACTGGAATATACTACCAACTTTGTAAATAGCAAGTACGTTTTGTAAGAAACTTTTAAAACAGGTATCAGTAGCACCATATTTGCACTAGCTTTAAGGGGAATCCATACCCCCCACGTTTTGCTTGCAAAACACGCAAAAGTTCTGAGGCTTTTTCTCAGCAATTAGTTCACATAATCGTAAAAGAAATACACCAAATTAAAGATAAAAGATATATAATTTTGCGTCTAGTGGTAGATTTTTGATAGTTCTGTTCGTTTTTGCCAAATCTATTTCTGAATATGACATAAAATTGGCTGATTTTGCAATTTTTTTACGAAGAACTCAGGTTAAAATTGAAAAAAGTACCACATAATAGGTCTAAGTTACACCTTCCTCTATAAGTGTACAAAATTTCATGGAAAAATATCAATATCTTACATGCTTTTTTTACTCAAAACTATACTTCTTCGAGTACATGAATAAGTTATATTTTAGCACGTAGCGTGGATACAATAACAACAAGTAATACATATACAATACCACAGCAAGTAATACACCTTTATCTATAATTTGATGTATAACATGAGAAAATTGATACAACATTAAGCTGACTATGGATGCTTATTTTATAGGACGTACCAGCAGTACTAATTCCTCTTAACTGACTCAGTGATGTTGAAAAAAAAAGGTTTCAGACGTAACTTACTTGGTTTTGCTGTGTATTTCTACACATTATTCTTATTGAATCATTCTCCCTTGATAGTGGTAAATTCCAGCTGAAAATAATCTACCTAAAGTTTCCATAATTATATATGTCTTTCACTGGAAATTTGATTAAAATGCGTGCACATTTATTAATTAATGACTGGTTTTGACTGGTTACCGGATGTATAGTAGATCCGGTAACCTATGTGATGGTTTTATGACTTGGTCCATCTCCCGTTACACAATTTTCTAAATCAACATTTCCAAATCATGAAAACATTTTAGTATTGCTGCGGCCTCGGCCGCCATCTTGCTTTAGCTTAAAACTCCAACATTAAAAATTGCGCAATAACTTATATCTTAAAGTTTCTAATTTTCCCAAACATTTTTTTAATGTAATTTTTATCGAGATAATTATACATTTGGTTCCACTGTGTATTACAATTTTTTTCTACTTTTTGTTACTGCATCGGTGAAAATCGACATTACGGCAATCGTTAACATTGTAAACTAGAATATAAAATAGCAATCAACGGTTTATGGGCAGTGTTGCAAGTCGTTTCTTTTGCATCATTTATAATATCACAACCTGAAAAATAATATTACAGTGTGCCTGAACTCCCCTCACCTCTTGATATCTGTTATTTGACAGCTGAGGTGTCTCGTAACAAAGAATACAATGCTAAAAGCACGGACCAGGGAAGTTGGTCCAATTGTGCGACGTCTTGGAATTTATTTTCGTTCCCGTTGAAAAGTGTTTTGGTTTCCGTTTCGTTTATTTGTACGGTTGTACAGTAGCGTCCATCATCTCCTTGACGTTATCTTGTAATTTTACCTCAAGAAATATTTTTCTCCCGAATTCTGTTTACCAAAAAAAAAAACAGTTTATACAATGCAATGATTTAGAATTATCTTTTGCCATTCAAAATTTCAGCCTTTTCTTAGTCAATTTAAAACTACAATGAATGGACCAATTTATTTTCAAACTATATTTATTAGTGTTAAAATATGCAACTTTTCCTAATACAATGTAAATGCTAGACGTTTCGCTGGACGCTTCTGAATACTGGACTTACTTTCTTCTTAATTTCACAGCATATAAGTATGGATATAAAGGAATAAATAAAAAAAGAAGGATTCCTGCATTAAAAAGGATTTTGTTTTTAAATATGGACCACCCCAATAAATAGTGTACTGTTTTACATGATACATCTAGAGATAAGACTAACCACAAATCCATTAATCCTGAGTAAGTTTTTTCGTAATTCGTTCTACTTTTTATTCGTAACAAATTTATGGAAGCACTATATGCATTATTTGAGGCTCTACAACGTCCTTTAACGCTTTATAACAATTGGCACTGTCAACAGTTACGGCAATTCTAACCTTGCATAGCATTATATCTTGCTAAGTAGGTACTCAATTTGTCACAAATATAGTAAACTAAGCTAAGTGACCACCCCGGCCAACAAGGACTAAAATAGAATCAGTGACTGTTTCTGTTTCTCGTATGCTTTTTCTAATAGAATCTGGAACTGGTATTAGACATGATGATTCATTTCTAGTTTTAGTATTATTATCGCTTATACCTTACAGCAGGGCTTCTCAAAGTGTGGGTCGCGACCCCCGGGGGGTCGCGTAAAAATTTTTGGGGGTCGCGGTAACATCTGAAACAAATCATAGAGACGCGCTTACAAACGTTGTGAGATATTTTTACAGTTCGTGCAAGTACGAATGCGAAGGTCGGTATTTTAAGAATTCCTCTTGCCTGTACAAAGTTGTTCTAACGTGCAATGATTAACTATCAGTTAAGCGCAGTTATTGGCTTCCATTATATGTTTGTGATGGATGGGTGGTTAAATTTGTCAACTGCTAAACCTAGAAATAATATTGTGAAAGCTGTACATTCTGCAGTACCTCATCCAGTATTAACAAATGTTAGCATATTATACATTTAGCAAAAAAAAGAGGAAATACAATGCAAAGTTTTTCAATACGGTTTTCGGAAAATAATAAAGATGAGCGTGTGTGCGTGGTTTGTAACTAATGCTTGGCTATAGTAAAAGTATGAAATCAGCTAAATTAAAAAGACATCTTCACACAAAATATGCCTTATTTAGTAATAAGCCTGTACAGATTTTAAAGACTGTTGCATGCCTCACAAATGTCTTGAAACCCATGTTCGTGTTGATAAAAAATATTTACGAGCATCCTATGAACCCGCTTACCTAATCGCAACTGCTAAAACACCTTACACAATTGGTGAAGAATTAATTCAACCAGTTACGACTAAAATTACTAAAATTATCCACGGAGAAAATAAGCAGAAGAGTTAAGAAACATTGTCATGTCAAATGATAGGGTGAGTACACGAATTTTGGAAATTAGCAAAGACCAGCGAGAACAACTAATTATAGAAATAAAAGACAGTCCAAAATTTGCAATTCTGTGGATGAATCGACTGAGATCATAAAAATAGCACAGCTTTTGGCTTATGTGAGGTATTGTTATAACAACAGTGTTCACTAAGATTTACTATTTTTTTCGTTCGTAGATGGACGTATAACAGGTGGGGAAATTTTCCAAAACGTTAATGACCTTTTCGAGGAAGTAGGACTAGAATGGAATAACTGTGTTGGAGTTTGTACACACGGTGCAGCGGCAATGTCAAGACTGAAGACACATACACATATGGATACCATGCTAAAGTATTTTGCTTTTTAACTCTTTGCATGATTCATCGAAGGGCACATGCGGCTAAACGAATTGTAGTGATTTAAATACCGTATTAAAAGATGCAGTTAAGGTAATAAATTTCATTATAAATTGTGCACCTAGTAGTCGTTTCTATGCAAATTTATTAAACCAAGATATGGCTTCGGATTTCAGCACACTGCTTCAAACAGAAGTGGGATGGTGTCAATGGCGCAAGTATCGCGGCTATTGGCATTAAAAAATTAAATTATGTTATTTCTTTCTGAAAATAATTTAGAATATAAGAATTTGTTTCATAACGAAAATTGGGTATGTAAATTATTTTATGTCCTACATGATCATAAAGTGACATTTTACATCTTAGTTACCGGGACGAAAACAGCTACTTTTCGGGCCCTAGGGCGATAAAGATTCTTTATGCGCCCAAGGGCATAAAGGATTGCCATGGTTATATGTCAAATATAACAAATATTTGTCATTCAAATTGTAAATTTTAAATCGTCAATGTCAATTATTGGCGATTAAGGTGATAAGTTTGACAATTAATTGTCTGTATTGTCACTCATCAATGTCAATTATTGGCGATTAAGGTTATAAGTTTGGCAATTAATTGTCTGTATTGTCGGTCAACTCCGACTTGTTTGTATGGTTATTCAACTCCGTAGATACGCAGTCACTTGATAACGTCAAAATATTTATTTATATTATTCAAACGGAGGAACAAAACCATTGTAGGACATAAAATTTTGTATGTACTACGGTACTATGTTCGCCAAAAAAAAGTCGTTCACCGTGTAGCTTTGTGAATGGTACTTTTATAACCTATACGCTGTCATTGTGACATTAATCATAGGCATGAAACATGCAGCAACTGTCAAGTTGACAAGCCAGAATTACATGATGTCAAAATTAGCTGTACAACTTTTTTTTGGCGCGCATGGGACCTCGGGCATTGCTTGATGTTTATACGCTCGGGCGACCTAAAAAGCTCTCGGGTCTATCGGCCCTCGCGCTTTTTAAACTGTCACCCTCGGGGCATAAACATCCGTCTAATGCCCTTGGCACATAAATAACTATTATCTTACTCAATTTCGAAACTAATCGCTGAGAACATTTTTATACTCAAAGACAAATTCAGGCGTTCATAAAAAAATATATATGGAAGCTTAAATGCAAGATAACTCTTTTGAAATGTTCTCATATACTGAGTATTTTCTTGTCGATACCGAGTTGAGCTTTGATTTGGTTAAGCATTTGGTTGTCTAGACATAAATCTAGAAGAAATATTTTGTGCCGGAATGGGACCACAATACATCAGATTGGATTCAAACCCCCTTTGTTGTCAAAATTGAAAAACTAAATAATATATAATTTTTATTACTAACAAAAGATAAAATAATAAGTAAGACTCTTAGTAGTAAATTGCACTTTAATCTTGAGGTCGTGGAAAATTGTGTGGGGTTACAAGAGGGTCGCCGATGAAAAAAGTTTTAGAAGCGCATTACAGCACATGAGCTAATTCCAATTGCTTACAATGACATCGTTTGGTAGGCTGTTATAAAATGTGCACAAGTATGAAAATTGTGCAATAATAAAGCTGTTTAGATATTGATTTCCTACACACTAAACATACTAATAAACGATTGACCTAAAATTATATTACACCAGCTCCTCCGCCATTTGACACAATCTCCATTTTAACATAAAATAAAGCAATTAATTGTGCTAGAAAACTGTATAACTTCCTTTCTATCAGATTCCGGCGCGAAATAGGAAATAATTTAAACGTTTTCCGTTTAATTTAGTCCGCACAATAGCAGCTGGGATGACATCCGCCCGAATGATATTATTTCTTTTACGGCGCGAGGGCGCGTTGGAATAGATCGCCTCCTTACCGGCCGACGCACAATAAGGGAGAGATTTAATTAAACCGAACCACAATGGGTGTACGGAGCGGACGGACTGAAACGGAACTTTTTTTATTGCAAATGTATGTTGATCTCGGCGCTACCTCAAACAGTTGAAACGTGGGAAATTAAATTCGAAATTCGAACGTGCGAGAGGCGAAGGGGTCGGAGGGTGTAGCTGTCGCGTCCGCCCGCAACCAGAATAACTTGATTGACGACTTTTTACGGTTTTTCTTTATTTTCGAATTGAGTGCGCGAACAAAAGCGATTCCTGTGGGAAATATGATTGGCTGGAGCCTGTGAGATTTAGTGGTAAAGTTTAATTGAGAATATAAATATCAAATGATTGTCGACAAATAAAAAAACGCAAATGATTTTAATTTGTAGAGATATTTAATTTATTCTCCATGGTGTTTATCGTTTTGTTGACTTTGATATATATTTTTGCAATTTTTGCAATTGTCCTAACATCAACTGAGGACGCTTTTGACATAAAAAATATTAGGAAACTGAACACAAACAAGTGGAAAAAAATTAAATGGGAGCGGCAGTACTCTCAGTTGTGCCGATTTGTGTACTGTCTAATAACCTCTTGAAAAAAAAAGGACAGAAGAATTATAAATTCCACATTTAAGTTATTCTCATTAGGTGGAAGAAAAGTGTGATATGTATCTTGTCTCCAACGTTCTTGTTAACGGACAGAATGATTGAATGTATTATGTATTATGCTATAATAGTTCAAATGTAAATATAATTTAAAAAAATATATAAAACTGTATTGAAAATAACCCAAGTATATCAAAATATCACGCCCCACAGGCATGTGCTATTCAACTTTTTCTATTTTTGTTTTATTTCTGGTATAACATCTGCGCATCATTCTAAATTTCTTAAAGCGTTAATGAACTTTGACATGATATAAATAAAAGTAACATAAACACATTTTCATTTCATGAAGTATTATTTGTTTGAAGTTCGAAGGTTGCGAATGTTTTGATCGATATTTGAGGCGTTTAGTATCCAAACCAGCTCAACCCTTTTTTATAAATGTTACAGGAGAGGGAAGAAACGTTTCATGTTCTGCTCATTTAATTTCTCCAAAATATTTTTTTTTCGTTTCCACAACCTGTGTGGTATACCAAATATTTGTTCAGTTTTAAATTAGCAGGTCTGGATAATTACTTATAATTACAAATTGTTTGTATTAGGCTGGTTTTGAAAAGATCCCAGGAAAAATCTCTAAAAAAATCATACTACTGGAATACCTCCCAGTACACACTTCCTTGAATCATAATTATAATGCTGGATTCGTTCAAAATCGTTTTGTAGGGTGATAGTATCGACCGAGTCTTATAAAATTAAGAAAAAAAGATACTTTCGATAAAATATGGATTGTGCTGGTTTTGATACTAAATGCCTCATTTGTTTCACAAATGTTGACCATTTTCAAATGTGTTTCCTTCTGAGATATAACAGACATTTAAGGTCGGGATATTTTTCTTGCTTGGGGATATTTTTCGTTTGTTGTGATTAGCTTGCCAGGTGATGCTCGCTATCCGTCTTTTTTGTTTCTTTTTTAACTTTTTGTCCTTACATGTACATAGGTCATCCATTTCTAATTTTCCAAACCAGGTCGTACAATAAACGTTACAGAGGCCACTATTTTAACAGTCAATGGTCTCTTTATTGACGTGATTGAAAAGTTATTAAATGCAGTTTGAGATTGACAAGCTAAAAATAATAAAAACAAAGATAAAAATATGCCACAAACGAGCCGTAGGCAGGGTTTAAACAACGTTCTATCTACCACTTTATTGGTGGCGATGTGAACTGTCAATCAACTGCCAACCACGTAGGTGTTGACACACTTCTCATATGAACTTAAAATGATTATTAGTTGTTTTAAGTCTTACACTAGTTATATGTAATTAAAATGATATAGTTGTATGCAATTTTTATTGAAGCTTTAACAGGTAAGTAAATTGACACCTAAAATAAAAAAAGAATATCCATAATTATCAGGTCATCTACGAAATCAACTTTATCGAGATAAAATATATAAAAAAGCTAAACTAACGAAGGTGGGCGCGGATTGGGACATATACAAAATAGCTAGAAATGATTATTCAAAATTAATTAAGAAAGCTAAAAACGAATATTTAGAAAAGATTTTAAACGAGAATGAAAAAACTCAGAGAAAACATGGAAAATTCTAAAAACAATAATAGGTAACAATAAACCCAAAAAAATTAAGGAAGTAGTTTTTAACAACGTTGCAATTACAGAAGAATGCGCCATGGTAGACAAGTTCACTACATATTTCATTGACAGCATCAATCAGATAAATAGCTCAATTTTAACACCCCCAGCAACGAAATAAATAAATAAAGCACAGTACATAGTCATTCCACTTGAAGACAATTAGTGTTCAACAGCTTTATTCTGTGGTAAATAAGATAGAAAAATCTAATAGCACCGATTCTATCAATTAACTTGGATGAAAATGAATTTCTTACTGACCAACTGTCAGGTTTTCGTGCTAAGCATTCATGCGAGACAGCCCTATATCTGGTATAGGCAATTTGGAAGGGAGAATGAGAAGACAGTAAAACGATAGTTGCAGTTTTTGTAGACTTAAAAAAAGCGTTCGAGACTATTTGTTGTCAAAAGTTATTACAAATATTAACTTACGGAATGAGAGGAAATGAATTGAAATGGTTTCAAAACTATTTAACAAACAGGAGACAGAAGGATTGGATAAAATCAGTCAAGTGAATTAATAAACAGCTTAGGCGACCACAAGGTTCTGTTCTGGGACCAGTTTTTTTAATTTGTACATAAATGATGTTGCTTCACTAGTTAAATCGAGTGATATGCACCTATTTGCAGACGATACACTAATATCAATTGCAGGAGATAACTTACCTGATGTAAGCGCGACATTGAACTCTGAACTGATTTCGATATTAAATTGGTATAAAGAAAATAAGTTATGTTTGAATGTACTGAAAACAAAAGCTATGATATTGGGAAATAGAAATTCATAAACCCTACACCAGAAGTAGTTATCGATAACACAGTTGTTCAGATAGTGGACGAATTTAAATATCTAAGTGTCATTTTAGACAATACCTTGAAATTTACGAGTAATATGGAGTATATAGTAAAAAGGAGAGCCGACAGATTAGCTACTTAGGAAGAATATCTAATAAACTAACATTAAAAGCTAGATTATCTTTGTACCATACGATTATAGAACCATATTTTAACTATTGCAGCAGTATATTGTCTTTGTGTACAGACAAACTCATTTAAAAGATTCAAGTACAACAAAATCGAGCACTCAGAATTTTATTACAAAGCTCCAGGTTAACCAGTATCGAGTCAATGTTGAATAAATTAAATTTCTTGAATGTTAAACAAGGAACAATATATCAGGCACTCATCTTGGTATATAAATGCATAAATAATAAACTCCCAAATTATATGAGTAATTATTTAACATACAATAGTCAGCGGCATGAATACAATACTCGGCAAAAGGACCACTTCAGATTACCAAAATATATAAAAAGGAGTACGCAAAATTCATTTTATTATAAAGCACTGAAGATATTTGACAGCCTACCAAGTGATATAAAAAACAGTACTTCGCTAAGTCTTTTTAAAACATCATGTCGGTTTTATGTATTGGCTAATTTGAAGTAGTTGATAAGTTTAGTACTAAGGAAACCAAATTTATTGTGATTATTAGTTTCTTTTAACTAAATAAATATCATTCTTATTATTATTATTAAAATTTTCCCTTTGCAGTATAAAATTCTTGGCAAGAACATACCAAATCTTGACATAAATTTATTATTTATGAAAATTAGGCCCTTCGATGCCGATTTTTAAATTAAGATTAAATCGTAATAAATTACTTAAGTCGTTCGCTAGATCGCACCGTAAATACATTTTCTAGTCGGAGTGGGGTAAAACATTTTTACGGCGCCTTAGGCAGATTCTCGATTCCGATACGGGGAAATCAGTTGTGCGAGTTTCGCAAATACGTTTTGTACGTCGCGTTTCCGCCCTCTCCCTTCACTTCCCACTCCCACTCTTTCTAGCTCTGCCGCCTCCTGGCCGCGCGCCCAGTCGTCGTTTGATGTTCCAACTTTACAACCGTACATTTTTGAAATTGGTTTCGTTTTGTATGGGAGAAGTAATTGATAAACATATTGAAATGCCGCCGACTGGAAAATAACGCTCCCGTACACACGTACCGCCCTCTACTACTACAATTTTCCCGTCGACAAGAACGAAAATTCTACGCGCCGCCGCCGTACTAGAACGGAAATGTTTGCTTTATCATCTCAACGCCTAAACATTATTCTCGGTAAAAGTGCCCATCAATAAATGCTGTGATAAAATCTCGTGCCATTGTCGGATAAACTGGGTCAATTTCCATGGGAAAACTGCCTCTATTGAGTGATAAGACTTAGATGATGCTAAAGACGTATACGTCAATTTATTAAAATGGAGAAAGAGACATTTTTTTTCTACGCAAATACTAGGTGATATGGCTAGTAGCGTATTATAATATTGAAACTTTGCAAAGACTTCTCTTTAAGCCAAGCTGGATTTTTATACACAGAGTTCATTGGGCATTACAATTAACGTACAAAAAGTCCTTATCGATATCATGTCTGCGTCACGAGTTATTCAAACTCAATGATGGCAAAAATTTTTAATTAATTCTTTTATTTCTCAGCATCAAAAGGTTTATTATATGGTACAGTTCGCGTTTAATAGATAAGGTAGCGCTATGTAGACTCTTATGAAGTACCTACCACCTTCTTTTAAAGCAGAATAGCACATAAACTAGTGTAACTATGTTTTCAAATGAACCCAACTATATTTGTTTTTTTTTAATTCCCAAGATTTTATTGCAATCTATCTAGTACAGTAGAGTCTCCTACAACGCGAATTCCTACAACGCGCTCAAGATTTTGTGGCAACTTTTTCATATAGCGCGATTTTCGTACAACGCGCGATGTACGTGTACACTCGACTGCTGATGCAATGCTAACTGCGCATGCGCCATTACAATGGCGCTGATATTTCGAACTGTCAACGCTGTTAGTAGAAAATACTTAACTAACAGGTATTGCAAGGCGATGTTTTAATATAGGTAGACATTTATTCAGGTGTATTAACTAATTCGCACAAAGTCGCTTGCATTGTTATAATATTGTGGTGTGTCTATTCTACATTGTTTTTCCTTCAACAGCGCAGGTAGGTAGATCACGTAGGTCAATATTGCGCTCACTAAATATTAATATGTACATAATTTGTTCATAAAGGTTTTTTCCTGGTTATGGCATCTATTTACAACTTAAATTTGTAATTTGCAGTTGTGCCACTTCTGAAGCTGGATTATCACGTCAGCGTGTTAAGCGATATGGCAAAATTGTTTTCAGGTTAAGGAGGTTAATGTCACCAAAAATAATATGACAGCGGCGCGATGGCGCGCGGCGCATGCGTCAAAATTTCGCGATACTCGAATTCCTATAAAGCGCTTTCGTACAACGCGTATCATACTACCGCGTTATAGGAGACTCTACTGTACAAGATATTAAACAATTTATTTCCTTCCTTATCGCTCAAGCAGTCAATGAATTTAGAGTGTTTTAATGGCTATCGGGAGCTGCCTCTATAAAACAACTTTACTTTTCTGCTGACGTTTCGGTTTATTCTTCAAACATTATTCATAGCTCAAAAGTATGACAAACAATGATTATATACATTAAAAATCAAATTACACCTATTACGTATCACACCCGTATATCGGTACGACGGACATTTGAAGATGTATTTGAAGATGTAAAAGTTGTTTTATTGAGGCAGCTGCCGATAGCTCTTAAAACACTTTAAAATAATAAACAATATTAATAATGTAAGCGAAAAATAACATTGTGTTTTTCTATACGTTTCTGTTTGCTCCAAATATTTTTTTTCGTGTCAGTCGTATCCCAGTAAAATGGAATCTTCTTTAGAAGAGAAAATAACGGAATATGCAAGAAAACTAAAATTAAAAGAAAAGAAAAGAAAAGAAAAGAAAAGAAAAGAAAAGAAAAGAAAAGAAAAGAAAAGAAAAGAAAAGAAAAGAAAAGAAAAGAAAAGAAAAGAAAAGAAAAGAAAAGAAAAGAAAAGAAAAGAAAAGAAAAGAAAAGAAAAGAAAAGAAAAGAAAAGAAAAGAAAAGAAAAGAAAAGAAAAGAAAAGAAAAGAAAAGAAAAGAAAAGAAAAGAAAAGAAAAGAAAAGAAAAGAAAAGAAAAGAAAAGAAAAGAAAAGAAAAGAAAAGAAAAGAAAAGAAAAGAAAAGAAAAGAAAAGAAAAGAAAAGAAAAGAAAAGAAAAGAAAAGAAAAGAAAAGAAAAGAAAAGAAAGGAAGGTAGGTATATATCCATCGTGTCTCAGGAAGTTTGCAACAAATATGTTGCATCATTTTTTATTATTATTTTTTCACATTCAAAACGCAAATTGAAAATATATGTTTTCGGTGTCATTTTAATTTTAACTCAACAATGGGTATTTCACGGAATATTGGAATGCTAATAGACAAAAAATCATTTCTATTAAATGGCGATAAAGATAGGTGCTGTGATTTAAAATTGAATATGATTCTTATTTCAAAACAATTTTTGCATTGTTTTCCGAACAACCTTTTTCAGTAATATTAAAAACTAAATTAATTTACTCTCAACATAAATCCATTATTTCTGCACTGCCTTCACTGTTCACGTGTGCCTAATATCGACCATGTCCATAGCTACAAACTTTAGAACAGGCTTTATAACATTGGTTCACCGTTGTTCCATGTCATACACCTACTCATTGAGGAGCAAAGAGATATACTCCCAGATCCGCCCGTGACTTCTCTGCGCGCGCATACGACTACCAAATACTACAGAGGTGGGTTCCTAAATGTTCATCTAAACACAATGCTTCGCTTCATTAAATGTTTCATCATTAATATACCTCAATCTTGATGTCTCACTTTTCATCATATCTTATTTGTACCCTGTATAGAATTATATCGTAATGATTTAGCACTATCAGGAGATCTATTGTGTGAGAAGATACCATCAATTTACGCGACCATCTACATTTTTAATTAATTTGGCAGATGGATTGAAGATATGGGTTCGCTGGCCTGTAGTAAAAGTTTTATGATAACTTTGATGCGACAAGTCGGGTTGGGGACTTGGCCACAATTTAGAGTAATGATGGAAATTCGTGACGCAATTTCGAGACGAATACCGATCTCGGTCGCGCGATAATTTCCTATTAAGATAAGCGCATTAAAAGGCGCAAAACGATAAAACTCGCGACAGTGTTACTTTCGCGGCGAATGACCTGCAATAAAATGTTAATTAAATAATTTACGCCGCTGCTGTCTTGGTGGTGGCGCGGGTTTATTAGGGATAATCTGAGAGAAGGGTGTGTATGTGATTGCATAAGTAATTAATTTTTGTTAGTATTCGCTTAAGTGGATGTTATACAAGAATTTTGGGACTTTAACTCGACAATATTACCCAGTTAATTCTATAATTCATGTGAAAACAACTGGGAAATAAGTATGGTTATTGGAGAAATGTTGATTTATATTTTGTTCTTTAAGATTACCAAAATTTACAACTTTATAATTAATTTCATACAAAATCTTGATCGACGTGATGACTTTCCTCTATTTTCTAGGTGTAGAGTCTAGGCATTGGAAAACGGGTTGGCTCGGAACTCTACGATAAGCCGAGTGTTTTTCCGCTGATAATTCCGCCGCGGACGAGTTGGCTGAACGTGAGCGAGCCGGCCAAAGTCTGGAATAAATTTGGAACCTGGTTATCGGTCGCGTCACCTAGCCTCCCTCTTGTTTAACAGTGCTTAAATACAAGCCTTCCTCAAATATTGAACTTCTCTCCTCAGGGCGAAATCTTTTAAGAAGACCCAAACGAGATAACGAATGTCTCCTCCAATAGACGGACGACGCAGATCGCGACTGATTCTTAGAGAAAATTAAGGACGGAATTGTATATGACGCCTATTGAGCATTGCTTGTCGAATTTATATTTCCAAACATCAAAACTTGCGTTTTCAAGACATACAATCATGATTTATTTTCTTTATACCAATTTGGTATTAATACCATTTCAGAATTTAACGTCGCTATTACATCAGGTAGGTATGTGATTTCCTGCATTTATCTTAGGGTGTAATAAGCGTCTCTAAGCGTCTGCAAATGGATGCACAACACACGATGTAACTACTGAAGCAACATTGTTTATGTACAAATAAGCTAAGATATGTCCAAAAAAGTTTTCTTCTGGTGCTCTATTTATTGCTTTTTGATTTTTTTCTTTACTTCCGACAGCATAAAGATGTTGAACACCTATTGCCACAGTTTCCCGAATAACCGTGATGCAATTTACTGAATACGTACTTAATATTTTTCTGAGTCTAATAGCATAAAACTGTCGTTGAAAGCAGGAAAATTGAAAAAGATACCACTAATATGCTGATGAAATAGTCTGTTGTGTACCAAGCCGAGAAAGTAGATCTTTTCCGGGCTGCGAGAAGAGTTGTACAGGCGAGCATAGCGAGCCTGGGATCTTCTTGAGGGCTCGAAAACCACTTTCTGGACGTGGTGCAAACATAATTTTTTATCCTAAACACCAATATCGTAATAAAATCACCCGTTTCTAAAGACTAATCGCTGACATATTGGCTTTTGACAGTTTAATCGCAATCGTCAAACCGAATCGAAAGCTGCGTTTTGAGTGGAGAGACCATTCGGTCGCCACCTATAGGGACAATATTATTTTCGCGGCTAGCGCTAAAAAGTGTTCATTACAGGCCTGGCTGGGCCTGGTGGGCAAATAGCATCTTTCGTGTCTCCATAGAGACGCAAAAATGTCATTTTCGCATCGTGTAGGATAAAAAATACATTTTAGTTAACTATCGATAAATTACACTGGCCAACAAAATTTGACCGACTTCAAATTGCCTGACAAATGATTTTAGGATTTTTTTCCAGGAATCCAGGAATCCAGAAATAGTGAATTGGCTCTAGTTTTCGCGAAAAATAGTGTTAAAGGCGCAAAGAAAGTGTATTTTTGTCCTACTTTTGAACTCATGAAAAACAGTAACGTTATGTAGTACATGTTTATATGTGGGTTCCAATAAAACTTTGAACCTTCTGCTTTAAGATCACATAGCGAGAAATCAGATGGCATAACTTTGAACATATTACACCACTTTTTATAGGAGCGCTCATCTTCTTCTTTTGTTTATAAATTGCATTGGCCAAATAAATAGTTGTCGGACAAATGATAACTGATTCGGATAGGATTTTTTTCCGAACAATTGAATCTGATGACAGAAATAGTGAATTGGCTATAGTTTAATTTTTTTTTAGAAAGACGGAAACAAGGCAAAAAATGCAAAATGAGTTTGATAGACTTTTGTGTAGATAAATTCATGAATATACCTTATTTTTAATGTTAACTACTTCTTAACTAGTTATATATATATATATATATATATATATATATATATATATATATACCTACGTAAAAATTGAAGAATAAAATAAGTCTTACGGATTATTGGCTCAGTGTAAATCTATTCCCACTACATTTTTCTAACATATTCTTAACAACGTATTTATAAATATTGCCATTCCTATGATATGGGTAGAACCGAGAAATCGATGATTGTTATTTTTGCAATGTGGATGTGAAAGGCTTTTATCGAAGCAAGAAACGTTCTTGGTAATACCCTAATCTGGACTCTAAGCTAAGCGACCCTTGCCTAATAGAGCCAATACCATAAGTATCAACTGTCATGTCACAATATTTATTCTGGCAGTGAAGGCAAAGATACGACTTTGTAAACTGTAATAAATTTGTGAATAGTTTTTGTAGGTTCATAGTGTTATTTGATCCAACATAGAAACTTCTATAACGTCCAGGTATTGTTTAGCACGTGTTCAGGTAGATGGTAGAAAAAACACGTTGTTTGCAACTTTAACTTTTTCGCTAACGCTGGGAAAATCCCTATCGAAGTCCTATGAAATCAGTTTGCCGACAACTTTTTATTCGGCAAATGAAATTTACAGATAAAGGAACAAACAGTTCGCTCCGTCCGGCGCATAGTGTGAAAAATTTCCAAAAAGCTGGCCAAAACTCATATTTTATAGTTTTCAAAATAAACAGAAATGACCCTACATAACAAGTCTTTGATCACTCGCGTATAAGAATCGTAAATTGTAAAAATGTTCTCTAAACCGGTTAAGAATGGTATCAGTTCAAAGTTTCGATTTGTGCAAAGCTTATATGTTTGGGTGTTTGACACCATTGCAATTGTAATTTACTGTGGGGTTGTTGACAATAACTTTATTATCTTTGTAAAATGCAGAGTGTTCCTCAAGGTATGTAAATACGTTTCATAATTTATTCCATGCAGCTAAATAATTTAACATGCTTTTTTGTAACTTTTATTACAACGTAGCAAACATTGTATAAACTTAAAGTTCGCCTAGACTTTTATAAAATTCCCCGCATATCCCCGCTTAGAATTATAGCTCATTGTAAATAAGTTGTACTTTTTGAATATGTTGACAGTTTCTCCTCATACTAAATCAAAATGAATTTGATTTTAGAATGTAGTACATACAATTTACGTATGCGCCTAAGGGAAGGTTGCTTAATGTTTTTCTTATTAAGCTCGACTAATCAACTTTGGTGGAGAATTTCTAGTTCTTTGAGATATTCTTGAGGTTGGATTGATTTTTTCTTGCCAAAAATTCCATCATCCTTTAAATTTTTTATTGCATCCAATGCATTTCGTTATCATTTTATAGGACGATTTGAGAAACTGCAGACAACTGAGCACAAAAATTAAATAACTTTTGAGTATTATAATTCATTGTAGAAATAAACGACAAAAAATGAGTTTTGCTAATCTTGGTGATAAAAGTTTCTGAAATGTTGTTTTTCGATTGTATCAATTCTAGGGCAGAATAATTTTAGACGCAAAAAAACAGTTTTAAAATTTTGAATTTAGCCATAATGACAAATATTCTGTTAGTTATGAAGAAACGAACAACCTGGTTTGCGAAGCATCAGTAATTAATAATTTTGACGCATGGTATAACCCGGTATCAATTTATTGTCTAATATCATTATTATTAGTACCAATCAACGGAACATGAAAATAAAGAGAGAGTTCCGAATATGTAGATGTAGAAAGTGAAGTATAGAGAATATAGTGAAGCTGATGATGAAGATGAAGACGACCAAGACAAATGAATAAATACATTTTTATAATTTATAGTATTCAATTGGCACCAATCTTGTTATTTACTAAATTTTTAAAATTAATTATTTCATTCATATTTAAGTTATTAAAGAAGAATACTAAGTAAAACCAAATTTCCATTTTAACCCTTGGCGCCTAGAATAAATGCTCTATTACATTATGTATGTTCACTATGATAGAAAATTAATTAAGTGCGTTGCCATTTCATAATACGGCAACAAGCGGATTTAAACCTGGTTGGGGCATACTTTTCAGAATTTGTCATTGGTGCCAGGTTATCCGATTAAAAGTAATTTTGGAACAAATGTCCGCCATTTTGTTCTTCTACTCTTCTAATTTTGGCTTTGTAATCACCAACCCCGAAAACTCTCATATACTAAATTTCAACTAAATTAAAAATATAAAAACAAATGATCCGACATTTTGCTTTTTTATTTTTTGTTCAAATTGATAATCATCTACCTCAAGTCCCCACAAATATTGAATATCCGCTAAATTGAATGTAGTTTTCGTACAATTGTCCGTACTTTGAATTCAGATTTATAATCAGCGAACCTAAATCCCCGTCTAATAACGAATTTCGGCTAAATTGAAAGTAATTTAAGAACTGATGTCCGCCATATTGGATCCGCCGTTTTGATTTTTTGTTTATTTATTTCGGATTTATAATCAGCTACTCCAAATCACCACAACTATGTAATTTCCACTAAATGGAAAATAGTTTTCGGACATATTCCGCTATATTGGATCGGAGACTTTGTTTTTTAACTTAGAATTTAGATTTATAATCAGCGACCCCAAATTCCCTCTAATATCGAATTTCAGCTAAATCGAAAATAATTTAAGGATTGATTTCCGCCATATTGGATCGGCCATTTAAATTTTTCAACTTGATTTCGGATTTGTAATCGGCGGCCTTTTAAATCTTAGATTATCGAGTTTTACCTAAATTGAAAATGCTTTCGAATTTTGGGCAGGTTTTTGGGAATTTTTCACACTGTGCGGCGCTTCGATGGGCACGCGCCTATATTTGATTGTACATAAAAACATATTTTACATAACATTACTATTTTGCATGTGTTCAAATTCTAACCGAATCAGTTGTCATTTGTCCGGCATTTTTTTGTTGTGCAGTGCTATTTAACATATATATTTAACAATTCTCGGAAAGCTTAGAAATGAGTTTGCTAATGGTTTGTTATTATTTGTTTGTTATTATGATAACTGTTGACTTTAATAATAAAACTACCTTTGCGTTCGTTTCAGCAGTTTTCAGCAAGCAATTCAACTTTAAGGGATTTTAAGTTCTCAAAATTTCACTTCATATTAATACCATTACTTTTGTGGCTAAACTAAAATTGAAAATTGCACAACATATATTAAATACGATACCAGATCATATGTAAAACATAAAAAACAATTATCAAAATTAAGTTTTGGACGAAAACAAATCTCCTTGCATATTAAAATTACTCTTGTTTTTCTTGGGCTATTTCAGTTTATTACGTAAACAGAATAATTTACCGTCGTCCTTTCCCTGATACGAAATTTCAGACCAAGGGCAATAAATTTCGAATTGTCGCCATTCGAAACTTTACAAGTGGGCCGCTGTTTATGGACGAATAAAACGCGAAGGTAGAGGGCGCGCGGCACTAACCAACGTCGTCGGAAGAAATAAGTGCCGAAGGAGATCCGAAAATTATTCGACGTTAATCAAAAGGACCACCTTCCTGTGCGCGCGCCAAAGGTTAATCAGTTTAGTTCACGTCTCGTGCGCCGAAACAATTTATTTAGAACCGTTTTATTGCGCGAAATTAACGCCCGGTGCTTGCCGCTGGACGCTTTTCACCGAAACTAATTAATTTATTTATCGCCGTGATTTACGCTGCACTGTTGTGCCCAACTTTCGAACTCCGCCCCCTTCGAACCACTTCGTTTTGTAGGGGTAGCTAAACGATCAGTCGATGCAGTTTTGGGTTTTACGAATGAATATACCTACTTAATCAGTAAATCTGCAAATAATTTAAAGCATTTATCTTTAATAACAATAATAACGTTTAAAAGTCCAGTTGTTTTACATTTGGACAGACAAATAATTCGCCCGCCTTTGACAATAATATCAATAGATTCAGAAAAATTTTCTGAACATCATATCAAAATGTGTACTGAATCTTTGATGGTTATTATTGAAATTAATTAAGAACTATCAGTAATAAAAAAATCCGTCATGTATTGTTGACCACCTGTGTTCGCATCAATATCTCAGAATGTATTAAGCTTAGCAGAACAAATAATAGACCACATTAAAGACCAAAGGTGTGGGTACATGATAAACACCCAATTACTTTCAAATATTAAAAGATGTATGTTTAGGAGAATATTAAGAAAGGGGTTTTCAGAACCAGAACCCAGATATTATGTCAATATCTATTCTGTCAAAAAGGCAGAAGTTTTATCTTTGTTCTATAAACCCGTTATTTAACCTTCCTCCAAACATATATCTTGCAATATTTTTAAGTATTTTTTTTGTTTATCACGTACCATCATTTTTTATCTTTAACATGGTGTATAAGTTGTACTGCTAAACTTAATATTTGCAGAGATATTCATACCAACATTTCATGGCGAACTTTTTAATTACTGATACTTTTTAATTAATTTCAATAATAATATCATCAACGATTCGGTAAACATTTTGATATGATTGGTATTATTTTCATTTTGCTGGTCTTTTTTTTATTATTAATATTATTATATACTATGAGTCTTGTTAAAAAATAAACTATTTACAAATTGCATTTTTTTAATAGTACTTCCTATGTTTAAAGAAAGTTCCCAGAAAATTATTTATTTCGATCTTTAAACATAGTGGGTAACTTATATCTCCGCTATGTTTATATATGTGCAATGCTTATTTTATCAACATTTTTTTTTTAAATTACGTAAAATAAATCACTATAATTGTATCTCAGGTCACATATAACATTTTGAAGGGGTGGCATTAAAAAATATGGACAAAATAAGAAGCAATCTTAATTTACAATAAAGAATTATCTTTCCATTACTGTTTTTTTCTGATTTTTTCTTAATTTGGGCATCAAAACTGTCTATATGTAACCGCCTACATCTTAGTGGGAGATAAAATGTAGATATCGATCGTTTAAATCTCGAACAAATCAGAATAGTAATAATTTTTAAACCCTTTTTCAGGTTCTTATCGCTTATGTTGTCAAAAGATAGACAAATTCAGTATTTCTGCTTTCAGATAAAAACTTTCTACTGAAAAAGTCATACCATAAACAGTGTTCATTTGCTAGATTTTGTTTACTGTTGGGGAGGACAGTTACTTAGCTTATATTATTATATTTTTTACAAAGTACTCTGATATCTACTCAACATTGAATTGATTATTTTTTATGAAGTATCTATTTATGATCCTACGATTATCCAGGAAACTTACTTATTTCAGAAAAGATAACCAATAACCAATTATAAATTTAAGGAATGTCTGAATGTAGTAATAAAAAATTAACTTGAATTGAACTTGAAAACTTCCAAAAACAGAAATAACTGAAATAAGTTTTCTTTTGATATTCTAAACAATATTTCAAATGGTCCCCATACAATCTCATCCCCACAGTTTAAAGAGAGTAAAAGGCAAAACAATCAAGGCAATCGAAAGTGCCAGATTTTTGGCATAACGGATTTAGTTAAAATTGTTGATCGTCAAATTTTTTCTAAGAAAAGGTATCATGTCTTTTATAGTGTAACTAACGACAGATGAACTTTAAAAAATTCATCATCAACTTCTACATTTCTAGAAATCTGCTGGACTTTTGCATACCAACTGCTTTATTATGTTATTTAAAAATATGTTCAAACTCACAGTAAATAGAACCTCCACCAAAAACTAGCGCCTTAAGATTTTTTATGAGGAGGAAATCAATACGATTCGGGTAAATTTTTTTTCCAACGATATTTTGAGAAGCAGGTCTCAGTAGATTGCTGCGACCGCCATCTCTGTTTGGTAACTTGCGTAACTTGCTTCCGTAACTTTGGTAACTTTGCTTCCGACTGTCTCATAAATTAGCCCCAATTAGCCCCAGCCTACATCGTAGAACTGAGTTTTACCAGTGTTGCTGATGGTAAAATAAGTCCGATATTGGCATGAATTAAACATGTTAAGAATTGATATGGCTACTTGAAAACCTTCACAAATTACTCAGCTACCGCACAAGTGTCTCAAACAGACGAAAAACATCATTTTGGTTCTCCCAGTATAATTAACTGTAACATTTCTTTTTCAAATTTTTATAAAGAAAGGTATATGATAATCTTGATGATTTGTTTATAATATCCCGAAAACTAATGAATATCGGTCAAATATTACCAAAGTTATTGAACATCGAGGTTTTTCTTACCTTTTTATCCATCTCTCCATCATTGTGCAGTGATTCTGTCCACGAATAAAATTGATAACCATAAGTCCACATAACTAAGCGACAAAATCAAACTTTTCCAAAACAAACTTATCTCTGAAGAACCTTATAGTCACCGTATGATGATTTCTAGCAAATCGCACAAATTCACTTCAAAGGCTGAGCAGAATATCGTACATCATTTTGACCACCATTTCGCGCACGATAAAACAAATATCTATCTGTTAGTTGAGATCAACACTAACAAAGTCACAGCTACAATATTTTGTGTAGTTCGTATTTTCGTTTTGAAACAGGTTTTTCACTTATCGTGCTCGATCAGGAATGCGGTCCCCACCGCGCGTCTGTGACTGCGAGAACCATCACTCCTCTCTCTCTGTTTTGGAGTGGAGGCGAGTTCCCGAAAACCTGAAAACCGCGTCGTTTCCTTGTCTAGCAAATCACGTGTATTTTTGTTTATGAACTCTTCTTACCAGGTTCGGTATTAACATCCTTTGTCGATAATTGAATAAATTCCAAGAAATATTCCATACTCAATTGCTTATTAATTTATTAGGGATTTCTTATTATAGCTATTATCATAAGGATTGTTATTGCATACTGCACGAGAACACAAATATTTTCTATTTTGTCAATTTTGTCTCTGCATTTTAGGTTTTAATTATATTTTCGGATAAGTTACAAGCAAAACGGGCCTTTATTCAAGTAAAGTTATTAAATACTGATTATTTAGCCCTCATTAATTATCGAAATACTGAAATAATACTGTAATAGTGTAATAGACTGTTGTGTGTACAAACCTCGTAAAAAATGCTGTAGTTGGAAACTGGAACTCACCTGTAACAAAATAAGTACGAATGAATCTTAACAATATCTTGTATTAGGGCAGGCAAATTAAATTTAGAGTGTTTACTAATTGTAGACAGAACTTTTGTGATTTGAAATCGTAAAGGGCCCTATAAAAATCGTAGCGTAAAAAAATGCAAGGCTGGGGTGGTATAGGGTTAATTTTAGGGGTTGAAAGGGGGTGCAAAATATATTATTACGTTTTCCGTCTAAACTTTTTCGTCACTTTTAAGTATGACCTTTTTTATGTTTTTTACTTTCTATTTTCGCAAAAATAATTCACTTTTGGTGAAATGTTGTGAAAGCATGCCTCTTTACGTCTTAAATAAGCACACTTTTTGTATATTAAAAATCGTGAAGTTTTTGAGTTATTCATTGCTTTTTAAGTCAAAAATATTTTTTTCAAAAATAAATTATGTTGCGAAATCATCTTCCTTCCGGTACTCATTTTTTTTGTTTTCACATGTACTTTTCACACTTAAAAATTTAAGCGAATCAAAAATGACTGTTGAACAATGAATTTTTCAGTAATTGTTCATAATTTGTTTCTGTTTCTAAGAAAACTGAAAAACTAATTACACCATTCAGTTGTACAGAAAAAAATACAAAAGAAATTGTTTTTCATTGTTTGAGCTAAATGTCCTAATTTTCTGTAGGATATTTTTGATAGAAAGTCAAATTTCGCCGGAAAATGCAATAATATATTCTCCACCCCTTTTCAACCCCCTAAATAAACCCTATACCACCCCCGGTCTTGCATGTTTTTGCAACTACAATCTCCGGGCGGCCACATGGTTTATTTTAAGGAATGAGTACAAACACAGGTTTAATACTGGTTTTACTGAAAAAATCACAGCGGTGCTAAACATCTATGTAATTTAATAATACAAGAATGCAAAAAAAAATAACGAAATGTATCGGACGGCACTGGTTTCAAGTTGCACATTAAGCTCTGATTCTGCAGAGTTACAATTTTTCAATCAATTATTAGTGCTACTTGGAATACTGGAAGTGCAAATACAAAATGCTATATTTTTGATGAATTGCAATTTACAAAATAATACATGAGGGAACGACTTAACAATTATAACGAAAAATTACCAATATTTGTCAGTTATTGAGGATTTTGCGATAAATTTCTATTGTTTCATTTATTTTAAACCCTCTTACCGTTTCCAATGATAAAAGTTCTGTCTACATATAATAGTGGGTTTGGCTTCAGCAGTTAATTTGCCTGTAGTATATGTATGCAAACATATTAATATATTATTTGACGAGCACATAACTAAGGATATAAATCGCGAGCATGAAGTTCATACGCAAGCCGTAGGCGAGCGTGTAAACATGCTAGCGATTTATATCCGTTGTGTCATTTATATCAAATATTTGAAATGTATTTGTCAATGATGGCGAGGCGAACTGTCACATAACTGTCATCCACGTAAGTTTTGACAGACTTTGACACTAGCACATGATGACAGTTCGTGAAAATAATGAATTCATTATTTGAAAGAACTGTCATTATACAACGCTAGTGTCATTATAATCATTGGCGTGTATCATGATGGGAATTATATTAGTCATAGATGCGTATGCAATGAAGTTATATTATTATATGTGAGACGTAGATAAAGATGTTTAAAAAAGTATGGACATATACATATGTCCCAGGATCGAGTTGCACAGAGGGAAAAAGTCCTTATTACTGATGTTTCAAACATATGTCAACGTAAATAATACGTCGAATATGTTCTCTGACTCTGACTATGAAAGTCAGTAAATAATTCCAGTTTTTATGTAGAAATTGGACTAGAAGCCATAGCGACCACGTCTTTTGACATTTCAGTGTCCAAATGATACGTACAAATCAAACTAAAATAGGACTAAATAATTGAGTTAAATATTTTAAATATAAATTTATGTAAGTAATAACACACTCCGTAAGTAACAATCATTTATTTGTTAATGAGCAAATCAACCATTCAAACAAATTTCCTCCTAATTCGGCACATTCTAAATTCTTAGTTCTAAATTATATGATTTTCGAATTTCCACCAGTGGTAACGATTCGATCGCATTCATTATTCTTGATTTTATTTTGTGAAAATATCTATTCCTTCAAAAACAATCTAAAGATGGAATATATTTTGGAAGAAAGTTGCGTAGTTGAAGATTTTAACAACATCAACTCTACACGATTATCAATGTTTGTAATTGCTTTGTGTAAAATGCATCAAATTGTGTTAACCTGTATCATCAGCATTAAATTGTACCTAAAACACTATACACGACTCAATTCGTTACAAATGTTAAGAAGAGCCTATCATACAAATCATTTAATAACCCAGAATTCGAAAATTCGCCCTCTATTACACTTGTAAGAACAAAAGGCTGAACGAATCGCCACTCGGTTATTCTTCGAACTCCGTCGGAGCGCGATGGAAAAGCGAAAAAAGCGGCGGGGCCGCACGTCCCCCCCTTCGATTCTCCTGTCCACTTGACAGATGGGTTCATTCGTTCAAATACACTCGACCCCCGGGCAAAAACTCCTTTTCATATTCGACGAGAGATGGTCTTAAGATCGCCTCCTCAAAAAAGGCGCCCACTCGGTAAATGGAAAAAGCGAGGAAAAATTCCGACGCCATATAAAATTCATTCATTGTTTCGAGCGTAAGGGTGTAGATAGAGTGGGAGGGAGAGGATGGTCTGCTTTTGGTCCCTTTTGCCTCTTTACCGTTTGATGCTTCGTTAATTTTAATGTGCTCTATTGAGTGATAGATTGCGCCTCGTTTCTTGGCGATATGTTGCCGTCAATAGTATGTGAATGTTGAAATTTTCCATTTAGCGATGTAGCCTGACCTATTTTTGTCGGTTATATGTTCAGATTCAAATTTGTGACATTTAAATTACGTTATTTTGTATTGTCAATCTGTAAAAGTTGATAACGTATCAGGTTAGCTGTATGTGCAAAATAAATTAAATTATGTAGTTACATACTTATTTATTTAATCAAGACCACAGAAAATAATCGTTAAACAATATTACTAAGTACTCAAAGATATTTGAAGAACAAAATCTAATAATAATAGCAGAAATCTATTCTCTGCTTAACAAATCAATCAAATAAAAAATTATATTTGGTCAATTCCTGGCAATAGCCTATTCCCTTTCTTTCCTTTTGATCATGTTTCACCTTTTTTTGGATTTAGCATCACTTATATGAAGAATTACTTTGATTCGGTTTGCGTTCTTCATGTGACTTCGTCTTTAGACCGATCGAACAAGAAATTAGAATATAATAAGAGATCAACGCTGCAAAATATGACAACATAGTTCTTTTCTTCCGGAGTCATTAATGTGTATATGAGAAGAATGAGCATCCAATAAAATTGTCCAAAATATGGGTGTTGGAAATGTTTGGATGTTTCTGAAAGTGTTAGAATGCACTAGTATAAGTCTTATTACATATTACCTCAGAAATATTTACTGTACCCAGGGAGCATACATGTCCCACTTCTGATAAAATGATTTCGGAATTTTACACACGGAACACAAACAATTAGCGAAGGAAGAACGTTCCTCAAAACATTTGAAAGTCAGTTGGAATGAGAGTTCTCCGCTTTGGTGATATTTCTTTATATCTGTATGTGCTAACAACAATTTGAAACACGAATGTTTTCTCGGTGATGACGTAATAACGTAAAAACGTAATAGATTCGTAAAAATAGAGGCATGTCGGGCATACAGCATACCTCACCAGTTTTTCCAGTATTTTTTTTTTAGAAAGTTAAACTAAGGACCAATAAAAATATGGGTGTTGGAAATGTTTGGATGTTTCTGAAAGTGTTAGAATGCACTAGTATAAGTCTTATTACATATTACCTCAGAAATATTTACTGTACCCAGGGAGCATACATGTCCCACTTCTGATAAAATGATTTCGGAATTTTACACACGGAACACAAACAATTAGCGAAGGAAGAACGTTCCTCAAAACATTTGAAAGTCAGTTGGAATGAGAGTTCTCCGCTTTGGTGATATTTCTTTATATCTGTATGTGCTAACAACAATTTGAAACACGAATGTTTTCTCGGTGATGACGTAATAACGTAAAAACGTAATAGATTCGTAAAAATAGAGGCATGTCGGGCATACAGCATACCTCACCAGTTTTTCCAGTATTTTTTTTTTAGAAAGTTAAACTAAGGACCAATAAAAAATAAAATACCCACACATTAAAAAACGCAAAAATAAAAAAAAGAACGTAATCAATACTGATTACAATAACAAAAAGTAAATAAATATAGGTAAAAAATTAGAAATGATAGAAATAGGTCGAATAAAAACATGAAGAAACAAATAAATCCACACAAAACTTTTTACAGTTCATTGACTAATAAGGAAATGTCACTTTGACCAAAGAATTTCTTATCGACTTATTGGGCTTTTCAATTCTTAAAGAAGCTAGAGCAGTTTAGAATACAGTTTGCTTAATATTTCAAACGACTGTAACTTTTCAAAGAATTAAGAAAACAAATAAGTTCATATGTAACTCAGTATGACATTTACAATCTGAGGAAATGGTTAGCGGGGAAAAAAGTACCCTGTACATTATGTTCGCGCATGATTCCGGTCTACGCTCGAAAACGAAAAGCAATCTCTGAAAGATTGCTTTTCACTCGGGGTATCCTAAAATTAATATCTAACACGTAACACCATCTGCGTCATCTAGCGTGTTTTGTGGTAGGCCATTGACGTGAAGCAGAAACATAAGTGGCTCAAGGACACTTGTAGTATACCTATCGCTATTGGTCTCCACTTTGCTTTTGTTCTTTCCAGTGTAATTGCAGATGTCTTCGCGGAAGATATGATGAGATCAGCTGCATGTCCGATTTCTCCAATAGTATCATAGTTTACTGAATCAAAAACTTTACCCAAGTTGCATAAAGCATTTATAATATCAAATATGTAATTTGGTTTATAATTTTGTTCCTTGTTGAGACTCAGATCACCTTTGATATTTTTAGACTGTTTTAGGACTATCTGCGCATATTGAAATTCATTTGGTCAAATACTTACTTAATACTTCTTTAATGAACATGGTATAGAACAATATGGTTGCCACCTACCAATTATTAGTTAACAAAAAACTAACTTGGTGCATGTTTCTCACAAGAAATATCAAATATCACATATCACAACAATCCTAAGAAAAACTGAAAAAAGATTTTCATCTAAAAAGTTACTGACATTACAGTTTTATATCGTTCCACTCCCCTGACGGATCTTATATTTTCTTATACGTTCATTATCTTATTTATACTCACCACTTCACTCGCTGAGAGCATCTAAGAACAGAATTGCCTTTATTTGTCGGATAGAAGGAATGAGTGTCGTAAATGCTCGTCAGGAGGAGCTGTCAATCCGTCAGCGCACGGAGAAGAAAATCCGATAATTGGCGCGAGAATTGCCCCCCTGTTCAGTGATTGCGAACCTGGCTACCCCCGTCATCATCGATTTTCCTTCACAGTCCTGCTATTTGCCCTTCTCTTATCTCACATATTGGGCAATTACACTTTCATTTATGAACTGTGCTTAAAATGCATAGTTCTATACATCTTAAATTTTAAAATCAGAAAGAAACAAGAAATAAGTAATAACAGCTACTTGAAAATAGGATTCACTTAGTTCTAAAATATGGCATGTGGTTGGTTGGAAATGTTGTAATTTAACTGTTCCAAACCATGCACCAGCAATTGGCATTTTCAGTCGAATACATTCAGGGGTGGCCAACTTTTGTCTACTTAAGATCTACCTTTTATCTTTAAAATATGCCGCGATCGACATGCTACCCATAACTCGCTGGAGTGCTACGCCTATGACAAGGCGTAGCACTCCCGCGAGTTATGGGTAGTATATACGCAAAATATATGTTAAAAGCTCATTTTTTTATTTTCTATATCACCTATTAAGTTTTCGATATAAAGGCATAAAGAAAATAAATTGGCTGACTCAACTTTTCACATTTGCAGAGGACAGTATGGACAGTATGGCTGAAAATTTGATTTTAAGATTTCGCGGCCCTTTCTTTGCCAGGAAAATTAACATGGAAGATTTTTAGACTTATTTCATAAAATTTTTAGACTTTTCTAAATCTATCAATAGATCGTGGGAGTTCATCTCATACTGAAATAACTTGTTTATCTATCTACGTTGTTTATCTACGAGTGGTATTAACATATTTTATTGGGGTTGAGCTGAAATGATAGCCCTTTGCGAATATTTGTTTATCTTGTCGAGCTGAAGGTCAGCTGTTTAGTCAAATGTTAATTTATTTTGTTTGGCTGAAAGGTCAGCCGTTTTCTAAAGTTTATTTATTTTGTTGAGCTGAAAGGTTAGCTTTTTGCGAATACATATTTGTGTCAGCCCTTTACTGGCGTGGTAGGTAATTTATTTGGTTGAGCTGAAAGGTTAGCCCTTTGCTAATATCTTAATGGTTTTGAGCTGAAAGGTCAGCCCTTTGCTAATATTTGTTTATCTTCTTGAGATGAATAGTTGTACCTTTGATAATATTTGTTTAATTATTGAGATGAAAGATGAGCCCTTTGCTAATATTTGTGTATCGTGTTGAGATGAAAAGTTACCAATTGATATTTGTTGATATTGTTGGAGACGAAAGGTCGGCCCTTTGCTAATATTTGTTTATCTTGCTTAACTGAATGACCCCTTGCGAATATTTGTTAATTTTGTTGGGCTGAAAGATTATAGCTTAATATGCTAATATATGTAGCTGAGCTGAAAGGTAGTTTGCTTTTTGCAATTATTTGACTATGTTTTGAGTTAAAAATTTTGGCGTTTTGAACGCAAAGAAATACATGTTGGCAACTTTATTATTGTTGAATGAGTAACACCTTTGAATTTCGGCAAATTATGAATTGTCGCATGGAAGTTTGAATGAGTTACTGAGACCAAGTTTATCATTGACGACAATAGTTCTGGAGACTGGCTTTGAGAGCAAAGCTATAGTCAGGATTGGCCGTGTTAGGAATTATTTTGCTTGTTGGATTAATTCAGATATTAGGTCAGTGATAGAACATTATAAACACGCTTATTTGTAAATACATGAGTAACTAGACTCACTTTTTGCTGTTAACGGTTTTTGGTACAATGCGATAAGCAAAAAACTGCTATCGGTAAACGGACAGTTCTGTGAAATCGAAACTTGATTCTTGATTCGAAACTATCTTTCATCTTCCACATTCGCTAACAATAGAGTTATAATATATACCTACTTAGGGAGAAAATCAAAGGTTCTTCACTGTTCAGTCATAAATCATCATATCATACCCACCATCACACATTAAGTCAAGACATTGCGAGCGATCGACCAAAATTGGCTTCGCGATCGTCCGGTCGATCGCGATCGACTTGTTGGCCACCCCTGGATATATGATTGAAGACAAATGACTTATTATTCGTACGCATGACTAATAACTAATCGTTTTTCGATGTGTAACTATAGATTAAAAATGGAATTGTATAAAAATCGTAACCAGTACATACAATAAACCAGTAAACAAAACACGCACCACTGCGGTTAATTATTGTTAAATTTAATTTTAATCACACGAGTGACAATGTTTTAACCAATAATGTTTAAAATTTAATAAAATAATAATAATGAAATTTGTAATTTCGTAAAACTCATTAATTGCATAACAAAACCACTATGCAATAACGACCAGAGAAATAATTGAAAGAGTGCATCAACAATACACCAGAGGGAGTTGAGTAATTTTGTTTTGAGTAAAAAAGCTCGACAACAGAACGCAAATAAGCGGCGAACAGTGGGCCGGTGTAAATATTTGAAACATTCGGTAATGAATTAAAACAAATTGTCAGTTTTTAGTGTCGGCCAGGTGGGGCATTTATATATCAGTCCAGTTATGGACGATTTATTGCCCCATCCGCAAAAATACATTTATTTCCGCACGCAGTATATCATTAAACCATGCAATAAATTCCCTACGTAGGTATAATGAGTTCATTTTTAATGACGACGCTCCAAAAACTTTTAATTACGTGTTCGTTTAACTTATGTTATTATAAAGCGGTGTTTTTTCTCTCCCTGTGTTCGGGGCTTTTTTCGAGCTTGTAAATTACTGCTGGTGGAGGTTGAAAAATTACCCTGAACAATCGTAATTATCAAATCTCTCCGAGTTTATAACTCAAACTCAAATTAAGATGTGACGATAGCGCAAACCATCGCGGAAAGTTGTCCGAAAATAAACTTTACGGCCTTATTAAAAACTTTTTTGCGTCGATTAATGCTGTGTCCAAACTTTGTCTCCGAACCTCTGGTAGATTTGTGTACTCTGTAGAGCTAGGTAGGTACTAGGTAGTTACATACCGTAGATAACATTATTTTCTATGCAGTTTTAGCTGTTGTTCAATTGAATAAGGTTGGATATTAAACACACCTAAAATACCGGGGTGGATTTAATACAGGGTCACTTCGTTAAAACATGAAATACGTCCATACTATTAAAATTATCTGGTACGCAGTTGTTATACGTGATGGATTTAGATCAATTTGAAGTGAGTTTATTAAATCATTTCACACGGTGTCATTTTGGGTATAAATATTTACTTTGAAGTGATTGATGAACTGTGCGGTTTACAGTGTTATTTTATGATGTCAATGAAAATATACATCGATTTAGAGAACATGCATTCTAAGGCAGTCAGTATTTTTAAAATTTGAATTTTTATGCAAGACCCTCTAAATTTTGTTCTTTTATATACACACTTAATTTAAATTTGAGAGCGCTAAATACATATTAACATGTGTCACAAGAGACTCAAAATATAGAATTACATAGTTCAATTTAATTAAATAAAAAAAAACAATAAATTTACATACTACAGTCTTTAACCTAACCGAAAAATAATCATTTAACTTTTGAATCTAGATATGAGAGCATTTCATATACTTCCACGAACATACCTAGTTTGTCAAAAATTTAATAATCCAAGTGACTATCCTAGCAACAATTAACAAAATCGAACAAGTGAAAAATGAGATTCTGCATTATTTTGTCTTGTCTAAGAGAAAATAATTGTGTAGCACTTTTGTTTTTAATGCATTTTGTTATCACTGATTTTGTCAAAAACTAGACAGAATTTCTGTTTCCAGATACAATTTATTTTTTCAACTCAAACTTTATTCTTTTGATTTTTTTATTGTTGGCCAGAATACTCAGAGGCCAGCTCAGATTATTTTTTGACAAATTAAGTACCTGGAAAAATGTGAAATACTCGGATATCTAGACTCAACACGGGGGTATGTAAATTTATTATACAGGGTTAGCCAAAATTACCGGAACACCCAAATAATTCTACAACGGTAAAAAATTTCAAAAAAAAATTCAAACAAAAGCTTTTAGACTTTAAACAATCCATCGTTCAAATATATTTTGAATATACAGGGTGTTCATTTTATTATAGAAATCGCGTAGATCTTTTGTTTTCAAATGGAACGCCCTGTATCTTTTTACATTTTATAATTTTATTAATTAATTAACTAATTCTGGATATTGTTTATTAAAATAATTTTTTTATAAAATGCATCATTTTTGCGTTTTAAGCAATTAATTAAAATTAGTCAAAATTACCGCAACACCCAAATAATTCTTCATCGGTAAAAAAATTTCAAAAAACATTCAAACAAAAGTTTTTTTACTTTAAACAAGCTATCGTTTAAATATATTTTTAATATACAGGCTTTTTATTTTATTATGGAAGTATGTAAATTTTTCCTATTTCTCATTAAACGTCCTGTACATTTTTATTTTTTAATTCTAAGAATTTTTTTTCAAGTAGGTTTTTATAAATTGATTCATTTTTTAATTATCAGCAATTAATCAAAACTCCAAAACATTTATTTTAGCCGAACGAATAAATAATAACAATGTGCAGAAAAAATAACAAAACAATTAAATTAAATTTTCAAACTGCCATCCCTGAGCGGCTTGACAATGCCCCAACCTATCAACAAATTCCCCTAAACAGTTGTCTAAATGATCGACAGTAATACTCTGAACTTCGTCCACTATCCTCTGCTTCAACGCATCAATATTTTGCAGCCTATTGGTAAACCTTGGACTTTAGGTGGCCCCAAATAGAAAAATCCAGTATTTGTAAATCCGGCGACCTAGGTGGCCATTCAATGGATCCTCTCCTTCCAATCCACCTCTGCGGGAAAATTGAATTTAAATAATTCCGAACTTGGACACCGTAATGCGGCGGTGCACCATCTTGTTGAAACCAAATATTATTCAGATCTTCGTTGAATATAACTAGGAGATGAGGTATTACTTCATTTTATGCTCAATATTCCAATAAAACCGGAAGAAATCACTGAAAGGACCATAGTTTTAATGTGGTAAGCTATCCCACATTGCATCCTTCAAAGCAATTCTTAATTTGAAGTTCAGGAGTTTTGACTAATTGCTTATAACTAAAAAATTATGACATTTATAAACAAATTATTCCAATAAAAAATTATTAGAATTACTCTTAGAATTATAAAATGTAAAAATATACAGGGTATTCCATTTGAAAAAAAAAGTTAACCAAATTTGCATAAAAAATGAACAGCCTGTATATTAAAAATATATTTTAATGATAGCTTGTTTAATGTCAAAAACGTTTGAACGTTTTTTGAAATTCTTTTACCGATGGCGAATTATTTGGGTGTTCCGGTAATTTTGACAAATTTAAATTAATTGCTTAAAACTCAAAAATGATGCATTTTATAAAAAAATTATTTTAATAAACAATGTCCAGAATTAGTCCTCAAATTATAAAATGTAAAAAGATACAGGGTATTCTATTTGAAAAAAAAAATTACGCGATTTCTATAATAAAATGAACACCCTGTATATTCAAAATATATTTGAACGATGGATTGTTTAAAGTCTAAAAACTTTTGTTTGATTTTTTTTTTGAAATTTTTTACCGTTGTAGAATTATTTGGGTGTTCCGGTAATTTTGGCTAACCCTGTATATAGTATAGTATATAGTAAATTCATAAAAATTTTCACTTAATTTCGTATTAAAAAAAGACCTGTTCGAAACATTCGTGTTGTAATTAAAGTTCTCAATTAAGGTTCTCAAGTGATCTGTTATGAAACCGTATCGTAACATTTTGCTTTTCAACTCATAATCTCTGAATTTTCATAGAACATAGAGTTACGAGTAAACCTTTGCAACGAAGGGCTAACATCTACATCTGCTGAGACAGTAAGACGAAATTGAAACTGTTGCAAGAAAAAGCCCACAAAACAGTCCAAAACAGTCTGGGACTGCAAACTATCCCTGGAAAAACTAGGAAAAGAGAACAAGGCTTCAATTATTGGGTTCCAGGACATTCAGGGATGGAAGGCAACGAACAAGCCGACACCATAGCCCGAGAAGGCTCTAAGTCTCTCTTTTACCAATCTGAACCCTATGCGGTATCACAAAAAGCCACATCGGGAAGATGGTAGAAAACTAAGAAGATAAAGCTAAACGAGCTTACTGGGAAACATACACTGGGCATGTCACAAGCAAAGGCTACCGCCATAGGTTTGTCTGCTTCCAAGACCAAACAGTATCTCCAGTTACATAAAATCGACCTTCGACTGATTACAGGTTTCTTTGCAGGATATTGTCTACTGAGATATCATTTCACAAAGATTGGACGGGCATATAATACAGACTGTAGATTCTGCGGCGGGTCACCTGAGACAGCGCCACAGTGGGGCTCCGCTGTACACGGGAGGGACAAAAATGGTTTTCACCAACTACCTCCTACAAAGTAGAAATTATTTTTATAATAAAGTTGATAGATTGAAGTTTGATTTGCCCAAACATTTTATTATTTGAAGGTCTTGTTGTTATTCTACACGACTGGAAAGAGCATTACATCTACATTTCAAAAATGCTTTGCTTAATTTCTAATACTCATTACTTTTTGTACAAAAAAATATTTTCCATGACCATGTTAAAAATAGTAAAAAAAAACTTTAACTAAGCTTTTGATCTTTGCCTCCATTTGCCTCCAACGTCTAACATACTACGTTTGATAGCTTTTTTTTATCTAGCTACACAATGCCATGGTTTATTCTGCCCCGGGGCGCAACTCTATGCAAAAATTGAAAAATTCTGAAGTAGTGTACGATTTTTAACACGTAACGTATTTCTTGGTAATTTACTTTTTAAACAATTTATACATAAGCAAATGTATCTTTAGTAGCAAGAATTCATTATTTTCAGTTCTTTTATACAACAATACTAACATTTGGAAAACTTGATATTTCAACATTTGGTCGCAAAACTTGGAATGTCCTGGAGTATCCGGCTTATTATACTTATTAGATGTAATGTTTAAATGATTGGCGTCTATTTGACATACATGTGTAAAAACTGATTGATTATTTGAGAATGGAATTATGTATTAAAATGTTATTCGGATAATTTGGAGATATCAGACATATGTGCAAAGGTTCAACTCAAATATCTTTTAAATCACGCCGTTAATAGATTGTATTAAATGATTGATTCCATTAATATTCGTGATCGTGGTGCTAGATACTCCTTATACAGTAAGTGGGGATTTGATGGTTCTTCTAAGCAAAGCGAGTATAAACAAATTTTGTCAGGCGAAAGCCAATTGATATCTGACTCCCATGTGTTGATAGCATCGCGTGTACCTCTGGTTCTTTTTAACGACGATAATAGACATATTATTTGAAAAAATCCATCACCTTCGTTAGTCCGATATTGTCGCCCTATTCTTATAGAGTTCGCAAAAGAAACTCCAGAGAAAACCAGGAGTATTGTCCAAAATATTGAATCGCAAATACTTGCACTTTCTCCTAATTGCGTCAATATTAAACGAGAAAAGACTTTCTGTGAAGCACACCTTAAACTTTACTATGATAGATGGTTCAAGTGGTTCAAGTCTTAACAAATGCACCATAAAGTTCCACGTGCAATGTATGCCTAGCTAAGCCAACAGAAATGAACGATCTTGCACGCGTAATGCAAAAGCCAGAAAGAGAGGAAACCTTCAGATTTGGGCTTTCAACTTTACCCGCTTGGATCAGATTTATGGAGTTAGTTCTTCACATATACTATAATCTGTCATTCCAAAAGTGGTCTGCAATTACAGAACAAAATAAGAAGGAAAAAGCAGATAAGAAAAAATTAGTGCAAGAACGTTTCCGTCAAGAATTGGGTTTGATAAAATAGACAAACCTCGTCAAGTTAACGGAAATAGTAATGACGGTAATACTGGAAGAAAGTTTTTTTCCCATTCCACTTGTACGTCTGAAATAACAGGAGTTGATAGAGAATTGATAAAAAGATTCCATATTATACTTCAAAGTATGTCTTGTGGTAAGAAAATTGAATTTGGGATTTACACACGCAACACAGCTGAACTATACGTGAACAAATATAGTTGGTACTCCATGCCCTCTTCAGTTCACAAAGTATTTGTTCACGGAGAGAATATAATCAGATGCCATTCTATTTTGCCTCTTGGATAGATATCTCAAGATGGACAAGAAGCTAGAAATGAAGATTGTAAAAAATTTAGACTTTGTCATTCTAGGAAATGTTCTAGATCAGATACCAACGAAGATGTTTTTCATCATTTGCTGTGCACATCAGATCCATTTATAACGAGCATTAGAAACCAACCTTCACAAAAACACATAGATGTCGATGAAGAAGTTATCGACTTACTAGAAGATTAAAATTATTATTTCCTACAATATTTTGAAGCAGTTTTTATGATGTTAATCAATATTTAACATTTTTTTAATATAATCGTAGAATTAATAACATTTTTGTTTTGATTTAACGTCACGCGTAGATTTACAATAATTGTTTACATTTTGGATTTTGAGTTTGCCATATTTCATACACCATTTTGAATTTTTTAAATCTGACATCGGTTTTATAATTAGTGACACAAAAATACCTTAAATATACAGTTGTATTATAATCGACACAAAACCAAGCTAGCGACTGAAAGGATTCTAGTTTGTTATTTTATAATAAATAAGTCATTGACATTTTAATGTTTTTTTTCCTACTCAGATTAAACCTTAGTTCTTTCTTGTTATGCACACAAAATTTTATAAGAATTCATCTAAAAATGACAAAGTTACAGAATTTTGTCCCCGAAAGGTTATTTTTGCCCCACTGTGGCAGCGGTGTGTTAATGTGACGCTTTAATGCCCACAAGACAAATCCACTTGGGAGCCGCCATCATTGAGCCAGCCGAGCTGACACAATTTACTCGTCCAAGAATTGCTTACTTCGTGAAAAGACTCAACATCGAAGGACTGAAAGTATGAGGGAAATAGAAAAGATCTTACAGGTCAAAGTATATCGAAAGGCATAGATGCCAGACGTCCCAACTCTAGTATACCGTACCATACCATAGTTTTGCTTTCATAAATAGTAGCTTGCATCTTTCACCAATTTTTAAGATATTAAATATTAAATCTAAAATTACATATTTTTACCGGTAACTTTTACAAACATTCCGATATTGGGATGAAAAACCTGCCCAAATCTCTTCCACAGGATGTCTCGAACTCAGACCACCAAAACAGCATATTCAGCTTGGGTTTCACATGGCCCAACTCTATAAGTCTATTAAAAGCAAAATGTTTGGTTGACATGAAATGGGTTTTATGTTAGAGTTGTTGTGTGTTCCCAACTGTCGCTGGAATTTTGCGACGACGACGAGTTACAAAAGAACTTGATGTGTTTAACTAGTATATTAGGTACGACAAGCATAATGATGATGCAGTGTGTTGCTGTTACATTAGTACGTGCTGGCGACGCATGCGTGTTCACTAATGCCATCTAGTGGCGAAGTATAAAGTCACATATCGACAATATTAAACTCATCGATCAAAATAGTATACAAACTCAAACAATAAGCTTATAATTATTATGCTCTAACCATCTGTGGTCCACATTACAACGGCAGCTCAGGTAAAATAATTGTAAAATTCGATATTTGCATGATGTTATACTTTTTTTGAAAACCTCTTGGTTCCTTTCTAAAAATAACCCCACAAAATACCAGCTTTCATTCAACTCCGCAAAACAAAATTGTTTTTATCGTCCAAAAGCTTTCTTGGTCGAACCGAAGGCAACTGCCGCCAAATATTATATCGGTAATCTGAAAATCCATCCGGAATCCCGCTTGAAATTCGTGCTCCAAATTCCAACGCCTCCGCGCGGATCCGTCTCAATCTCGCAGCAATTTTATTGCAATCGAATTTCGACGGTGGCATTAGAATAGCTTTAGCGTATCAAACGGCGGCCGGTGGAAGGGGGCGCCACCGTCTGGGGAGGTGTTTCGAATTCGAGAACGGCAACCGTAAGTCAAAAGCAAGCAACAGAGGGAAGAGAGCCGAGGTCAGCGCGTATCTTCGACGTCGTAAAGCCGAAGGAGGAGATCCTTCGGAGGACCTTAACGCTCCTTCGCTATATATCGCGGCGATAAACGCAATTTCTTGTTATTGCCCTGTAAAACGTATTTTGGGGGTGGCGGGAGGGTGGAAGGCTGGAAGTCCGTTTGTTTCGACGGTGCATGACAGGTTCGCAGGACGACCGGAATACAGGATTAAGCGGACGCGCTGAAGATTAAGCAGACGCGTAAGGACGTGCTTCACATAGATCATCCTTCGCGAATTGCCAATACGACCGGATAATGCTAGAATTGTGCTGATATTGCGCTTTATTATTGTAGAAGTATTTGTTGTTCACGACCCAAAAGGAATTAGCTTAGAGACCAAAGATAATACCTACTGCGATGAAACAATAAAAAAGTTAAGTACCTAGTTTTTTTTTGATAATGAGCTATTGCTATGGAAAGTGGTTACATTCTTATTTTGTAATACAGACAAACATAGCATGTTATATACGTAGTGATCTATAATGACTAATGAGACATAAGATACAAAGCTGATAATTAGGATTTTAAATTTTTGATTTAAAAAAAGAAATAAAAGTAGCTTTTTCAAAATCTAAGGGACCAAATGTAGGTGTTTGCATCAATAGTAACAAATGAACTCTAACGAACAATATCTGCTCTCGCAGATCTTTGAAAAACGGCACGGATTAACTTTTGTAATCTTTTACCGATTTTGATAATTATTTCACCAAATTGTAAACAAATGTATCAAAACTGTCACATAATGTTGAATTATGGAAAAATAAATGCTTAAAGCATATTATAGCGGTAGAACCAACATGATGTTTTGGTGGTCTAAGAACCTTAAGTACTCAGTTAATAAGCCATATGAACTCCCAACATTTGTTAATTATTATTATTAGTTGATACCATTATCTGAATATTCGTAAAAGGTACCAGTTACAAATAAAATTTTATCTCTGATGTGCAATAATTTTTGCAATCTTTAGTCGATTCTAATGATTTTATCATCACTGTGAAAGAAAATTCATTGTCATCCCCATATGCCTTTGCAATTTTGGGGAGACAAATGTCTTAAAGATTCTTATGCCAGAAGACACAAGATGATGTTTCCGTGGTCATAGTTTGAGACAACCCTGTGAAGTAATTATGAAACTGGTACTCTGCTTTATATCTATATCTATTCTCAACATTTAGCTGTTGATTCATCCCATAGCTGAATATTAGTAAAAGATACAGTTACTAGCAAAAATTTGTAATTTTAAATTAGTAACACTTTTGCAATTTTTAACCTGTTTTGATGAATTTTTCTTCGCATCGTAAACAAATTCATCAAAATTATCACACGCCTTCAAATTATTGAAATAATAAATAAAGATATTTTCTTCCCTATACTTGCGGGGATTTAGACATTTGTTTTAACGGCAGTAATAAATTCAGAGAATCCCAAAAGAAACAGATTATTTATGATAAAAAAGGTACGAATATTGAGATGAACTAAAAAGCAACAAGTTTGGAAACAAATGGGCCCTGTTATAGAGACTGAGAGAAACTGGCCAATTTTGCTTAGTTACTGCCTTTCATACTGCCACAAGCAGAGCATCATTGTATAATACTTCTTTGTTTTTGTCAATATTTTAAATGCGAGTTATAATGTTGGTGAATTTCTTTTCTATGCCGTGAAATAATTGATCATCAAATCGAAAATTGCAAATTTTACTTGTCACTGTGCCTATTTTATAAACATTCAGATATTGGTATGGATCAAAAATAAAATGTTGGAATTAATATGCTTTATAGCAGGTTACTTGAGAACCTGTACTAGTTGCTTAATTACTCCAAAGGATGTCTCGAAGTTCTTTAATTACCCCATAAAATTCTAAAAAAAGTGACAATTTAAATGAATAATACAAGGTGCTGAAAAAAGATTACCAAAGTTATATACCATCAGAACTTTTAATTTTCGATGGCCAGGTTTTTCTTTTGTCGATGAGTATAATATAACGGGTGATTCAATTTCGAAGCTCACCATGGGGATCTCGATTATTAGTGGAGATAGAGCATGTTATTAAATTTGGCAAAGTTTCGTATTTTTGTGCTAATCAATTATCGGAAAAGAAATTTTAGCTATCATTTTTCAATTTAAAGATATCCGCACAAACCTGAAATGTTAAGATATCGTTTTTAATGTTTTATTCAAAACCAGACGTAGCTAGACATTTGAAACAAAAACATTCTAGAGCTACTTTTTAACAAGGAATGCAGTGTTATTTTCTAATTTGAAATAACATCAAAGATGGCTGCGTAACCATGGCCAACCTTTGTTTTTCTTATGGGCGCCATGTTGAATTTTGGAATTTTCCGATAGTCGTGTTTTTTCTCATTTCCGCAATGTATAACATGTTAGCATTATTTTTTAAAATAATGGTGTAAAAATCAAAAAACCTTCAGGTACCTAACTGGAGCTTGGTTACAGACCGCCGGACTCGTTGCCAAGCAACGTCAACAAAATACACTTGAATCAAGCGGCGCGCTCAGCGTTGGGTTTGCCATTTAACCAAATAAACCTTAATTGTGGTTGATTTTGGATGTAAAATGCCGTTTACCAATAACGAAAAGCGTGATATGATAAGGGATTATTATTGACAAAAAGTGCCATTCTTTGGGATACTCTTGATTTTTTTCAAGAGTATGATTTTTTCAATCAGGTCGACGTTGTTAACACAAAAACATATCGACCGTCAATTTTTATCACCAAGGCAACGCAAAAGTAACTTTTTTTGTGATTTAATCTAGGTGGCTATGAATTGGTGAAAACAGTAGAAAATTGTCAAATAAACACTAACTAAATCGATTTTGGCCGACATTGTATTACTGGCGCCGTCTAGCGTGATTTAATTGGTTTTTGACTAGTGAGTCATTCTTTTCACGGGTACCCAATGGCCACACCGTGATTATTCGATAGAAAACATCTTTCCGATTACAATGATACCAAATACTTGATATTTTGTTGAAATTCGTAGCGTACAAATATTGTTAGAAGCTAGGAAATCGAAAACAATATTGACCTAATGATCAAAGTCAGCGTACATGTCAAAGTCACTCAATGGACTACTGGAAGGCAGTACCCTTAGACGTCATTTTCACGCTACGATTATCACCAAAATGTCAAGAATTTGGTATCATTGTGTCGGAAATATATTTTTCCTCAAATAATCAGCGTGTGGCCATTGGGTACCCGTGAAAAAATGACTCACTGGCGAAAAACCAATTAAATCACGCTAGAGGGCGCGAGTAATGCAATGTCGGCCAAAATCGATTTAGTTAGTGTTTATTTGACAATTTTCGACTGTTTTCACCAATTGTACCTGTTTTCACCTGATTAATACACAAAAGAGTTATTTTTGCGTTGCCCTAGAGATAAAAATTGACGATCGATATGTTCTTTGTGTTCAGAATGACATCCTGATTGAAAATATCACACAAAGAGTATAGGGTGCCGTTTAAAATTTCAATGGTGACGTCATTTCCGGAAAAACCGGAAGTCATATTAACCTCAAGGGTATCCCAAAGGATGGCACTTTTTGTCTATTAATACTTTCCCAAATTTCATTCGTCCAGCTGTATAAACAAAAAAAATAAACGGGAGTACCTATGCCGTGGGTCACGCGGTATATAGTATGATAAAGTCATGTGACTGGCCACATCAAATTCTTTTTTTGTAATTTAATTCATTTTCAATCGAGTAGTATCTTGTCATCGAAATTTAAACCAATAAAGCCCCAAAAAAATGAAATAAATTTGTTGCGTAACGTAACAGCTACGTGAAACCATAAATCACACTTACGCGCGCGCTTATCATAACACATTCAAAAGGCGTAACGGCGGCGTCGAGCGCGCGCACTCCAATACTTCTACTCAAAGCTCGACAATAATCGCCGGCGGGCCGTAACGTCACGTAATATATTCCATTAAGGAAATCATGATAATGAATAATTGAATCCTATTAACTGCCGCGATACCAATCTGTTATATTATACGCGATCCGAGTAGAGCGCGGATTCCGTCCGCCATCCACGCTGGGCCGAATTTATTTACGCGCCATGTCGTAAATTACATCGAAAATTATCACGCGACGATGCATCCGCGGTATTTCTTCGGCAGGCGCGCACGTTCGCCATTTCACGAACTGGCCAGCGTATCGCCCGTTCGCATTAACCAGAATCTGACGTGCATTTTGCTACGATATGCATAACTCAAGTTTGTCCCATTTAGATTTGATTGATAACCGGTAAAGACGCAAATGCGGTTGGTGCGATACGGAATGGATTGTTGGGAGATGGAAGGAATACGGAGTCCCACGAAAAAGTATATAATAAAGTACCTATCTCATAATAATAGGTAAGTATAATAATATTTCATATTTTATCACAATCTTTATGTATTCAGATGATGATAGTCGATATGATACCATACAGGATTTTACAAAATCTAAAATTTTGCATAACACTGTTCAGTTTGTCAGAATCTGCGTTACTACTATCGGTTGCAATATTATTGAGCCTTGTGTTTGGATGTTTGTTACTCTGCAACGACTGAACAAAAAAATGGAAATAAAGTGTGTTATACTCCTGAATCATTTCTGCATAACATGATTGACTATCAAAATTTTCTGCCCCTATAGGTTTGGACAGAAGCGCGAGAGAAGTGTAAAAATGTACCAGATTTTAGCACTTTTTAATAAACGCTCATTTTTCCAAATTTCTCTCTGCTAAACCGCTTGCCCAAAAAAATCAAATTTACACAGAGTATAACTCAAGATCTTGTCTACAGATTGGCTTTTGTACTTTACTAATTTCCTTTGCAATAAAGGCTATAAACAAGATTTTCATGAAAGCGATTATCTCGGCAACGAGTATTAGCACGATAACGAGACAGGTACGAAAATAATCGCAAAATTTTGTTTAATGAGACTATTGAAATAGAAACACATTTCAGATGTTCATTAATTTGATAAAGCGACATAAATATTCAATATAATTTTGGTACACCGCGCAAGTACGTCACGTCGTTCAACGCAGTTGTCATCGGTTCGGGATTTGAGGTCGACTACAGCATGCCCGTACTTAGAATTAAAACAAACATGTAACGCACCTTCTTCTTTGGTGCGGTGAAGAAGCGTTACACAATAGATATTTCAATATTTAACCCTGTTGTAGGTACCTCGTAGGTCCTGGGTTCGTCGGAATAAAATACGATGATTTAATAAAATAATAAATGAATTATTCAGCATTACTCTTTTACATACATAGAGAAAAATACCATAAACAGGAAATATCTGATACGGGTATGTTATTTCTTCGGCGACGGGGTTCGGGCATTAGTTAAACTAATTAGTACAGGAAACAGGTTAACGGGACGGGAACATATTCCCAATTCGGTAACGGCGGAGTTCGATAATAATTAAATGTATATCTGGTCAAATTAACATATCTGGAAAAAAACTACCTCGCCAACTACGTCCAGCACAGGTAAGCAGTTCGATATATTATTAACAGCATTCAAGGGGCCATCGAATAATACCTTAAGTTCTAACACCAGCAAACAAAGGGCCAGAAGAAAGACATCTGAGGCTATTTTTACCAGCAGCAAGGGGCCAAAAATAGACTGATATCCAAAGGGAAATGCTCGGGCTTATATACCGTCAAAACGACCCCCACTATTCACGAAACTTGTCCGTCTGGGCTGCTCAAAAACATTGTACGAGAATCACATACCAAACCAGTCTCGGAACGAGTTTACGTATCGGACGTTCAGATGAGTTCAAAAATATACAAAAACAGGATTCTCCGAAATAAATGCACACAAGAAAAAGGTATACACTCAATAAAAACTTATTACTAACAAAATAAATATGCATTTCTTTATGACGAACGGTGTTTCGTTACAAACATCGTACATATTTATTGATGTAACCAGCATTGAAGTTGAAGGTTAGAAATGGTGGACTCTTAGTTTAATGAAATAATAGGTTGCAAGTGTACAACGAAGAGCTGTAACCATATTTTTTTTTGTTTTTAACGCCTTTTGAATCAACAGCAGCAATCAAGTATTATGAGGTAGCATAAACAAATAAAATAACAAAACCAAATATTTTTTCTCAGGCCCCAATAATCTGATTTTGGGTAAAATCAAGATAACATAAATACATAAATATTCATTGAATAAAGTTACTTGAGTGCGTACGCGTTGCGTGCGTAGGTACGTGTTTTGCAAGTATTGAGCAAGAATGCTGAAGTATTATTCTAAGGAAGTAAAACAAGTAATTATCAATGTCAGAAATTCCTTTCTCGAATAACTAAAGCAGATACTTTTTTTTGACAGATACAACAGCTGGTATCTGTCAAAAAATTACCGTCAGGAGAAGCTACTTCTATTAGATTTTATATAACTGGGAACCAATGAAGTAAAATTATTGTGGTTACCTGTAGCCCATTGCAATTGAATTAATCTGGGTATGCATATGTACAAAGTAAAGTTACAAAAAGCTACAATACATTTGAAATTAAAGATATGTTAAATTTATGTAACAAAGCTCTGTCTCAAAAGAGCCACCAATACACTGATATTGATCATATCTTTGGCTCAATTGTAGAAACAATTATAATCAACTTGCATGAAGATGATGATAATAATGATGATGATGATGACGACTTATTAGACTACAACGACAACAGTACAGATAATGATAAAGAAGTTTCCGCCATATTGTTCCAATGTTGGTGGTTCTTCTGAAACTGCACACTTCATTCAAAGTTTAAGACAAATACTTGTCGCAATTGAAAGATCAACTACTGATTGTTGGCAGAAATAATGTGAAATAATAATAAATCACAAAACAGAATATGTTTACAATTCCAGAAATAAACGAAAATCACTGATGCTATTTTCAAACATAGAACCGAACGAGAAAGTGACAAAAATATTGAGAGTTGAAAATCCTGAGAGTTGATCGTTTGAAATCGCGGGCGAAGCGTCGCATCGTTTCGCGCCCTTTATCTCCTTTCCCCGAGGAGAACCATCCTGCGCTCCGGATCGATCACACTATTTTAAGAATAAGAATAAGAATTTATTTATTGATCAGTAATATCATACAACATACAGCATTCAACTAACATAAGTACCTACACTCATTAGGAATTCTTACTGGTTGTTTCTTATGCATAACCTAGCAATCAATGCAACTACAAATATTAGTCTGATCAATAGGATTGCAATCAGACTGGCTCTACAACTGGCTCTCTTTTCCCTATTTAAAATTCCCAAATAACTTTTATGTTATTATACCAATGGATGAGTATCAAAATGAATAAGGATTGTTTACGTGCTAACTGCGTTGTCCTGCTATCGCTTCTGAGATATCCGCGTCCATAAAAAGCTCGCTTACAGACTTTATTACATAAGAAATCAAGAAAATAAAAACACCGATCTGTAGAAGAGATTCTAACTGTAACCTGGCCAAAAATTTGTTGGTAAGTGGTTCAGGAGAAAAAAAATCGGAAAGTCGAGAATTATTTTAAAACCGCAAAAATCGGGTACCTTTTTTACTTCTGTCGCGCTCGTGCCTAAACCGACGGGCAGACAATTTTGATAGTCACTCCTGTTATGTAAAAATGATTCAGGAGTATAAAGCACTTTATTTAAATTTTTTTTGTTCCGTTCAACTATCTGCAGTAAGTTTAAATAAAAAATCAAATAACAGCCATTTTGTTTTGGTTTGAGCAGTTTTGTGTTGGTTTGAGTCACTTTGGTGTTTGCCTGTATTATACCCTTATCAAACTTAAGCAAAACACGGTTTTTGGAAAAACTGGCTTTCAAATGTTAAAGAAAACGGTTAAACCTGATTTTCGGTGTTGTGGACAAAAACAATATAAGTAATTAAGCAGTAAAAATTATCGTCTCCAAGTAAACGATTTTTATCAAAACTGCGATTCTTATCGACATTTTTGCACGATTTATATCGACTTTTTTACTAGTCGACGAAAATCCAATTGCATCGCAATCTAATGCAATAGCATGGCACAAAATCCACCATGTCTAAAAATAAAAGATATCCGATTTTTTTCAATCTAAATGCTGCAGTTTGGGTAGGTACAATAGAACTATTCAACGGTCAGCGATAGAGAGGTACACCGACCACCAAATAATAGCTTTTAACGAGTCATCCAAATGTTAGTTGATTAACATTGCGTATTTTTAGAATATAATATAATTTTATCGAAACCGGATGTTGCGACTGGTTACGGGACCATCGGCTTACCGTGCCTTCCTATACATGCCATGTTTGTTCATTAAGCAGACATGCAACTAGTGAGTGCTGCTTTGTCATGTGATATACAAACATGTAAATATAACTTTATTGGAACGTAATGTCACAATTATGTTACTTCATTTATTGTTGTTAATGAAATGACTCTTGAGTAGCAACTAGGTTAGGGCGGTTGAAAATAGATGACGTCAATGCCAAGTCTGGTCATGGAAACGGTGTGTGATACAAATAATTTAAGAACATAAAAAATACGAGATAATAAATTGCCAAAATATTTTCATCCATACCTCTCGATTCAAGAATCGTTTTATATTACAGAAGTGATTCTTCGATTACTGAACCGCCCAACAACGAATATTCAAAATTTAAAGGTAAAAAGACGTATGACTAAGAGCGCGTCGCCTTTTATGAGGAAAGTCAATAAATTTAACGCATTACGCCCCAGGGGCAACCTTCCCTGGAGGCTCCGGACTCCGGACACCCGCTTCCGGAAAAGGCTCTCAAACTCCGGGCTTCACAGAGAATGATCTGAAACGGCGAATAATTACGGATTCACTCCATTCGGCCTCTCTTCCCTACCCACCCCTACCTTGCCTTCTTAGCCGTAACGGTAAAAATTCATCATCCCTCTCACTTAGACGGGTGACAGTATAAAAATATCCCTGGAAAAATTGTATCCTCGGATTTATTACGGGTTTTAATTCGTTCCGGGAGTAGCAGCGAGAAAGTTATCCGTCTTACTTAAATTTTACTTTATTTGTCATACTTATTTTGATTACCTGCTTTTACTCCACGGCGAGGAGTGTCTGAGCGTCAGTCTGTGCCGAGATGCTCCAGTCGTCGTCGTCGTCGTCGTCCATGTGACGAGTCACTGTAGGAAAAATGTATATAAATTCTTATTTGCGTCGCGGCTTAGGTCTTATTTAATCCGACGTCGGGGTAGGTGCAATTTATTTTGACGTGTTTTTTTTTTAAGGATGAAAAAGAGTTTGAATTCATTAATTGATGCTCACGTAATAAATTAATAAAATTTGGTATGCAGAATCAGTCACGGCGAGTTCAGCTTTTGGTTTCCAGGCACTATTTGTATGTACGTACTCGGACCTGTGTGTATAGAATAGTACAATGGGGTAATTTTTATTCATTGTTCATATTGAATAGCAACGAATAAAATACAAAAACTGTCCATTATAGATGAGATATTTATTGTGTATTAATAATTCAATTAATAATAATAATTATTAATATTCCATGCAAACAAATGAGCAAATTAGTTTATACATATTTTCGCTAATATGAATATGACTACCTAACTGTTTGTACACAAGCGAAAGAAGTAAACATGTTTTCAATCTACATTTTTGGGGCGATATAGGTAACAGGTATATATAGGTCGACAAAAAAAACGCATTTATTTGTTGACGTTTTTCACGGTCAATTTTCATCTAAAACGGCAAAAGTTTGTTCACAACTGTTTTTGAAACATTTACGGCTATTCTTTAAGAGGTGTGCGAACACTTCCATAAAAGAAACGAAAAACGCAATAGGATCAGAATTGAAAGAACTAAAACTAGAAATTTTGGATCTACGGAATAACATTGTGATGAAATCCTATAAGATGTATATACTATATGGAAAAGAAACTTTCCATCCTTAAAAGGAGCAGCATACAAGATAGTAAAGAAAGAAAGCAATGCTTTTGTCGGTTCAACATACTTGCCGCGAATTATTGCATTCAACTATGACTGTCATAAAATCAAAGTACAGATCTCGTCTCACAAATGAGCAGCTTGATGTTCGTTTAGGACGTTTAGGTATTCATGGACTGTTTGAGGACGCGGCTATATTTCTAAAATGATGGGCGGGTCGTTTATAAAACAGATCATTCTGTTTATTGAGACATTGAACAGTTTGATGGTCTTTTTGCATTGCAATCAGAGCAGCAAAGTTATACACCCTACTATTTTTAAGGACATCTGTTTTGTTTCTATTGTTTAAATATATAGTTTTAATTGCTGCGTTAGTTTTGAATGAATTAATGGGGTAATAATAATTAATAATATGAATTATTATGGTGACATACAGGCGGGATGTCAAAGTATGTCGTTAAAGATTTTCATTTGTAATTCAGTCTGGATATGACAATCCGTTGTTTGGTGTGAACCCTACTTCCAAGTAGATGACATTTGATAGGTGTACGTCAAGATGGGTTAGTGTTTGGTAGTAACCACTACTTCCTTTCCTGGATTTAGAAATATTATATCTAACAAATGTCATAGGCCTCAGATGGGAGAGCATTGTGCTAGAAACGCAAAGGTTCCTGGTTCGAATCCAGGTTGTGGCTGTAATTTTTTATTTATTTAAACTTTACATCCCGCCTGTATGTCACCATATTATTGACCTATAATATTACTTTGACAAAGTATGTCGTTAAACATTTTCATTTGAATTATTAATGTTATTAGGTTTGAATAGGTTACTACTTTGAATGATATAAGTTGGTGGTTTTCTTTGGTACCTGGGAAGAAATTATTTCTATCCAGTTATATAGTTTATATATTTGTTTGTGACCTACGTATATATAATCTCAACGTTTGCCGATATGCAAGTTGTTTTTGCAATAATTTGATGTCAATTATGTATCGCTTGTTTTTAATTATCTGCAGCGCCTGAAGAAGTGCATAGAATGACAGGAAACATGTAGCGACAATTAAATAAACAAAAAATAAGGAAATATTACCAAATTTTATTATACACCTTATTGGACAAAGAAATCTAGTTGTATATATTGTTATTTTCGAAGTACTTATTTAATCTAAGGATATAAGGAATAATTTATATCATTATGAGACCGAGCGTCCATTTTGTTGGACACTTGGTATTTAATGCCAAATATGTTAACCAACCAAACTGTTTGAGAATATAATTTGTATGAGTCCATTTTTTGGAGTTCAGGTCTCAGGAGCATATAATAAGAATGAAAAAACTGCAATTTTAGAATTAGGACTTTGTTATATGATTTGTAAATATTGTTATTTGCAAATATCAAACTATACATCAGTTTGCTTTCACACAAAAAATGGTGCACGTGCCATGATTCTGGCGTAAAGTCTGTTCTTCTTGCTTTTACATTGTATTAACAAATATTGATTAAATTTGTCTGCTAGTCGTAGCAGATCAATAGAAGGTCAATGAGAAGGAGTAATGAATAGACTAATTATTAAATTTTCATTCACAAAAAGTAGCGAGTGGTTTATCTCTAATTATTATTTTTTGTTCTCGAAATCTCAAGAATTGCGACCTGAAACTAGTTACTGAAAAACGGACGGTTTGGACGTTCCGAAACAGTTGAATTCGCAATATCGATAATTCTCCTCACATTGTTCAGTGTGGGCCACATACATTGGCATCTGTTAATAAAATATGATTTATTATATTAATTTTTATCGCACCTTAAGCGAAACGATAACTAAAAAGGAAAGGAATCCAACACTTACAAGTAAATATACGTGCTGGTATACGTTCAAACTCAGTCTGGAGAATAGAATAAATCTATAAGTACCAATCAAGAATATCTCACAAATAGCAGATGAAACTCTTGGATTAATGACAGATATACAGAAATCCGCTTGGGAAGCCACGCCTGAAATTCCAAGAAAAGTGAAAGGTAATAATTACCCAAAGGAAGTAAGAGAGATAGTTTTGGAAAAAAGAAAAACGAGAGAACGTTGGCAGGTAACCAGGTACCCAGCAATCAAAAGTAAATTAAATTGGTTAACTCAGGAATTACGATTCAAGAGATTATGCAACAGACAATAAACAAAAGCCTCGAAGAAATGACAAGTGACGTAAGCACAGATTATTCTCTATGGAAGGCGACTAAAGGACTTAAAAAACCAATCACACAAATTCCGCCTATAAAAAAAAAGATGCAACCTGGGCTAGAAATGGCAAAGACAAAGGCATAGTCTTTGCCGACTACTTGGAACAATCCTTTACTCCAAATGAAGATAGAAGTATGGAAGAAACGACTAATTCTACAATAATCCAAGGAAATCGAATACCCCAAGGTAGTGTACTTGGCCCAATTCTTTACCTTCTTTACGCACATGATCTTCCGCAACCAGATGGTGTTACCGTTGCCACTTTTGCTGATGACACTGCTATCATGGCAGTAGATACAAATGTTGAAGGAGCAACGCTAAAACTGCAGAATGCTGTCAACAATATTAGTGATTGGATGCAACGATGGCTAATTGCAGTGAACAAAACCAAATCCGTTCACATAAATTTTACCAATAAGCGAATGCAACACGTTCCAGTGAAAATAAATAACACCACCGTACCCTACTCGAACACCGCAAAATACCTAGGTATGACGCTGGACACCAAGCTTCGCTGGAAAGCACACGTTAAAAAGAAACGAGAAAAATTGGGCATAAGATACAAGAAAATCTACTGGCCTATTGGTAGGAAGTCGGCTTTGTCGACATATAATAAACTCCTACTTTACAAGCAGATACTTAAACCTTTGTGGACCTATGGTATCCAACTGTGGGCCTACACTAAGCCAAGCAATATCGCCATCTTTCACCGCTTCCAAAATAAGGTGCTAAGAAACATCGTGGGTGCACCTTGGTATATAAGAAACAGAAATCTCCACAGGGATCTTGAGATGGAATTAGTAGCCAACGAAATTGGAAAGTTTGCAGAGAATTATCAGAACAGACTTCTCCAGCACACGAATGTTGAGGCAATCCAGCTTCTTGACAATTTTGACGGTGTGCGAAGACTCAAAAGAACTAAACCTTTTGAGTTGGTGAAGCGATGTTAAAAAAGCAGAGCACAGTGTTATGTGAGTAATAGGTGAACAAAGCAGAGCAACGTGCAGTGTGTGAAGTTTAAAGCGTCAGCATCCAAACTAAATTTAAGTGACACCAATGGGGAACACTTAATATCGAACACTTTTTATACAGCAATTTGGGTTAGATTAATATAGCTAGATAGTCATCAGATTATGTGTTATACACAACTACCTATGAGGTACTGTTAATTAATAAAAAGATCTTAAATATCTTCTATTATGTAAGAAGCAATTTAAATGTTCGACGTTTCGACATTCCAAAACGTGTGGCATTCTTTTCTGGAATATCTCGTAATTCCCCGGTTTTTATTTATCCTGAACGTTCGCGTTCGAGATGGCAACGGTACGTGTTGTAAATCCGAATTGGAGCGTAAAAAATGCGACTAATCCGGGTCCGTTCTTGCGTGAGAAATAAAACAATACCGGGACGACGAAGGGGGTTCGGGCAAATTGTGCCCCCCACGTGCTGACAGAGGGAGCAGGTAAGTAAAGACGGGCAGATCGAAAGGTCCCAGGCACCAATCAGAGAAGTTCGAGGCAGCAGCAAACGCCAGCAGAGAGATGGGGGCTCATCAACGTATTTGCCGAGACCTGCAAATACGGCGTTGCTACTGATTCGAGTCTCACGGCACGACAGCGGCCCAACTTTTACGGTGCCCCTTGAAGTGGTACAGATTGAAGATTTACATGGATATTATCGCCACCTTTACGGAGAAGAAATGTTTGTTTTGGAATGGGCGATTGTTCCATGAAAGATACTGAAATAGTTGTTGACTGATCGATAGGAAATAGTTTTCAGATAAAGTTTGTAGATAACTTTCGTGGAACCTATTGGAGAACCTTTTCTCAAAGTTTGACACAACTATGACTAAGAACTATCCACACGATAAGCTGGTGTTTGTAAAAAGGTGGAGATTTTTTTTTCATAAGCAACTTTTATGAAGTAATTCTGAACATAACATATATCCTCTGTAGTAACAATGTTCGACATATTCACAAGTTGAAGGTACTGAATTTTATGGTACTCTCATGCTTTCGTACACAGCATTTTTTGACCACATATTTTTGACAAAGTAATAATAAAAAAGTTGCCCATTTTGACGAAACTTTTTGCACACACAGAATACCGCCAAATTTGTATGTATTTATGTTATGTATTTTTTAATTTATAATTTCCTATTTTGTCATTAATGCTTATCCTGAAGTTCCAGAGAACAGATTTCAGTAAATTCTGTTTTCGCGGGAATCATTCCAAAGTAAAAATCTAAACTTATTAATTATTAATGATTTGGACACATCTTATACAGGCTGGAAGTAAACTATACCGGGTGACCCACGTCATAGGTAGTCCCGTTTATTTTTGTTTGTTTATGAAGCTGGACGAATGAAATTTGGGAAAGTGTTAATACACAAAAAATGCCATTCTTTGGGATACTCTTCAGGTTAATATGACTTCCGGTTTTTCCGGAAATGACGTAATCATTGAAATTTTAAATGGCACCCTATATTCTTTGTGTGATATTTTCAATCAGGATGACATTCTGAACACAAACACCTATCGATCGTCAATTTTTATCACCAAGGCGACGCAAAAATATCTTTTTTGTGTATTAATCTAGGTGGCTATGAAATGGTAGAAAATTGTCAAATAAACACAGTAAATCGATTTCGGCCGACATTGCATTACTGGCGCCCTCTAGCGTGATTCAATTGGTTTTTGGCCAGTGAGTCATTTTCTATTACGGGTACCCAATGACTACACCCTGACTATTCGATAGAAAACATCTTCCCAATTACAATGATACCAAATACTTGATATTTTGTTGAAATTCGTAGCGTACAAACGTTGTTAGAAACAAGGAAACTGAAAAAAATATTGACCTAATGATAAAAGTTAGCGTACAAGTCAAAGTCACTCAATGGACTACTCGAAGGATGTACCCTTAAACGTCATTTTCACGCTATGATCAGCAAAATATCAAGCATTTGGTATCATTGTCGGAAAAATGTCTTTCCTCGAATAATCAGGGTACTTCCTTCGAGTAGTCCATTGAGTGACTTTGACTTGTATGCTGACTTTTTCATCATTAGGTCATAATTAGGTCAAAATATTTTTCGATTTCCTTGCTTCTCACAACATTTGTACGCTACGAATTTCAACAAAATATCAAGTATTTGGTATCATTGTAATCGGAAAGATGTTTACTATCGAGTAATCACGGTGTGGCTATTGGGTACCCGAGAAAAAATGACTCACTGGCCAAAAACCAATTAAATCACGCTAGAGGGCGCCAGTAATGCAATGTCGACCAAAATCGATTAATGTAGTATTTATTTGACAATTTTCGACTATTTTCACCAATCCATTGGGTGGCTATTAATACACAAAAAAGTTATTTTTGCGTTTGGTGATAAAAATTGACGATCGATATGTTTTTGTGTTCAGAATGTCATCCTCATTGAAAATATCACACAACGAGTATAGGGTGCCATTTAAAATTTGAATGATGAGGTCATTTCCGGAAAAACCGGAAGACACATTATCCTCAAGAGTATCCCAAAGAATGGCATTTTTTTGTCTATTAACACTTTCCTAAATTTCATTCGTCCAGCTGTTTAAACCAAAAAAATAAAAGGCAGTACCCATGCCGTGTGGTCACCCGGTATATTCCAAAGTTCTCTGGACACACAGGAGGTAATGGGAAGACCAACTTAAGCAAATTAACTTAACTCCGAAACACACCATTTGAAAGCTGAATCATATGATAACACATGATATCAATTTTATAATCACATCTGTTTTATCTGAAACTATTAAGAAAAAACATGTACTCGTCAACATAATCTATTTCTTCATCAGAAAATACAAGCTGGATTAATAATTCTATATAAAAGAACAACGGTACTGTAAAATAATATTCCTAAATCAGTTATGATGACTTCATTTAAAAAATAATTACATTGAGAACAATTAATTATGTTATGCCACCAATAAGAAATGATATTATTTGTTGTGTAAATAGTAGAGCAGTGGTGTAGAATAATATTACGAAATCAATTATAATGACTGCATTTAAAAAATAATCACAATCATAACAATAAATTACGTTATGCCACAAACAAGAAATGATATTATTGGTTATGTGGGCGTTTCATTATGTTATTTAGTCATTTTGCAAAGTATATATTACACAGGTGTCCAATTTTTATTTAAGACTACCTACGTAGTTTATTTGATTTAGTGCAAAATTTGTTAAATAGGGGGATTTTTTATGAATAAATTTGTCCAGTAATAAATTTTACCAATAAAAAATTTAAATTTTAAATATTATCTTAATTAAAGGAGAATCTATCGCAATATTTTGTTTACGTTATAATTTACGGAGTTTTATCACTATAAAAGTCCGTAAATTATGCTTTGCCGAATGACTTATTTTATTGAATTTTACATCCTGTTAATAAGTGAGCCGAGCCGAGCCGAGCCGAGCCACAGGTGAGGCTGAGCACTTCTCGAGGTTTTCTGGGCGTGGTGCATACAACATTTTTTAGCCTCCCCATAATTCTCGTAATAAATTCACCCGTTTTAATGACGAATCACCGAACGATAGGTTTTTGACAAATAAACAACCTTGACATTTTAATCGAAAACTTCAAACCGACTCGAAAGAAGTGTTTTATTAAACAGGTCAATCCAGACACGTGCTTATCTTGTGTACTGTTTTTGCGGCTTAAAAAGTTTTTTGTATTTTATATTAAGTTAACTGTAGAATTCGCGACGGTACACTTATTTGATTGAATTTTACATCTTGTTAAAAATTATCAACTAAGATAAAAAGCTTATGATGAAAACCAATAGCTATTTATAAAAAAAAAGTTTGTTGTACTTTATATCTGTAGAATTTGTGTTTATAAATAGGTTCAGAAATAATTACTAAGAGATGCAGAACTGCACGTCAAATGCATAACCATTGGACTTGTATCCAATTGCTTTTCTGACCCAAGTGGATAAATAATACGATCCTTCAAGGTTTGCAGTTATTTCAGTTACAAATTTTCGTGGATGATAGTCGCTGTCTTATGATTCTAAAGAAAACGCACATAATAATTAATGTATTGTTTGTGATTCGTAGATAGTAGTAAAGTTGTGCAAAAACTGAACATATTTTCCAAAAATTATGTTACGTAAAATTGATTATGACATTTGAACCGGAACCCAGAGAGATCATGTTAACAAACGAATGATAAAAACACGTTTCCAATATACCAATATTGACTGCTCTGTGTTCCTATGATCAATTCAATAATTTACGGACATGTTTTCCTGAAACCATATCAAAAAAGCACTCCTCATATTTTTTCTATTCAAACGCCGCACTGCATCACAGTAATCCACTCGCAAAAGAAACATATTTGTCTCGCTAGCCATGACCGGAGATCGCAAAAGTATTATTTATAACTCTGCTTGCATCGTACATCAGCGGATTTACGGAAAAAGGTGGTAGCACCGTCCCTCCCTGAGGGGCAAACGCGAACGGAATCGAAGTAAATTGCGTTACTTAACCGACTACTCGCACAGTAAGGTTCATGCGTCACCGACAATGGCAGTGGAGATAGAACACACTCTACTAAATTAAATTGCCCAACGGCAATTGGGAATCATGGTTTGTAGATCAATTGTAGCCACAAGACGTCTGGTCGCGATCTACCTGATGAAACGCCTCTAAGAACAGATGAAATTCGTCGCGAGGCGGACGCTTAAGCTCGGTTTAGGAGATTTTTATACGGGCATTTGCATCATAGAACCATTTGGTAGTTGCAGCGGAAGTTTCGTATAAGATTGATTGTTATGGAATTCTATAGAACAAGCAACTGTTAACGAATAGGTAAGTATTAATTAATTAATGTTAACGTTGATGAGGTGCTGCACACAGAAAAAATGTTGTCTAATGTTAAGAAAATTGCTTTGATTTAAGAAAATCGTTGTTTTGAAAATAGTGTGAAGGGTGCCGATAGATGGGCTTTAGCTTCTCGTCGTAAGAGGAGACACCCGAGGGTATATAACCGCAGCATCAGTGATTAGCTATTATAACAATGGTACTGACGTAGAAATGTCCAACAGCACTAATACTGATGGAAAGAGGCTAAGAAGGGGCACCGGGTGCCTTCTCTAGTTGAAAAATAACAATATCCTTCTTTGGATGCGGTCATTGCATTCTATGTAAAATATTATTGCTTTCATAATAACATGTTCTTATTTAATAGAAGTAGGTGAATGTTTAATGCAAGAATGTGAGCTGATTAATCTAACTACCCTACCTTTTCATTTAAAAGAACAAATTCTTAAGTTAAGTAAGTATAGTATCCCTTTAAAATTATACAACCTTAATGTAAGACAACCGGTCAAAACAACGGTTTTCTTCAATGAACGAGATATATTCTTGCGTATATATATATAAAAGAACCGTTATTTTGGATTACCAAAGGTTGCTTTGAATTGAGACAATGTTTCGTTGTGTGTGGTAAATATCGAATGCGAACTATGCAAATAAATGGAAAACAAATGGTTACAATAGAAAGGTTTTAAATACAATATCCTTTTGACGTCAAAAGAATTCCATCCGGGGTGGAAAACAGAGGAAACGATCAACAGATTGTGTCAATGATTTATTTACAAATTTATAAATAATACATGCGCTTGACTTTTCGTCGCTTTTAAGCTGTTTTGTACACCACAAATTATTTTCAAGACTTTCGTAAATAAAATACTTTCACCGATTCATTCTTAATGTAATTAGAAAAAAAATGAGTGAAATAGCGTCGTACTTGTGTATACCGTCTGTGATTGGCAGTAAAAATTAGATAAATAAATCGATAAATAAACACATACATGTGCCGATTATTAAGAAATTTATCCTAAATTAATTAAATAAATTTTACAGAAGAAGCAATTGAAACATACGTGCTTTATAGCATGGACTAAATATTAAATTATGTATAAATTAAAAATCTTAAATTAACATGCTAAAAAACAATAAAAGTTTTATTGTTTCTTTATTATATTTATTTATCTCATTATTTATTTATTCCTTTCAGTTTTACTATTGAATGTATTTATTTTCGTCAGTTCTAACGAAACTGATTGATTTTTGTCCTAATTTTAATGTCCTATATTTTTTAAACCAGTAGGACGATTTTTATTTTACTTTATCATACGCAGTATGTAAAGTATTGTAATCGTGCCAAAAAAAATTTTTGAGATTTTAGCGGAAATATGCCTTTTTGGGTCCCCTGAACATTTTTGACCAAGGTTAAAAAAAATGTCTGTGTGTGTGTGTGTGTGTATGTGTGTGTGTATGTGTGTGTGTGTGTGTGTGTGTGTGTGTGTACCCGTTTTTTTGTGGCGACGATTCCGGAGAAACTACTCAAGGTATCGGAACGAAACTTCATATTTAGAAGTTTCATCACCAAACTTAGAGCTGAAAAGCTTTCTGTTGAAGAGGGTCCAAAGGAACTGGAGGTTTAGTCTTAGCATTTTTCGAAGATTTTGTAAATGAGCCGCTATTTGTGTAATGTCGTCGAAATAGTTAAATAATAAATTAAAGATGAGGAAATTCTGAATAATTTATCACATATGACATTTTTGGTTAAAATCAATAGTTTAGCTGCATGAGCAAATTCTATTTCTACGAGATCGGTCGTACTGCATGAAAACTAGTAGCCAGGATTTGTCAGATTTTTTGATTCTAATGACAGTAGGTAGTCTTGGTGTCAAACGTTAATGTTTTGACAATAACTTCTGTCAATATAAGCTGCGTTCGCATATTACATTACACTTTTTACACCCAATAACACGTAAGCGTCATTTGGACGGTGTACCCGGTGTCAACGGAGTACAATATCTGAACGCAGCTTTAATCGACATATCTGTCTAGTTCTAGTAGTTTTATTTTAATGCAGGCATGGCCGATCTCGATCAAATAGAGTCTCATGCAGCTAAACTATTAATTTTATATATAGTATGATAAAGTCATGTGCCTGGCCACATCAGATTTTTTTTGTAATACACTCAGTTCTAAAAAAGTGACGCACTTGATTTTTGTCCTAATTTTAATTTCCAATATTTTTTAAAACAGTAGGACGATTTTTATTTTTCTCGGTAGTAGGTTATACCTGTCGTTAAAAAACAACTAAAGAGGAGGAAGTTTTTCTATACAAACATAAAGTACAATAAATTTCCTATAAAAAGCACCGTCAAGTATATTTTTTGGTTGAATGGTTTAGCCGCTAGAGCGCGCTGAAAGAAGGCCAATTTTCCTACTTTATGTAATGTGCGTATAATTATGAAAAAAGTTTAGATTCTGATAAAACTACATTAATTTCCCTACAAATTGCATAACTTAATCATTTATTTTCACTTCACTGCAGTCATTGCTAATAATGACAGACGGACATAGCTAGATCGATTCAGTTTTCAATGCTGATCAAAAATATATATACAAGTCTATACCTGCCACGTTTCCTTAAGGGTATTACAAATGTTGTGACAAGCTCAATATACCCTACCACAGTAAATGTGGAGGTATAAAACTGCAGAAAACTACTGAATTTTTGGTGGACTTTTGATTTAGCGGTTTCGCTTAATGTGACATAAAAATTCAACGCGCTCTAGCGGCTGCACAGTTTGGCCAAAATAACTGATTAAGTTATTAAGCTTTTTGTAATTTCAAGCACATTACATAAAATAGAAAAATTTTGCCTTCTTTCAGCGCGCTCTAGCGGCCAAACCTTTCCATTAAAAAATACACTTGAGAGTGCTTTTTATAGGAAAATTAGTGTTTTATTTTTGTATAGAGTGGTCTACGTGGAAAAGTGCATAGTTTTATGACTTTTTGGCAAAAAATCTAAGGAAAGTCGAAAATTTTGAGCTTTTTTGCGATTTTCGTTGTGAAGCCATACCCGTGGAAAGTAGCAAAGTTGAAATTCGGATTCAGCACCCCAAAAAACATATAGAATGAAAGCAAAAAAAAACTTCTATATTCTTTTCCTGGCCAAAACACCATTGACTGGACTAATTTGCTAATGATTACGGTTGATAATCCGCATTTTGATGGGATAATTAGTGTTTTGTACAGAAAATCTTTTTGGAAAAATTCTTACATTTTTAGTTTCTCTAACTTGAGACAGACCTTCAAAAAATTCAAAACCATTCCATAATCAATATGACGATTTGGAATTTATTATTGCATTTGGAATAAAACTCATTGTTTCTCATGATTAGTTACGTGATTTACGCCACTGTGGCTTTATATACAATATATCTAGATTTACTTAAGTTAAGAACAGACAATCATTATCAAAATATATTATTTCTTACTTACTTCTCACATAACTAAGAAATGATTTTTTATTTTCATTATTATCTTATTATAATTTGCAATATACACCAATATTTTCCAATTTGCTTTTATTTATTACCGAAAACAAAAAACAAAACTTTCTTTTAATTATTAATATGAACGTCACACTGACATGGTGTTCAAATTATGGAAAAAACCAATCCCAAAATCATTTATTAACCCAATTAGGGAACAATTAAGCGTGACGTTGCCGGTTTATTGAACAACGAGGCCGCGCGTAGTTTCCTGTGTATTCGGTTTAGCCGTACAGCGATAAAAATTGTGTGTCCATAATTAAATTATCACCAGGACCGTATATTTGCCATTGCGCGGCTATACACATTGCATATGGATGCACGAAATAATTATTGCGCTTATTACGGTGGTCCAGTATTCGCTTGTTCGGTGCAGGATTTTATTTGCGGGCGTCGAGCTCATTTCGGCACGGTAATTGTAATAATATTTTGATGCCAATGCATTTATTCGATATGCGTATTATGCGTAAGCGAACGAACGGGCGGCGCGTTGTGAGTCCAAGTTAATTAATCAGCTATTAATGAGCGCATATTTTATATGAGTGATACGCCGGTAATGCTACTACCTATAATTTACAGGGTTATATTCAGGATGATGCGCGGACTTCATTTATGAGGCTCGGATTATGATGAAAATAATCGAATGATAAAAGCAAGTCCCCAATATTACCTTTTTAGCGAGTTTTAATTTGTATTAAATGACATACTGTTTTCGTTTGTGGTAATTAAAAACGAAAACAATGTAAATATTGCTGTGCGACGAGAAATCAGATGTAAATTTGTATCAAAAAATGTTAATCGTGGCAAATAGGTTTGGGCAATTGGCATGTTTTACAGTTCTTTATTTAATTTTGATACATTAAAACACTTTCATCCAATTTGTAGGCTTGTTTAATCAAGAAGTATTCCCACATGAATGAGGTCATAGCTATCGATTAAATATTCCCTTCTTCCTGTACTAACTTCACCAATCCGACCACAGGGCGGATTGGCCAAAGCGATATTGTTTGTTTTGTGACCATATGCACACAAACTGTGCGCAAAAACAGAATCGCGTTGGTCAATCTTACACATGGTCACTAGGGAGAGTTAAATAATAATTACAATTATAGATGCTCTTGTCGTAATCGCGTAATTTCTGGATAAGAAAGGTTGACCATCGTATTTTATGCAATTAGCAGTTTCAAGAATATATACAGTCAATATACAGTCACTTTCTAAAAAAATTAAACAAGCACAATTCATGTATATAGCTTTAAATTGAAATAAAAATAATATCACAAACGCCACAATCAATATCACCGCACACAAAAATTAAGGTTTAGGGTAAAAAATGGAGCATAACGCAGCGTGATTATGCTCCGAAAATTAGCTTATTAGCTTATTATATTTAGTAAAACCATGTTAGCAGAAATATAAGCAAAAAGACGAAAGTGTTACTTTCTTATAGGCGCCTATTGGATTTTCAAATGTATTTTCTTCTTCTGATTTTAATGATAGAATTAGATTTTCCGGCTAATTTTAATTTTTTTTGTGTAGTGCTTTGGAACTACAGTCCAGGGACCCTATTCTCGTCATCTTTTTGAAGCGAATGCGAGTCTTTTTGGTTAGGTGGAAGGAGTGGGGATATCACCGGTTTCCCTCTGGAACGTATCTATGAGCAAATTTGCTTGTCGCTAACAATAATAACTCACGCGCCACGCCCATACGAACGTATCTATGGCAAGTTTGCTCGTTGCTAAGAACAATAAGGCACGCGCCATGCCCATACGTTCCAAACACATGGCAACCGCCGATATCCCCACTCTCACCTAACCATTCGAAAAGACACACATTCGCTTCAAAAAGATGACGAGAATAAGGTCCCAGGGCACAATAAACCGGACACCATTAGTTTGCGAAACTTTGTTCTTTAATAACTTTAGCACCTAATCATTGATGGATTTAAAAGACTTATTGAACACAATGTATATAAATTTTCAATTTTTGTAAAAGATGAGAAGTAAAATTTTCCTACTTTAGCTCTTATGTTCAATTTCTCGTGAACTTAGTGAATGCAAGTGTTTAACAATATCTAATATAACATAATGTCTGAACAATCCTGAAATCGGAATTGGTCTGTTGAACTCGGGTCAGTCCCGCTGAAATAGGAACGTCTGGCTACCTTGTGTTTGTCAGATGGTAAACTTGGACCACCTGGCGCATTTGTGCATAATAAAAAAATTGTCATTTTGAATTTTCAAGCCTTAGTCTGTTTGCGAGTGCCATCTTCATCTACTTGCACAATCGATTTCCTTCTAGGAACGAACCTTAACATGTTTGGTTCAAGATTAATTTTTTTTAGTATCCTCAAAACTTTAAAGCAGAGTGCCCAATGCTATTTTACCTTATTGATCAGCAAGAAACTGCGCAACTTTTCCCTAATTTATTCATTTTCATGTGTTTCGAAATACACAAGCTCTCCATGCATTCTCATAACCGGATATTCTGTAGGTATACTAAATAAGATGCATCAAAAACAATACCATGACTATCCTTCCTTCGATTCGTTATTAAGAGCAGATAAGGAATCGCATAAAATATCCTACAACTTGAGAAAATTTTACACTCCTACTTGTGTGTCTATAAATATAAGAGCGTTTCAAGTTAGTATTAGTACGGGTATAATTCCGACGGCCCATTAATAAACTAACGGAACGTTTTCTGCTTCTTTATTTTTCTTACCACCCAACACCAAAAATATTTAAAAATAGTCGCATATTGATGTTGTAAGTTAGTGTATAAAAGAGCGATCCTATGATATCTGACACAACTACTTCCCTTACGCTGGTATCACGTTTTCGCTATTCATAATCATATTGTCGCTTCATTGGTCCTAAATTTGTTTAATAAGCCATGTAAAGGCAACAATATTAGTTGGAATTATTATTCAATTATGGAAAATTCTAAAAGCCAGACATATAGCAGTAGAGATTTATCATAAGATGTATTATTATTTATCAATCTTATTGTGAGTAGTGATTTTTTGTAACATTAAAGCATTATTATATATGTACATATTAAGGTATTGAGCTGTGGGTATGTCTTATAATATTTATAATAATAACAAAATACGTAGATACAGGTACCTACCTACTTAGAAAAACAGCGAAATTGCGCAAAAGTTAGAAAATAGTAGGTAATAATATTTATTTATTATTTCTTTTACGGTGGAATTACTACTAATAACGCGCTAATATAGTATATCTCGCTCAGATATATACAGATGTACGCTATAGTCTATCTCTTTTCAGAGCGCTACTACTTGATGCGATTACAGAAGTGTTTTAAATTGAAACTGCACTCGGTAATACTAAAGAAGCAACACTTGTTACCGCAGTAATATATTGTAACGGCACCCATGATTAATACGACTATAATATGCAAGCATTTCGCAAGGTTGCGAAATAGAAAAACATCCTACCTTATTCCAACAATTCCTCACTTCAAATTCGACGAGAACACATCAAAAGGTCAACGAGGACATCACCAACACAAAACTTCCCTCCTATATCAAATTTATCAACCAAAACACGGATTATTTTGACCGCAAACATCGACATACGCGTTAGAGCGGGAAGACGCTCTAGTTTCACAACAGGTCTACACACTAGGTGCATTTCTCCAGCCCCACCATGGCGGATTTTGAAATATCGCAATATACCAAAGTTTTGTGTTAGTTTTGTGTCGAATTGTTCCGTAAAGAAAAAGTTTTGTTCCTTTCTCGTTCGCGAGATATAGCCATTTTTTGAGGAGGGGCTGGGGAAATGCCAGCCCCACCACATTGGAATTGTGAATTTTTTTTATGCCAAAGTTTTGTGTTAGTTTTGTGTCGTTTTGTTCCGTTGAGAAAAAGTTTTGTTTCGACCTATTTTCGGAGATATAAGCAATTTTCCGAGGTGGGGCCAGAACAGCTTTCCTAGAATTTTGAAATTTTTTCGATGCCAGACTCATATATTAGTTTTGTGTCGAATTGTTCCGTAGAGAAAAAGTTTTGTTCCGCTTTATTTTTGAAGATACCAGCAATTTTCCGATGAGCGACTTCTACTTACGTTAGCGACATTGCCTATATCAAAATTGTATCTGTGTGTGTCAACAAAATATGCATATATGTATAAATGTGAAAAAATCGTGTCCAAGCATAGTCATAAAATAATTATTTTTCATTATTGAGGTAATATTTACGTCTCGTAAGTCGTACTCCGTGGTTGCGTTCCAAGCGACTCTCGGCGCGGCGCGGCGCCTCGCAGCCAGACATAGGCGACACGTGTAGCTCGGCCCCGTCTGGCCGGGCGCTAGACGGAGAGAGTTGCACCCATTGCAAGTTGTAAACACAACCGACTCCATTGTCTATATGAGTGAGATAATTTTATATTCTATTTTATACAACTGATTATTATGTTTTTTCCATACATATGTATAACTGAATATGTCCGGATTACGGTTGACTTACAGCGATGCAAGTATCATTATCAAAACTTTTCGAATAGTTATTGAGGTATATGCATCGAAATGTTCAGTACAGAAACAGATGTGCTCCTAAGTATTTCCGCAGATAAAAGTATTTTTTCCATTACGTCTGCGATATCCAGGCTTAGTAGCTGGAAATTGGAATTTTTTTCATGCCAACGGTTAATGTTAGCATAGTATAGAAATTTCCGTTGAAAAAAAATTGTTCCCACCGATTTTCGGAGATATAAGCAATTTTCCGGATAGTGCTGGGAAACCCCGGTTTATTATTTGGAAATCCGTTTCTTTTAGATGCTAATTAATTGTTCCGTACAGATAATGTTTTGTTCCGCTTCCGTTAGTGAGATTTAGGCGCATTTTTTCTGAGGAGAGACTGGAGATTGGAAATTTGAAATTTTCTCGTTGCCAAAATTTTGTGTTTGCTTTGTATCGTTTTGTTCCGTTGAGAAAAAGTTTTGTTCCGACCTATTTTCCGAGATATAAGCCATTTTCGGAGGAGGGGCCGGAAAAGCTGTTTGGAAATTTGAAACTTTCTCGATGCCAAAGTTTTGTGTTAGCTCTGTATCGTTTTGTTCCGTTGAGAAAAAGTTTTGTCCCGACCTATTTTCCGAGATATAAGCCATTTTCGGAGGAGGGGCCAGAAAAGTTTTTTGGAAATTTGAGAAAATTGCAATTTCCAACTAATAACGTGGGATTTCCCAGACGTAATGAATAAATTACTTGTATCTGGGGAAATAATTCAGAACAAATCTGTACTGCCATTTCAATGTACCTCCAAAACTATACGAAAAGTTTTGAAAGTGACACTTGCATCCCTGAAAAATAATGCAAAATTACCTAACATACAATAGAAGCAACTTATTTATCGACGCGACGTAGGGGCCTGTAGAATGAAAACAAACCATGCAATACATGCTCTCACCGTCTAGAGCCCGTCGCCCCGCCGCGCCGGCCGCTGTCGCGTCTCTCTGTCTAGCGCGTGGCTGCAAGAATCAACCCGCTTGGGACGACGCAATATTGTAAAGGAATAATTTTAATTTTATGACAATAGTTGGAGATGATTTTTTCTCAATAATACATATGTACATAGTTTATTGACACGCATACATACATAAAAACATACATTTAGGTATAGGAAATGTCACGAACGTAGGTTGAAATCGCTCATCGGAAAATTGCTGGTATCTTCAAAAATAAGGCGGAAGAAAACTTTTTCTCTACGGAACAATTCGACACAAAACTAATACATGAGTCTGGCATCGAAAAAATTTCAAAATTCTAAGAAAGCTGTTCTGGCCCCACCTCGGAAAATTGCTTATATCTCCGAAAATAGGTCGGAACAAAACTTTTTCTCAACGGAACAAAACGACACAAAACTAACACAAAACTTTGGCATAAAAAAAAATTCAAAATTCCAATGTGGTGGGGCTGGCATTTCCCCAGCCCCTCCTCAAAAAAATGGCTATATCTCGCGAACGAGAAAGGAACAAAACTTTTTCTTTACGGAACAATTCGACACAAAACTAACACAAAACTTGTGTATAGCGATATTTCAAAATCCACCATGGTGGGGCTGGAGAAATGCACCTCTACACACTGGTATGCATGGACTAAACAAAAAACGCGCGACTCGCTGATACACCTAGACGTGCCATGAGTGGAAGGTGCATATTGAGCGGGTCCGTTCTTGAATAAATGTGAAGCTATACAACAATTTTTATTGTTTACAATAATTGGTGTATGTATTATTGGTGTTATAATTTATCATCGTAGCATGCGCGGGTTGAGTTATGCGTTGCTTATTACATATAATTTCGCGTATTTATTAATGAGTATATTGTATGTTGTGTTATCTATGGTTTTAAGTGAACGTAGCCGATTTGTCTTGCCTGCTTCACTGGGTGCGGCAAATTTAAGAGGCTGGTTCAGCCTAACTTCAGGTCTGTTCTGGTTAGTTCTGGTGGTCCCCTATTGGTCCAATTATTCAAACTGCTCAATGCTCCTTTGGATTAATTATTGAATAATGATAGCATCTTATAAGATTACAACAATCTGAATTAACTATTCTAGTGCGCCAAATCTCCATATTTATTATACCCATGCCCAATTTTAAACAATTGCTGCTCAAAGATAGACGTATCATTGGAGACGGGTAATATCCTGATTTCAGGAATAACAGTTAAATTATGTATTTTTGCGATTTGCCGCATTAGTTCCACTTTATGTCAATGTACAATTTGAAAAAAATCCAATAAAGAAAAGAAATAAAGCCACACCTTTGAAGAATCGACGTCGTATTTTCCCAATTTTTCCATCCATATTCGAGTCTGAACAGTGTGTCCATCTACGATGTTCTCGAGAACTAGTCGTCATTAGACGAATATAGTAGTAATGGGTCTATCTCTATCTACCATATACCACAAAAAATATCTGTAATTCGCTAAAATTCACATTTATATTTGCTGGACAGATTTCGAGAGCTCTAACCTACAAATCAGATATAATTTGAAAATAAAGAAAACACCGCACAAAGCACTATTCCAATCTAAATTAGGAGATTATATAAAAATTCTACTATTATATCACACATCAATCAGGTTTGTGTCTAAAGAAGTATACTATTATTTTATTAAAAACTCCATGTCAATTGTTAGGTTAGTCAGCAGAATAAAAATAAAAAATAAAAAAATAATCGAAATCGGTTGACAAGTTCACAAAAGTTAATGAACTTTAATCCAAAATTGCACGGTGATTTGCTATTGGGACGAATTAAAAACAATGATGATGGGAATTGAATCTTACCTAGTTGCTTAGTTTCTCAACACGGAGTCTTAAAGTTAGTCCAAAAAAACAACACGTTGCTTCTCCCGGTATAGTAGGTAGTTATTGTTTAAAAATTGCAAATAGTGATGATAATCTTGAAGAATTTTATTTATTATTTGACACCAAATGTTATCAAAATATTATGTACCCAGTTACTTATGCCCCGGAGTGTAGTATCAAAGCATTTCGAGTGAAGTGATATGACTGTTCGATTTATTTTGTTTGACAGAGCTAATCTTATTTGTAAGTTCTTTACGTAAAATTTGCACTTTCAAATGAATAACAGTATGTGAAATTCACTATTGGTTAACATATGGTTAACATAAAACGAAGAAGCTTAACTGCAGAATTATCAAAAATGGTGAGGAACAACTCAGAGGTATGCTATAAATGGCCTCTTCATAAAAATTCGTCAAAATCTGCAAACTCTGCAGATTTCATTGTAGTACACATTTTTAAGTAACGCACAATTTGACAAACAATTAAATCAAAAAGTAAAAAATGTCTTTAAAAGGCGCGAATACTACTATAGTTACCTAGATCACTCATTGAAAAAAAAATAATAAAATTATGGTAAAAAGTACAAGAAAGAAAAAGAACAGAGAAGGAAAAAAAAGAAAAAAAAAGTACAGAGAAGTACAATTCAACTACGCAATTGTCCTCGCTGAAAAATGTCTATAGAATAATTTTGTTTCAATCGGTAATGTTTCTTTTCAGTTTTCTAGGTCCAATGGGTTTTGAGTAAAAATTAAAAACCAAATGGATATCTATATCAAAAATAAAAAAGTTGCTCATCTTCTTACGGTTCCCTAAAATGTTTACGCTTTAAGTACAACATTTTTTATTACTTTGGATATGTGTACAAAAATCTAGTACACCAAATTGATTTAATAATTACAACACGTTTAAAACTTAATTGATTTGCGCTGTGATGCATTGCACACGTCCTAGGTCGTCCTAAATTTGCGAGTGCGAGCGCATCGTGAGTAATCGAGGTAACTTAATTTTTCGCACGTCCGTCAGTTTCATCGATGGGGTAACGTTCAGAATGAAGACTGACAAATGACGTGGTGTTAACTGCAGTAGGCGGCTCTGTTTACCAAGCGCACGATATGTGTGCTCATGTCTGTCGTAATTGGACACCATACTGTTTATCCTAAGCACAACAGTTTGCTCTTGATAGATTTACATAGGAAATGTTGAACGCTTTCACTTTTGAGATTTCAACGGCAAAGAAAATCGAGCATGTAATTTTTATAACTAGATTTGAACATGAAAACTTGTAACTGAGATAATATTTCTTTTACAAATATTCAAGAAATTATCTTAATTATTTTGTATAAGTTTTTAATCTGCATACCACTTTCACTCGGATTTGTCGTAAAAAGTCGTGTATTTTTTAAATGACATCAAAAATTAAATGATTAACAACCATTTAGTTGCAGATGAAGAGTGAGTAAGCGTATTGCATTTCCCATATATCAGGTCTCATGATGAAAAGGGTCGAGTCCGTTAAAAAATCACGGTAATTGCTTAAAAAACATTAACAAGGATTTCTGATAAATAAATGTCTGTGTATTCGTCTTCCAAAGGATTTTTTAAATTAGCATTATTATTTAAAAGGCAAGTTCACAATCCATTCATAAAATCCATTTTCGTCATTTTTACACAATTTGACAGCCTATACCTACTTTTAAAAAACGTTCTTATGCAAGTCCATAATTAGTATATTATTTGACGAGCACATAACTAAGGATATAAATCGCGAGCATGAATATAAACATGCGAGCGATTTATATCAGTTGTGTGCGAGTCGAATACGACGTTTTATCTACGACTCATAAATTCCATTTCATATCAAATCTTTTAAATGTATTTGTCAATGGTGGCGAGGCGAAATGTCAAATAAGTGTCATCCACGTAGGTTTATCCTGACTTTGACAGTACGTTCGTATAATGATGACAGTTCCTTCAAATAATGAAGTCATTATTTGAACGAACTGTCATTATTATAGAACGCTAGTGTCATTATAATCGTTGGCGCGTATCATGATGGGGATTACATAGTCATAGATACGTATGCAATGAACTTATTATATGTGAGTCGTAGATAATAGTTATTTATGTACCAAAGTCATTAAACGGATGCTTATGCCCCGAGGGTGACAGTTTAAAAAGCGCGAGGAACGATAGGCCCGAGAGCTTTTTAAGTCGCCCGAGGGAATAAACATCAAGAATGCCCGAGGTAAGTACATACAAAATTTTACATCCTACCATGGTTCTGTTCCTCCGTTTGAATAATATTAATAAATATTTTGACGTTATCAAGTGACATGCGTGTCTACGGAGTTGAATAACAATACAAACAATTCGGAGTTGACAATAAAGACAATTAATTGTCAAACTTATATCCTTAATCGCCAATAATTGACATTGATGAGTGACAATACAGACAACTAATTGTCAAAGTTATAACCTTAATCGCCAATAATTGACGTTACACGATTTAAAATTTACTATAATTGAATGACAAATATTTGATATATTTGACATAGAACCATGGCAACCGTTATTGCCCGCGCGGGTAGAAGCTGTTTTCGCCCCGGTATCTATGATGTAAAATGTCACTTTATGATCATTTAGGACATATAGTTATTTATGCCACAAGTGCCGAAAGTACCGGAATAGCGCGACGAGCGGTAATGCGGCGCGACGCCGAAGGCTGAGCGTCGCATGTCAGCGAGTCGCGCTATGTAGTTTTCTGCAGCAGTGACATACAACGTTTTTTGTGCTGCTTTTTGAGTAAATATGTATTTTAAAATAATAAAAAAATGGTTATATTTCTATATAGGAAATGTTAGATCGGTACCACTTCGACGAAACGTCGAAAGTTTAAAAAACTAATACAAAATCTGACAGATTTATATTTGTTCATTACACTGTAGATGTCACATGCGTACCAACATACTAAAATGAAACTACACACATCGCTATACTTTATTTACAATTTTCTCAATTTATCGTTTTTAGAATTAGATTTAACAACAGGTTGATATGCCTTATCAACAAACAATCTTAGTTTATTTGAAATTTGTATTTTGTATTTTGCCGCACTAGAGCGGTAAAGTTCCATAGCGGTTCTCCAGCCTCTGACGAAATCAGCTGTTTTCGAGTGTGACAGCACAAAAAATATTTATACTACCATTAAAAGACAATTTAGGTCAATTAAAAAATTTATCAAAATCAATAAGAAATGATTGATGTTACCATTAAAACAAACATTACAAATGCAAGGGACTTCATGCCATGGGTTCCATTCCATAAAATTGTTTAGTTTGCTTGACCATTTTGCTCTAACGTCATTGTTCTAAGGTGAAAATGGGCTAACAGGCAGTTCGGTTTTATGGTTATAAATTAATCACAACAAGTTGCCATATCACAAACGTTCGCGTGCTGCCAAATCGTTAATTTTGTTTCAATGCCAATTTCGATTGACCTAATGATACGTACAATGGACCAAAATTTGAACTTTTCGAGCAAAAGTTTCTGATGTGGTTGCATACCCAATATATTCATTGTTAATAATTTGGTTCATCCGGTATATTAAGCCCAATCGGAAAGGTTGAAAATGAAGGTGTTGGCTTTTTCCTCCTTATAGCATTTATTCAATTATGTCGAGCGCTTTCGCCCAATTTTACAGGCATCTTCAGGACTCTTAGAATTTTGCTATTTTAAATAATTCCGTGAAAAAAGTGAGGTTATGCGACTGTCGCCTGTAAAATTGGGCGAAAGCGCTCGACATAATTGAATAAATGCTATAAGAAGGAAAAAAACAACACCTTAATTTTCAACCTTTCCGATTGGGCTTAATATACCGGATGAACCAAATTCTTATATTGAAAATACCCAGTTAATAACCTTCATTGTTAATATTCTCCTTGTCTTTTCTTCTACGAAGATTATAATTATTGTACTTCATATCTTGACCGTAAGTTATTTGCGGTATTTACCCTATTTGTAACTTTATCTTTTGATAATGTTTTTTAGAATGTAATATTGTCCATAACTATAATTTATAAGAGTTTGTACTTACTCCTGTGGTTTTAGATTTAGGCTAGTGATGATCTAACGATCGAAACCGATACCTTAAAATAAACTTAATCAAAGGATGAAAGAGGTTTTTTAATTGACCAAAAGTTACTGTGTTGGTTTTAGGTGCTAGTTAAAGTCCATATCGATAGTCAGAATTGTTATTTAACACACAGGTTGGTCGAAAAACAAGAAATTGTTAAATTGATCAAGAGCAAACCACCATTTTTGTACATATAATCTAAAAAAGTCTTAGGGTATAGTTGTTTTAACTGTGATTGTATGCTCAAATGTTAAATTGGAATATCATATCTCAAATCTCAGATCAGGGCAAATCTGTAAAGAACATCTATAATTAAACATGTCCTAAACTAATACGTTTTTAATTCAACTTGACTTTTTTTAAGACGAAATTCTGTTTGCCTGGTTTTGAAAAATAATAACAAAAATTTGAAAAATAGTAACAGAATCTGACTAATGGATTTTCTGATTTTAATACCTTTTTTCCTGAAAACTAGTTTGTATTCTTATGACCCAGTTAACAATAGCAGTGGTACATTATTAAATGCAGTTGTCAAAAGGTGTTGTAAATAATAATACTTCACTTAAGAACTAACGATAAGAATAAAAGTTAAATCATTAAAATTGATATAAAATATTCCAATTTGATATCTGGACATTAAATTTAAGTTAAGAGGCCCTTTTCCTGTTACAATTTATATTTAATTATGAAAAATAATGTGTAGGTTGAACAAATTAAAATTCATTGATTTTGCAAACCCACGTTAAATCACTATTCTGACTATGGCTGTGGTGTTTTTAAATCATCCAAAACTAAACATACTAAAAGAACAGCCAAATATATTTTTAACCCTGAGCAATGAATTTTATGCATGATACTTTCACCTATCCTTATCACAAAATATCTGGCATTAACTTGGCTCCGATATTCTCATACCATACGCGACGAATTTTCAGGTCAACTATAGATTCCGAGGCGAGAGACCAGTGACAATAAATTCCCATCTTATTTACGAGCAGTGCCTCTCTACAGGAAGCAGCGCTCAAAACGCGCGCGTATCTACGCGACCTACGCTCTATTAATTTAAGGGCGAACACGAAACCGACAACACTATAGGGGGCTCACAATCCGTTACGCCTACTTGATGACGACAGGCTCGTGGCATTAAACTCGCGGAGACAAATTGAACTAGATTTGAACGGTGAATGCCGAGACGGGTTATAGATAAAACTAATATATGCCCGTGTATTAAGATCGGTATCGCTGAGGCCGCGGTAGCGCGAATAGGCCGCCCGCAACAGAACACAATGCGACTTGATAAGTAGTGATAATGGGACGGATTCCGACTATGCGAGATAACCGAAACAACGACGGCTTACTTTGATATATTACCAGTTATTGCTTGTTATATCGTTCCGGATGGATCCGTCGTGGGATACTGAGGCGCTGTCTGCGAGAATGTAACTGTATGTCGAGCTGATGTATAATCTTATAATTTTTGGTATTTATTACTGTTTCATATAACAGGTGCGTTTATAAGAAAAACTGTACAATGAGGCCAAAGTGATCATCATGCCCAAGATGTTGTGTCAGCATGTTTTATACAGAGCAACCTCACTATTATGCAAATTTTGAGAAATTGTGTGTTCCTCTTCTGTAAAATGCTTTATATTTTGTCTTTTTTACTTTTCGAACTCTGATTCAATTAATGATGACGCGTTATTTCATATCAGTGACCGTTCCAAATTTTGAATTCATTTCGCGTTGTCCTTCACTGATTTTTAGTATTTGTTTGATCTGATTTTCTGAATAAGTTTAATGTGTAAAATTGCACAAATTATAGTAAAAAAATGCGATTTTTAATGATATTTTGTCAGTCCACCAAAAACCAAGTAACTCCGATTCATTTAGGGTAATCTCCCATGATGCAGTATTTGACGCTGATTACGAGAAGATAATTGCCTTTTTTTTTGTATATGGAACGGGTTAGAAGTTATGACATTCAAAATATCAAAATGGGTCTATAATGGCAAGTTTACTAAATTTTCAATTTTAAAAAGCGATCTGTGTCAGTTCCAATCGTCGGATTTCTCTCTATTCAAAGCCATGGGCCATACTCCAACCATCTTCAAGGCGAAACTTCACGCAATCGACTTATGCGCCCAGGAATGTTCTCATAGGAACTTAGGAAGGGCAAACATTTACATATGCTTAGACAGTCAGACGACATTGAAAGCGCTGCAAATGCCTACAAATCCAAAACTGTCTGGAACTGCAAAATATCCCTGGAAAAACTAGCAAAAGAGTCATTTCACACACCGCGAGCATCAGAAAGATTAGTGACAATATCGGCGTGAATTGCTATATTTATCCTATTTAATTCTGTCCCTTTTTTAAATATTGTAAAACAAAATTTCAAAATTTTATTATAATAATTTTGTCAGCATATAAAGTGTCTTCAAAGAAGTTACTGAAATATCGTAAATTTAGATTGGTCGTGGAGATCTACATACTGAATGTATAATTACTATTTTTTAAGTCAATCATAAATCTGGTCGACAAATTAGGTCTGTATCTTTGAGTTGTCAATTGGTATATTAGTCAGCGCAGAATTCCACACAAAATAATACTAAATCTTTTACAAAGGATCTTTCATTGTTATTAAAATGTGATTTTAATTTAACCAAATTTGATAATTGTTTTTAAATTTTAAACGATATTTAATTTATCATCCACTCTCAATTTTGGGAAACAATAGACCTACTCCATACAAAACCAAACACAAAAATGCTGTATCACTTCTTTGTGCTATTGTCATCTGTGACATATTTTAATATCAACGTTTCAATTATTAATTCTCAGTAATCTTCATGAAGTTTGAAAAAAAATGCACTATTATGTCACAATTGCCACTAATATAAAATAAAATTTAAATATTTTGTAATTTCTGATCTCTGGTTTCGAGTTTATTGGTATTAAAATAATAACAAGCATCTATTATTTCTGAAAATGCTTTTTTTTGACGATTATTTTGGAATAGAAATTCAATATTTTGTCACAGGGAAAAATTAAAAAAGATCAAAATGAAACACACTTGTCGCAACTAACAACATGACACACACAACACCTCGACACTGCAAGTTCTTGATAACTGACAATGCTCTAAATTGTTGAAATAATTTAAAGAAAGGAAATCATTTTACAGTGTAAATAGGGTTCATTTCCGTATCATTGTATATTGTATGTCATGAAACCAGCGGAGCTGACACAACTTATTCCTTGGTATGGTATGGTATGGTATGATATAGTAGACTTGGATCGTATGGCATCTGTGCCTTTCGATATACTTTGACCTAAAAGATCGTTAGTATTTCCCTCATACATTAGAGGTCCTTCGATGTTTAGCGTTTTCACGAAGTCAGTAATTGTTCGAGGAGTAAGTTGTGTCAGCTCTGGTGGTTCCAAGATGGCGGCTCCCAACTTATTCCTTGAACAAATACTTACTTCGTGAAAATGAAGGACTTTATTAAAGTATGAGAGAAACACAAAGGATCTTGTAGATCAACATATATCGAAAGGTACAGATGCCTAACGACCCAAATCTACCATACCAATTCTAATCATCCAGTTTTGAACATTCTAACGGTACCTATCAATTGGGGAATCACCGTGAAATGTATTTATGAAGGCCAAGTAGCTCTAAGATTTAAATTTTCTATATTTCGAACAAACCTTACGCGAAAAAGGACCCATCCTACATTATTAGTTTCGGTATTAAGCTAGAAACAACCCAAAGAATTTTGATTTTGACATTTTCAGAGCCGCAAAACATGCAGGATGAATGTTCACGGCAGATATATCATTCCAAGTATATAGCAGCCACTGTGATACGACGCGTAGAGGACGTTACCGATAGCTATGGCACTATTTATTTGCCCAGATTTTGAATTTGAACTTATATTTATGCAGTTTAATCAAATTACATACCAATTTCACCTATCTAGTTGAAAAATAAAATTTATTAACAAAGAATACCTGTCAAATGACAACCTACTGTGGTATGTAGGTTTTCTGTAGAATCTAATGACAGAAATTACTAATTACAAAAAATGACAAAAACGACAAATTATCTCAGACTAGACAAAATTCACAATGTCCGCCTTTAGATTCAGATTCTACGCAAAATAGCATAACAGAATCACTTGTAAGTTGTTCGATATTTCTCGTTTTATTGTCAGTGTCTTCAGTCATTACTCGTCGATTCATCTATTTCTGAAGAACTCAGTAAGTGTGATATTTATTTTGACATATATACCCAAAAGTTTACAGATGTGTTTTGATTAAGTTAGTCGTTACTCGTTGTGCAGTAATAATATGATTTTATTTCGATACTAAATCGAAGCCGCACCAAGTGCGATCTATTCACATCAGGAATGCAGCATCTTGCCATAACGCCCGCAGTCAGCAAAAAAATGAGGATCGTGACGTTTTCTAACTCTACAAATAGAATCAAGTGGCACGTGTTCAATGACGAAACTCCATTCAGTTTGAAGATACATGCTTGTACGCATGTTGCGTCCATCATGTCCGAAGGAGACGTGAAGAATGTTACGATTGTCAACATTTTGAACCTAAAAATGTGAGACCAACGTTGCTCATTATTTTGTCGTTGACATTAATGAGAGAACGGTTAGTGCATAGGTAACACTTGCACATTACTATACTTTTTCACCAAAGTCTACAAAACAATCAGTCACTAATCTTGATATTTTATCTTTTGGCATTTTATGTTATGTATATTATCCTAAATTTTCATTTAGGTGAATTAATCTCCTTAATTAATTCGCAAAAAGTTGCGTCTCTGCCATAGCTCCAAATGAATTCATAGGACAATGATTACAAACAATTTAATTCATTAATTACATTATAGACATATACCAAATGTATCGCAATGGAAAATTGAAGAGGTAATACATACCAAAAGTTCTACAAAAGATTTCTCAATTGCCGTTGCCTTTCAGTTTTTGACAATGAACGCCGTTTACGTCATCACCTACATATCTGCGCATTGTAATGGTATATTCTATAAAATCATAGAAAAAGAAGCTAATCAGATGTTGAAAAAAGATATATGCACTGCAAAAGAAGCGCTTTCACGGAGGCGTCACCGTCCCAGGATGTCGACTCGTCTACAGGATTATGGAAACGATGTTGACCCTTTTATACTGAACGTGAAGTGGCGAATCAATAGAGGGCGAAACGGTGGCGGATAGCGGCGGCTATAGCGCTTCCCGATTATCCTGGCCACAGTAAAAGCACACTGACCGCTGAATGTAATTTACATTGATTTTCGGTTTAATGAAACTTTAAGTAACGTGCGCGCTTTGTTTGGCGCTTGATGCTCATCGCATCATCCAATAACTGCGCCGCAGCGCGCGGCTTGAGACCGCAGCAGACCCTATTTTCTGCCGGAGATCAGTTTGCGTAATGCTGAGAGGAGAATAAAATCAAATCGGTTCTTAATTGGACCCGGTTTGGTTTCATCTTCTGTAAATAGAGCTTTACATCTTGTTTACATTGGGGTGGATGAGTTTGTGATATTAGTGGAGGGTTGCAAAAGAAATCCAAAAATTCAGTGGATCTCAAAATGGACTTAACATAAAGCCATTCTAGTTTTAGAAGCTCTAAAACGTCTTATGATTGTCGATAAACATAATATAGTTAAAATTTCCCAAGAGCAAACTGCCGGTATTTCACAATGAAATTGAAAATGTCTTAGGAAAATTTAGTTGCATGCTCAAATTTAAAGTCAAATTGGAGTGTTGTATTTCAAATCTGAGATATCGACCCAGCTCAAGGGGATTCTATAAAGTAGTACATAAATAATAATAATAAATAAATAATAATAGGTGATCTGACTGCCGATCTGTAATCAGATTTGTAATCATGCATTAGAATCAAAATACTATTGTGAAAATACTACAACATTAAGTAATAAAAACTATTTCTTAACATGTTAACTATAATAATAATAATACTAATATCCCTTTATTGCAGAGGAAAACATTACAAAAACGGTTCAATTAAACAGTAATGTATTCAATCAATCCCCCATGCAAGGGCGGAGTGCAGTGAACATAACTTAATAAATCTAAATGGATTTCACTGCTGTTGCGCGCATCAATACCATCAACCAATCCAACCAAAAAATCTGCTGTCGAGTGAGCAGGTATGGCCACTGTATTTTTGTGCCTTAAATTGAGGTGATGGACATCGGTAAGCAGGTGTGTTGGTTAAAATGACTTTATGACACAAGCATTTAACATGAAAGTCTCTCCTATTTTTCATGTTCAACCAATTTGTCAGACGGAGAGTATAAGATATTCTCTCATATTTGTGGATTCTGTGCACCAGCCTCAGGCAGCTATTCTGGACACGCTGAATGCGGTGAGATGTAGCACCCGTTATGCAATGACCGTAAACAGTGTCACTATAATTAAAATGAGGATTCAGACAACATCCATCTCATTGGCTGGTCCAAAGAGTGTCTGTATCTATATATACTTTTCAACGCGTTATATGCTTTTTTTACACATTGACCAACATGACTCTCAAAGCGAAGTGAAGTGTCCAATATTAGCCCGAGTTTTTTTGTTTCCCTTGACATATCCAATCTCTCATCATTAAGAAATAACTGTACATCTCTAGCATCAACATTGTCAAAGACCAGCACCCTTTATTTGGCTGGATTTAAAGAAAGCGACATCGTATTTGATCAGAGTTGATTTTCTGACATGCCAGGGCAATATCCCGCTTGTTGGAAGACAAATAAAGTTGCGTATCGTCCGCGTACATATGCATTGAATAGTTATGAATACAAGCAGGAATCTGCGAAGTGTATATGCAAAACAATAAGGGGCCAAGTATAGAGCCCTGCGGCACACCTGAATTAACAGCAACAGAATGCGACAACTCACCATCCAGAGTGACCATTTGTGATCTATCATGCAGATAACTAGAAATAAGGGCTTAACTTCTGGTTGACCGGAAGTGGTATTCAACTTGATAGTATTCTAATTTAAAAACTAAAATCACATGATGCATATAGATTCGAAACTTTCAAATATATAGAAATAGTGGAACCAAAAACATATAACAAATATAATGCAACAACACTTTTAGTGGATTCCACTGCTACCTCACATTATTGAATTTGGATTTGTAATCAGCGATCCCAAAGACCTTCAAGTACCAAAATTGAAAATGCTTTAGCCTTTGTACCTACAGTTTCTTTTTATTATATCACACAATATTTTAATACTTGAGATCAACGAGTATCACGTATCAGTGTCATATATTGAACTTTAATCTGGTCCAGTTGTTCCATTGTTCTCGCGCACAGAAGTTGCTGATGGTTCTTCAGTAGTTTGTAGGGGTGCTCTCGAGGTTGAAGTCCTCGACGCGGAAACGGCAGTTTCCAGTGTTGCAGTTGTGCTCTCTATTGGAGTTGGAGTTGGTGCAGATGGTATTGCTGAACTTGATCGTGGTTTTGATGTTGATGCTTGTGTTGTTGATGAGTGTCTTGTTGTGGGTGTTGTTGCCGATTCTGTAGTTTCAGGAAGGATAGTACTCGTGGGCCGTGAGCGTACTAAGGTTGGAGAGCTGGTCTTTCTCATCGTTGGACTTTCGGTGGTAGCTTAAAAAAACAAAGAAGGAAATTGACTTCGTTATTTAAGGGGTGATGACGGGAACTTTTGTCATGGTGTTTCTATTGGATCACTTTTGGTAGCACGTCTATTCGACCATTGGAAATACGCTTTGAAATGGGACCTGATTTTCTGCCATGGTCAGTTTTGTGTCATGGTGACACCATGTTGGAGTGTTTTGACATTGGTTTTGACACTACATTGATCTATAACTGTCATATTCACAATAGTCACTCAAGTTTAGTAGTCCAGTCATTGTAGATTTTTGTGCCGCAGTGTATAAGATCCATATAAGATCAAAATGCAGTCGTGGAAACTTATATCAATCGATAGCTACTCGCGTCCGGATCACCAAAAATTACTTGAATTTATACTAAATGAACAGTTTATTTTCTCGTATAGGTTCCCGAATCCCCCAAGTTTACTCAAATAGTTTAATATTTGAGCTCAACGAAACATACAAGATCTATTTTGCCATTGGTATTTTACTAACTCATAAAAAATAACAGAAATAATTTTAAAAAACATCAAATTATATTGCTGATGCTTAATATGAAAATGACCCACATACGTAAGCGTGTTTAGTTTCTGCATGGCCGTCATCCCTTAATTGCAGTGTTACGTAGTAGGAAACCGGGGTTAGATGTTTCGCTGAGAGTGGCCCGGTCCGTTAAGGGTACGTTGCACTCCGCGTGCTCGCTTGCTACTACAGGATAATACGAATTATACGGAAACTTTGCCACCACCGACTGAGGCCAGCTCGCCATCGGTTATTTATGGAAATTTATTCGTGTCGTAATTTGTGTTGAATCCTAGATCTGATGGGGAGATTTGTTACTTTAAGTAATGGATTGAGGTAGCTTTTGGTAGACTATCACGAACCGATACAGCCGATATTATTGAAAATATGTATTGATTTCCCTCTTTTCCACAAAATGGCGAAGGCGCCGGAATGGTATAACTTCAGTCAACATCTGTAATTATTTAACAATACGAATGGAGCACAGGAATATTGGACAAAACACAGCGTTATGTACCATTGTCCTCACATTCAAAGATTGGTATTTTCACAAATAATGTTTTAGTTCTTTTTACCTAATTCAACTTCGCAAGATAATATTATAACAAGCTTATATTATTATTTAGAAAATAAACTGCTTCCGGGTTATGCCGTGTGTCAAGATTTGTTAATGCTGACGTTTTGCGAGCCATGTTGCTCGCTTCTTCAAAGCTAATTGAATACTAAAGACCTACCAAGAAAGTCTCCCTTATATACCTACCTGAATTTACACCTCACTGCGCACATCTGGCGCTACCGCTCCATGTGTTTTTCCACCTGACCGCGTTAGGATCGATTTCCAGACCCTACTAATGTCAGTACCGTCCTCGCGATTGATGTTGTCAGGATGTTTGTAAATTTCGATGGCTTCTCTAATAAGCCTTCGATGATAATTACCCACCCTTGCCAACATCTTCGCGTCATCGAAATCCATTGTGTGTCCCGACTCGTGGCAGTGTTGAGCAACAGCGGACTGTTGGATCTTGCCTAGCCGGGTGTCCCTACTGTGCTCCTTGATTCGACATTCGATGCTTCGTCCTGTCTGTCCTACATAGCATGTTCCGCACTCACATGTTATCTTGTATACCCCTTCGTTCTTCAGGAGTGGTGTGATATCCTTTGGGTTAGGCAAAAGATCCTTTACCTTAGCTGGTGCTCTGTACCTTACCGTGATACCCGATTTCTTCAGTACTCTACCGATTCTCTCTGATACCCCACTTACGTATGGTAAGCAAGCGAACCCCTTTGACTCTTGCGGTTCCTCTGAGACTTGCGGTTTTCTTTGTGTGACACCCCGTATGTCAGACTTGGTGTATCCATTCTGGCGTAGGGCCCACTCCAAGTGTTTCCGTTCGTCGTGCAAGGTGCTAGAGTCGCATACCTTCTCGGCTCTGTTGAACAAAGTGTTAATAACACTTCTCTTCTGTTGGGGGTGGTGGTGTGATTTGGCGTTCAAGTACCGATCGGTATGTGTCTTCTTACGGTAGACTGTATGTCCAAGTCTACCCGTTGACGTTCTGTATACCAGCACATCCAAGAAAGGCAGCTGATTGTCCTCTTCTATTTCCATCGTGAATTTGATGGAAGGACTAACATTGTTCAGGTGGTTAAGGAACTCATTAAGTCTATCTCTACCGTGTGGCCAAACCACAAAGGTATCGTCGACATATCTGACCCAGTGCTTGGGTTTGAAGGGACTTGATGTAATGGCTTTTTCTTCAAACAATTCCATGAAGAAATTGGCGATTACCGGTGACAGAGGTGATCCCATGGCTGCACCCTCTACCTGCTCATACATCGCTCCCGCCCACTTGAACTATGTGGTGGAGAGACAATACTCTACAAGATCCGGAACATCGGTTGGTAGACCTAGGGGGACAAGTGTTGTCCGGAGGCCTTCGACTGCCTCCTTAACCGGAACACACGTAAATAGTGATGTGAAAAACACATGGAGCGGTAGCGCCAGATGTGCGCAGTGAGGTGTAAATTCAGGTATATAAGGGAGACTTTCTTGGTAGGTCTTCAGTATTCAATTAGCTTTGAAGAAGCGAGCAACATGGCTCGCGAAACGTCAGCATTAACAAATCTTGACACACGGCATAACCCGGAAGCAGTTTATTTTCTAAATGATTCTGGCCGTCAAAGCCTACGTACTTACTTATATTATTATATCTAACGACTATTTAAAACGTCTGAACGGCAGAAATTTATTCAAATTAAACGCAAAAATTGCAAACGAGGTTATTCTTTTGCAAAAAAATCAATGCAACAAAATCAAAATCAGTTGCCAAAGTATTGTTTATTTAAATTACACCTGATGTTGGTCACAAAAATTGAAGATAGGTACGTTTGTTAGGTACTTTATTAGTATAATAATATGTTGTATGTTGCTGATCCCAAATTATTAGCAGGATTAAATTTTTGTGTATTAGCAATAATATTCAGACTGCATCTCCAGAACGAACTATTTTGTTGTTCTTGTTTTATTTTGCTATTTTGTTTTGTTTTACAACAAAACAGTTTGAACTAAAATTGTTTTGGCATATGCTGCTGCAAATCACCACAAAATAAACAAATATTTTGTGAATGTGAAGTTAAAAATCGTTTAGATGGATTTTATTATGCTGAATACGAATCGGGTATCTAAAGCAAATGTATTCGATTTTTGTTTCTGTTTTGTTTGGACGCTAATCCACACAACTGAAAGAAGCTAAAAAGTTTCAGGATTTCGGATTCCTTTCGTATTAGGAATTTTTTGAGTCCTGATTATTTCCCATCACAAAGTCCTTGGTCTCCAGAGTAATATTTTTAGAATTTACAAAATTATTGGAAAAAATAATGTTGAAAATACTTTTATTTAAACAAATTTGCTGTAAAAAAGTAATAGGAATTATTAGTTATTTGTATTAATGATAACAACTGTATTAATAATAGGAAACTAGATTAAATGGTTTACACCCCTCGACACAGGTATAATGAATAGAAGGTAATTATAAAAATCAAGTAAAAATTACAGACTCAGGCCGGAGTCGACCCGGCGTCGTCCGCCTAGCCGGTGCATTATTCTAGTGTTAAAATACCGATGCCAGTGTATTAATAATATTTGGGATAGAAATACCTGAAATTAAAAATGAAAATTCAAAATTAATGCTTCTTGTTTGTATTGTCAAAAATATAGTGAATAAAATTATTGATTACTGTTTTGGACGTTCTGGTGGAGACTTTCGAATGCTGTATAATCTAGAATAAATAATTCACACCCTGGAGCAACAAAAAGCCGGTTTCATTTTTTTTTCCCTACAAACTTAAAATAAACCTCGTATTTCCAATAACATTTAGTCCTTTCAAAAATTTCTTTCTTCGAATTTCTTATATTGTAAAGATTCAAAGCCAAATACCACATTCGCAATAACCGAACAATTCAATCTATCGTTATGGTACTTTTTACTCAAAAAGACCAGTACACATTTTACAGTTTTCTTTTTCGTATACATTATGAAACTTTGAAGTATCGCTTTTTATTGCCTTTATTGTCTACTTACAAGAGTAAAGACAAAAATCGTTTGTGTGAAGACAATATGGAAATCCGCGATAATTCGACGACTTAAGGTGGAAACAGATAGAGGTAACGCGATGCTATCGTGAAGTTACAGTAATGCCGCCATCTGTCAAGCAAAAGTAGAAGTACGGCTAAGTAGGTCGAAGCGCACAGAACGAAGGTAGCAAACCGCAATGCTGCAGCAAGGGTCGGCGCTATTCTACTTTTCCGTAACGTTGGAGCAACCGCGATTGACTAAAAGTGCGCATGCCTGGCCTGTGGTACATGGTGACAGATTTGTTTGTTTACAACAGTCAACGAAATGGTTCTAGGAGTTTTCGAGGAGTGATATTATTTATTCGTACCGATTGTGTATTAAAAAGTAGTCTGTTTATTGCTCTATATTGATTTGTAAACATGTAAACGGTAAGCTATTTAATTTGAGGTTATGTGTATGCAATATATAAACATTTTAGGTGATTTTGACTCCCAAACAATAGTTCATTGTTTTGATAGCGCAGTCACTGTCATTCACCTGTAGTCCAGATGACAACAAAGTTATTCTCTACAATTGTGCAAGAATACAATTGTTGTAGATTATGATGTATTTTGGACACCGTACATGATGGAGTATTCGAACGATTGTTATAGATTATGATGTATTTTGGAGAACGTACATAATGGAGTATTCGAACGATTTGAGACTAAGTACTACATAAACCAATCGTTTTAACTGAAGTTGTTAATGATATTGACGAGTGAATTCTTCAAATCCTTGCGTAAAATTTCTCAAGAAGTAGGTATTGCCAAAATAAAGTTCTGATTTTCTTTATCGTTATATTAATACATTATCTTTTCAGATGTATTACGTATTACGAAATAATTTTCCTGCTTCTGTGTATCAAGTGAGCGTTCTTCGACAACTATAGCGCATGATGAGCATCAACTAAGATATTGTAGGTGATTTATCGACTATTTGAAGATGATCAAGAAAATAGATAGAAGATTTTTAGGAAAAATCATTTTTAGCATTTGTAGTGAAAATTCAATGTTGATCGAACCATATTTAACAGAGGCTGTGTCGTCACACTGCTTGACCGTTTAAATTTGTAATGTTATAACTCTCGTATGTTATAACTCTCGTCACTGGTTTGTGGGTTTGTAGGAACCTGCGGGTGATCCACTGCAATTCATTAGAGATCGGTGCAACTTCTGTCATTATGTTACTCGATCAATCTTGATGAGGATTGTAAACAACCTAATTTTTTTATTTTGTTTTGCATTTTTTTCGTTGTACAATTTGGGAACATTGGTTAATAAAGGCATTTTATTTTTATTTATTTTGTTTATTTTATTTATTAAATGTGTTTGATCAAAAACAATGTCTAGACAAGTGCAGTGTGTGCTGTACAGAGAATGATGCATGCGGTCCATAGTATCGAAAATGTAACGTCCAAGGTATTTTTTTCTCGTTTTCTGAATTATCATAATTTGTTTTTGCAGGAAACATGCAATATATTGCTTGTTGTTGGTTGGGTAAAGTTTGTATCCATTTTTTACAAAATTACTATTTTTTAATTGGACATAAGTCATTTAATAATTTAATTTTTATTTGATAATTTAACAAGATTATCATAAATTATTAGGACGATCCATAAACAACATTATCAACAACAACGAATTATTTTCAAACAATAGCATTATCAACAACAACAAATTATTATCAATTGTAAACTAAGTATAAAATTAAAATATTTATTAATCATTTTATCTGTTCATAATATTATAATAATCTTTTAAAAACGCTCAAAAGCGCTCAAACGTTACCTCAATCCTACCGAAAAGTTGAAATAGTTTCAACTTTTCTATTGCGTTGCGATTCGTTACCTCCATTCTGTGCGGTCCTCTCTACTACCATGCACTTCTACTTCGCTTTGGGAGTTGGCCGCGTTACTGTTGCATCGCGGCAACCGTCATTCTGTTCGGTCCTTTCGTATCTACTCCATATACCGTCGGCGGTGCTACCTTACTACAACGGCACGATAGCGCCACGTCCTATCTATTTCAGCCTTTACCTTTACAGATGGTGGAGTCCCCATTACCAACATTTGATTTTGTTATGACCGCCATGTTTGGTTTTGACATTTTTGAAGGACTTTCTTCTGCTTCCCGTGATATATGGCAATTGTGGTTTTTTGGCAAAATTCTTTTAGTTCTTGCAAACTATTTTGAAACTAAAATCAACATCTGGAATGAACCAAATTTGGTTTTACTTGTCTGGTCTTGGCCATTTATTTTCACGTAAAAATGAATCATCTAATATATAATATCGAGAAAAATGTTCTACAAAACCATTTTGTAGATACAACATCTATGCTTAACACGGCAGTATAGCCACTACATTTAAGTACCTACTATTTCATACGTAGCTCGGTAACTCGGTCAAACGGTAAATAGTAGTCATCTGTCACAAAAATACCATCCATTAAAAGTTTAAACTCGGTTGTGGCCTATAAATACTTATCAGTCCGATTGATACAGGAGGCTTCCATCTCTAAAGCGTGACAGGGAACGTTTTAGCAAACGGCAGGATGAATCTCGGAGAGGTTAAAACGCGCAATCGCGGTGTGTTGTTCAAAGTTTCGTTTCGCGCAGTACGGACCGGGCTTTACTTATCCGTGTTTTTCTTTTTCTTTCCTCCTTTTCACTCTCTTTTTGCCCGGTGAATAGGTCCGCTTTGAGTTGAGCAAAATGCACGGGATCGGAACGAAGGATCTGCTGCCTGTCCTTTTATCCTTCGCGAAAGGTTCGCATGCAATATTAAGTGATCGCGTTTATTTCGAATTTTGTTTGAATATGGATCAAACGGAAATATGTGACGTACAGATGTATGGCCCTAGGATTCTTTTCTATGATACGTGAACTGAATATGGGAGTGCGTATTGCTTTCTATTTGGCTATAGTTCGAAGGTGCTTTTAAAATATTCCGAAGATTCCGACATTTCTGCTGTACTTTCTGATTTATTACACATATTCGAGCTGGACTAACTAGATTCAAAATAATCGCAACGAGATCTCGTAATCCTGTGAACAATAGACGGGATATGTATATTGTTGATTATATCATGCTGTAAGGATACGAGGCTTCGATTATCCTTTTGATTGGATTGTACGTACGCATTGTAACGGTAACTATGTTACATTTCTGTCATAATTTATCATTGAGAAATATGGTTATTGGAATTCGTCTAACAATAGACTGATCTATTGATGAGCTTTTGCAGTCTCGCATTGTGGCTAGTTCATGAAATATTTTCATTTTTCTTTGTAGTATAATCCCATCTGCTGTCTAATTTCAAACTAGATAGTTCAATGAAATAATAGACCACGAGCCGTATAGCGAATTTGCAATTTATCCGCTGGACACTTTTCGGGTTTTATACTATATATCTTAACACTTTTTCTTATAATGAACTCGCCATCATAATATACCATTTTTGGAATTGTTTTTAATGATATGAAAATATTCAACCATTACAAAAACACAATAAAATCGCTGGAACAATCTGATCAATTCATGAATTAAATTTAGATTTAAAAATATTTTGAATTTCTGTAAACTCATCAACAGACTGATTTAATAATTACCTACTGTTAAAAATGTACACGCCGCACGCAAAATAAGTATGTATAAATGAGGATACGTATAACTAAGTAGAATAATGTTCTGAACTAAATTTTAAACTAATTGATGACCAGAATTGATTACTTATTCAATAAAAATAAGCGGTGAATATAAAAATTAGCCATTATTTATAAGTACTTAAATATAGAAAATGTTAATATCGTCATATTAAAGACTTGAATGGACAGGACACTGCTGGATATATCTGTCCATTTTTGACATCATCACCATTAAAAAATCTGTCTGTTAACCTTTCCATGGTATGGTTCTGTGATACTTTCAGCAACAGAACCAATAAACAGATTATCAGTAATTTAAATACCTCTGCATGTAAAGACAACTTTTCAGTAAATCAATAGTGACTAAGATTAGTCTTTCAGCCCATAATTATTTGTGTTTACAAATTACAGTCATTGTTAAATAAGTAATTACAAAGTAACTAAATTTACCATTGAATTTTAGATTTAACACAACGTTATACAATTTAGATTTTTATAATGAAGTAGGTGGCAGAATTGACGTAAATAGGTTTTCTTATTAATTGTAACAGTATTGAATACCTAGTACGTAGAAACTGAAAAATGAAACAAAAAAAGTGTGCTCAAAGTAATATTATAAACCCCAAAATCTAAACAACGAATAATAAGGTCAGCGTAAAATACAAAAATATTAACTCAATATTAAATTATATTAACAAAAAATTGCTTGAATGGTTTTCGATGTTGGTAATCAGAGACTCAAAGAAATGCAAAGTACTACTGTCTGCATACAACACTTAATGTTTCCGATCCTAGGTACCATTTATTGTTGGTTTAAAGACAGAAAACGAATTCATAACTTTATTCTTTGCTGATACATTAAAAACTATAAGAAAAACTACTTTTCTTTAAAATTGTGATTTAGGCGTTACTTACTATGAAACATATCCTTCATGTAAGCGATTCAGTTTTAGAACCATGTAGATTACGACTATTCTACTTTTAAATGTTTGCCAAGTTAAATTTGTTTACACTCATCTTTCAGAAATGGAAAAATATACTTATAAGTTAGTGTAATTAATATTCTTGATTTGAGCATCTCCATAAGCAAGCGTTTCTTGTGTGTCAATGGTGATGTAAAAAAGTCGTTGGGAGCCGGGTATTAGTTATATTAAATATTGAAAACTACGTTTTACCCCGTCAAAGATATCAAATTTTAACGCTAATGAATCTATTATTAGTGTGAATACCTTATCCAACTGTTATGAACAAATTACAATAGTCAATCAATTAATAATTTCAACTATAAAAGATTGCATTTTAACTCAACCAACAATATTGTTAATAAAATCATAATTCTTTCACTCAACACAATAATTATTTGAAGTTACGTAAAATATAGTTCGTTATATATAGTATCCATACTGTAAATTTGAACCGAAAACATCTTGTTTGATACAAATAAACGTTCTTCCTACCAAACAAATAATTCAAACGGATACAATTTTAATGGCACAGAAACATTTCTTTGCCTCTATTGAAACTACAGATTTCTTTGAGTGAATGCGTATTTATTTGAGTTAAAAACAATTCTATTTGTGTAGTGAAGACAAAATTGATTATTTACTTCACATTAAGAATCACGTATCTGCAACAAGTAATTACTTTTAAGATGAATACTTATGCACCATAGCAATCACTTAAATTAGGTATTTTCTTAAATTAATGTGAATACAGAACAGCTTTTACTTGACGTTCATGTGGCAAAATTTCTGCTAAAATAAAAAATTATTTGTGGCATGGATTCTATTTGATCGAGATCGGTCGTGTCTACATTAAAATAAAAGCAGTCACCCAGGATTGTCATAGCATCAGCGTTTGAACTACCTACTGTCATTAGAACGAAAATATCTGTCTAATCCTGGCGAACTAGTTTTCTATTAATACAGACACGACCGATCTCGATCAAATACAATTTGCTCATGCAGCTAAACTATTAATTTTACCAAAAAATGTCATATACATAAATTATACAAAATTTCCAAGTTTCCTTAGCTAGTTTGACGAAATTACAGAAATGGCGGCTCATTTGCAAAATCTTTGAAAAATGCTTAGAGGAAACATCCAGCTCCTTTGGACTCTTTTGAACAAAAACCTTTTCAGCTGTAAGTTTGGTCATGAAACTTCTAAATATGAAGTTTCGTCCCGATACCTTTAGTAGTTCCTCCGGAATCGTCGCCACAAAAACGGGTATATATATACACACACAGACAGTTTTTTGTACCTTGGTCAAACATGTTCAGGGGACCCAATATGACATATTTCCGCAAACATCTCAAAATCTTTTTTTGGCACGATGACAATACTTTATCATACTGCGTATGATAAAGTAAAAGAGTCGTAACTATACCCAAAGAGACCCTACAGAGAATCTCAAAATCTTTGCTTTTTGGCTTACGACTTCGCTTAGGCGTTGTCGTCGGCTCACAACTTTAAACTTTATTAGAGCGGATAATGCAAGCGCTCGGTATTGTGGCGGAGACGCCTGGATCCTAATGGCATAGACACTTCTAATAATTGCGCGGGTACAGCGGGGATTCCCGTAATGAAAGAAGACTTGATATAAAGTACCCGAACAGCCCGAACAGGACTGGGATGGATAGGACGAAGGTGGTTTCGTTAATGCAATTACCGCCCTTTAAGAGGACGGAGGGACACCAGTTCTGACGTCGAGTCAAACCCAAGACGATGATGGCAGAAAAGATGCGGTAATGTTAACACGGCGTTGCTTTTTGCTGCCCGCAACTTTGCTATATTTTTTTGAGGGAAGGAATACAAAAAGTTTGAAGAGGACAATATTCTGGAAGCTATACTCGATAGAATTTAAAAAGTTTATATTTGGCTTTCAAAATCCATAGGCGTCTCGCTTATTTGAAGAGAATAAAAAAATGTAAAATCTTGGTGAGATATCTTTTGGAGGATCGAAAGGTGTGATTTAAGGACAACTTTAAGGAAACTATAATCAAGTTTTCTCTACGGGCGCCATCTTTGAAATTTATATTCTCGTATGTATGTACTTTTCCGATTCGGTGTAGGTTGAACAAAAAATTGAGGAATGAAAATTAAAGTGAGTTTCGGATGTAACTATTTTCCCTGAATACAATCTCTAGCATAAGCTTTTCGAAAAAATTGAGGTCAGAATGTCAATACAATGGCGACTTTGACAATTTTTACAAATTTATGCCAGCTGAAATGTCTTACAAACCTCAAAAAGGGCTCAATTACCTATAAACCCTAAACTGAAATTAGTACTTTTAACTGAAATCTTGAAAGTTTGTTCATAAATGCTTTGAAGGAGCGACGGCGTTTCTTTAAGTAATTTGCGGGCACTTCCGGAAAAGAAACAAGAAAAACGCAACAACCTGATATGGTATGGAAATGTCAAGCCCAATTCGTATTTAGAGCAACTAAATCTACCTACAAACAAATTTATTTATTTATTTATTTATCAAGATTCCATAATTTTTATAATTTGTTATTTAAAAAATAATGTCGGTGACGTTAGAAGTCAAAAGCAAGGACGGAGGGAAATTGAATATATATCATCCAATATATATCATATAATATGTGTGTTTTGATAATTAAAACGCGACTTGTCCGAGAACTTTTTGAAATCACAAACTGGTTAAGACATTTTGCCATGTTTCCATACGCGATCAATGTGTGGTGTTACTGTTTTAATTGAATTAGCAAAAAATCTGATGGCCAGGCACATGACTTTATCATACTATATATAAAATTAATGCTATGTCTGCATTAAAATAAAACTAGTAGAACTAGACATTTAACAACACCATTACCGAAGGCTACTACCCTACATCAATGAAAACGGCAATAATCGTGCCAATTTTCAAGAAAGGACAAGCGTGTAAACCGGAGAACTACCGCCCCATCTCTCTAACATCGTCATTAAATAAAATTCTCGAAACCATTGTAAAGATACGTTTGGAGAAACATATTAACAAACACAAAATAATAAATGACCGGCAATATGCATTTCAAAAAAATTCTGGTGCAGCGTCAGCAGTGTTGGACCTGATAACATATATTGCGCAAAAAATGGATAACAGAGAAACTGTTATAACAATATTTGTGGACGTGAAAAAGGCATTTGACACAGTGAAGAGAGACAGATTAATAAAAAAAATAGAAGCTACTGGAATAAAAGGAAAGAACCTACAATTACTGAGCACATATCTAGAAAACCGCCAACAGATTACCAAAATAAATAATACATATAGCGACCCTGACTATTCCACTTACGGCGTACCACAGGGAGGAAATATACCTCCCCTGCTATACATCTTATACACCAATGACATTACAGAACTAGGCATACAGGGAAAACTGTACGTGTATGCGGACGATATATGTATTGCATACGCAAACAAATCTGAAAAAAAACTCCAAGATGCTATCAATACAGACATGCTCAAACTAGAAGAATGGTGCAAACAAAACGTCTTGACCATAAATGAAACAAAAACAAACTACTTAATTTTCAACCCCACTAAGACCAAAATGGAAATAAGCGTGAAAATACACGACAAGCTCATCAAGGAGATTACCGATACAAACTATCTGGGACTCCACATCCAAAATAGTTTAAAATGGGATAAACACATAGCAAAAATTATCCACAAGAACTCTCGAACTGTTGCTGAAATCCGCAAAATCAGTAAGTATATCCCTAACCACCTGAAGAAAGCAATATACAATGCCCTGTTCGTCTCCAACATAACATATCTGCTGACAGTGTGGGGAAACACTACAAAGTCATATATAAGCAAAATACAGAGACAGCAGAATAAAATATTAAAAATCCTGTACAACCTACCACGACTAACCCCGACCACGGAAGTTATGAGAATAAGTAACGAAATAACAATAAAACAAAGAATTGCACTTAATAATATAAACCTACTACACAAGATTGACAACAAGCTGACAAAAACCGATATCGTATTCCTGAAATCGAACGATATCCATAACTATCAAGTAAGGACAACAACAAACCTTCGAACGCACACATATAAAAGATGTAAATACGCACAGGCAATAACAACAAGAACAATAGATACATACAACAAGATACACAAACACATTAAAAACTTACCATACCAAAGCTTTAAACTAAAGATTAAATATATGCTTATGCACGAACAACTGAGAGTATGACAAGAACGTGAACACCGCAAACTTAAATTACCAAACATCGTAGACCTTCAATACCGCCCACTGAGAAGAGGAAACTCAACACTCAGATGGCCGCCGAAGGAACAGAAGAGTGCATATCCAAGTATTTAATATAAGTGTTATATGTACTATCTTATAATGTATTGTATTTTATATGCATTATCAATAAAAAACGTAAAAAAAAAAAAAAAGACAGATATGTCGATTAAAGCTGTGTTTGGTATTGTACTCCGTTGACACCGCGTACACCGTCCAAATGACACTTACGTTTTATTGGGTGTAAAAAGTGTAACGGTGTACAATATTCCAACGCAGCTTATATTGACAGTAGGTATTGCCAAAACATTAGCGTTTGACACTACCAACTGTCATTAGAATCAACATTTCTGACATATCCTGGCTACTAGTTTTAATGCAGTACGACCGATCTCGATGAAATAGAATTTGCTCATGCAGCTAAACTATTGATTGTACCAAAAAATTTCATAGTCATAAATTATTCAGAATTTCCTATACTTTATACTAATTTATTATTTAACTATTTCGACGAAATTCAAAAATGCTAAGACTAAACCTCCAGTTCCTTTGGACCCTTTTAACAGAAAGATACCTTTAGTACTTTCTCCGGAATCGTCGCCACAAAAAAACGGGTGCACACACACACACACACAGACATTTTTTGTACCTTGGTCAAAAATGTTCAGGGGACCGAAAAAGACGTATTTCCGCTAAAATCTCAAAAAATTTTTTTGGCACGATTACATTACTTTACATGATTTACATGATTAAGTAAAAATATGTATAAAGATCTTTTTGGTCAGTATGTTAATACATTGTCTCTTAGCCGCACATCTCTTATCTTTAAGCACATATACTAAAATATAAATAGGCCATGAAATGCAAACAACAAAAGAAATCCAACTAAAATAATTATATTAAATTAATTTTTAATTAGTTGTTAGGTTACTTTTTATTCATAGCCTGCTTTTTATTTTGGATTTGCTGAGTTTTAATCACAAAACCAGGTTATATTCATGCAGAACTACTTAAGGGTCAAATTTGCCAGTTTTTACCACGCCGCATTCAAGAGGTTAAAAGAGAAAAGTTACTAAATACATTTTCTCATACTTTAAGATTTATCGAATTCCATTAAAAAGTATATTAAAGTGACACCTTGTGACGTCAAATGTGAACTACAAATATGTTTTTATAAAATGGTTTTGATCATTTTTTTCATCTTAATTTTAAAAATTCAAGAATTCAACAATTTTTTTGCCAAGTTCTGGCAATTATATTTATATTTCTTCATTGCTAATATCTAAAACCATAGTTTAGAATACTGTTAATTAAGCAACATTTCCTGGAAATAATAGACTGCATTTGTTTTTCAAAATTGCAAATGAGGCAAATGACAGGCCAAATGTGCCTGCGAAAATCCTGTTATACATTCATTATACATCTGTGGAAAACACATTACATTGCAATATTACTTTTCATTATATAAATCACTAAACAAATGTCACTTTTACATTCAACTTACCTAAATTTGGAAATCCAAAATATATTGATATTCTGACAACATTTCTGAAACGTAAAATGCAATGAAGCCGCACGTACATATAAACAAACAAAAGTCAAACGAAATCCCACGTTTCACATAGTTCGTGGAACATTTGTATTCCATATAAAAATCATCAGTTGCAATTAGTGTAAAATGCACACGGGGCGATACAAAAACAATTATAGAATTGGCCGCACCGAATAGCGGACTTTTCGAGTGCCGCGCATTTTGAACAACACCGGCGCAGCGCCCGATTGTATTTGGTGGTGCGACCCGAAAATTAGTTTTTGATTTAATTGCTACGCTAATTCGGACCTAGCGAGCGCCGAAAACGCTGCTAAAACTGGTCGGCGTCAAATTTAAATAATATATTCAATATGTGTCTCATTATCGGCTTTCCCAACAGTAGGTGGCGCTCCATTCGCTCCAGGATTATCGAATGTCACGTGATTTTGCGAATCGCAAAATTATCGTCGAAATAAACGAATATTGCGTTCGAGCGTGAATCGTAAATGTAAAATTTTAATTATTAAAATAAATAGCTGTATCATTTGTGATTATTTGATCAAATAGTCGATACATTTCAAGGCTGGATCCAATGCCTGCATTACACTATCAAAGTTTTGACAATTTTATTTGATAAATTCGTTTCAAATGTTTGATTAAGTTCATGTAGTGTACATAAAACCACGACAGATTAATATTGAGAAACAGTTTTTCTTTAATTCGGATTGATATTGTTTAATGCAGGATGTGCCGCTGCTATGGAACCGTTTAGTTTGAGTCTATAATTACTATCACGCCAGGTTTTTAGTCTCAGCTGTCACCCAGTCCTAGTAAGTGTTGGCACATGGTTGACACTTCGCAATCTTTGATGGAAACTTTGTGAAATTTTCATCAAACATTTGACAAAAACTTCTCAAAGAAAATTGTCATAACTTTGATAGTGTAATGCAAACATAAGGGACTAAGTATAGTGACGTGACCGCACCGTAATAACGTAGCGTAAAAAGATCAATCTACATAATCTCCACTCCGTGATTATAGTGACGCTCCGTAAACCGTAAAGTTCGTTCTCGCCCGCAACGAATTTCATCTCCTGCGTGTTATGTCTTACGTTTTCCGGCGTATGCGCGCGTATGTCGCCATCTGTACATGTACCGGCGAGTGAATAGCAGCTTCCAGTAAGTTGTAGGTTAACTGATAGCATTTTGATAGTGTGTGGCAACGACAACACAGAACGAGAACGACTTCAGAATGAATTGTTGCTGCAACAAGCCCTTCGTCCATAATTTCTTATATCTACCACGATCTACCACTGCTTAATACAATCAACAATAACACTGACATGTGAGGTTATGTGCCGTTGTGTATATGTTACGGTTAAAGTGATAAATGTGGTTTGTATTAATAATTACCGGCTATTATTAATAATAACCGCATCATTTGGTCAATGCGATTAGAAACACTTAAATAATCACATGGACCGGAATTATTAATTTCCTAGCGGGCACGGTAAAAGTGATAAAAACGTTACTTTTTATAATAGATTTTTTGTATACAGTCTTCAAAGAAGCTAGCTAAGTTATTTTGATCACGATGTAAGCTATTATATTTATTTACTCGACGCAAATCATCAGTACGGCTAGCCCAATGACCAAAATTACGAATAATACAAAACATTGATAATACGGAATGTTTTCTTTTGTCTCCCTTGTACTTTAGAAACTACTGGATATAATTGGTAATGATATTTGGTATACACCCAAGGACGAAAACATAAAAAGAACATTTTATACAGAGTTTTCAAAAAAGTTAACAATTTTATTATCAATAACACCCATTTTATATTTAATGCATGTGGGTAGTTTTTTGTAAATGTACAATTACAATTTATTAAGTAAATTCTCAAATCCCAATTATCTTGAAATTTTGCGCATTTCATATTATTTTTTCAATATTGTATTATCATGCAAATACATGCAAGAATAGGCGAGACTAGTTTTTTGTATGGTTCTGTTCCTAACACGGTATTTTTTCTTTTGTTTAATTTATTCCCCATTAATTCTGTTAGTTATCGAATATTTATTACTATTATCTCTCTTTTCTTTGTTTACACGAATGTATGCATGTTTAATCCACATAGTGCACATTATCCTTAACTTCTGGCAAGTGTATTTCTCGTTTAATGGGGTCTTCCGCTTTGCTGGCCACTTTTCGAGCCTATTTTAAGGAAGTGATAATGAAAGAACCACACAAGATTTATAGACAAAGTTTTTTTTATTCTTTTGTGTTAATATCGATGTATAAAATTAACTATTTCCCTAACACGGTATTTTTACTTTTGGTGTATGACATTAAAGTACTATTTTATAAATAAAAGATTAAACAATGTAACAACTTGCCCCAATCTTTCCTACATTAGGTTGTTCATTACCTATACCTACCGTAAGCATATCTAATATCTGACGGATATAATCTGTTTTATAAGGCGGTTATTTTAAAAGTGTTTACCACCAACAAAAAAAAGACTTTTAAATACATTATTTATTTAGATATATAAAAAAATATTAACAATAACAAAAACACAATAATTCTCAAGTCCAGGAATCAGTTTAAAAATAAAATATATTCTTAATAAATAAAATTAACAGTAGGTAACTCAAATAAAGTCTGTATCACATTTGTGCACTTACAAATCAAAAATAAACAATATTCATAGTAAATAATAAAATAAAAGTAAAATACAGGTACAGTTCACATTTGTGAACAAAACAAAAGAGGATGACGTCCTATTGTTACAAACTTTATCATGCTTTATTTTTACAATATAAATGGTGTAGTTGTTGTACTACCACAATAAAGGTCTAGAAGGACATTTGTATTCAAAATTAACATTTTTTAAAGTTTTGTATTAAATAGATAATAAATAATAAGTTATAAATAAAAATAATTTTTCTTGCCACGAATTGCAAAATACAGAACCACTATGTACGTGTGCACTGGCAGAATTATACAAACCGAGTTTCTAATTTATTACTTACTTAGCTTTTAAAAATTGCGCAAATAAGCATGACCCAAAGAGTTACACACTCGTGCATGCAATTAGTATGGACTGGCATCTTTTAGTCTCGTTTTGATAATCTTCCTTATTTTAATCATGAGTAGCATGACTAACTAAATAAGTTAGTCAGGACTAACGTCACTAAAGGCCCAACACTGAAACCCCAGTGAATAGATTCGTTGTGTGGCGATTATGTAGATACTAACAGAATTCCAAATCTGAGGCTCTATTATATTGTAGCATCACCATCACGAATTGAAATATATCACATTGACCACAGCATGCTGGAAATTATTAATAATAGCCGGTTCATGTGATAAATTCTTCACTTTAACCTCGTCACTTGGCTATTATTAATAATAACCGGTAATTATTAATAATAACCTATTTATCACTATGACCGTAACATATATACTTCTCCGCTAGATGGCGCTCAATTTGTTTGAGATCCTTGCGGCACTATACTAACTTCGTCGTCCGGAACGGCATGCGGTACGGCACGTTACGGATTGCGTTTTTGCGGCACTATACTTGGTCCTTAAAGGTCCTTACGATCCTAATCTTTAAAAAGTATCTAATCTAAATCTGTAAATCCGCTAAGACAACACATAAATAAATATTATTTGTTTCACTTATTCGCACCTGAGTTGTAGTGGCTTCTTGAAGTATATGCATAATTAACCGGTATCCAAATAAATCCTCTTACCTTCCGAGGCAAGCAGGTTTCCATAAATATTTTAAGCTAAATGGTCGACCGGAGAGGAGTGCATAATGCGGTGGGCTGTTTTCCCGGCGCCGAATTTTGCCTTTCGCGTTCATCCTTTTGTGCCTCCCCCATATTTACATACAACGCCGGCTAGCGGCTTCAGTAGCAACTACGGCTACGGCGAAGAAAGTGGCAAGTTTTAAAATATTCCATAGCCCGGGACCTGATATTTGCATTAATGTTTGGCCATTTGCATAACAGTGCGAAAAAATGACGCTCAGCTCGGTACGTCCGCTGCTTTCTGAAAGAAGAAAGCGCAGATTTCTTAGAGCCACCGCGTCGTGCTTATCGTAAGGTGGCAATGGAAATTTGTTATTGAATAATCATGCATTATTATGATATTAAAATTTACAGATTGTTGTGACGTTTGTTTTTAGGTGTGAAATAGTATATTATTTGAAGAGAAAATAATTAAGGATTTAAATCAAGAACATGAAGAAACATGCGAGCGATTTATATCCGTTATGTGCGATGGAAATACCACGTTTCATCTACGAGTCATAAATTCCATTTTATATCAATTGTTTTAAATTTTTTGTCAATAATAGCGATGACAACTGTCAATCAACTGTGAACCAGACTGGTGTTTTGAATAATAATGACCGAACTGTCATTCACGTAAATGTCGGTACAATAATACTAATTTATAATGAAGGTAGCTCATGAGTCATGGATAAACCGTTAAATTTTACTATCAACTATTACTGCTACCTTTTGCTTTATCTGGTATAGCGTTACTCAGTGCAAGAATACTTTTTGTAATAGATTAGATTATGTATGATTATGTTTTATTATTAGATTATCGTGTGTGCGGCGATTTTGTCCAGTGCTTTCATATGTTGATTTCGATTTTACTGTTGTTGGCATAGATATCCACTTTGACTTAGTTTTTGGTTTAAATCAGAGTATTGCAAACAAGAAACTTATGCAGTCCTTTGCTTCAAACCTTGATTACATCTACGAAAGGGTGACCAACCATCCCAAATTGGGCGGGACAGTCCCGAATTCTGAGCACTTGTCCCGCCTGATGAAGCGTCCCGAATTTTGTCCCGATCTTTAAAAATGTTATTCTAATGTCTAGAATTTCCCAGACACCAGCCATCAAAGTAATGATTTTGTTAGCATATTAAACTGTACCATACTTCTCTCAACAAAATGACCCAGCCGTATCTAAGAGAAATGTAGGTAATTGAGATATTTCCTAGTCAATTTTGAAAACATTAGCGTATTTAGTTAAGAGGAATTATTAGAGCTAGTGCGTCCTATAGAAGAAGCATCCATAGTGAGCTCAATTTGGATCAATGATCTTATGTAGGTAATACCTCAAATTATAGGTAAAGGTTGTATTACTTGTAATGTAATGTATATGTATTAATTGTTATTGTTGTATCCATGCCATGTGATAAAATATGTCTGACTCATGTACTGAAAGAAGTGAAATTTCGAATTATGGGATAATAATATTTCTACGCGAAATTTTGCACACTTATACAGGAAGGTGTAACTGATAGATATTATGTGATACTTTTTCAATTTTAAGTTGTGTTCTCTGTACAAAAAGTCGCAGTCAGGCAATTTTATGTCAGATTCGGTAACTTTTTGTTAAAAATTATCAAAAATTTCATAAATCTATTTTTAGACGGAAAATTGTATACCTTTTGTCTTTAATTTGGTGTATAGCTTTTATGATTCTGTGAACTAATAGCGAAGAAACCCAGTACGAATTTTTACGTGTTTTGTGAGTAGAATGTAGGGGATACGGATTCACCTTGTGTTTAGAGAATCGACTGTTTATTCTGTAAAAAACAGAGTGGTGTATAGAAACTTCAGTCAGTCAGGATTGACAAATTCTATATTAAATATTTCTGGCTGACAACGTACTACTTTGAGCTCCTGATTGGGTGAATGAATGGCATTTTATAGTTATAGAAATGCAACAGTTTTCAAAAATAATAATGAGCTTAGTCAAACGATTTTTGAACGTGTATTGTGTTTGTAATTTAGTCAAACTGATTTTGATTAATTTTAAATTTTAATCGATATTTATTTGTAATAAAGAAAAATATTATTATCAGATTTCGGCTCAAATAAAAACATCATTACTTTATTGTTCATAAAATTTCTTTCAAAATTTAAATTTAAATGACCTTATTATTAACATCACATATTTTTGCAGATATTTTTCATTAACCTAAAAATAATCACAATCTGGATAAATAGTCAAGAAACAAAAATTTAAGAACATTTCAGAAAAAAAAAACTCCGTTATTGGAAATGAGTAGGAAACAAATCACGTGATTTGGTGTAGTTTTCTAGCGGCGAAGACAGTGAAATACAATAAACATATTGCGTCTAATAAGTACAAATAATGCCTTAAAGTTACAAGGTCTTTAAAATTGATAATATTCTGGCGGTGGAGGTGAAACTGTTGGAAGAAAAAATATTAGTACATTTCCAATCATTAACTGTCAGTATCATTGGTTAGCAAACTTCTTAAAAAATTATAAAGAGCAAATGATGAGACATGGGCAGGCCGTAAACTTTAAATTAAATAGAATTAATAATATTTAAAGCCAAAACCTGAATTTAAACCAGACATTAAACCGACTTTTGGTATCTAGAAAAATGCACAAATATGTGTGCTATCTGGGTAAAGTACACATGCAGTCATTGGCACTCCAAAACGTAGGCACCCAAGTAATTGAATGCTAATCAAATACGAGTATCAACCACTTTTGCGTTTACACTACTTATTTCAATTGGTTATTACGGAATGTCCGTACAATCTTTTCAATTCTATTCTTAGAAAAATGTAAAAAAAGAAAATGAAAGAAGAAAAAGACCTAGTTTAGAAACCTAGCTTTAACTTTATTTCCATTTATCTCCCGCTAATCAAAAAGCCTTGCAATAGTTATGATAAAAATGTTTCAGTTATTGGCAATATGTTAGCATCCCGATTTGGAGTTTTAAAAAGTTGGTCACTCTAATCTACGGGTATGTAGTAGTTTTTGTTCGCAACGCCGTACTTCCTGTCAGGAGATATGTTTCGAACTAATGATACAAAAATATATAAAATCACTTTTTAACCAATAGTGGAAGTGATTTGCATAATATTCAAGATATTCAATTACAATGATGGAGGCGCCGTAGATGATTAAAATAAAATATTTACTTCTTTATAATTAAGAACTGACACATCATAAATAAACTTAGAAACAAAACATATTTTACCGTTCATTCATCATTTTTGCATGACATTCTGTTTTTTAGGAAGTTTCGCAAAACAGAAATGTTTCATATTCGCGATTTATTATTTATCTCGCATCGTCCGTTTTGGCGCACAAATCTCCGCATCGGGACCGGGCAAAAAGGGCATCAATTCCGGCGAACAAATACGTTAGAAAAATGGACCGCATCACACAAAACATCTTAGCGTCCCGTCCCAGTTCGTCCGCCAACGGTAGCGGGCCTGGGGATCCGGTCGGTTGAGAAATCGCGGCCGATCGCGGCCGGCTTTTTTTATCCGCGCACGTATAGCGGCGGGTGTGAGACGGGCGGGGGGGATGGGCGCGGTAGAATCCGAAATTTATCACGTCGCCTTATAAAGGATCGCCCGATTGTCGGCGTAGACCAGGAAAGTGCATTTGGTAAAATGATTCGCCGCACGGCGAGCATTATTATGCCAAAAAGTGAACGCAAATCCGGGATTTATCGCTAAAGAGGGCGGCGAGGGGCGCTAAGTGATATTTCTTAAAATCCGCGGAGTGGCGCGGAATTTAAAATCTTTGGGGGTACGCTAAGGTATATCTTGGTATCAGGGTATTTGTAATATTTAAACTGAATTATTCAGACAATAATCAAGTAGAATTAGTCATTTTGGTGACGTTTTTACATATGACTCTGACTTACGGAGACTATAAATCACCTGTAAAAATCAAAACACAACAATTAATTAGAAACCTTTATATTTTTAAATGTCAAAGCTGTGAATATTGTCTCAAATAATCAAAAACTGCAAATGTAATAAAAAAGTTGTCTTTCGTCCTCGTTTCGCGAGGACAAAGTTGCGCTGACCAATTTGATCAAAAATAAAGTTTAACTTGGTCTAAGAAATTTAAAATTTCATATGATACCTACTTACTATGGTTTATGATATTATGATGAAACTTTTTGGTTGATGCAAGCAGCTGGCTTACAATTATTAGAATCAGATCTTAGTTTCAAAAAAGTTACTTTACACTATTTCATTATGGTGTCTCCAAACATTTATTCTCTACTGCCACCTTTTCAAAAGGTTGGTTGTCAAACTAATTAAAATAAGTTATATTGATATTTACTTAAAAAATTTAAAAAGAAAATATTTTTGTAGTTGTTAATTTATTTCAATAATGAATTGACTCCAGTTTTTGGAGAAAATACTAAAGCTCGTTCTGTACATTTAGGCACAGAGGTCAGTCCCAAAATTAGAACCAATTTACAACTTCGAACTGATAGGTTCCACAGAGACAAAATATACCAGAATCATTTGTCATTGGTTCGATATTTGTTGTTATTGGCTAGTGTAATTTGTCTTCAATCAAACTCTTTTTTTGACAAATTAAATAAGTGGAGATCTGCCGTTATTTTGACATCTGCACTCAAAAGGTTATTATATTTTTTTGTTCATTTGGAAAGTTGTTAAAATGATTAAACTTAAACCTATTATTTTGTTAAAAGCAGAACTAACTATTTTTAATTAAATTTAGCAACTCGTAGTAATCCCTACAATTATTTTAAAATTGTAAACAACCGAGGTCGGATCGTTAAACAATTTGAAACTAAAACCTAACCCAAACTAGTGTGATTTGTCATCCATAGAAACAAAACATAGTTTTAAGATAGTTTTAAGTTTTAGATATCTTAGTCATAAACAATATACAAATTTTCAAAAGATTTTTTTTTGTTTAATTGAACAAGAATGAACTCTGTGCTGAATTGAAGGTGTCCTTGTGACGAGAATTTGAAAGGAAAGCACGAAAACATATGGAAAGCACGTTCCCACTAATAGCATAATTAGGGTTCAATAAAAAAAATACAATGATGTTCGCAAAACTGACTCAATTAACTCTGTCTGTAAACCGCCTAAAAACAGAGTTTTCAACATTAAAAAAATCCATGATTCGATTGATTTGTGGAACTTCCAACCTGATGCAAGTTTGTTTTCAAGTTACTATGCAAGTTTCATATAAGTCATGAACCGTGCTTTTTTTCATCGGTCGTCTCATTTAATTTTATTGCAAACAAAAAATTCGAACGTTAACATCCGTTGCAGTTCCACATCTACCAAACAGTTTTCTATAAATATAAGTATAAGTAAATTTAATACAACTACAATTTAAGTAATCAACGCCGGAGCAATTAACAACATAGCCAATATAAGTGGATATTTACGTTACTGGCCGGCTAATAACGTTATTAACCGACGATATTGCTTAACATCGATGTTAGCTGGCTATTACTGTAAATTGCCGATGTAATTGTAGCATTTCTAATATATTTTTACACGGTATGTGTCCAAAAGTTTTACATTTTATTGTAGTTTTGACACTATTTGTCTATGAAAAGATATGGTCCATAAGTTATTTTTAATTTTCAATTTTAATCTCGAGAAATAAAGACCTATCATAATCAGGTTGTCATTTGGTTTAAGAAAGCTCCTTGGTAGTTAAAAGCTTTTTTTTCTTATTGAGAGAGAGACACCCTCTCTCAATTAATAAATACTTTGGTTTCGTTACTCCTGTCAGCTTTCGTTTCTAGAACGTCGAACTTTGAGCACGGCTTTCACGGAAACAAAGACTTTCCAAAGAAAATGATTTGAGAAAGTGGGCGCAATGAAAAGCAGCCGGCGTTCGCGAAACACAAGGGTCGTATTGACGTATTTTCTCGGCCCATTGAGCACCCCACTTTTGTCTGTCCCGCTAATTAGTTAATTAACTCAACTCTTAAATTCTGGATGAAAGAGCGAGGATCCATTAAAATCTAAAGCACTTCTTTCGGTGAACAATTTCGAAAGGCATGACATTAGAAACAAAATTCGAAAATTCTTTCAACAATCAAATCAAACTTTATATAAAATATATTTTTGTTATAATTAATGCTGGATAATTAAATATGACATATCTAAGAAATCACGCATTTACTGGAGTAAATATGACTATTTTACTGTAAGGAAAATAAACCCACCAGGGAAAACGTAAAGAAAGAGAAACATGCCCTTGAGTATGTGTGTATTCAGTACGACGGAGCATAGGGTTCATCCCTGCATGAAAAATCTACATTTAAAGTCGCTGAAACAGTGCGAGAAAACGAGGTCGTGAAACATTAACCGTCGTCGTACGCATTCCACCCGAATGGGTCGTGTTTTCATAAGCGTTGAGGGAACGGTGAACTCTGAATTTCCACATGTGCACATCTAGGGAACAGCGGGTAGGTAGGTATATAGTATATACAACCAGCCCGTGAAACGGAATTGTTGAGTAAGTCGCCAAACGCGGCAAGATCTGACAGAATTTCTGCAAGCAATATTCATCCGTCCGTCATCCGTCACGCTGCCCCATTAGTAATTCATAATTTTACTGCTTTCTTATGTTAACAAATGGAAACACAATGAAAACATTTTTCTTTTTCTTAGAATTATTTGTTAGGTATAATGCTTAGATTATACAATAGATTGTTTAAAACAGTTCTTACAGATTTATAATCTGTTGCCAGCGACATATAAAACACTGCCATCAAAATTGTTTAAATGCACACTAAGAAAACATTTACTTCGAAATTCTTTTCATTCAGTGGCGTCATATTTTGAAAGCAAACTTCTTTTTTGTATTCTTTTTTTTATTCTGGCGTCTTCTTCAACAAACTAAAAATGTCTGCGTCATGATTTTTTGGTGTAAAATATTAGCATAAAATTGATAATACTATTAGTTATGCTCTCATATAATCTTTGGATAAATCTCTTGAAAAGCATTTTTATGGGTTTTTAAGGACACTGAACCCAAATATGGCATAAACACTAAACATTGCAAAACTCAAAATGGCAGATCAGAACAGTATAATTAAAGAAAATGCTGTTAAATTATGATTTTTTTTGTGATTTAGGGACGCCAAATACATATCTGTCACTTAAATTTAACAACTTGAATTAATGTAATTGTCAGAATGTAAACGCCATATTTCGATTCAAAAATCCTAAATGCTATGTTTGAAGAATTGAAAAACTGATTCGAGTGACGAAACAGATGACTCGTTGTGTAAAGCAGAAGGCTGACACTTTTGCAGAAGATCTAGCATAAATGTTCAAACCAACCAGCATCAAGTCAGAGGCATTCATTGAGGAAGCTACAATCTTTGAAGAAGAAGTCATCCAGCTAGTTACTCCAAAGGAAATCGCCAAAGAAATTAAATCAAACTTGAATCAAAAGAAGGAACCTGATCATACTATTCAGGAGAAAACAGATGGATGAATTCTTGCACCAAGACGAAGTAAATGTAGACGTGCTGCAGGGTAGTGATTTGTGACTATTCCTCTATCCACTGCATACAAGTGACCTCCCACAGCTAGTCCCAAATGCCATTCACCACTTTAGTAGATGACACGGCTGTAATCGCGGTTGGGATCGATACCTAGATTGCCTTCAAATACAGAGAACTGTTTTAGCTTTTGGGTAGAACCTATCAATTATCAGTATAGAATAAATTACAAGTATACAATCAAATACTAAAGCAGTTCTGGTTATAAAGAATACAACATTGGGGTTGTGCAAAACAGACAAATGCCTAGAAACCGAATCGTTCCAACATAAAGTATTAGGCAATATAGCTAGCAATTTGTCTCACAAGGCATTCAAAAGATAAAATAACTCGCTGCCAAGCAAAAATGTTGCCTTCACCATCACATCAACATAGAGGTACTGCGGCTACTCGACAACCGGAATCTAGTAAAAAGATTAGAAAGATCAGTACTAGCTCGAAGGCTTTAGGTTCGAACTAGTCCAACAACACTGTAAAAATCAGAGCACAATGATGGTAGTGTTAGTCCAGTTCAGAACAAAAAATACAGGACATATTCAGGCCTAGTCTAGGTCTGAAGATTCCTGCATTTGTATGGCGAAAGTGCTCACTATTAAATTGCAATAAAGTCTATATTTAAGGTGAACACTATAACTTTTCTACATCAAACAATTCCGTTTGCGATTTCCATACACGTTATTAACACAATTATTTTATTATACAAAAGTTGATGGAGGTAAACTGGTTAGTGATTGACATTTTGGGATCAACCTGATCACCTTTAACTTTTACAAAATGAATCTAAAACAACCATCAGTCTCTGGTAAACTCTGGTAAAAAGAAATCTCCATCTCGTTCATCGCATCTTTCAGTACGTTAATTTTAAAACCCCCAAAAATACATTACTTTTTAATCTCGTTCCATGTCAACCACCCCCGTAAAACATGACCCAGCATTCAGTTTTTGTTTTTGTGCCTGGTTCCGTAATCGTTTCACACGCGTTTAATCGTGAAAATATGCTTATCACAAAAAAGGACGCACAGGAAAAGTGTTGGAATCCGACAAGCGATTAGAAAGACTGCCCACCTCCACTAACCCCGTGCATAAATAAAGCGCGCTGCTTCGTGAATTATAGACGCGCTAAGAACGAGTTTTCCATTAAAATATAAATGCTCAAAAGTGTGAACTAAGTATTGGAAACTTAAAAAGCGTTAACTGTATCCAGAAGGATTGTTTATTCTTAACTCATTATAAAAATCTTTCCCTTTTGCAGTATGAAGTATATATTACTCGTATCTATGAACACAAAAAACATACATTTCCCCAATTTACCCGAATTACAAATTAATCCAACAAAACATTGATATTGGGAGAGAATACAAAATAATCGGTAAGAGCACATTTTACACGAATGGGGTTTATTCCAAACGTATATATCTGGGTATTTACTGATTTTACAATTTAAATGGAGCGAGTAGGATTTCGGGCTCAAAATCTATAAAGTATCGTACACGAACCATTTAGTGCTGTTATTCCTTAATCTTCTCTTGACTCGCGGCCAAATTTGGGGGGCGGTAATTTCTTTGTGCTGAGGATTAGCGGGCATTTTCCAATAAACCGAAGTTCTATAAACGAACCCCGAAAGCAATATAAATTAAGGGATACTCTGCGCTGTGCATACCCGGCTTAATAATTTAAATTCGTGTCGCTAAACTGCCGTTTAAACATTTGAAAATTGTAAAATTCTTATTCCAATAGTTCGTACTAGACAACTATGAAAAGTGTATCGGTCAGAAAAATAATACAAGGTTACTACAAAAGAATCAGTCAATAGTAAATCCCGTAAACTGACGTCAATAGTAGGAGGTATGATGAATGAGCCACCTCATTGACACCAATAATAACTAAACTTGACTTGGACTAAGTAAGAATCTCTTGGCTTTGGTTGCTTTAAAAACTGACGCTATACGACGACCCATGGAAACAAACAAATGTACTACTCCATTTGCGCAACTTTGGCACTTGAAATTCTTAATTTTAGGTCAATATTTCGCGAGCCGCAACTGCAGGTACTTTTTGATTCTGTCATCAATACTACAGAAGAACCATGCTATCAAATGTATCAAACAGTTTTCCAATACAGTTTGGATTTAATCAAAAAATAAAATGTTTTGTATTTTTAAATGTACTTAAATGTACCTTATGTTTTTAAAATGTGACGGGTGTGACATCATTATGGGATGGGTGTGACATCATTATGTGATGAGTGTGGCAAGCTCAAATTAATAGAAAACGGTAAACAAAAATAACACAGTTTTAAACAGTCTGGTTCAAAGGTGCTGAAATTTCCTCATTGTGCATTAGATATCTGGTCCTTAATCGTGACCCTATTATTTCAATTATTATCTTTTTCTAAAAAAACCTAGGTTTTGTTTTAGTCAGCGTCATATCGACAACAGTGAAATAATCGACAGTAATTTTCATCAAATTGGGATAAATACATGCAAATAAGGCACTTGATTGATATTATATAGCTGCTTGTCGGTTGTGTCAGTTATTATTATTGTTATTATTATTATTATTTATAGTAATTTACTAACCCAGCTACACTACTCTGTATACTCGGGGGGCATAAAAACGCCCACAACTATTTTGATAAACATTGATGTTTATTAACTTTTGTAATTAATGATCGATTTAGATTATCTTTTCAAAATATTGTAAACAAATTTAGTCAAGATGATACCGGGAAATTAAACCGTAATTAAGCAACTTGGCCAGGTGCTCAAGAAGTCTAAAACAAAAATCCCTACCTATGAAATTTTTAAAATTAGTTTTTTTAGCAAAATTGTTGACACATTTGAGTTAAATTAAATTTGTAATAAGAACTTATTTTATGAATTCATAGATCACTCTTAAAAAAATCTAATACTAAATCTTGGGGAAAAGAAAATTTGCTTAGCAATATTTTTGGACGTGGCTCAGGCTTTCGATAAGGTGTGGCATGATGGAGTCTTTGAGAAACTGGAACAGCAGCTTCCTACTGAATATAGAGAACTGTTAAAATCATATGTGAAAGACCGTCACTTCAGGGTGAAACAGCATGACGAATACTCCTCGCAACGCAATATCAATGCCGGAGTACCACAAGGAAGTGTATTGGGACCACTTTTGTACCTACTGTATAGTTATGATATTCCTGTTCCGGGAGAAAGCATAGTGGCAACATTTGCAGACGACACGGCTATTTTGGCGATTAGTGACAGTGTCGAAGAAGCAACTGAAAAATTACAGATAGCTGCAAACAAAATCAAACTTTGGACAAAGAAATGGCGCATCAAACTTAATGAAGGAAAATCCACGCATGTAAACTACATCAATAAGAGAGTTAACTATATTCCAGTAACCATTAATGGGAACGATATTCCATACGCGAATACAGCGAAATACCTTGGCATGACACTGGATGCCAAGCTTAGATGGAAAGTACGTCAAGAAAAAGCGGGACGAACTCGACTTAAATTTACGCAAAATGTATTGGGTAATGGGACGGAGGTCAGCCCTGTCAGTGCAAAATAAGCTCCTACTATACAAGCAATTATTAAAGCCAGTATGGGTGTATGGAATACAGTTATGGGGGTGCACTAAGCAGTCCAATATCAACCTCATTCAGAAGTTCCAAAATAAAGTTCTAAGGACCTTTGTTGGTGCACCATGGTACATCAAAAACACCAATCTTCATCGGGACCTTCGCATGGAGGTGGTAACTAGCGAAATATCAAAATTTGCTAAGAAGCACCAGGAACGTCTACTCCACCACGACAACATTGAAGCCATCCAGCTGCTAGACAACAGTGCGCTAGTGCGTCGGCTGAAAAGAACTAAACCATTCGAACTAGTGCGGGAGTGATTAAAAGCAGAGCACCCGTAGTGTATTCACGGTGATAGTATAAGTGAAAACAACCGCCGTCTACTTGAGTGGTAAAAACTGTCAGACTAAAACAACTTGGGCCAGTGGGCAAAATTGTAGAAATACTCATTATTTTATCAGTTGAGGTTAAGTGAAAACAACTTGTTAGTCATTGACTAGGTGTTATGCCACAAACACTCTGTGTTTGAACAAAATTAAAAAAAAATATACTAAATAAAAAATAGTGTAATTAGTTTCCGTAAAACGCGTTTTTACAAAAGACCACACACAAGCCATCTTGAATATTTTTCGGTGTGCGAGTTCGGAATACTCATAAATGTCGTATTAGAAACATTAAAATGCAGCATTCTTTTTTTCTGAAATGCTGAAAAAAAGCTAAAATTATAATTTTTCTTTCAACTTTGCATCTTCACAAACATTCAAATATTGGAACCATCGTAACAACCAAATGCAGGGAATTAATATGGCTTTGTAACATAATAATTAAGAAATTGGACTGGTAGACCACGATTTTGGTTTTCCCAGTATAATGAACAGATGAAGCCGATAAAGTAATCAAAATCAATCAGAATTTACAAAAGGTAAAACTGCAAAGTTTTTCTTGCAAAATCTTATCTTTTACAGTCATTCATATATTGGGACGAATCTAAAACTAAAAAGGAAACTGATGCAGCGTTCCAAAAGGCTACTTACGACCTAACCGAGCCTAATTTCTCCATATGCATTCTTGAACATGACCAAGAAATTACAAAGGCGGGTGTTATTCTTGATCAATTTACCTACAATATTCTGAAAAAATCAATAAAATCGGTCATAACATAACAAATGTTATATAACATAAAATTTAATTGAAAATTTACTGTCCCTCTTTGTGCCACTATATACGTTACGACATCGTTACATGTCACACTCAAGAATTCCTACATAATTTTATAATTTGCAGCTCAGATTTCGTACGTCTTAAGATCTCGCGTTCGCCATCCTTTCCAACTCGGCCGTTATTTCAACTTTTAATTAAAGTAAGAGTCGCCTGGTAGCTGGTACGCGAACCGGAGGCTTTCGGATCTTCCGTTTTCTTAAATCCAGTGTCAAAGCATCTCGAGGCAATAAACTCGGCACAGAATGAGACCGGCTGTCATTAATTACTCCTCAGGAGTAGGCAAAAGAGGCTCATTACTAGAGGATATTTGCAAGTGAAATTCTCCTTCGGGGGCGGACAAAGTGGAACTAAGAAGAAGAAATAGGGCTGGGGCAGGACCGAGGCGTAAAGAAACGGTCGTTCGCTTTACATACCGAATCGCGTTCCACAGGCGGGCCACTTGATTTATTCGCAGTCCACGGTTCGACTTCTTCTAATAGATATCCTATTGAGTTCGATGGAAATCTAAAGCAGGCGACGATTGAACATGGCGTATACTTGCGCTAATGAGCAAGAAGACGAGTCGTGTTTGGACAATCAATGTAAGGAAGCAAGATGTCCAGGAAGTGAGGTCAATGTATTTGAATAAATACAACCAGATACAACTTCAATTACAATATATGACAAATTACTGAAAAAGTACATAACAACGTAACAAAAAATGTTTTATACTATGCCACAACATAGCCCGGCGCGTTGAACGGCACGTTCAACCATCAACATCTCCATCTAGTGGTACTGGCAGGGGACATAGGTAACGTACTGCTCGCTTGATCAAACCAAGTGCAGTGCGGACAGTGACCACACGCACAACGCCATCCAATCCTGGGTGCAAATGTTCAATGCGTCCAATTTTCCATTTGGATGGTGGAACCTTGTTCTCCCTTATTAGAACAATTGCGTTCTGTTTAATGTTCGCTTGTGGCGTATTCCACTTGGCCCTTCCCTGAAGTTCTGCGAGATATTCAATTGACCATCTTCGCCAGAAGTGTTGTTGAAGTTTTGATAAATATTGCCATCTGGAGAGTCGATTTGTTGGCACTTCGGTCACCTCTTCATCAGGTAAGGCGGTGAGGCGACGACCGGCAATAAAATGAGAAGGTGTGAGTACGTCAAGATCAAGAGGAGAAGATGAAAGCGGATAGAGGGGACGAGAGTTAAGAAGACATTCTATTTCTGTGAGAACAGTTAAGTGCTCTTCATATGTGAGAATGGCTTCAGCTAAAACTCTCTTTAGGTGATGTTTAATTGACTTTACTCCTGCTTCTGCCAATCCATTGAAATGTGGAGATGATGCAGGAGAAAAGTGCCAATTTATTCCCACAACAGATAAAGATTTACTTATGTCTGTGCTGTTTGTGTTAATAAATTCAAATAGCGATTGCAATTCGTTATTTGCACCTATAAAATTGGTGCCATTATCGCTGTAAATATTGTTGGGTATACCTCGTCTGGAGCAAAATCTGCGAAAGGCTGCTAAGAAAGCCTGGCTGCTTAGGTCAGACACTAATTCTAAATGAACAGCCTTTGTCGAAAAACACACAAATACGCATATATATGCTTTATTAATTTTGCATCCACGACCTTGTCTATCCTTGAGCTTAATTGGCCCGCAGTAATCAACTGTACAATTAGTAAATGGTGGTGCAGGAGTTACTCTCAATTTCGGTTGATCTCCCATTATTGGATTGTAAGTGTTAGCATTCTGCCTGCAACAAGTAACACAATTTTTGGTTGTTGATCTCGCAGTGACGCGAGCAGAAAGTGGCCAAAACCTCTCTCTAATTATGGCAACCAGTAAATTAGGTCCACAATGTAAATTTTTTAGATGTTCATGTCGGAACATCAGTAGAGTAAAAGGGTGAGACTTAGGTAAGATAATTGGGTGTTTCTTTTCATATTGAAAAGAACCTTTGCTAAGTCTGCCTTTAATTTTTAAAAGACCGTCCGAGTCAAGAAATGGAGTTAATGCATATAGGTGACTTTTTTTCGGACATTCATTCTTTTTCAGTAAACTCTGATATTCATTATGAAAAGATTCAATTTGAACGACTTTTGCCAAAGTTTTAATGGACTTTGTACGTTCTTCGGCTGTAAGGAACGTTTTAGTTATTTTTCCATTTTTTCGCCAATTCGTTAGAACTCTTAGAATCCAACCAGTGATGGAAATAACCGTGTTGAAATTTGAAAACTTTGAACATAAGTTACTTATTTCATTCGGTATGTCTGAAGCTATTAAAACGACATGTTTCGGTTTTCTAAGTTCAGGTAACGGATCTGATATGATATTTTGACATTTTGGCCAATATTCGGATGGTTTGGATAGCCAGTCTGGGCCATGCCACCAAAGTTGATTAGATAGAATTTCTTCTGGACGCATGCCACGAGACACTAAATCAGCTGGGTTACTACATGATGAGACGTGTCTCCAAGAATACCAGCTTGTAAAATCTAAAATTTGTGACACTCTATTACGCACAAAAGGTTTTAATTGGTTTACTGGTGTTTTGAGCCAACTTAAAACAACAGTTGAATCACTCCACAATATGCACCTGCTGAAAGAGATTCGACTTACAGTTGTTACTTTGTTTGCGAGTTCTGATAATACCAAAGCTCCACAAAGTTCAAGTTTCGGTATGGTTAGCGCTTTGATGGGTGCTACTCTTGACTTGCCTGTTAACAGTTGAACAGACACATTTTCTAACTGATCTGTAGACCTAATATAGCATACTCCACCGTAACCTAATAAACTAGCATCGCAAAAGCCATGTATTTCAGTGATGACTGTATTCGGCAAACGCGTACATCTCGGGATTCTAAGCGAATTAAGAAGTGTTAGTTCTTCACGGAACTTTATCCACTGTTCGTATAGTTCATCCGGAAGTATTTCATCCCACGTTAAATTGTATTGCCACAATTGCTGCATAAATGCTTTTGCTTTAAAAGTTACAGGTGTAATTAATCCAATTGGGTCAAACATTGATGAAATAGAAGAAAGCACATTTCGTTTCGTTTCTTTATCAGTTAAAGATGGCAAGTTAATTCTAATACCTAACAAATCGTCAGAATGGAACCATATTAAACCGAGTGGCTTGGATACATCAGAATGTTCGGAAATTGTTAAGTGGTCAATGTTGTTGCCTATCGAGTTACAAATTTCTCGAGTTATATAAGAGTTATTAGAGACCCATTTTCGCAATGGCATTTTTGCAGAATCCAAAATTTGGCAAATTTGCTTTGACGTTTGAATTAATTCCTCTTCAGAATCACTACCCGTTAACAGATCATCTACATAGAAGTCTTCTATTATTGCTACAGACGCATTAGGAAAAGTGTCTTTTGAATCTAATCCTAACTGATGCAAACACCTAATTGCTAAATACGGGGCGCTAGCTGTACCGTAGGTCACTGTACGAAGCATGTATGTCTGGATGTCATCAAGCGGGTTCTCCCTCCACAATATTAACTGAAAATTGCAATCGGAGTCATCAACTAATACCTGTCTGTACATCTTCTCAACATCAGCATTAACGACGAATAAATTCTGACGAAATCGAATCAAAATTGAGAATACGTCGGATTGAATCGTCGGACCTACCATTTCTATAGAGTTAAGGGATTTGCCAGATGTCGTTACTGCTGATGCGTTAAATACTACGCGTAGTTTAGTTGTGAGGCTAGACTCTCTAAGTACCCCATGGTGAGGCAAGTAGTAATGAGAGCTTGGAGGTATAGAATTAATCAATGTCATGTGAGTTAATTTGGTATATTCTTGCATAAATTGAATGTAACGTTCTTGTAACTTGCGATTTGACTTGAAACGTCGTTCTAAAGCATATAACATTTTTAATGCATGTTCTCGCGAATTACCTAGTACTTGAGGGCTTTCTTTAAATGGTATTTTGACAGAAAATCTACCTGTTTTGTCTCGCTTAATATTCGCGTTGAAATGTGATTCGCACATGATTTCTTCCTGCGATAATGCGCAAACTGCAGGTATAGTTTCCAATTCCCAGAATTTCGCAATTTGTTGTTGCAAACTAGAATTTTCTGACGTTTGAACGACATTGCATGCTGTACTATTACTAGAAACTGTGTCTACTACTGGAATGGGACCAGAAATTATCCAACCTAGCACCGTATTTTGTAGAATAGGTTTATTAGTACCCAAAGATATTTGACCCACACGCAAAAGATGCCAAAATAAAGATGCTCCAATTAGCATATCGACTTGTTGAGGTTGAAAATACGTAGGATCCGCCAGTTGAATATAGTCCGGAATAATTATCAAGGCATGATTAATAGATTTATCTGGAATATGGCCAGTAATTTTATTTGTGATTAAACATGTTGCAGTAGTTATAAACGAGCTAAGACGCGATTTAATAATGATTTCGCATTTATGCTTGATGTCGTTTACTGACTGATTGAGTCCGATAACCGAAACTTTAGTTGAAAGTTTTGGTAATGAGAGTTTGTGCACCATATCTTCAGTTATGAAACACGATTGCGAGCCTGAATCTAATAAGGCTCTACATGGTACAATATCACCAATTGAATTCATGACGTGAACTAATACTGTGGATAATAGAATGTGCGAATTATCATAACTATTTACCGTCATACTGACTTTAGCATCTGGTGGCTCGTTATGATGTTCATATTTGCTTTCAATTACGCAATTAGACAATGTGGGCTCAAAATGTAATAGAGTATGATGACGCTTGTTACACTTATTGCATGTTTCTGCATGACAAGTCCGACATGAATGAGATGAACTAATACACTTTACACAAAGTCTCTTACCTTTAACCAATTGAAATCGTTGATTAGGTGTCAGCTTTATAAATTGCGGACAAGTCAAGATCGAATGAGTGCCATTACAAACTGGACAAGTTAAAGTTTGTATTTTGGAGTGGTTTGCTGACGTTTTATGTGAAGTCTTCACTTTACTGTCAACTAACTTCTGACATTTATTAACCTTCAAAAGTAGGTCGGCCTTTTTCTCCAAGAAGGCTAACATTGAGTTTAACGTGACATTATTACAATTTGACTTATGACGTTCCCATTCCTTAAACGTATGATTATCAAGTCTTTGAGAAAGAATACAAATTACCATTAAGTCCCAGTGTTCAACGGGAACTTTAAGAATTTCCAATGAACGAATATGTTTATTCACGGTGTCCACTAGTTTTCTTAGCAATTCTGAGGACTCTATTTTACAATATGGCAAGTCTAAAAGAGATCTGACATGATTATCAATCAGTAGACTTTCATTATTGAACCTTTTCATAATGAGATCCCACGCTAACGTATAATTATCATCTGACAGTGTTATGTTTTCTATGATTCTTAAAGCTTCGTCTGTCACTGAAGACTTTAAGTAGTGAAACTTTTGGATGTTAGGAAGATCAACATTTTTATCAATAATGGCTGAAAAGCTGTCTCGAAATTCTAACCAATAATTATAATCACCGTTGAACTTGGTTAATTGCAATTCAGGCAGTTTAACATTCATTGAAGTAGTACTAACTGATGGCAAGGATGAAGCTGAAGGAGCAGATGAAGATTCTTGAATATTACTAAGAATTGATTTAGCTTTAGAAAGAACAGCATAGTAAGTGTCCTCAAATCTTTGTAACTCTTCTAGCCGTTCATCTGAACTAGTGTCAGTGCTATCCAATTCAATATGAACATTGACATTTTCTTCAAGAACTTTCTCGAAATTGCTCACGCGTAATTTTAACTCCAATGCATCGAAGTTACTACCCAAATTAGTAATGTAATTACAAAAAGCATCTAATCTTGATTTGAGGAAATTACGTTTAATTAAAAGACCTTTCATTATATCTGTATTTTGCTTCTGTTTAGACATAACTAATCACTAAAAAGAGTTTAGCTGTAGTCAATTGAAAATCACAGAGCAAATCAAAATTACGAACTTTAATTAAAATGAAATAGAATGCCTTACCTCAAGAAAATAGACAATGAAGGATGGAAAAATGAATAGAGCCGGTCGTCGCACTTGCACTGGAACTGCCACCCAGGTAGTAAATGCAGATGGTATGCCGATACTCGGGTACTCCTGCAGCTACCAAAGTTGGGCAAGAACACTTTTGGCGAAGGCTCAAGAAAATAGACAATGAAGGATGGAAAAATGAATAGAGCCGGTCGTCGCACTTGCACTGGAACTGCCACCCAGGTAGTAAATGCAGATGGTATGCCGATACTCGGGTACTCCTGCAGCTACCAAAGTTGGGCAAGAACACTTTTGGCGAAGGCTGGCAAGGAAAATGTCCAAAATCCTTTCAATTTCAATGTCAGCTCTGACAGGTAATTACAGGCTGGTATAATAAATAGGGCGAATTATAGCACTGCTAATGTTATGCTTCGCTATGTCCCTGCTCGGGCGCCAAAATGTTTGGACAATCAATGTAAGGAAGCAAGATGTCCAGGAAGTGAGGTCAATGTATTTGAATAAATACAACCAGATACAACTTCAATTACAATATATGACAAATTACTGAAAAAGTACATAACAACGTAACAAAAAATGTTTTATACTATGCCACAACAAGTCGTGCAAGAACTAAATACTAATAGTAGGAAGTATCAAGATATAGAAGGAAAAAACTATAAAAATATTCTCACACTGGTTCAACAAGGGAACAAACCAATGTTGGTGTCCTACGATTCTCGTAAATCGCACTGATATTTCATAGCAATTTAAATTGGGGAATATTTATCGGCCCGACAAATTAGGTATTCTCAACGACAAATTGTGCACGACAAAATATGTACTCAGCACGACAAATTTGGTATTCCTTACGACAATTGTTAACATGACAGAAGCTTTTTTAAGCTGTTTGCAAAAGTTTGACCGCGAGTTTGTTCTTTTTGTAAGTCACGTTTATGTTTTTGTATATGCATTTGTGTCCTGTTCGTATCACTGTCAATTAATTTATATAGTAGCAGTTTTGTCTTTCATTTGGTTTGATCCACTATTGTAATTTAATGTGTTTTGTAGATTGGACTGGCTGATGATGACGCAGTGCGTTGAAACCGGTACCAGGAATTAATAAATAAACCAGCAAAGGAAAAGAGGTTGTTTGATTTATCAATATGTTTGCGAAAGGTATTGGTTATATTGATTTGTTTTCAGAGTTTTAATAATTTAATTTTGGTTTTATAAAACTTAATTAACAGCTGTAGTGTGGGGCAAAAAGTTAATAAAAACAATTGAAATTTATAACATTGTATGTAAATAAAGTAACAAATAAACTATAATTCAAGTACAATAAATATACATATATATCCGTACATTCTATAAAAAAAATAAACAATTATTTGAATTATTGTCTTGAATTATTGTGTATTTGAATATGTTTATCTTTTGATTTAGTAGAAAATGTGTAATATTTAGTACCCACTTCAAGAACTATTTTGTTTAATGGCATTGATATTCTTTGGTCCAGTCCTCAAATGAAGTTGTTAGTTGTGAGTAAAATTGTTCATAGTTAGGTGACAATGCATCTCGATTTCAAAGCATTTAAAATATTTTCAAGTGTTTAATTTGTAAAAAATACAATGGTAGAAGCTAAGTGACTATCCTGGCCAACAATTAACAAAATCGAGCAAGTGAAAACTATTTTTGGTAGGGTTTTCTCCATAGACTGTTCGATTGTGTTTATTGATGGCACTTAGCTTAGATTCTTGTATTTTTGACAAATTAAGTATCTACTTGGATATATGTAGTGCTCTGACTGCATAGTCCATTGATTATTTTTCTTATGTAAGTTAATAACTGTGGTATTAAATTTATTGTAGTAAACAAACCAAAAGTATTTACTTATTAATATGATTAAATACGAGTATACGTTTATACTCGCTTTTGTACCCCATCAGTTATGGGTTAATGTACTGTATCGATAGATCTCAAATTGCACAGCAATTAAGTATTGATAGAAAATGAACAAATTGAGAGAGCCCTGCATAAAAAATAAGGGTACAAAAAAAAACACACTAATTGACATAATAAGAAAGTTACAGCGTCAATCAAACAAGCAATTGCCTCAACTGTTCGATTTCTAGTTGTATTTTGTCCATATTATCTCTAACTCAAATCATATATAATTTATAATTATAACTTACCTGAAGAGTAACCCAGCAACTTTTACACTGAATAATTTTCAATTATTACCAACGTCCTTTTGCGAACTTAAAAATTAATTACATATAACCACACTTTTAACGGTAGCACACCGTAGGAATATGGAAGAAGTTTTGTACGGCTGGCCTATCGCGGCGATGCTTGTCATACTGCTGTCATTCATGGTATTTGAGGTTAAATCACATAGTTTGCTGATTTTATCGTTTAAATACAAATATTGTCGTTTATTTACATTTTTTGTCGTTAATGTATTACGTAGTTTACATTTTCTGTCATTAAGAAACATATTTTGTCGTTAAGGTACCGAAATTTGTCGTGCGAACCCCTAATTTGTCGGGCCGAAAAATGCCACCCATTTAAATTTCTTATTCCTTCAATACAAAAAAGTAGAACAAGTTACTTTCCAAGAAAATTGTATGTTTTCATTGAATACTGTGTCGCAAGCCGAAAAAGTGGTTCTGTCCCGGGCGAGAGAAGAGATGCACTGTCGAGCCATAACTTCCCAGGAAGCTACTACTTTTGATGGAAAACTACCAAAAAATTGAGAAAAACCCAATCTTTCAACAGTGGCAGAGCGCTTCAATAGTTGAGTTACATTATAAATTGCCCAGTCTGCACAAGTTTTAATATACAGTGCTTCCCAAAAGTAACGGATAAATTCAATAAAACCTTAAATAAAAATATTTCAGAAAAATGCTCTGACACGTCGATTTTTATTTTTAAATTACTATCCTGACATATACTTTTCAGCCCCCCCACCCCTTCGCCCCTAGGGGGTTGCAACCCCAACTTTAAAAATTCAAATAGCAAAGTACCCCTTGCGATACCTCAATTCATAGATTTTTTTATTCTGAATACAACGAAAAAAAGATTATCAAAATCAGTTGATAAATAACCGCGATATTTACCAAAATGTATTCAAAGAAGAACGTCAATATTCGAGTAAGCGCTGTTGAAGCGGGCATAGCAATATCGTTCAAACAATTGCAACTTGTTTTTACTTATGTCAAACACAATTCAGATTTTTCGTCATTGAAGAAATAGTAGCAAAATGAGATTTACAGAAACCGAAAGAATCGAAGTTTTAATGATTGGGTTTGGAGATAGAAGCCGGACGCATGACGAAGTTCGTGTTTTGTTTAATGAAACGCACCCGGACCGTCCGCCAATATCGGAATCTTCAGTAAGTCGAATCGAAAACAAATTTCGCGATCTCTATCATGTACGGGATAAGCCTAAGGCAGGACGTCCATTGGCCTTAATTGAAAACCGACAATTGGATGCTATTTTAATGGTGCAAGAAAATCATTCAACCCTTGCGGAGGTCGCTTCACAAGTTAGTGCGTCAAAAAGCACAGTGTCCAGATTATTTCGAAAACACAAATTTCACCCGTATGAAGTGCACTTGGTACAAAAATTGTCCGATGATGACTTCGATCGACGAGTGCAGTTATGTGAGACAATGATGGAACTCTCTAATGAAAATCCTTGCTTAATTAGAAACATCGTTTTTTTCTGTTGAGGCAACATTTTGTCTGAATGGCACCGCCAATAAACAAAATTGCCGTTACTGGGCTCGTCAAAATCCGCATTGGATGGTGGAAGCGAACACACAATATCCTCAAAACCTTAATGTGTGGGCTGATGTGGTGGGTTCTAAAATTATTGGACCAAATTTTTCGACGGAACACTGAATGGTGAACGTTATCTGAACTTTCTACGAAATGAACTACTACCTACTTTAGCGGTGTTGTTTCCCAACGCAGAAGATCCTGATGGACACAAGGACAGAATTTGGTTACAGCAAGACGGTGCGCCTCCACATTATGCGCGACAAGTTCGAGAATACCTCGATCAAGTATTTCCTAATCCAAATATTTTCAAATTTCCTAATGGATTGGTGGATGAAGGCTTATTGAATGTCAAGCAAGATCGCCAGATTTAACCCCACTAGATTATTTTCTTTGGGATCCCCAGATTTAACCCCACTAGATTATTTTCTTTGGAGCTATTTAAAAAGTAAAGTTTATTTTAATAGACCTGCAAATATTGCGGCGTTAAAGGAAAGAATTCCTGCAGTAATTCACTTAATGACTCCAGGAATGTTCGAAAACTCGAAATAAAATGTTAGAAAATGTTCAACAAGCGTTTAGGGATAGATTAGGGCATTGTCTCGTCGTTAACGCGCAGCACTTTGACAATTAATTAAGGATTAGTTAATTAAATTTTGTTATTCCTCAATTTCGTGTATAAATTTTGATAAATATCGCCGTTATTTATAAACCGATTTCGATAATTTTTTTTTCTTTGTATTCAGATTAAAAAAGTCTATGAATTGGGGTATCGCAAGGGGTACTTTGCTATTTGAATTTTTAAAGTTGTGGTTACCACCCCTTAGGGGTGAAGGGGTGGGGGTTGAAAAATGTATATTAGGATAGTAAGTTAAAAGTAAAAATCGACGTGTCGGAGCATTTTTCTCAAATATTTTTATTTAAGATTTTATAGAATTTAAACGTTACCTTTGGGAAGCACTGTATATGAATTTGCAAGTTTTGCTTATTTGTATATACACCTCATGTTTTTAAGAAGACCATTGTTTCATTGGGGCCTATATTACGTAAGGAACGAGTAACGCTCGACCCAAAGCAAAACTAAAGAGAGACGAAAGATGCCATGCCACTTACAGAAAACGAAAGAGTATGATTTCCTTCATCTCTCTTTTTGCGCTCTATTTTTCTGTCAAACGTGGCATGCATCTTTCGTCTCACTTTAGTTTTGCTGGGGATCGAGGGTGGAAATGATAGATTGATGTTTAATGAGTTATAATAATTTAGTTCGATTACAAATAGATAGAGAAGACAAAAGACAGAAAGGACACAATGAATAAAAAGGCGCAAAAAGGGAAAACCATGTAACCAAAGAAAAATTCGAACAGAACCATCTGAATCTGTTCTTCTAGAAATACAAAGGGACCCACAGAACAGCGCCAACGACGAAAAGTTTGAAGGGACAACAAAATTTATACAAATTTAAAAAATGATAAATATAAGAAAATAAATAAAGTACGAAAATAACAAAAGGATGAAAAAAGGCACAATGTCCGAAAAAGACATGATGGACAAAAAATTATGTATACTGACTCAATGGATAAAAATGACAAAACAAAAGACGAAACGTCGTAAAAATGACAAACAGGAAAGGACGATAATGATTTTGTTGGTCCGATATTGACATTTTCGTACTTTTTATCCTTTTTGTCCTAATTGTCGTCTACGTCCTATGTACAAGTTTTGTCCTTTCCTCATTTTTTGTCCTGGAACCCCTCTTTGTTTTACACCCATTTTGACCCATTCGTTCTTTTCCTTCCATTTTCGTTCCAGTAATTTTTTATCCTATTGATTACTATTTTTGTGACATGCACCTGGTTTAAGTTCCAAATGCGTTGATATAGTTTTTTAAAAGATTACATTGGATGGGTTGTATTTCAGTATTCGGAGACATATCTTTTGAAAACCCCTGTTTTCGTTTCGACTGTAACAACGAGCAGTTGTTTATAAGCGACTACTTTGAATAGAAACTCAATCAATTAAACAAGTTTCACAGATAATCCTACTGCATAAACCATTTGTTTACATAGCAGAACTACCATCCCGGTATACGATACCGAACAATTAGCGAAGCGGTAAGACGACACTCAGTTATTAATCATGTACCGGGCGAGTTCCCGTTTTTGCCAGTGGATGGCGTGGCGAACACAGCTATCTCGGGCGGGCATCCGTCGTTATCGGCCGTCGAGCGACGGTTGATTGATGTTTCCCGTCGGCCTTTGTCCGTCGACGGACGACGACGCGTCCGCAGACACAATACCGCCAAAGCGACGCTAGGTGGCGCGCGCGCCGTGCCTCATTGTCGTACAGCCGTTTTACGGGGACATTACCGCAATTGTTATGCTGATTCGGAGCCCGACTGCGACCATTGTGAAGTCTCTACATGATTGTGCCTATACGACGAAGTTTGACTTGACCGAAATTTGGGGGGGCAAATCTTATGTTGAGGCATAGTTTTAAGCTTGTTTAACTTTAGTTTAATAATAATGTTTGTAAAATATTTGAGTTGTTTTTGTATTGTAGTAATTGATAACAGAATTACTAATACGGACGAATACCACGATCATTATTCGGTTTGTCTATACGAGATTCGGAAATTATAATATACCGATTCTTTCAAATATCATTTATCACAAATGTAATGTACATTGTCTGAACTCATCTAAACTAGAAGGGGGTGTGTGTTGTAGAAAGTGAAGGTATTTCTAAGTCCGGATCAATATCTTGGCTTCGTCATGGGAACATTAAGGCTGAAACGGAATCCTCTATCAAAGCCGCGCAAGATCAGGCAATGCGTACCAGATACCATGAGCAGAAGATTATGAGAGTTGCTCATGATGGGAGTTGTAGAATGTGTCATCGGGCTTTGCTCATGATGGGAGTTGTAGAATGTGTCATCGGGCTCCGGAAGATGTCTATCATTTATTGTCGGCATGTCCAATCTTAGGTAAGTCGCATTACAATGGTAGTCATAATAGGGTGGGACCATATATACAGGGTGTCCCAGGCTAGGAACAAAGTACATTAATGGCTTGAAGAAATCGAAATACACGTTTTTTCCATATATAAAAGTTGTAGATAATCATTGGCTCTACAGCTAGAAAATATTTTCATGCGTACAGGCTGACCCACAACAAGGTACCAACACAAACTTATGTTTTTTTAAATGGAACACTAGGTATATTATTGCAGTTTTGGATGAAGTTTTTTATGGTAATCATTTTAACATCAACTTATAATAGGCTATTGTCAACTGTTTCTGTGAATTTGTGAACTCAATGTCAAAACCGTGCACTTTTCTAAAAATCATTCTGAGGTAACTAATTAAGATGAAGAAATGAGAAAATTCATTCTAGACAGTAAAAATGTCACTCTTTTTGAGAGATATGGTTTATTTGAGATTATAATATGATTTATATAAAATAAATAATGATATGTTAAAAGTCAAATAACTTAAGAATTTTAAATGGAACACCCTGTATATTATAACACCATTATAAAGTTCGATAGCCAAACTTTCTAGAAATGCCAAATTTAGTAGGTCTATCTATCATCAACAGATAAAAAGTTCCTAAGTACCTAATTTAAAATTTATTACTTACGCAAGAATTCTTAAATTAATATAAAATATCTAGTTGCCATGATAAAATTTGACAAACGCACAGATGTCAAAATTTAGCGTTTTGTCTATTCGTAGCTTATAACAACTTTTACTCGCAATAATGAATTATAATAATGCAGAACTTGTAAACATGTTTTTTTTATATTAGGAGAATGCCAAAGGAATACTCTACTCGCTCAAAGAGTATATGGCGAAAGGTACCCAAATGTACGAATCCCGAGTAGGCGATTCCTCGAAAATGTATTGGTTAGGTTTCAAAATACTGGAAGTACTGCTACCTTGAAACGTAGATATAACAGTTATGTAGTTGGAGATGAAAATACCCAGTTTAATGTTTTATTGAGCGTACAGGAAAATCCGCATGTCAGTACACGAGAACTGAGTAGAGAACTCCAGATCAGCAAAAGCTCGGTCCATAGAATATTAAAACTTCATAAATTTCGACCATGCCACTTAAGTTTACACCAAGAGCTACATGGGAATGATTTTGGAAACAGGATAGCTTTCTGTGAAATCATGTTACAAAAAATTGATGAACAACCAAATTATGTTTAAAAAATCCTTTTTTCGGATGATGCTACTTTTAAAAGTAATGTATTGGTAAACCGGCATAATATGCATTATTATGCCACCGAAAACCCCCGATGGGTAAGACAAATTAACAATCAAAATGCGTGGTCACTGAATGTCTGGTTAGGAATTATTAATCTTAACATAGTCGGGCCATTTTTTTTTATGGAATTGTCAACAGACAAGATTTCAAACCATTTTTGGAACATAATTTGCCGATATTGTTGGAAGAAGTTGATTTAAGGACAAGACAAGAAATGATACTGCAGTTAGACGGGGCTCCACCACACAACTCTAGAGTAGTCCAAAAACTATTTAAATAATATGTTTGAACGTCGTTGGATTGGTCGTGGTGGTCCAATACCTTGGCCAGCCAGATCACCTGACTTAACGCCGTGTGATTTCTTTCTTTGGGGGCATGTTAAGGAACAAATTTATAGGGATATTCCCACCACTAAAGAAGACATGAAGACCAGGATAAGGCGAAGTTTTCACAATATTTCAGTGGAAACACTAGAAAATGTTCAGAGGGACTTTGAAACAAGACTTCAAAAATGCATTCAACAAAGAGGCCAGATATTTGAACATTTGTAGTGGAATACTTACCTGCCTCTTCACTTTCTTTTTTGTTTTTGTTTAGTTTCTTTAGTTTATAATTGTGTTGCATTTATTTATTGTTAACTGTTTGATTAATTATTAGAATTTAATAAATTTGGAATTTCTCGACTTTTTGCTTTCTTCTTGTGTTTTGTTAAGCAATACTGGCCGTGAAAGCCTACTTATTCAATATTGAAAACTTGTGGGTTGATAACTTTTTATCTGTTGATGATAGACCTAATAAATTTGGCATTTTTAGAAAGCTTGGCTACCGAACTTTATAATGGTGTTATAATATACAGGGTGTTCCATTTAAAAATCTCAAGTTATTTGAAATTTAACATATCATTATTTATTTTATATAATTCATATTATAATCTGAAATAAACCATATCTCTCTCAAAAGGAGTGATATTCTTACTGTCTAGAATGAGTTTTCTCGTTTCTTCATCTTAATTAATTACCTCAGAATGATTTTTTTTTTAAATTGCACGTTTTTGACATTGATTTCACAATATCTCGGAAACAGTTGACAATAGCCTAATATAAGTTGATGTTAAAATGATTACCATAAAAATCTTCATCCAAAACTGCAATAATATACCTAGTGTTCCATTTAAAAAAACATAAGTTTGTGTTGGTACGTTGTTATCGGACACCCTGTAAGCATGAAAATATTTTCTGTCTGTAGAGCCAATGATTATCTACAACTTTTATATATCGAAAAAGCGAGTATTTCGATTTCTTCAAGCCATTAATGTACTTTGTTCCTAGCCTGGGACACCCTGTACATTACAAAGTACACTAATTATTAAATTTAAATAGCATACAAATTAAAAACTATATATCATTGAAAAAAGAAGTGTACCTCGGTTTCACGACACTAACGCCATCTATAACAAAGCCGATAAATCGTCCATGGGCCCCCTGTCTAATTCTACTAGTTTTAATTTAATGCAGACATAGCTGATTTCGATCAAATAGAATCTCATGCAGCTAAACTATTAATTTTATATATAGTATGATAAACTCATGTGCATGGCCGCATCAGATTTTTTTTGTTAATTATGGCGCTGGTCGAATGAAACTTTGAGAAGTGCTAATAGACAAGAAATGTTGGCTATCGAATAATCAGACACCGTATAAACGCAGAATTCATAAAAGCTTCGGCTTCCTGTCTTTAAATTGAAGTTCAAAACTTCATGCATATACGGGCAATGTACCGTACGAACTCAAGTCCATACCTCGGTCTGTGTAATAATTATTATTGCTTCGAACTTTATCGAAATTAGACGACGACGGTGGGAGACGGTCTTAAACGGCTTACTTGTTTGAAAGCTCCCTAATATGGACGGTTCGCGATTAGGTGAGATCCGTGAAGTTTATTACAGAGAGTCCAGTCGAACTGTGCGGTCCTGCTGTGGCAATAGTTCGGGTAGGACATGGACCTCTTTGGGCCCGACGAACCAGGAAACTACTCGGAAAAGGGAACTACAGAGTACGACCGCACTCGAACTTTACCCATAAATACGTTCCGTTAATATACTTGAGTAATATACATACAAAGTGACTTGAAAAAGATTATTTAAATAGAATGCTAGCAAATGTGGATCTTAATATTCTTCTTTAGTGTGTCGTCAGTGTACATCTGAATACTATAGTGAGAAATCGAGTGCGAAAAAATGCTGTGTAAATAGACACATGTTACCTACCACCCAGGATACTGGGTAGGTGTGGTTAGCCGAGCGGTTAGCTAATTTGTTTGATGTTAAATAAACAGGTGACTTAAAGTGGAGCAAAAGGGGTTGGAACATTTATCTCTTGCGAAATTTTGATGTTGATGTTATTATTCGAGATAAAGACCGCACTTACCGTAATCTTAATCAAACACACTAAGTATTTATAGCTAATCTTTTATTCACTGGGTAATTAGGACAATTCAACTTGCATAACTAATATAAAACAACTAAGGCAAGGTTCACATTAAATTAAATATATTAAAATAAATTTAAAAACAAGTGAAACACAGATTCAAATTACTTTGAGTACATTAAAATGAAGTATAAACTGCGTCTGAGATGCAATTTAATTCAAATACACTAAAAATGAAATATAAACTGCGTCAGAGACGCAAATTACCTCAAAAAAAGGACATGAAATATAAATTGCGTCAGAGATGCAAATTAAATCAAATACATTAAAATAAAATATAAATTGCAGCAGAGATACTAATTAACTGAAATAGACTAACAAGAATTCTAGATTGAGATAAAGGTTCAAATTCTATCAAATGTCATTATATCAAAAGAATTACGAATTCCAATAAAGATTTACATAAGGCTACATAAATTATAACGCAGTAAATATTCCCACAAGATTCAAAGTAAAGTTAATTATATTATAAAAATTCAAACAGCCACACATATTCAAATCAATACACGGTTCATTTTCCTAACAATTATGCACCATTAATCTAGTATGCAATAAAAGGATCCCTAAGACCCTATGAGTAATATCAAATCATTTTCAAAGTTTATTACAGTTAACACCCACAACCATAACGTGCACCAAGTGCACCCACTGACACAAAAGCACTACTTGAACTTGTCTCCCATGAATTTAGAAACTGAACGTTGACTAATAAGGGATCAAAAGGTGAAGCCAATCTTTCCCCAATCTGAATCAAAACGTGACTGAATCTCTCCCGTTAAGTCCTCTGGACTTCGGGTTTTTCCCACTCCCGAGAACTTTTCCTGGGCAAGGCTACAAAACGACAACATGGAGCCATAAACCAATAACTGCTCTCCTGATCTCCTGCCATATTTCTTTTAAGTGTCGGCCATCAAGGTTGGCGACCAATGAAGGATCATGTGTAACATTGAAAATTTGAAAATTCCGCTGATGCAGCAGTGGAGCAGTCCCACGATTTATGGAACAAAAGCCTATTAAGCCAGTTCTACGAACGCTATCAAGTAAAATAAACCAGGTTTTAATTTCATTGCATATAACCGACAATAACAAAGGCCACTATTGAAAATGCCATGACTGAAAATAACCTAGGCGCCAGCTTTACAAACCAGTCCCAAACATCCGCTGATAACCCGTATTAAACTGCAGCTGTGCCCATTCGAACGATTCTTAATTATTAGAGTCTTAGAAATAATTATTACTAACAAATACCAAGCGTCTGGTTTCCCATAGTTTATAATAATCCGTAACCCAGGTGGTTACAGACAAAAGTGGGCCTAAAGTAGATCCCTGAAGACTAAGGTACTCCACTACCAACCGACACGGTATCCGAATCTACTGTCATCAAATAGCTCTCCCTAACGGTTCTACAGACACCGTGAAGAGTTCAACAAAAGACTATGTTAACGTATCGTATTTTTCTCAGTTTACGGCGTAAGAATTGGGGACGATAAGAATACCGGTTTCTGTCCTCGAAATTTCCCTTGGCCCAGCAGTTTCGGCTAAATATTTTATGTAAATTTTAAGGCGATTACCGTATTTCATCCGAAAAAAGCGCACTTTACACAGATACTACCCTCCTCCATTGTTAAGGGGGCATACTTCAACAGTTTCGAGCGGATATTTTATATGTTTTACGTCGGTCGGCGTTAAAGTCTTTGGCGAAGTTTATGGAAATTTCAACGTCTCTCGGATAAGTGATACAGATTTTATTACTGGCTAACACAATATTCTTTTACGGTTTTCTTTGGGTCACTCGACATATTGGGTTACAATGATTCAATTGTTTGATATTTGATATAGGTTAAAACATTAATCCCAAAACAATGATTGGTCGACAAACTCCGTGAAATTCTGACGGAATTATTTTCGCCAACTCATAACATAATTTAGTGCAAGACAAAAAAAAACAACGCGGAGCATAGTTGATGATTTTCTAAAATAAGATTGCTCGCGATCATAAATGTATATTCATGTAATTATCAAAATATTTTTTTGGCACAATTACAATACCTTACAGGATAAAGTAAAAAATGTAAAATCAAAAAAATATCAAATAATATTATTATAATATATTATATACTATAATATTAAGTAAAATTATTAGAAGCGACGTAAAAGACTGTGTTCTTTCCAAATTCAGACAACACAGAAATTGAATAGCCGCATAAAAAACTACCCTGGTGCGTTAGTATTATAAAATATATGATAATTTATAATAAAGTATTATAAAATATAGTATAGGCTTGTTTTTTTCTGAATACGGAGGAACTGAAATTGTTTGGTAAAAGATACATATACGCTTTCCTTAACTTTCAGAATTTATAGTTAGAAGTTATAGTTACAGATCTTATAGAATCTATACGTTTCTAGTTCGACCGAAACAAACGATTGAAAGACTTAAAAAAAAAGATACCAATTTGAATCTTTTCAGATATTTTTAATAGATTTATAGAAAATTGTGCACTGCAGCAACAATCACAGTACAATTTTTATTTTACAGATAGGCTGAGTCTGTAACACCCTCCCATTTATTTAAATATAATCAAATATAATCATTTATCTTACATCTTACAAGAATTAAATTATAGAGATTTGTAGTTGAAATTAGAAATCATAATTGAAACACTACAAAACTACGCCATATAAATTATCTTTTTAATTCACACGTAACTTAAATTAGTTTAAATGGAAATTAAAAAAAAAATCAAATCATAAGCTTCTAAGTAACCTTTAATTTTATGGCAATAGATACATGTCAGATTTCCTCAAGTTTCAGAACTTATAGTTAGAAGTTATAGTTTCAGAACTTATAGTTAGAAGTTATAGTTACAGAACTGTATACAATTTATACTTTTATTTCGTGTACAACACACAGTTGAAACAATTTCAAACAAAATGCTGCCAATTTGAATATCTTTTCACATATTGTATGATGTTTTCTGTCAACTTTTTATTTTTGTAATGAAATCAAAAAAATAAACCTATAAATAGCTTCTAAATAAACTTTAGAATACGGTAAACTAGCTATTTCGTCAAAATGTTTATATAGTAATTTTTCTTGCATTAAAAGTACCTAAGCAATCAAAATATAATAATATAATAAAATATACACAAGAAAGAACAGATGTCTTATTCTGCCTTATTATTTTAGTGTTCAATAATGTATTTTCAAGTATGTATTTAATCTTTTGGAGCAATCAAATTCGTAGTTAAACATCATCAGGCACTTTTAAAATAACATAAAAAGAAATAATTATAAATTTTTATTATCACATTTTATTATTTTATAGAAAAGCTTGATGATATTTAAATACAAAATCGATTACTTCAAAAAATAAAACGCAAATATGTACTTGAAAACACGATTGTTCAATTATTGGGCATAATTTCTTTTTTTATTAGTTCTTAATTTATAAAGCATGTTATATATTTATGTGCATATTTTAAATGGAAAAAGAATTCAGTTTTAATGGAATAACGACTTCAGCGTCAAAATTTTAAACCGTGCCGTATTTTAAAACTTCTTTCGTTACATTTGCTATAGTTTTTAAACATTGGAATTAAATTTAAGAAAAAGAAAGTTGATAGCTTGTAAAGCCTCAATGTCGGAGTTTTCTATTAATTTATATTCTAATTTGTGATGACAGAATTATATATCTCTAAGGTTTTCAATTCCTGTTTGATAATCGCATATTTATTTCTATTAATTTATTATTTAGATTAGTTTTATTATTGTTCGCTTAAGTTTTCAAATTTTTATAGGTGGAAACTTTTGTACTCGGAGAAATATGGTAACCCTACTTAATGGATAAGAGGTAAAATATTTACTTTAAAATGACAGCACGATTGAAATTAATTTACACCTTCACCAGTTAGATTATTAGCTTCTTACCGAAACGATATCTAAAATCTCTGTAGAACCTAATAGCATGTTTTTATTTTAGACTGTAATATTTGTTTTAGGTGTTAATCATATTCCAAAACCAAAGTCTTTTATGGTGATTGACGTGATAAAGAACTTCACATTGGCAAACAAGGGTAACATATCACAGAACTGGCAAATCCACCCCCTAACAACGGTTGCGGAAGGGTATATCGCGGTGTCGCATTATAATAACCCTACTACGTCGAAAATGGTGGAGGTGCCCGAGAGAGGCCGGATTCGCACTCCGGGTCATTGTATTCTTCTTATCGCGATACGTCTTAGCGGACTTAGCCCTTGTCACCACCTACCCAGTAATAAATTTACCGGCTGAATGCCTTATTCATTGTGAATCACCGCACAGGTCGACCCTTCAATTGAGGCAGAGGCGCCAACCACCGTCCGACGCCGTCGTCCTCCAAGTTTACGGCGCCCCCAGCGCCCTTTGTGTTTACCCTCTACCCCAATGGTGAAATTTTCTCTTATATTATGGGGCACCCGCTATACAGTGTTGAAATGGTTTTCCGGTAATATTGTTGCAACCCTTAGCTTGTTGTGTCTTGTCTTTGCTGAAGTTTTCGCATCTTATGTTAATTTTGAATGATGGAGCAACGTGGAAGTAATGAGCTGTGTTTTATGAGAATTATGGTAGTTTTCAAAGAATGTTTGTTTCCACTTTTTCTCAGCTACTGTTTTATTTCTAAGAAATTCATGTATGCTCTCATAAATTCACATCAGGTAGGCGCAACCTAAAATGCTTGTCTGAATACGCAAATCAAGAATATCACAACAACTTATAAGAAATTCTATGGCGCGAATTAGCGTTAAACATTATTTATAAATACAGATTTAGCAAAGAAAACTGGTTGCTTTACATCGGTAGGTATAATTATTCCAAAATCCAAAATCTATCAAAAACAAATGTTTCTTTCGTTTTGAAAAAAATGAATAAGCTAGCAATATGTATTTTAGAATTGTAATGGAATGATGGACAACCTTTCGGTAAAGCTACTTATAATAATAATAATAATCCACGCCTTAACATCAAGCAAGGTATGAAAAGTTTTAATATTCATTAACATAGTCAAATCCTGATTTCTGTCTACATTTGTATACAATTTAGTTTGAAATTTATTATGTAAGTTGTTAGGTTGGATTCAAAATGATGGTATCGTTAAAAGTTGTTGAAACAAGTAACTGATACTATGGATTTAATGTTCCAACAATAGTCACCCTACATCTACGCTGTATTTCAAATACTAACTAAATTTACACTCAGTAAAGGGAAGAAATACCCACAAATACTGGTTGTAAAAGAATAAACAAGAAGAAATAATATTAATATCAATAGAATACAAAATAATACCACAAATGCTAGACAAGAAAAATTATCCATATTAACAACAAAGAAAACTTAAATCAGGATATAACACTCTTGAATGCAATTTGATAGGTCTCCAAACATAGAAATAATATATAATCTAGAAGGATACAAAACAGACAAAATTAAGCCGAACAAAGGCGCGATGTGAGAAGTTTTTTTTTTATTTGCGTTGACTCGAGAACAACTTTTTCGTCCGGTCTTCGATTATTACAGAAAGTCACTCACAAATATAAAATGCAATGCAAACCAAATCACTACAGAACAACGTCGATGATACAACTTATAAAAAAAAAATGCTAAAAATGGACTTCATAAATTTACATTTTTTCCGAAAATTAAAATTTATTTTGGCACATCCGGATTGTTGATTTGTCATTACACTTATCAACCTACAATCGTTTCTTATTCTACCAATGTTCTAACGGTCAGAATATAACGTAGAAGTTGATCTTGATAATTGAGTGTTATGCTAAAAGTTGATTTTTTCCTTATAAGGTAACTGCAATTCGACTTCTTTTTACATCGCTACAGGATAATAGTAATTAAGAAAATTCTGATCATATCAATTTAGGCTGACTAAAAATGGTTTATATTTTCATAATAATACGGTGTACTACTCTTTTAACCACTATAATTTACAAATTTATGGGTGTCGGAATTAGGTAGCTACATGTAAATATAGCACGTTCGTAAATCAGACATGTGTTTCGGAATTGTGTATATGGTTAGAAGTAATACATACCTACGCCTCTATTGCTGTCTTTACACAATAAAATAACATATTTTACATCGTTTACAATTAATTGTACGCATTTTGTCCAAATTCAGACACGAGTGTCGGAATTACGCACATCAATAGTCCCTAATTATTACAGGGTGTCGGAATTACGATCATCAATTGTCGCTAATTCCGTCATAAATATCGACAGGCATCATAGGAGATGATGAAATAAGACAGAATGATGCAACACTAGCAGCAGAGAGTCGCGATTTTGGCATTAATACACAACCTTTCGAAATAACAGTTGAACTCATGCCATCTCCGTTAAAATCATTATTCTGGCCTGAAACACCCAAATAAAGTGAAAAGAAACTGTTCTTCTGTAACACTATCTCTAATACTTGGAGAGAATATTTGTTAATAAAAAAAGAAGGAAATACAAAAGAAAATCATTCTAGAGAAATAAGAAAGCAAGCGAAAGAGGAATAAAGAAATAGCAGAATAAAAAGCTGTTCCAAGAAAATGAGAACACTAAAAATTCCAGATGCAAGAAACATAAAATACCGATGAGGTAGAAAGGGGGACTGAACAAGACTAAGGACTCACTTTATACTGTGTTTCATTAAAAACGGTAAAACATAAATGTTTAATATTTCTTAATAATAAATCTTCTTTAACAATATTTAAAACACTTAGTATTTAATTTATTGTTTATATTTTTCGGAATAATGTACCACAAGTGTCTGATTTAGGAAATATACGCTTAGTTTCTGAATTATGGGCAACTGTTAAACTTATAAAATATAATATAAACTACATAACTATTATTGAGGCGGAGGTGGCCGAGTGGATAAAGTGAATGCCTTCCACTAGGAAGTCCCAGGGTTCAAGCCCAGGTTAGGCAGGGGATTTTTGAAATATTCCGTCTCCACGACTGCCGCACAGACAAGTGGCTTGTCTGTCTTGTGTGCTTGGCTTTGTGCACATGACAACAACCCAAAAAAAAAAATCAATGTTCATTAAAAATGAATAGCCAGATATCTTTAGAAAAAAATATTTGTTTTAAAAAAGTTGACATAGTCATTAGCACCACTTAATATAAATTCTACAGTTACAAATGTAACAAAAAGTCCTTAACCTGTTGAATTTGGGTCGCTTACCTTGCGGAAATATTGCTAAAATGCTCAAACAACTGGGTGCAGCAATGCATTAGAGCGTTCGTAGTATTTTTCTAGCATTTCATAAATATCTGTAATAGACTAAGAGCTGGTGACCGATTTATTCAACCACTTCAAATTTTTCACAAATGCACTTTGTATTTGTGTAGACTACATGCCAACAACATGGCAAGGTTACACTGGTCGGAAACCCTTATATTTTTTAAAATTGCCAAAAAGCAGCTAAATACCTAAAAGTATGCCACTTGACATTTTTTAACACTATATTAGATCCCTATTTCACTAAACAAAAATCAAGCCGTCCCGTCGTACGGTTGGCTTTAAGTCATTGCCAAGCGAGTCTACACTTGCCTTATTTTAGATTGCCGTGAAATATCAAAATATCGAAACGTAATAAATTAAAATCGAGAAAAATGATCTAAAAATTCAAGCAAAGCAATCATTTTTACAAAGTACGGGTATCTGTCAAAACATAGCGCGAGGATCTGTAATGCCGGCCGCCTGGAATACCAAGCAAAGCTACAAAAAAGTTGCAGTTTTAAATTACCTTAAAATACACTTACCGCTGTCGAGCCGGTCACAAAATCGCGACGGAGATGTTCTACGTACTTTACTTCACATCATAAACGCACATTAATAGAGCTAATTGATATATTTTCGCGACACATTATTGGAAAACTATTTCTTATTCTTGACAGACCGACCTGCACCGAATTGAAATTCTAAAGCACTGAGGGAAGCGTCCCCCCACCACAGATATTGTTTGCTCGGTGCCATAGAGTTGATGAACATAACAGAGTGATGTTTGTTGTTGGGGGTAATAAAATTAAACTTGTGGGATAAAAATTATAGATTATTTTGCATAAATTTTATCGGAGAAGATTGCAAAAAAAAATTATAGAATTACCTATTTTACAAGAAATATTAGGTTTGTTCCAACACATAGAAAACACCGTACAGATATCGTGTTTTGTGATGGACCAGTTATTTTACGCTCGACAACTCAATGAAAAAAGTAGCGCTGCCATATCGTACTTGAACGGTATTTTCTCTGTGTTGGAACAGACCTATCATTAATCGTAACATTTACTGGTTGCGACTAAACGTTGGTCACTAAACGTACCTGTTTACTGCTACCTGCTACTAGTCTACCTGCTTTGGTATTAACTGAACAGGGAATACAAGATTGAAGATATATTGCTCAAGAATTGGTTCAGAGAGTACTAAACATGAACATTATACATCATTGCATACAAGACACTCGAAATCTAAGAACCAGCTACTCTGAATGCAGGTGATATATCTCAAGGATCAGTTCTCATACCACTCTTGTTCAATAAAATTACTGTTGAACTTGTTTACTTGTTGAACTTAGTAAAACCTAGTAAAAACCTAGAACCTAGTGAAGTATAACAAGAAATAATATTGTGAATATAATAGTCATTTAGAAATTACTAAAACAAGTTTAAGTGATTATTTATTTTTTAAATTCCAATACTCAATATCATTTTTAATAGTAATATCTGCGTTTTGTGCATTTCTGTACAGGAAACAGTTTATTATTTTTCATTTTTAAATTCCATTTTCAAACACAAGAAAGTACGTTATACTTAAGGTGACCAGATTTTGATTAAGGTAAAGCGGGACATAAGCGGGGGGAGGGGGTAGTAATTAAAGCCAAATACGTTATGCGTTAGAGTAAAAGTCTAAAAATCGACGTATTCTAGGTTTTTAAAAAATATATATTTGTATTATCATGTGATTTTGAGTTGTGTTGGGTACACAGAATTTTACGTTTTCGTGATCCTGATCAAAACATAATTATATCACACCAAAAATTGTGGAACTTCTTTCTTTTATCATATTTATTTCATCTAGATAAATGTTTGGAATGTGTTTTTTTTAATAGAAAAATATAAACTTTAAGCGTCATGCAGTAGACATATTTTTTTAATTGGTTAATTTGTGATATATTAGGTCCATAAAGCCAACTTTATATCGACTTTTTGATAACTCATTTGATTGTAAAAAAACTCAATTTGATAAGACACTGTCAACTTTTTGAATTTTGATTTAAAAAAAAATTGTCTAGGCACCGTAGTAAATCTTTATTTAACTTTTCTTCAAACTTCTAAATAATTCACTTTATAAATTTTAACTCTTTTCCTTACCATAATTTCTGCAATATAAGTTGTTTGTTCAAAATAGATTTAGTAAATATGTAAATACATTTTTATCGAGAAATAAATATATTGCGGCCTCTAATGTCGTAACTTACTTATATGAAGTATACACAATGTCTAGCAGTATAAGATTTACTATGGGATCACCTAAATGCTAAATTTGTTGTTAAGGTATAAAGAAAGACTAATAAATAATTTGATTGCCAAGAAGATGGTAAACAAAGGTTCTAATTCAGTGGCCTGAATAATACAACAAAATGTCAAGTTGAGAGGTACGGTCTATAAAAATTCAAATGATTTTGTCAGAAACCATTAAAGATTCAAAACAAACAAAAAGGAAAATATCAAAAATTTCTATTAAAATTAAAAAAATTCTACATATTATAGCTGCAATTTAATTGGGTTTTAATCTATGCTACATTATTACAACCATAGATTTTCTTCAACTTACTGTCAACAAGATTGGCAGAAAAGTGTGGTAGCAAGACAGAAATTTATTTACCTCTGACAGCTACCTATTTCATAAACACTATTAAAGCAAAGCAGTGAAATGACAATGGAGTCGGATCTGTTTTTTTTTGTGAGTTAAAAAGAAAACATTGCGCAAATTGCAAAAAGAAACACGAAAATTATCATTTTTTTTTTATTTAGTGACGTGAGTTCTAGTAACCTGCTAAGTTGTACTAATTACGACGTTAAAATAAATATTGTAAACCATGTTATTGGAATACTGTATGTGTATTATTACAGTATTGTTTAGTTATTTTAATTTGACTTTGTTTAAATTGAAACTAGATTGCTACGCCGGACTTTTAAACAAAATTTTCTTCACGTACAAATGGAACGTGAACTTTATAGTCATTCAGCCGACAGCATTGATGTTGACAAACTAATCAATAGTAATTTATTATTATTATCAACATTAACTTATTGTTATAACTTATAATTATTATGGTATGTAATTATTTATAATTTTGTTTGGACAAAATAAGAACAACAAACATGTACTCATAGACAATGTATAGCGTGTCCACTAAAATTTTAAAATCTTCCTAAAAAGCGGGACGTTTTGAAAACATCGCGGGATGCGGGACAAAATGTGAGAAAGCGGGACTGTCCCGCTAAAAGTGGGACGTCGGTCACCTTAGTTATACTTCACCATATCTGAATCCATTTGGAGTACATTCTAGCACGAATATACCCACGCTGCGAGTTCTATTCCAATTCAAAGCATCGTAGTGTTAATCAATTCACATTGTATTTTTATCTCCATTGTATCCAGTTCCGCGTCTAGGTTATTTAATGAATTGGAACCCGACAAATGTCGACCGGACACAGTTGTGAAAAAAATGAAAACAAAGTTTAGAAATTAGCCAACATACCTACAAAACATTCGAAAATTGAGTATCCAAAACAAAAAGTTATTTTCTGCTATAATAATTAGAATATTGCATTAAAATAATATGTAAAAACAATCAGTGGATATTCATATTTTCAACTCTTGTAAAGTTTATTTTCTTTTCATGCACGCAAAGCCCATATGGAAAGTCTTCCCATTGCCCGATCGGCTTCAAATTTGGAGGGAATTAGTTTTGAATGTTGGAAAAGATTTTTCGCTAAGACTCAAGAGTAACTAAAGTCCACCCAAATAACTACATTAAACTGCTTGCAGATAATTCGAATTAAACTAAAAAAATTCCTTGTCACTACCATTTTAGACAATACGATATAACATATCCAGAACTGTTCAACTTTCTTCCTTCATCTAAGAATTGTTCGAGCTCTCAAGATTAACGAAGACAATTATCGACACAGATGAAGAACGACCGTACAAAAAGTCGTATTAGCCGTCGAAGGGCGAGAGAGGATCATCAGCAAGACTCCCAATGGGAGGGTAAAATCCTGGACTCTACCGCATTTCAACCCTCCTGGCATCCCTGAGCGAGTAAGACGATTCGATAGAATCGGATAGAAAATTAAAGTTCGATTGTAATGAAGGAAAACACTTCGTCTGGTTTTTGTCGATCTTTCCTACCGTCTCTTCGCCCCCTGTGACAGTAGGGCGAAGTCGTTAACGATAATGCCGACGACTTCGACGCCCAGCACGACTAATTTTGCAAGCAAGAGAAATTGTCTTCTCTGATGTGTCTGCAAAAATTCACTCTTAACGGAAGAAGCTGATTAAGTTATTTTATTCAGAAATTAACATTAAGAAAAGACATTATTACAAATAGATTGAGTGATTTTAATTATATTGTTATCAGTTATTGATTGTTTGTTGTACCAATATTTTTCTGCATCCGGTAGATATAGCCTAAAAAGTCAAGGTTGAAAACTTTGTTTCTTTCCATAAATGGTTTCTGTTTTTCGCGTAGGGTCATACCCCCGACAGCAACCTTAAATTTTTTTTTAACATTTTATCACGTTTCATAAACTCTGTTTTTATTTGCTTTAACTCACTTTTATATTTACAAACAATTTACAAACAGTGCGAGCGTTACGTATAAGGAGAATAACACAAAAAAGACATGCACTAACATATAATTTATACATTCATGCACTGACATGCCCTTCCGGGACAAAACAAAAAAGGTAATTTAAAGTAATATCATCGTTATTTTAGCGGTCATTAATTCAGACAAGTTAATGCATTTTTTCGCAATAGAAAGTTGCCATATCTTAGATTTAAACCCATTTTGTCGGAATTATTTAATTATATCATTCATAATTTTGTTTATTTGAATTAAACAATATCTTACTTGTATGAAATACAATTCTATAAATGAGTAGAGTTTTATTATAAAATGTGGGGGACACTGGTGGTACTGTTCATAACACATAATAATATACATTATGTTAAGAAACGAGTTTAAATAGGAGTATGATTGTGCAGACTCCAGTAGATAATTGACGAGTGCAAAAGATTGGACAGACATCTCGAAAATTATGTTCATTTTGAGGTTGTAATAAATGTTTTTAATGTCTAATCTTTTTTCTCGCTCATGGTTTTATCAACACGTATCGGCCGCAGATAATATTTTACCCTAAAATGGGCTCTCATACATCTTAAGCTTTTTCTAATTGATACCGGAAACCCAATTCTTTCCTTTCTTCTTTGGCGTACAGTAACGCGGTTAAATACAACTTTCAAATGTGTATTCGACATTCAATGCACGCAGCGTTGGTTGCCTATACTACAGTCTTGCGGTTTAGAAGTTTAAAACGAATGTGTCGTGTCATGTGTCATGTCAAATTCTGACATCAAAGTCATCATGGCGACGTATACTGTGCAGCAACGCGTAAATGTCGTGCAAGTTTATTATGAAAGCAGACGATCAGTTACGATTACGCGAAGAAAACTTCGACCACTGTTTGGATGCGATAATGTTCCAAGTGAGTGTAATTCAGTAATCGTGATTCGTAATCTAGTGCAAAAATTTGAGAGAAGTGGTTGATAAACCAAGAGTTCGCTATCAACGCAGAAGGCGTTCAGATGAAAAAATTGCTCGTATGCGTGATAGTATGCAAGAAGCACCAAACACGTCAAACGACTTTTAAAAAAAGACCTGCAACTAAAGGCTTATAAAATTCAACTAACCCAAGAACTTAAACCAGCGGACCACCAGAAACGCCGTACAGTTGTGAACTGGGTTTTACGAAACAAAGAAGTGGATCCTGATTTTCACAAGAAAATCATATGGAGCGATGAGGCCCATTTTCATTTGAATGGGTGTGTGAATCGCCAAAGTTGTCGCATCTGGGGTAGTGAAAATCCGCAGGCTTTTCAAGAAAAAATCAATGCATCCAGAAAAATGCACTGTTTGGTGTGCACTATGGGCTGGAGGAATCATTGGTCCGTACTTTTTTGAAGACGAAGCCGGTAATGTTGTTACTGTCAATGGTATACGCTATCGGGAGATGATAATCAACTTTGTTTTCAATGAAATCAACGATTTCAACTTAAATGACATGTGGTTTCAACAAGATGGAGCCACATGTCACACAGCACGTGAAACCGTCACTATACTTAACACAAACAAAATTTCCTGGTCGTGTTATCTCGCAGAGGGGCGACATCAATTGGCCAGCGAGGTCTTGCGATCTAACTCCACTAGACTTTTTCCTCTAGGGCTATTTGAAGGAAAGGGTTTGTGTCAACAAACCTGCTACGATCCCAGAAGTAAAGGAGAACATCCGACGTGCAATTGCTGAATTCGAACCGCATTTATTGGAATTAGTTACGGAAAACTTTGCTAAAAGAATGGGTTCATGTCAGCAGAGTCGTGGAGGGCATTTGGTCGACATTATATTTCACGCATAAATTTGCCAAGTCTATACTTTACACTAGTAACAATAAAATTCAGATTTTTCAATTATCTTGACTTTTATTAAAAGAACAATTCCTAAAGCCCAATTTGGTTCACCCAGTAAACATTGCCCTGAATACAATAGGATTTAGTAGTCATTGGGTAATAATGAGATTACTTAAACGTGATCTACTCAATGATTCTTTGCATTATGAAGATATCTTTTAATTTAATTGAAATTTCTTGAAGGGTAGCATTTTGTATATTAGTATGCAGTAAACTTTATTTATTTATTTATATCTTTACTTTTTCCAGTTAGCTTTAGTGTCATTGATTCTGGAAAGACCTACTCCCGGGGTATTGTCCAGGTTCACTCATTGACCAGTGCAAATTTTGCCAAAGTCGACCATATGGAAGTGTTCAAGTTAAAAACCCCTTTTAATGTTTTCCTTCACCTTCTCTCATTTGCTCTGTCTTTGCCTCGGGAATGGGATGGTATCCCGTCTAGTACTGATGATACAAAGGATAGAAAAATGGGTTGTTGATCACTGCTCTTTCTAAATAGAGATTTCATCTCCAATTTGAATGTTTATCAGGAATTAGTACTTTATTATTTCCAAGAACATATATTCCTATGGATCACTCCATAGGGTGTACGACCTCAATAAAACCCCAGGTATCGAGTAAGCCGATTTCCTAGTTCACGTAAATCGCGTTCCATGCGATTTAATGAATGGCAATAAGGTAAAGGTTGGAATCGGAATCGCGGGGCGTCCCACTGATCGTAGAAGCTGACAGAGCTGGAGGACAGCGCGCGCCTAGCAGAGGTTACGTGATCGCCTCTCCTAAATCTGCTCGGCATGCAAATGGAACGACGCGCGGCGGCATTCCGCTGCTTTGTTTTTTTAACGCCGCCCGCGCCGTCGCTTCATTTCGTGCTCCGATGCGCTCCTCGCTACGCCCTGGGACATCCATAATAATCATTTTTGGCGTACAGTCGATGGATTTTTGATCGCGTCCAAGGGGGAAGCTTTGATTTGAACTTAAAATACAATATTGAAGTAACCAGGCTTGTGAGACACGCAATCCACGTGTAACAAGTTCGGAAACTAATAGACTTTTACATACATGTATGTGAGATATCTGGAACTATTTGTGATAATTTACATTTACATCTAAAACTCTCATATTTTTCAATTGCAGTTTAGCAGAGTTTAACTTAAACTATCGTTAGACTCCATATGCGCGCTATGTGGAGCCTAACGATACTTTACTTAAACTCCGCTAAACTGCATTTGCAAAACCACCCTTACAAGCACAAAATCATATATTTTATAGCATAGGTAAGTGGCTACAGAAAATAAAATGATTATTAGTATGTTGAAAGTCTGAAAAATGATACTACGACTCTAGAACATAAGCTAGAATTTTAAACAAATCTGTATGCGAACATATTCAGGATTGGGTAAACATTTCATAGATTCTATAGATGCTATAGAGACTAAAATAGAGTTATGTATGGTGGCGTAGACGTCATATTTTATTTATTCTTATTGCTGTTTATTTTTTTCTGCAACAACATACAAATTGTACCTCCTAAGCCAATCGAGCTGCAGAATGTGATTTTTTCTTTAATGAAAAGTGGGTTTTGATGGTATAGTATGGTAAATGACACTACGACTCCAGAACGTAAGCTAGAATTTTAAACAAATCTGTATGCGAACGTATTCAGGATTGGGTAAACATTTCATAGATTCTATAGATGCTATAGAGACTATGTATCTACGTAGGTTATTGAGGCTTGGAAGTCCCAAAGCACCTAGGCCCCACTGGACCCTTTGCGCAAACCAGCCCAGGCTCTGGGCAAACGTTACGACGCAAGATAGAGGAGCATTGCGTATTCTGTCCATGGTAGGCCAGGGGTCCCCAAGAGCACTTACCCTATGGTCTTCTAGGGCGGGGCATTCGCACAGGATGTGTCTTACCGTCTCCTCGTCCTGCGAACAAGCTCGGCAGGTGGACGTGTCGGTCAGTCGCATGTTGAACATATGCTTCCGTACTTTACAATGACCCGTGAGTAGTCCAGTAATGAGCCGGAGCTTACCTCTGGGAAGTTCAGAAAATTTCCTGGCTGTCGTTGTGGATGGATACCTAAGTGTCTCCTTGGCCAACGAGCAGCCTGGTGTGGTGTCCCACCTGTGAGTGAAGGTGCTCTGGGTAATATCCTTCACCATGTTCCTTAGGGCAGTGTTTGAGGGTAGAATGACGGGTTCAGGTGCAACGGCTGTTTGACCAGCAGCTCTTCGTGCTAGTCAATCAGCGCACCGATTGCCTCCATTGGTGTTTGAGTGCCCTTTTATCCAGCTGATGGTGATGGTATTTTTCCTGGCTGCCCCTACCAGGGAGTTGTGACAATCCAGTACGAGGCCCGATGTGAAACGACACCGTTCAAGAGCCAGAATGGATTGTCTGCTGTCAGTGAATATCACTATGTTTTTGCCTGACTTGTTAGATTGACTAATGATGTCTGAGGCTGTTTTAATGGCGAAAAGTTCCGCCTGTGTGACAGAAGGGAATTTACCAAGCGGGATCGACCGTCGAACCTGGAAGTCGTGCGAGAAGATGCCTGCACCTGTACCGTTCGGTCTCTTGGAGCCATCCGTGTAGATTTTTAGGCTCTTGCTGAGATCAGCCTCCAGGGCTGTGGTGTGGGTCAGATATGGTTTCCTGAAAACATAGTGGGGAGGGATGTAATCTGTAGGACACTCCAGAAAGGGCTTACCCTTGGTATAGAGACTAAAATAGTGTAATGTATGGTGGCGTAGACGTCATATTTTATTTATTCTTATTGCTGTTTATTTTTTTCTGCAACAACATACAAATTGTACCTCCTAAGCCAATCGAGCTGCAGAATGTGATTTTTTCTTTAATGAAAAGTGGGTTTTGATGGTATAGTATGGTATGGTAGAGTTGGGTCGTTTGGCAGATCTTTTGTATTTCCGTCATACATTAGAGTCCTTCGATGTTCGAGCCTTTTCACGAAGTCAGTTGTTCGAGGAGTAAGTTGCATCAGCTCTGCTGGTTCAATGATGGCGGCTCCGAAGTAGTTTTGTCTTGTGCACATTAGAGCGCCGCATTCGCACAATAGGTGTATCGCTTTAATCCTTGACTGTCCTGGAATCCAGATTAGGTTTTGTTAAATTTTGCACTAAATACAATTAAGGGTTGAAAAGTTTCTTATCAAATTAAGTTTCTTTTATCGACAATGCCATAAAGGCGAAACCGGTCACTGATAAGTTTTATTAAATAACAGTGAAGAATTAAATCAGGCGTTTGTTTTTCTACAATTTGCACCTGTTTTAAATTGCGTTAAGCTCACATTATATAATTTAATCATTTGTTTAAATGTATCATTAAAGCATGTACAAAGTGGTGTGTGTGTGTGTGTGTGTGTGCGCACTAGTCAGTTATACAGACATATTTTCAAAAGTATTCATATTTTTTTCATTGTGTTAAATTAAATTAGTTAAATTTGAAATCAGAAAAAATGGAAGGAAAGGAAAAAAAGGGAATTCAAGCATTGCATACTATAACTATGCTGTTAGATTGTCCTTTTATAGATTCCTAAATATATCGTAGTCCCTGTTTTCATTTTAATAATGAATTACTACTATTAAATCAATCAGGAAAGGCATCCTACATTGGTGGCCAAAACATTATACACCCCTGTACATCCATGTTTATCCTGCACGGCACTGTAGTCGCAAATGACACAAAACAGCTGTCATCAAATATGGCCGCTTTGCATATAGTATCCAACAGTATTTGCGTCGCATCTCATCCGAATTCCGTATCCCGGATAGTGAATTTCGCATACAGCGTATACGTAAGCAGTCTTAAGGTTGTACCCGACATTCTTACTGACATAACGCACTGTCATCGGTAAATTATCATTTTTAATATTGAATTACCTGATAATTTAAGCCAACATAGATTTACCTTTTTTTTATTAAGAGATAATTTAATATTTTTAATTAATAAGCATAATTTCAACGGTAATTTAAAAAAAATAATTATCGTAATTTAACATCCCTGGTCATAGTATACCGTGAAATTTGCAAAAGGAAGGACCATTAATCCAATACAGTTGGTCATTTGGGACCAGACGTGAAAAGTGTTGATTTTCAATATTTTATGGCGTCCGAAAATTTTGCTAGAGTACAGCGCCATAAAAACCGCTCCTAACTGTTTTTTTTGCCGCAGTTTACTGCTTTTTACGTTTTACCGCAAAAGGGTCACAATTTCGCAATTTTATGCTCTATATAAAATATTGTTTATAAAATTCTGCACAAAAAAGGTAATTACCACTTGTTCTTGTATATTGTTCTGAAACTACGAGCTTCCCGGGTACCGTTTTTTTGCCAATTTTAGTCCACTATAGCGGGTAGAAGTTTATGAGTTTTTAAAAAGAGTTGCACAGATGTTTTTTTTGAATATTTAATACAAAACAATATTATTATTAAAAGTAAATATAGGTCCCTATAGTCGAGATCTCTATACCTTATGACCACCTATAATCTATATCGACTATGATGCTAAATCTACCATTTTCCGTCTCGTGATATGAATCACTATTTAATCACTATTGCAAAACAATTCGATTATTTTTTTCCTTAGTTTTGTATGCCGATGTTCCACGTAAAACCACGATGTGGATCAGATCGAAATTTAAAAACCGGTTTTAATTTATCTGATCCTGAAAATCCAATCGCCATTTGTTTGGCATGTAGCGGTTGTCCTCAAAGAGAGTACGTACAAACAGGAAGAATGCAATTTTAGGTCACAGTGGTGGAAAAATTTCATAAAGCCGCGTTCGCGTGCCAGTTATTAGCCGAACAAAGGCCTGTCGAACGCGAAGTAAGCAACAAAAAAAAAGTTTAATATATAAATGAAGCGTTTCGTTCGACAGGCGCCAGCAACGCCAACATTTCTGTGGAGCGATTGCTTTCGGCGAAATTTAATATAAAAGCCGCCAGAGTGAGCCAGCAGGCGGGACCCGGCCAAAAATATTAATGATGCATTAATCGGCGAGGCATTGATGTTGACACAAAGAATATAAATGTTTTTTTTTTTTGAAAGAGATGAAACTGAAATTCTTGGGCGAATAAAGCGAATTTGACAGGGGGCTTTTCAAAATTTCACTGATCGTTGGAGAATATTGGATCGAATGGAATGTAATAGAATTAAATATCATTGCGGTTTTACGTATTTGCGTATCTTCGCTATAGCCCATTAAAGTAACACCAAGCAATTCAAAAGTAACTGGTAATAACTTTGCACTTCTAGTTGTACTTCAGATTGCAGCAATGTTATCTGAGATGGTACTTACATGGTCAATATTAAAATTTAATGGACTATTTACTTTACTCATTTACTAAAACTGGAGTAGATCTCGATAATGAGACTGCAAGCTATATTTTAAAAGCCGAAATTTAATGAGACCACCAGTAGATCGCAAAGACTTATTTGAGAAGTTGAACTGCGGACTTTCATTTCAATTAAATTCTGCAAATCGGCGGTACCAAATGAGCCGCTTCAAAAGTTCCTCCGATTAACTTTAGTGGAGATTATTTGCGAACTATTCAATGAAGATCCGATAACGGTTCATGAAAAGGTATAATGTAGCGTTCTTTCACTAATTGGCAGGCATTGCTTACAGAAAGACGAAGTATATACCAAGGAGTAATGTGAGATAGTAATTAAGGTTCCTTTCTTTTTAACTTCGGTTTTATTTTTTTTATTAAAACTTTGAAGGAACTATACAGTTGAAGCTCAAGAACAAAAATAACAATGTTTTAATATTGAAAATAATCCTTGTGAGAAGGATGTGCCTGGTGCGTCGACATTTGACGCTAGATTTATCAGCAACGTCCTTAGATCTCCTCTATCAGTTATTTGTAGGCGGTTTCGCTTTTACGTCAAATGATTTGTGACTGCACTAAATACGCGTTCAACTAAACATGATAACGAAAATGCTATTAATTTTTTTGTACGATTGACCACAATTCGGGATAAAGTTCGGGCATCTGCTTTTGCAACCGGTATAATCGACGTTGTCCTTATCAAATTCAGCTCGTCTTTTTGCAGTTGTAAATTTATTTCATTGAACTTATTATCTGTCAAATAAGCAATGTCTGCTTTGTATTTTCTTAAGTTGTTTCGCAGTGAACCTTCTTTGTCTTGAAATAACTGTAGAACTTATTCAAAGAGTTTGTGAAATCGATTTAAACAGGCACCCTTTGATAGCCACCGTGCTTCAGTATGAACCAGCAGATTAAAATCTTCATCATTTTCTCTGCTGATTTGTTTAAACAATCTTTTATTGAGGGCATGGCTTCTGATATTTTTAATTGCAGTAATTACGTATTGTAATGATTGTATTGTAATGCAAGCGATCACTCATTTATTGCCACTAAATATTGTCGATACATCACACAATGTATCACAATATATTAGGTACTAACTTTTTCAGATATTCTACAAACCCGTAGCAACTGCCATTATATTAGCCAAACGACTTTCTTTTTCTTTAAATAACTGTTTCAATACATGAAATATTGATTCTCCTTAAGTATCAGTAATCATTGTTTATTCAAATAATAGTTCTTGGCAAATTTGATCATCCTTTATAAAGCGAACGTATACTAAAAGTAAAGATTCATTGTCTGACATCGTAGAGTCATCGAGTTGAAGAGAGAACTGTCTTTGTACTGTATTGTTGCACAAAGGAATAGTCTTGATAATGTCAGGCATAAAATAGTATGTGGTTTCCCAGATTTTGCAGTTAGCAAAGAATACAACATTAGTTACATAATAAATTAAGGTAGAGGAAATTCGGAATAATTTATGTCTACGGCATTTTTGGTAAAATTAATAGTTTAGCTGCATGAGCAAATTCTATTTGATCGAGATCGGTCGTGTCTGCATTACTATAAAACTAGTTAGCCAGGATTTGACAGTTATTTTCATTTTAATGACAGTGGGTAGTGTCAAACGGTAATGTTTTTACAATACATACCTACTGTATCAAAATATCTGCCAAATCCCGGATAACTAGTTTTATGTTAATGCAGACACGACCGATCTCGATCAAATGAAAATCTCATGCAGCTAAACTATTAAGTTTATATATATAGTATGATAAAGTCATGTGCCTGGCCCCATCAGATTTTTTTAGTTTTAAATTTATACATATATTCAAAAGGAAAAAGTAAATATATTCACTAAAAGTCTTTGTTTTAACGAATGCAAGTTATATGCCCATTGGCATTAGTATTATGTTATAGTAAATAGATTATTGGTTTAAGATTAAGATTCTATTTAGAATTATATTCATAGTCTACTTTTGGTAAATAAGTTACAACATTCCAAAAGTTCTACTTAACTGGTTGAGCGACATATTTAATGTAGTTTGATTGCTTGTTTGTTTGTTATGGTCGATTAGACAAATAGTATCATAAACCAACTATATTATTTGACCTTCCGATTGGCTAATCGATTGTCTCAAACACAGGGATACCAAAATAGGACTGTTTCGACTATATCGTAATTACTAAACAGCATATACATATCGCTAGGGATAAACGCTGTGGAAAAATAATATTGTGCGAGCATTTTAGTGTTGTAGTTAGACTTCAAACGATTGGTCTGCTCGTGGTAGTGGAACTTATGCACGGGCCAGAAGCGGACCAAACAATTTATGAAACAATAAAGTTCTTTAAATTTACACAAAGTTAGGGCTCAGTAAATACGTCAACACTGAAACAAAAATTAGTCTACTATAGGGAGAATTCGGGAATTACACATCGAAACCAGAAATTTCGCAGAAGCGTTATTATGGATCGGCGTAAATTTACCCGGCGTGAACCGAGGGCTACCTGTAATAAGAAGTGCTAGCTAACCTCAAACGCTCCAGTTTTCACAACCCCTATATCGAAGTGGAAAGTTTGTAGGCGTTTTCGATAGATCACATCCGGTGATCTATTCTGTCCAAATAAACACTTATTTTACGTTTCCATGGTATCGTATACCTCAAAACGAACCACCACAGCCAGAGGGTGAATACATTTTTTCTCGGCCACTTTTCAAGTAGGCGTATCTCAAAATACCTCTGTACAACTCATCCAAGCAGGCTCGGGTATAATTTAGCGGATTCCACCCCGACTTGCGGACATTACGTTCCTTTTATGGTGGAAATATGGTAATCCGCGTCTATTAAAGGCAGTTTCAGCGGCTCCTCACTTATAAATCTTTTTGCGGCGTCGCAACAGTTTCAAGTGTAAATAGGCGGGGTGAGTAGACGTCTCAGATCATTGCTGCGAGGGTCCAGGGTGGTATTAAGGCCATTAGCGCCGATACGAGCTAACCGGGATTAGCCCTTAGAGTTCCAACCCCGTACGGTGTTGAGCACCGGAGTGTCGGTCGTCGATGGACTTTTTGCAGTCATTTCCAGGCTGATTAACATTTATGGTGGAAGGTGCTGGCAATTCTGGGGACGAAAATGAATATGTATATAAAAATATACAGACAGGTTATATAAAAAGAAAAAACATGGAAGGGCCAAAAATAAAATCATAATGGCACTATGAACTCAATAGAAGTCAAACCCCGCAAGTAAATATAAACTAGTGGGAGTAAGTTCCGACCAAAAGATAATTCAAAATGGTGGAATATTCTACCACATTGAAACTCTGGAAAACGTGTATTATGCATTTTTAATATTAGTATTATACACCATACACGTTTCCTATCACGTGGAAAGAGGCTGTGATAACTAAAAAATAATAAGTGTTTGTGAATCAGAACAAAAGTAATAACCAACAATAAATAATAAAAAAAAAAACGAAAATAAAGTATTTTTCAATTAATTACCTAATATAAATATCGGTAAATTACCAACGGTAATATATGCTGCCGGTAAATTACCAGCGATAATATATGCTGACGGTAAATTACCTTTGGTAAATTAAGCCGCAAATTACCATTAATTACTGTAATTTATTTGGTAATTTACCCGGTAAATCACGCTTTGACATCTGTGATTAGAAGTGATGTTGCCTTTTCCTATATCCCGTGTGCTCACTTTTTGTTGGTAATAATAGATCAGAAGAGCTCAAAAACCTTAAATGCAAAGTTTCATAAAAATTAAAAAACATTTAAATTATCAAACACGCAAATGAAACAAAATAACTTGCTTAACTTGACAATACATTGTCACTTAACGTTTGTTTTTAAACAATTAACGATGGTTATTCTAATTTTCTAACGTCAAACGCTCATTCATGGAAATTTCATTTTTTGTTTAATTTTTATGAAACTGCAAAAGTGTAAAGCTTTTGTAGCCTCGAGCATATTCTAGAATACCAGGGCAGTAGGCAACAAAATTAAATTTTTTAACAGCTAATGTGTCTACAGTTAGACATTAATTAATAATCATTCAGATATACTTCATATAAAACAAATCTTTGATATAAATGTTAAGGAGCAAGTATCAATACCTCACTAATGAAACTTGTTGTGATTGTTTAAAAAACATGTATTTGCAACCGACACTTACCACGAGCAATGTAGAATGTAACAACCACATGGAATAAATGACAAAGACAAAGGTATCTTGGAAAAATGTTTATTTGTAGATCGTCGATTTAATCAAAAACCATGAATAGTATAAACTAATCACGTAAGTATAACCTCTCTATTTTTTATGTTCCACTCTGAAAAGTCATTTTATTTTTTATTACTATTATATACTTTCCAAGGTGTAATAAACACACCAGCAAAACACTGTAAAAATTTTATATCCATACAACGCCCACTTACGCTAGAATTTCGAATCGACAAAATACTTCCGTTAGACTATACCGTTAAAACACGTTTGCCAAATAAACTTTTCAGTAGTAAAAAGGTTAATCATTGCAGTTCAAGATGTGTGGTGGTTTGAATAAAATATTTCATTGCAAATAGCAATTTTCTTTGTTTACCGTAGTATTGTATTAAGGGGTACGAATAATTTTAGCAGTAACTGTATCTATCACAATAAAAGGCACGCAGTTCGCTCTCGCAGTGCTGAGTCACTACCTGGACATGCATCACAGTCGTGTTAACAACAGCCATGTTAGTTACTAGCAGGATTCTCAAAATATGTGTTTCCTTTTTTGTCACGTCATTCCGATGATAAGAATAACGTTTTGATTTTATGTTTTTTGATCCGGCGCGGCGGATACGTCATCTGAATCACATTTATGCAGATATTTCTTCAAATTCAGTGTGATAGTTGTTATTTTGTTTCTTATCACTTGTTATATTATTGTTGATATTGATTAATTTATCAATACGCTTATACAGCGTGTTCATAATTTGTAACTCCAGGACATGTAACTGTAGCCAAAAGTTTTCTACAAGTCAGTGTCCTAAAGAGTACTGCTTTGCGTTTTCTAAAACTGGTACTGAAATTACTATATTTCTGTTGTCTTTAATTCTCTTCTGTGACATTAAATACAAAACTTGTGTACAAAGTAGATAAGCGCAATACTCTGCTGCTGATAATATTGATGATATTCGACTGTTACGTTGAACGGCGTCAGAATAATATAGATTAAACTAATTATAGATTAAAGTGTTTATCAGGAAGTGAAGAAAGTGATATTACACAGTCAAGTGTCTATATCCCAACAAGAATGTTCGAATACGAAGAAGGCAGGAATATCAAAAGTAATATTTAACATAAATTAATCTTTCTTTTTTCATATAGGTAAGTTTTGTCCCGTCAAATTTATTCATTACGTGCAAGAGGAGGGGCGCAAAATTCCATGTGATGGTTCCCAGGAATACTTCAACAAGTCACCAGAAGTTCCAGAGTTCTATAACGAGACAAAATTCAAAAGGTTCCAAAATATACATTGTCAAAAAACGTTCTACTTACACATGTTTCTTTTTCCACTAGGGCACAAGAATTTTTTCATCAGAACGTAACTTCGATGATGACGGTTAGCATGGCAGGACTTGTAACTCTTCTCTCGGATCCTAACAATGGGGTAAAAATTTTGATATCTACTAATAAATCCAGCGAACCGGTACCAGCGTATAAACGGTACAAAGACACTATGTTACACATGATGTCCTGGTATGATGGAAACTTTTGTCCTGGATCAGAGTAAGTATTAATAATTAGTAACTGTTTATTAACCACATAAATAAATTACCCTTCTATACATAATTACAATAAAATTAAAGGATATTTTATCTAAGACGTCTTGTGCCTCTCGCTACCATTATGTAACTTCTTTTAATTGTCTTTCTTTATTTTATTATGTCAATATTTTCAGCAGTGTTTTCTGCAATGTGCTGAATTTCTACGCATTTCTCTGCATAACGCACACGGGTTAATTTGTAAACAATTACCAAGTACAGGCTAGGCACTAGGCTTTCCAATCTCCGGGATTTGGGGAACCTTTTTTTCCATAAGTAAATAAGTTATAAAATACGGCGAAAACAAAAAAAAATATTGAGAGCAACTATGAATTAAGCAAACAAATTAATCTACCCTAAGATATATTTAACGGTAAAATGGAACCCAAATCGTATAAAGAATGATTTGCTCGAATGATTAGTCGTTTTATAATCGGTCGATGGTTCACTCCAATCGAACGGTTATAGACTAGGCTATTGCTTATTCAGACTTTTTTAACTGAATACTGAAGACCTACCAAAGAAATCTCCCTTATATACCTAAATTTACACCTCACTGCGAACATCTGGAGCTACCGCTTCCATGTGCTTTTCCACTTGACCGCGTTAGGATCGATTTTCAGACCCGACCTATAAGTTTAAGGATTATACCTATTGTCTCTTTTGCAAGCAATATTTGTTTTATATAAAATAATATATGCAAAAGTCTACTTCCATAATAACACCCATGACGTATGAATTCCAAAATTTAGTCTTTTGCCGTGACTAAATATTTCACAGAAATGTAAAATTTTGTAGTAAATTTAAAATGCAAAGGTTAGTTTAAATCGATTTTTAATTTTGTGTCTATTATTAGGCATATTTTATACAATATTATACAATAGGCACATTTTGATACCTCTTACGTTTTAATAAGATATTTTCGTTTTCTACTTTTAAGGTAAAATTTGAAAACGCTGTGCACGTTTTGGAGCAGAATTGTCCAATCATAATAATATTTTAGGCGTTTGTTACTGACGTGATTTGGTAACCCATCCTGAAGTTAAAATACCCCCACCGTAAAATATTTTTCCCATTCACTTGTCCTTACTTTTTAAGAGATACAGACGGACAGACAGACGGACATAGCTTAATCGATTCAGTTTTCAATGCTGATCAAATACATAAGACTATATCTACCACGCCTCCTTAAGGGTGTTACAAATGTTGTGGCCAACTCAATATACTCTCACCGCAGTAAATCTGGGGGGTATAAAAATAGAGAATTGCCGTTTAAAAAGGTGACATGTCATGTTCACAGTCGTCACGCGATTTCTATTAGTGTCTAAACATAAAGCGATTATGTCAAAGGTTTCCCATGGAAAAAAAGATAACCAAACACATTTTATTTTAAACATAACACAAAATTGTTTGATAAACCTAATAATATACCCTCCACTTCAATTAGCTTACCAAACCTGTATCAACACATACCCGATAATGCTTATTATTCGAATGTCGTAATAATAGTTTCCATGCCGCCAGATTTATGATAACAATAATAAAACTCGGGGAGTGTGATCTGGTGTTGGTTTATTTAAGATCTAGTGGTTACATGTTTCGAAACTATCAGTTTCGTCTTCAGGCCATGCACCAGTTTCGCTGTTATCAATACATTTGAGGTTATTAAACTCTTGTTGACAATATTTTTCCAATATGTTTTGTTGCTGAGAAGAATCTATATAAATACCCGGCAACATATTGTCAACAAGAGTTTAATTACCTCAAATACCACATGTATTGATAACAGCGAAACTGATATTTTATTTAATTACAATCAATTTGCATAAACTTTTGAGTTTAGATTAAATCATTTCACAGATTTCCAATTACTTAATTTGTGAAAAGTGCAATAATTGAAATTAAATGACTGCCCTGGGCAACAACAATAAAATTCGAAAAAGTTACATCCGATTCTCGTATGTTTTTATTCGTAGAGTCTCAAGGCTGAAATTTTGAGTAGCGTACATTTTGTTAACTGAAATTTTCAAAAACTGGATGGGGTTTTCATATTCTCCGAAAAAAGCCCACCATAATCGCTTGTGCGATGTCTGTACTCAGCATTAGGGTAGTCTGATATATACAAAATTGTGGTGTGTAAATTTATGGTACGTAGTTAAAAAAAAGCAAACTTTTATTTTTGCTGAAGGTAATTAATTTTTCTTAACTTTAACAGTAGAAATCCCATTATATTTTCTTAAAATTATGAAAAGAATATTGTAATTGTTTTTGACAAATTGACAAGCGTTCACTCTTCTCGTAAAAAGTTTCACTTCAATAGAGATTTTGCGTAAGTTCCTCGTTGAAGTGTGGTAATTTTTTCTAGGTTATGGAAGTCGGTCTTAACTGTGAGAAGGATGCATAACGCCGCTAGTTCAAAAGCCCATAGAATTGGTTTAATGCGTATAGACCAATTCATGATGTCATTTACGGTTTTTGGATTTATGGGTTACGCCCTGGCTAGACAACAAGAAGTTGGCCTGGGTTCAGCGACAGATGAAGACCTGGAAGCCTTGGTGCATTTTTGGAGAGTTATGGGCTTTGTTGTGGGATTAGACGACAGGTATTTAATATAGAAAATATTCTGAAAATACAATAACCTGTGTAAATTTCAGGTTTAGTTTATGTAGGGAATCCTTAGAAGAAACAAGAGCAATTTGCAAAACCATAGTGGATGTTTATTTGAGTGAAAAGATCGCTCTAAAACATCCAGATAGCTTAATGTTGCAGTTTGCCGTTCTGGATGGTATGAATATCGTAATGCCTTCATTAGACTCTGAGACACACATGAACTTCTTTTATTCATTGATTCATCCCAAAACTGAAGAAAATAAGCATGTATTTTATAATTTGAGCTTTAGGCAGCAGGCTCAACTAAAATTCTTCACCAAAATGTTGGAAATGTGCAAATACGCGGCAGTAAGGAAGTACATGGATGGTCAGTTCGTGTATATGCTCGACATCCTGAAAAAGTATCCTGAACTGCTTGAGTATAGATTGGATGGATCGCCAATTAATATAATGTTTATTTAATCGTCGCTTCTATGTTATACTAAACTTTTATTTATGAATTAATGTAACTTTATTAATATATTTATTTGATAGAACAGAGTGAGCCGTTTAAATTTTAATATTATTATATTTAAAAAGTACGACGCTTTAAAAAAAGGAATATCGAAGGGGTAGGTATTTAGAAAACGAGAATGTCGACTCAGAAACAAAATTTGCTTTCAAACCAACTTCACATTCTCATAAAGAAATAAACGGTACTTTTGGAACGATATATGAGGTTTTAAGATTATCGACAGTATAAAAAAACTAAATCCAAATATTTATAAACATATGGAATTCATGTGGTTGTGACGTAAAAAATGCGTTCTGTTATTGCCTTGCTTATTATTTGAAGAACAAGAATTGTGGTAAAAAACAGGATTTATCGAGTTTTTTCTTGAGGTTCCCGTTGTCAGCAAACATATAAAAGAGACTATTTGGGTTTTTGGACCTGTGAACATTGGCCATACCGATGGACATTTAACTTTACAATAGAAAGCTAAGACAAAATCCGTCCAGATTAAAAACTATAATTGTTACTTAGTAACATTAAATGCACTGTTTGGAAATTAAAAGGGAGTACCTACATTTTTTGGAAAAAAAAAACAAAACTCGTACCTGATAGTTAATACAACCCTGTTGTACAGCTGGAACCGCCAGTGGCAGGGTCCCATAAGTACGCTTGTTGGTATTATTGTAGATATCGATAGTGATTATAATTATGATGTGTCTATTTAGAATGTCAGTTTCAGTATCAAAACATATCGGGAATATGTTCTGAGTATTTATTGAAAAGTGAACTAAATATGTTCCTGTATCTTTACGGCATGTGGAATCGTGTCAATCCTTGATAACGAATACGAAAATTCAAATGAATCTGTAAGTTCGAAGTCCAAAAGTGAAGTAATATCTTAAAAAGTAGAGCAGTTAGCTAGATGAGAATTAATTCACTCCAGAAAGTTCTTTTTACAAATATAAGTATGTACTATGTACATAATACATAATAATAACAACACAGCAGTTAGCTAGAAACCGAAGATAAAGTTGTTTACTGAGAATAAAACGGATCATAAAAAATCATCTTTTGACATGTAGTGAACTTAATGTGAACTCAAAACAGGGTAGGTACATTTTAAATATTTAGGTTTTTGTGGTATCTGATTCCAATTCTGTTGTCAGATTCATAAAAATAAAAATTTCTAATACAATATGACAACCAAAAATGGAAAATAATGTATGGTTCTTATGAAATTTATTCGATATGACATTTAAAGACCCTCGATTCCAAACGTCTGTTTTTTCTAAATTCACAATGTCGGATCCAATATGGCCAGAAAAATATGAATAAAAATGAAAATTATTTCCCGTAATATTTGAAGATCGCAAATACCAAATAGAATGATAGACTTTCAAAATACATACAAAATCAAATACAGCGAAAAAATTGTTTTAATCTGATTCTAAATCTGTAGTGATTAATTTGAACTTCAATGATTCCAAATTTTTAAAGTAAAATTGTTAAAATTTAAAGTTGCGGAACTAGTATGGCGACCAAAATGTTATTTCATGTGATATCTGACGTTCCCTGAATCAAAATCGGAAACCAGATATTCAATTTTCAAAATGGCTGTATAATATGGCCAACACAATCGCAACCAAAAATGAAAAAACTCGACTTTACATAAATCGTATTTCCTGTATTATTTGAAACACCCTGATTCCAAGTCTTAGACGCATTTTCAAAATTTATAATGGCAGAGTTATGGTGGTCGAAACTATGAAAACATAATATTTCTACATATGTATATACAAAATGGCCAAACCAAAGATGTTGACCAGAAATGTAAGAAAAAACTTAAATACGCATGAATCTTATTCCCTGTGAGATTTTAAGTTTTGCTGCCAAACCTCACGTCAGATTGTCAAAATTGAACAAGCACAAAAAAGTAATCTTTAATCAGTTTTAGGTTCGAAATTTAACGACATAGGGACAACTAGTCAGCAAGTGCCCGTATATTTTTGAAACGATTAGTAAGACGAAGTAGAACATGTTATTATTGTTATTATTATTATTTTAAAGGAAATATTACGAGTTATTATTTTGCTATTAACCATTCTTCCGAAAAAGTTATTTGTTCCTAGTTTTTGTGTGGAAAAAAAATACGTAGATTAAGAAAAACCTAACCATATACAGCCTGTTCCATTAAATCGACGTACGTGATAAAAAAATTTTTGTTACACCTGTCATCAAATTGATTAAACTGTTTCTTCTAAATTAAATTGTCGCTAACATTGCGCCAATTTATATTTGTTTTGTTTCCCAAACACCCTGTACGTTAAATCACAGTTATGACATTCAGGACGATCAAAACCCTATATAAAAAATTACTTTGTCTCGAGAAATTCAAATCTGAATCTAGAAACACAGTAGAGAATAAAATGAAATATGCCAATAGTAAATTAAAATCTGTGATAAAAGCAGAAATATGATATAGCCTCTATTCCAGTATATCATATGAATAAATATTTCTATGCACAACGAATGACATCAGACAATAAGATGGCCCGCTTCATTCGAGAATCCTTGGTCCTTCGTACAGGAGCATTTCGGTCTAATTAGGCTTTGTCGCCTTACCGCGTCAATCCTCAAACGCTCATCAAGCCTCTTTGTTCAGCGCCATCTATAACCCCACAGTAAATGCGGCACAATACCCGGAATCGTTCGGAATTAATAAATGTTGAGTTAAAATCGCGATTACGACAATAGGGATAGGTGCGAAAGGCGACACCCGCTTCTCCCTTGCTGCCGTCGTCATCAGCTATTCAGGCGCGACACCGGCAAGCACTCCGCGCTTCATTTGTTTGCCACCCACTCCCTTCATTCTCTCGCGAATCTATAACTAGCTTGATAAATTATGGAGTGGATGATAACCGTTTTGTTCGCGCCTAAAGAGCGGAGAAATCGTAGATGCGCTCTTGTTTGTCGGATTTCTGCGATGCCACTTAATAATTCAGGAGCAAACGACTCCCCGCGTGGCACCCCAACCCTCCTTCAGTTGAATGAAGACTGAAGACGTCAGTAGTGAGCGGTATTCATTACCTAACGTTGATTTGGGGAGAACGAGGTAAGTAAAGGCGAACAATCAACCGCGCTGCTGATTTCGGGAACAATGGTTTTAAGGCGAATGATAATCCCGAGATTTAGTGCTGGATTGTTGTTTGTTAAGTTCACGAAAACTAGATTTGTTAGGCCGATGCGCGATGACGGAAGCAACTAAGATGACGGCGTTCGTTTTACTCAAGCTTGGCCTGTAATACAAACACTAGATTTCAACATGTTCTATACTTGCTGATTCAACACTGCAAATTAATATGAAATTAATAATTGATACCTTCCTCAGGCTACATTTAGAAGCTCTTGTATAGATTGGTGTTTTGTTTTCTTAGTTTTTTGTGTAATAAAGATTGTAAACAAAGTTTTGGTGGAAGCTGATATATCAGTAACGAATGTTAACACAACACGTAATTATCATGCAAAGAATTCTTGTTCACTGCAATACATACTTATCTCAGGAAATAAATAGCACGGGTTATTTGTTAATTTTGTAAACCGAACTTACTTGCACAATATTTTGCGCATTTTGGCTTTCCCTGGCACGTGGTTTTGACACAAGGCAGTCGAACGATAAAGATTTCACTTGCATTTTTAATGGACCATCCTATGTTAAAAATTCGTGGGTTGGCACGAGCAATTAAGGTTGTATTATTATGCAAATTTATTTGTGAAGTCCAAATTTTGTCTGATCATGAAGTACTATAAAAAAAGCAAACTTTTTCCTTCTTCTTTCCTCCGTTACAGTCTCAACAACATAATCGCTCGCGATAGACGTAGTGCTCACTGCACGAAACTTATATCTAAACCTTCTGAACTTCTATGTGGTTCTTTATCCATATCCGCATTAAACAAAAGATGACGTCTCCGTCTACGGCTAGTGTGCATGTCTCATTTTAGTGCTGATTCATTTCTTAGTGCTAAGATTACATAAAAACCTAAAATACGCCAATCTATAGAAGATATTCTAAATGTAACCTCACCTTTAATAATAATGAAACTTGGTTACCTTTTTCACTTCCTTCGCTCTTTCTCGCTCTTCTTTCTAAAACAGAGACAGAAAATGTAGATTGTCATACGTACTAGATATGAGCCAGGAATATAACGCATTTTATTTCAACTTCTTTTGTTGAGTAGTTTTAGATTTTCGAGACAAGAAATGTTGGAGCTATTATTAGTTATTACATTCATAGTCATCTGGAGCGATTCTTACAATCTGAGTCATATATACTGATATACACACGTAAAAGTCCCGAATTTTTATGGCATTTACAGAAGTAACGGCGTGACTGGAAAAGACATTGTGCTGATATTTCTTCAATTCTAATTGCCAAAAGGGTTGCCAAAAGGATCACTTATGGATGCAAAGTTTTGAGAACTTGCCACAAGGACATTTTAAATAGCGTCCAAGGCTGACAATTGTACTAAGATCTCATATAAAATAAAATTGTATCATGTTCATGATTAATTTATTAATTAGTTAACCTAATAAAATATTATCTACAAAACAAAATAAATCGATAACATAAAAAATAAAGTAAATAAACAGGAGTTGAAAAGATAATGAATGATTTTGAATGTTAGTTTCTTTTACTTATAAAATTTGAAGGAACTATGGATGTTGATATTCTCTAATGTTTTTTTTCTGTTTCACTAATTATTGATAAATTATAATCACAAATGTGCAAAAAATGGGTTTTTCTCCATTATCTACAATTATATGATCGTACCTTGCGTTTAAATCGGAATTATAATTATTTTTGTAACTTATAGCTTTTATACTATGAGATATACAGCATGATTTGCAACTGTGTAAGGTATTGAAACTCCTTTATACATAATGTATTTTTAAATTAACAAGTTATTTTTATTTTTATAATATTTCCTAGCGGAAGTTTATGCGTTTGTTTACTGTTTCAATCCCGTAATTATTTTATTTCTGGTTGGCTAACTTTTGGTTCACTCGGAAACGATGCAAAATTTACACTTTTATTTCTACTTATGAAGATACTCTGTATATAAAGTTAACAGTTTGTAGTATGGCCCTCAGTTTTAAATATAACTCAGAAAATGATCTAAGAAAAATCGCAAGATCAATCAATAAGTTTAATTTAAAAATATAAATTTTTGTTGTCTAGAGGTTTTTATTGTCGAGCTTCAGATTCAAATTCTACGAAAAAAAGCTTACCTCTTCACTTGTTCAATAATATATAGTACATTGTTGGACATGATTGATATTGTATTATTAACAAGTTATGTACTTCGGTAGGTACTAAAGAAATATGTAATTTTTTTATGCCCAAACTGTGGAAGGTGGCAGAGATGATGATACTGAAACGTGCAAAACCTCTACTTGAAACTACCTCTTATAGACCTATCTCCTTGCCGAGTATCATGTCAAATATTTTTAAAAAATTATTGCTCAATCGATAGAATCCATTAGTAGGCAGAAATGCTTGCTACTGACCATCAGTTAGAAATTTGGAACCTACAAAACTCTAATATTTTCGATATGTACCTAATGTTTGAATAAGAATAGGGTAACCACTTTTCAAGAAAAGCTATTGGTAAGATTACAATTTCCCTTTGGTATAATTTCCATTTGTGTGACCATTATTCTGGGGGTCCTATTAAGGCATCTCGGTACTCATTTTCGTGTTCATTATCTATTATAATGCGGCCTCTTAGGTCACTGGCGAAGTAGCTTCCAGGCAGCATCACACAGCTAACGGAGTTATTAAATTATGGTCAGGGTAGCCTTACCAACCAACGAACACAGCAGACCGCAACATTCTGAACCCCCTGTCCGCTCATAGTAACCCTGCTCACGTCATAATCGCTAATGACGAACGCAAACAGGGGGTGTATAGAAACCAACAACCCCTACTTGGTCCTACATATTAAATTATGACCGCTAATAGTTTATCCATTTAGGTAAATACTTAATGTGACCATATTCTAAGTTTATCAAGTTGAGTCTGGTTAACTTCAAATGGTACACTTATACCACAGGAATTTTCTAACTAGGGGGCCGTGACTTTATTGAAAAAGGAATTAATACAAATTGTATATTTTTTATTTACCAGACCTCCGCGAAAAGGAAGATACGCTGGTTGACTCATAATAAAATATATCTTATTAGGAAAACTGTTCATATATTATTATTAGTAGTGTTATATTAGTAACACGTGTTAAGACTGCCATTGACACTCCAACGCCTCAGTTCGATCTTATTGGATACAACCGTTATACAACTAGGTTGGAACAAATAGTATGAAATTTCATCGAGTTGAATCTGCTTGACACGTATTTCAAAACATTAAACTACGATTCTGTACAACCCAACATATGGTACATCGTGTGTGACTGTATTCGCCCTGTGCATACACCGTGGAGGGGACTTGAGAAACAATCTAAGCGCCCGTATCGGAGAAATACCTGCTTACACTATGTGCAGTAGTTCACGGCGCATTATTTTTTCCAGTTTTCCAATCCGTCAGTACTAATAACATATCATTGGTATAAATAATCATAATGGGATACAATAAGTGTTGCGTTATCAACTGTAATAATACAGGAAGAAATATTAACAAACGCAATATTGTAATAAATAATATAAATTTGATCGGACCACGTTATACACTACAGATAACTGTAACATTTATTAGCAATCTGCACCATTTATGCCACGTGGACATACTCCCGCCTACCCCTGTAGAGGCGCTTGGATCGCGCACCCGGCCAATAGGACTACTGACCACATTGAAAATTATAGGCTAAACGCTAAACAATATTTTCGGAATGATTTTTGTCTATTCAACATATGTATTATATGTTTTTGATTTAGTACTTTTCTTAATTTGACACTAGTCTGTTAACTTATCTGGTTTAAAGACGTCATTCATATTTTTAATAAGAACTCAACAATGCCATATATTTTATCTATAACCATTACCCGGATTCATTTTATCATTACAAAAGTGTGAAAATAACTGTAATAATACTGCATGCAGTGTGTTCGATAATTACATTCTTACGTCGTTTGGAAATTAGTCTGTTTTTTTTATACATCAACAGATTTTTTGACAGAAATTTGATTTACTTTAAAATTTATTGATTATTTATAAGGGTTTGTTGGCTGTTTTCCTTTCTGTGTATAATTTTTTTCCTAAACGAAGTGTTCTACTAAATACTTGAAGAAACGTGTAAGAGAAAACTTAACTGTCATTAAAATGCTTTCTGGAATTGAATCGGTGAGATCGAAAACACTACAGTCTAACACTACAAGACAACACTACAGTGTGAATATCTTAATGAAATATCTAGAAATACCAGTTATAATTTTGTTTTAACAGGCAAAATATAAAGTAGTTTACGGAGAATAACAAATGAATTTACATTACAATCAGAGAGCGGTGTTAAAAGCAAGAAGCCTGTGTGTTGCTTATTTAAAGCATTAAGATACCAATTATAGTTTGATTAGGTTTTTTTTTGTTTTTGATTCCTGTGCGCTTTACAATACAAAATGGCGGAAGCAATATGGAAACAGAAAATGTTTGGACTTGCATGAAACTTATTTACTTTAAATTCGAATATTGCAACCAGCTTGGCAGACTTTAAAAATAAAAAATGGTGGTTGCAATATGGCAGCAGAAGAATGCAAAAAAAATGGTTTTGCGCGAAACTTATTTATCCTTAAGATGATTCGAAATATTCGCTCTGAGATTTGAAGAATTAATGGATTTGAATTAAACTTATTTCTCGCAGTCTATGAAGATTGCAGATTGCAAAATAAAAGGCAAACAAAAATTTAAAAATGGCTTGGATTTGCATTTTTCGAAGCGAAGCACCATGCGATATTTTCTACCCTGATTCTAAATCTGAAATTGTATTCTCAACATTTACAATGGGCATCGCAACATGACAACAAAACACGTACAAAACTCACCTTAACATAAACCTTATCTTAATGATATTTGAATCTCAATGATTCTCAAATCTGAAGGGTCACCATCAAAATTTAAAATGTCGGCACCAATAAAGTGACAACCGACAGATTCGCATGCATCTAATATATATCTTGTGATACCTAATGATGCCTGAAGCCAAATCTGAGCCAGATATCTAAATTCAAAATTGCGGTCCAATATAGCCAACAAAATAGCAACCAAACATGTAAAAACTCGATTTTGCATTTCCCTGTTTTATTTGAATGATTGAAATTCTAAGACACATTGTAAAAATTTGTAACGGCGGATAGTCACAACTGTAAAAATATTTCCGTATTTGGACAAATCTTATTTATTATGACATTCGAAGCTGCCTAAATCAATATCTGCAGTCAGATTTTTAAAATACAAAATTGCCAATCAAAATATGTCGATCATAAATGTAAAGTGTCTTGTGTAAGAAGTTACTTGAGTTACAGAAGTTACAGAAAACTTGTTTGTTTTAAGATAATCGCAAAACACTGAATCATCTCCCGATTTAATACGCAAATCTTACGTATCATATTAGCATTTTTTGCTGTTTATAGTACGTAATTACGTTTATCCGATAGAAGACGTCCAATAGAAGACGTTCGATAGAAGACGCTAAAAATACTTTGACTATGTCAGACAAAAATTGCCGATTTTAGACTGTTTACGAACCGAATGAAACAATTGCTCTATAGCATTAATTTCCGCAGCAGACATCAACTGTCTACAGTCTACATCAGATCGAATTACTGTGCCTAACGTCTCAGGTTCGAATCAGGTGTTGTTGCATGTTAATTTTTGCTTAATTTTCCATAACCATGATCGTAAAATTATGCCTAAGCTACATCAAAGAAACTACAACCCCAATAATTAATAAGGCGGCCGAGACGATGACCACCGCCGGCATTCCTCTTCATTGTGCACACCGAAACAAGTTCGAAGTGGAATTCCGGTCGAAACAATTAAATTGGACCATTGTGATTGCGCCGTTGTTGGTTGGTTGCTTGGGAACGCGCTTTGATTTACGCCAGGAGAACCCGGTGGAGGCCGCCTCCAGTTCAGTTCTTGTGGACTAACAAGGACGCCGGTCATTCCGACCTCCATTCAATAAGTTGCCAAGTTCCCTAGTTAGCAGTTACGATGTTTACGCTGCTCTACTCGCCTCCTAGCTCAACTCATTCGTTCTCCTCCTGAGCCAGAAGTACACTTATAAAGACGTTAAGCAGTGATTAACTCGTCGGTTCAAACTCCTGGATCTGCTTATCTAATGGAAGCTTGGGTTATTATGTCACTGGTGGCTCTACCGATTCCTGTAATATAAACCTTTTGTCAAAGATGTGAGGTAGCAATAATGTGTAACAGAGGAATTACAAGTAACCACGATTTCTTGAATTATCATTCGGTTTTAAGGGCACCTGATGTTGACACACCATATGTCCATAAACTAAACTAATTTTCTCAATTTTATTGAAAATAGGACTCTTTTATCGCTTATTTTGCTGCTGAAACATCTGCACAAGTCTAAGCGGCCCGTTTTACCCATTCTTCTGATGGACGAAGTACAGTAGTTAAAGTTGATTGTACCAATCCTGAAGAATGTAACACGTATGTTCCTTTTATTGAGCAATACACTGTTCCTTACATATTGAGCAAAGGTCATGTTTTACTTTATTCTATTGGTCATTATATCATCTACCCTATGAGCTTTGTTTGTAATTCCTCTGTTACACATTATTGCTACCTCACATCCTGGCTAACTAGTTTTATTTTAATGCAGACACGACAGATCTCGATCAAATAGAATCTCCTGCAGCTAAACTATTAATTAATTTTATAACTATAATTTTAATACAATGTAAAATTACAATGATTCTCACAAGGCAAAAGAAATATAGTACTATTCCTTCTGTAAATTTACATAAACATTTTTGTCATTGCTGCTTTAGTCAATATAAGTATACATTGAGGCAATAGATTTACTTTTGATTTCATTCCATTCAGTACATCACATGTTTATAATATTTAGATAACCGATACTAAGTCCAGTATTATTTTTGTCATTATCAATCAACTAATAGCGGCACACGATACTGTTTACTGCACAAATCTCATCACAGCTCAGAACCAAAAATGACTCAGGTTCTGTATTTTGCTTAAAATAATTCCTTCTCTATCAAATATTTTACAGGACTACAATAAACATTTGAAGTTTTCAGCCGAAAGATTTTGGGAAAATATGGAATCTGAAGGCGAAAGAATAACATGCGACGAAACACACCCAAATTTCTGGCAGAGGAATGAGGAAATACCAGAATTTTACGATTCGATCAAGTTCAAACGGTACTAAATTTCATCCCTTCTAAAAATTAGTTAATTATTACTTTTTAGGGGTCAAGAATTTTTCCAAGAATATAAGGCCTCAATGGTGGCTGTTAGCATGTTCGGATTAATTGCCATTTTGCATGAACCAATCGGCACAAAAATACTACTCAACACAGAAAAGTCGAGTGATCGTTACAGTGCCTACAATAGATACATTGATACACTTAGACATGTCCTAATATGGTATAATACTGATTTCTCGCCAGGTTCAGAGTAAGATTTTTATAGAACTACAATCCAATACAATACAGAGATCCTCATGTATATTTGTAAATAAATAATAAAACTCGTGCCACATTTATAATAATTATTTATATCTTTAAGGGCATGGCTGTCTGTACTGAAAATAAAAAGGATGCATAATGCGGCTAGTAATAAAGCCGTTAAGGATGGATTGTATAGGATAAATCATAGATGGATGGGTGAAACCCTGTTTGGTTTCATGGGATTGGCTTTAACAAGAACAGATCAATTCGGTTTAGGTGCAGCAACGCATGAGGAATTGTCTAGTTTGGTACATTTCTGGCGGGTTATTGGCTGGATGATGGGAATTGAAGACAGGTATATAAAATACTATTACCAATCATATATGTGTATGTTGTACATATTTCGATCAAATTAAATCTGTTAAAACTTTTCCTTTGGTATATTGTAGTAATTTTTGTTGAGTCTTGTTTTAGGTTCAACATATGCAGAGAATCATTAGAAGAAACCCGGGCCATTTGCAACATGTATTTGGACAAATATCTCCGTAGATGGATCTATATTAGAGATCCAAGCTGTTATAAACTTCAAATGAGTTTGATAGAAGGCATGGCGACTGTACTGCCTGTAGATATAGAGCTAACTTATAATTTTGTCTTGGAACTTATTGAGCGGCCATCTGAGGAAAATCAACACTTATTTTTCAAGACAGATACGATTCGAGATGTCACCAGGTATATGTTTTGTTATGTGCTCCAACAACTGCAGATTGCAGCTCTTAGAAGAATTGTTAATGTGTATATTCAGTATTTGTTAGAAGGCCTAATGGAAGATGACATGACCGATAAGATATCTGGTAAAACAGTCTTTATCATGTTTCCGTAAAGAACTTTTGTATCTCGGTGATACTGATAATTGAACTAGTAAGATTGTTCTGTTATTCTAGTAAATATAAACTTGTTTGCATATACATTAAGTAATAAATCACAAACAATTTTAAGGAGCGGAATTTAGGTCTAACCAGAAAGGTCAAGCCGGGCCATTTTCAAAGCCGCACGAGATTTATTTTTGGAAAGCATTGACCAGTATGTGAATGTATGTATGTATGTGTTATCTTTCGAATAAAACCACTATCTACGCTTCAGCTACATACTACCTTATTCATAACAATGATTATAACTTATGTATATTACTAAAGCATAAGCGCTTTAGACAAAGGTGAATGAATGCTCAATAAATGTGTTCCTTCATCGCGCTTCTTCTTCTTTTGATCCGGCATCTTTGCAAGCCTTCATCATGCAAGCTGTCTGTATTCTCAAAGTGTGGGTCAATGGGTCACGGCAACATCTGAAAAAAATTTTAAGAGGCCAGGCACATTACTTTAACATACTATACACCAGTGTCAAACGCTGATGATCTGACATTACAGTCAATAGGATAAAAGTTTCTGTCAACTCCTGGCAAACTAGTTGTAATGCAGATACGATCGATCTCGATCAAATAGAATCAAATAGAATCAGCTACCCGACTCGCGAGGTACTAGATAACTAGTGTCTGCCACACGACTAAAAAACGTTTCACCGTGTGCGACGCGCATAAGAGTTAACTTTCAACAACATTTCGTCAGTGATCGTTAAAAACCAAGTAAGTTGAAACTGGTTTTCAAACTATACTGGTCTCTATGTACCAGTTGGTTAGGTACGAGAATCGTTTGAAAAAAGGAATCGACTTAATTGGTTTTAAACGATCACCGACGATTTTTAGATATATTATTATAAATTAAGGAATACATTTAGAAAATAAACTAACTTCCGGGTTATGCCGTGTGTCAAGATTTGTTAATGCTGACGTTTCGCGAATCATGTTGCTCGCTTCTTCAGAGCTAACGGAATACTTTCTAGCTCTGAAGAAGCCAGCAACATGGTTCGCAAAACGTCAGCATAAACAAATCTTGACACACGGCATAACCCGGAAGCAGTTTATTTTCTAAATGATTCTGGCCGTGAAAGTCTACGCACTTACTTAAGGAATACAGCTTTATCTGTTTTTTATTTATACTGTGTAACATATTTTTATATTCTTTCGCCATATGTGTCTTTTGTTAATACTATGTATTTACTTATAATGTAAGTGTAACAGGAGTATATTTTTGTTATATTTGGTATAATCACTGTTTTATTTTGTATTCTTGTATATAGTTTATAGATTTATATTGTTATATATATATATATATATATATATTCACGTGTATATACACGTGTATACAACCGTATACACGTGTATACGGTTGCTTCTTTGATCTTCGATCTTCGTATGACGGAATTGCCCGACAAATACCTTTCTCCTTTATATCTTACCGTCGATTAACCAGCTTACACATATATATATATATATATATATATATATATATATATATATATATATATATATATATATATATATATATATATGTATGTGCATATATTTTTGAAATATTTATTTTAATAAATAGTTTATTTCTCTGATTAAACCATTTTTTATTAACAAGCGATAAAATAATCTGGTATTGCACTTATAATTTTGAGTGAGAGTCGTGGAAAAATGTGTTGAGTTCAAATGGGCCGCCGATGAAAAAGTTGAGAGAAGCCCTGATCTATATAACAATCATATATAAACGGATTTCAGAACACTAAATTAGAAATTCTTCAAATCTTTATAAACATAAAGTAGAAACAGGTCACATTATTAATAATTTAACTTATTCACAAATGCAAAAATAACTATAAATTGGATTTATTGGAACAATAATACCTTCGAGAAATTAAAAATGTAAAAACGAGCGCTAAGATGACAATGCAAAATCATGCGTAGCATTGGAAAATCTCCTTTTTACATCGTTAGCGATAATTGCATTGAGTGCTTGTGTTTGCTTTGTCATTATTTAAGAAGGAATAAAAGTTTAAGTATTGCAAAGGAAACTGAGAACAGCCATAGTATCGCAACTAAGTGAATGTTACACTGGTTTTAAAACAAGACATAGTATCCAGTATCATGTCTTTACTATGAAGCAGATAATGGGGAAAATTCTGAACCTGGGAAGGAAAGCATTTGTTGGTATGGTTTGGGTCATCAAAAAACATCTAAGAAATACATAAGGAACTTTTTCTAGACATTGGTATACATTACATGAAAAAATCGTACTTAATCGATGTATTGTAGAAAATTAAAGGATCTAGAAATTTAGGATAACGCTCATTTCTTCCGATCAATATAAAGAAAGTCTCAATAGCTCTTAACGCAGATACTATATAGCACGCGAATTGTAATGCCCAACCAAAGGTATATACAAGCATTCAGCTGGGTTTGATATTTTTCGAAGGGTGTTGCTTTATTTGATTAATTCCATTCAATTCTTTTCTAAAAAAGTTACCTGATCTAAAAAAATACCGTGGAGAGAGTAGACATAGTTATGATTTGAACATTATAGTTGAATTTTTTTAAAAAATAAAATATTAACATGTGAGAGATTCACATAAAATGTGAATTTTTGTGTGGTTAAGTTTTACACAGTAGAAGCATACACAGTAGCCAATAGATTTATGTTTAATATGGCCATTGTTGCATCCGAACATCAGATATCTATAATATTTAGATATCTAATGCAGAGTCCAATATTATCTTTGTCATTATTAATCAATCAATATCGGCACTCAATACACAAATATATATAAATGTACATATATACTGTACAAACCGCATTACAGATCTCAGACGCAAAAATGACTGAGGTACTGTATTTTGCTTAAAATAATTCCTTCTTTATCAAACATTTTTCAGGACTACAATAAATACTGCTTGGATAAAAATGGCAAGTTTGCAGCAGAAAAATTCTGGGAATATATGGAATCTGAAGGAATGCGAGTAACATGCGACGAAACACACTCTAGTTTCTGGCAGAGGGATGCAGAAATACCCGAATTCTACGATTCAATGAAATTCAAAAAGTACGTAATATTACTTTTTTCTAAAGAAAACTTTTTTTAATTATTTTTTAGGGGTCAAGAATTTTTCCAAGAGTACAAGGCGTCTATGGTGGGTGTTAGCATGTTCGGACTAATTGCTATATTAAATGATCCAATCGGTACTAAAATATTACTAAACACAGGAAAATCGAGTGATCGTCACAGTGCGTTCAAAAGATACATTGATACGCTTAGACATGTGCTGATGTGGTACAGTAGTGATTTCTCACCAGGTTCAGAGTAAGATTTTTATTGAATTATTATTTTGAAATAAAGACGAATGTATATACGCAATATGACAATTTGACATATATACCAGCGATATATTTCACAATGACTCAGCAGTTCTGATTTAAAAATAGTTCAATCATCTTATCACCATTGCTCTGATAAGGCTTCTGTCTATAAACAAAAGATAACTTTGTGTATATTTTGTAAATAAACAAACCAACGTGTGGCATATTTATATTAATTATTTATAACTTTAAGGTCATGGAAGTCCGTACTAAAAATAAAGAGGATGCATAATGCAGCTAGTAATAAAGCTGTTAAGGATGGATTGTATAGAATCAATCATAGATGGATGAGTGAAACTCTGTTTGGTTTCATGGGGCTTGCCTTAACAAGACCAGATCGATTTGGATTAGGTGCAGCAACGAATGAAGAATTGTCCAGTTTGGTTCATTTCTGGAGGGTTATTGGCTGGATGATGGGAATTGAAGACAGGTATGTTGGCTCGGATTTTATCCCACCTTAAACGGTCCGATCGATACCTAATTGCAGCATGCATGTATATTTTGATAATCACTCACCATACGGAACATCATTGTCAACTGGTTGATTGAACAACGGGAAGAGATCTGCGATTCTCTCTCGGATGTTTGAATATCGACCACACAACATATAACAATATATAAATACCCTTTTAAACAGCTTTAACGATACATGTGTAGGTTAACTTACCTGGGGACCGCCGGTTCCCAGGTTGCCGGGATCGCACAGTAGTTGAAATAGTAATTTTGAACGCTCAGCACTGTTTTTTGCCCTAAAATAGAGTGAAATCAGAAAGAAGTGATTAAGTTTGGATATTTGAAAAATTTGTATTAAAATTCACCAACTTCATAGTTATTTTCGATATTCCAGTGGCGTCGCGGCAAGCTTTTGGTATACCGTATACGGCAGAAAGTAGAACACATGGGAAACACTTTTATTATCAATTTCTCAGAAAATTTTATTCTTGATAAAAGTGTCTGAATTGTCTTAATCTTAAAATGTAAATATTAAAATGTAAGTCTCTGCTTCCATATACCGGGTGTTACTAAAACTGTGAAAAACACTTGTGCGTGTGTGTGTGTGTGAAGTATCTTTACGTTCAAAGCAATGCAAAAATGTTATTTGAAACAGTATTTAAAAATACTATAGTTCATTAAATACAAAATTATAATATCTTTCTCCGTTGCATATACCGGGTGTTACTAAAAGATAAATATGTCTTAAGAGTACGTACCTTCATTTTCAAATCTATACAAAAATATTTGAAAAATGCATTTCGATAAGTCAGAAGGAATTAAATATGAAATTATAGTCACTTTCGACGCTGCATATACCGAGTGTTGCCAAAAAGAAGAAAATAACAACACAAAATTACCTTTATTTTGAAAGATGCGCAAAGTTTGTTTGAGAATGATGTTTAGAAATAGTATAAAGAAACCATAAATGAGAGATTATTGTCATGTTTCTGAATACACAAGAAATGATTTAAATTGTTTTAATAGATACATGAAATGTTTCTGTTCTTCTCTATTTTTATATTTAATACCTTCCACCTCCACTTCAGATAAACACTGCTTATTTTTTAAAATAAAGGTATTTTAATATGAAGTCATTTTCATAATTTTGATTAGCCCCGGTATAACAACGAGGGTGATTATAATTTCGTATTAGTACATTCTTAAATTTCTAAATAGCTTTTTCACATGACATTTTTGCTTATCTTTCAAAATCATGGTAGTTTACTCTTAAGCCATTTACAAATTTTTGAACAACACCCAGTACATGTGATATAATTTCGTATTTAATGCCATCTAATATTTCTAATCACTTTTTCAAATAACATTTTTGCAAAGCTTTTAAAATAAAGGAACTTTATTCTTAAGTATTTTTCATAGTTTTGGTAACGCCCGGTACATGCAAGCGGATAATTACATTCTAATATTTGTATTTTAGGTTCTAGACAGAAATAAACACTTCTGAAAAATTGTTAATACAAACTTTTTCCTTATGTGTTCAACTTTCCACCGGACACTAAATTTATGTGATTATTTACGGTAAGGATACGCCATTATGATGAAAGTATATCATTTCACAGTAAACAACATTATTACCGCTACCTAGTACTGTTTTTTTTTTCAATACGCGTAAACAGTAAACGAAATAGTAAATGACCAAGTACGGTCAAATAGATCCAAACTGACAAACCCGTGCCACAAAACTAAAAACTAAATAAATAAAGATGGGGCACATTCGGGCAGCTAATTCATTCTGTGCTTGATAAAATATACTATTGGCTACAAAATTATAGTAAACAGTTGTGTAAACAGTGATAAACTTTTGAGTTTATGTACAAAACATTAGGTAATGCTGTATAATCTATGAGATTGATTGACCATACAATAAATATTCATAATTCATAAACGCGATGAGTTATAGACAATTTTAAACATTCTCAATAAAGTACGTACCTGGCTGAATTTTATCCATTTCACATAACCTCAACCACTTCTAACAGAACGTAATAAAATAGACACAAACAAAGACAAATAATTGTAAGTTTTGCCTTGCTTTGATAACTATATTGACGACTCCTATGTCAATATCACTGGCTAGGAAACTGTATTAAGACTATCCATTTTAATACCACTCAGCAGGGCGCTATAATGACAACATTACTGGATAGGAGAGCTGTATTACGATTATTCATACCACTAACAAGGGAGCTGAATATAATTACAACAGCATTTATCATTCTTTATTAAATTCTCAGAAATAAATCAAATTAACTAAATTGAAACTTTTCCTTGCATTTATTGTAGTAATTTTGGTATAAATGAAAATTGTTTTAGGTTTAATATATGCAGAGAATCTCTTGAAGAAACCCGAGCCATATGCAACACGTTTGTCGACAAATATCTACGTAGATGGATCTATATTAGAGATCCAAGCTCCTATAAACTTCAAATGAGTTGGATAGAAGGCATTGCGACAATAATGCCCGTAGATATAGAGCTTACTTATAATTCTGTCTTGGACCTTATTGAGCGACCATCTGAGAAAAATCAACATCTATTTTTCAAGACAGACAGGATTCAGGAGACCTCCAGCAATATGTTTCGAGCTTTGCTCAAACAACTGGAGATTGCAGCTTTTAGAAGATTTGTTAACGTGTATACTGGGTATTTATTGCAAGGACTTATGGAGGATGAAATGACCGATCGTATATTTGCTGGACAAACAGCCTTTATCATGTTTTCCTAAAGAACTTTTGTAACTCTGTGATACTTATAACTGTACTACCAATATTATTTTATTATTCTAATAAATATATACTTGTTGTGTATACAGTAAGTAATACATCACAAACAATATAGGAGAGCTGACTTTAGGTCTGGACTTATTTCGAGCTACGTTAAGTTTAAACACGCACGATATTTACTTTTAGAAGTCAATTTTCAGTACAACACCTTACGGCAATGGACAAATTGCGAGACAGGGTGGCCAACGAGATAAAGTAATAAAGAAATATGTCTGAAAATCCATTGCCAACATTTGGTTTAAATTAAAAATAATTATAATTATAATCTGAATATTGATTAATTTGTGAATAACAAGCCCTTCAGATAAATGACTACAAAAGCAGTTCATTTTGTCATTTGCACATTGGAATGATTTGGTTTAAAAAAAATCAATCGTAGATACAATGAGAATTTGAAAGTGATTTACAGTCACTTCGCACCTTCCAATCATAATAAAAACGGTTTGTTTTAAGCTAATTTGCATACAGGCAAATTAGCAAACATAATTCAAAACTGTAACATATTAATAGTCAGTAGCGCGACTTGGTTCGCTGTCGTATTTGAAACTAATCCACACTGTCCAAGAATACGTTTAGAAAATTCGTTTAAGTTTTCAGGTTCAGCTCATGTCCTGCATTATTTAGTTGACATTTAACTGCTTTGCTTTGAAAGTATACTATCTACAGAATACTACAACCTAGGCAGTGGTAAACTGTAAATAAACTTCTCAAACGATTTCAAGCATCACAGCAAAGCAGTGTTGTTCAATGTATTATTTAGATGCGAATCTTGTTGACATTTTAAGGAAAAGCAAATCTGCTGTTGCAATAAAGTATCTATGAACAAAAAATTGTATTATATTTATCTTCTCGCAAATCGTCTTAAAGCTAGTGGTATTATAATGTTTGATATTTTTTAGGTTTTGGAGAAATCTGTAATGTAATCAGAAAAAAAGAACTTACGAATTTTGGTTGTTTCTTGCTATAAACACAGGTCAAAATAGAATTGATCTAGAAAACATATTTCTCTATACGTGTACAAAATTCCATCGCAAATATCAATATTTGAAATTTGCTTTTCTCAAACCGTATTTTGTTGTATTATTCATCCCAGTACAATTCGAACATTTGTTTGTTATTTTCTTGGGACTTAAGATTTGTCTTATTATTCATAATAAAATAATTAACCTTTTTAATATATTTGTCAGTTAATACAAATTTATTTATTTAAAATAGTTATTACGTAGAATATTTGAAGAATTTATGTTCAAGGAAAAACTTCATATTTACAACATGAAACAATAACGAAATAAACTTTTTATTTCATCTTAAAGTGTTTATTGATATATGACAAAACAATAAAATGCTAGTAATCAAGTGAGTATATTTTGTTTAAACAAAATAAATATAATAAATATCTTTCAATTTAAAAAATGTGCACCAAACCAAAGTCCTATTGATATTAATTAATACAATATTTTTTTGATATTTATCCACATCCTGGAATTTGTCGATTTTCGACTTTTACTATGACGATATTTGATATTATTGACATCTGTCCCGCTTTCCCTGAATCAAATTCTGGTCACCTTAGACATATTCTGCCTGCATAAGGTTTTACTTCGGCCACGTCTTGCACCCACTTTGTACTCACCACCTACCGGATTAACGATATTTGTCTTCCCTTAAAACATTCGCAACTTTGATATCCTAAAGCATCAGACTGATTATTTATTATTTTTATTTCACACTTTAAAAATCTAGGGGCGCAAATGCAACCCCGGTTGTCTTGCAATTATTGCAATCAATCTTATTGTTACGCTACAAGGCGCAAATCATTAAAGTGCTGATTCTTGGACTATAATAGTACACGTAAATTTTTGCGGCTTGATTTTGCGTGCCATATACAGGCTGTTTCTTAAGACAATGCTAATATTTAAGGAGGTTATTCTTCGGTCCACTTTGAGAAAAAAAATTAATATGAACATATGTCCTGAAGGTCTTAACTTTTGAACTACAGGGTGCTAAAGTTTTAAGAAAAAATTCTCTTTTTTGTTATCTTTCCAAAATGTGTTTTCTTCCTTTATTCCTTTAATTTTATAATTTTACCGTTTAAAAATTATTCTCTTAAATAAATTTTTGTTTAAAGTTGTTAAATTGTTTTTTCTCGTAAGAGGTTCAGACATGGAAATAAATGAATTTTATTTTATTAAAAAAAAACAAGAGACCAGATTTGGTAAGAAAGGAATGAGGATATCAAAAATAATTTTTACTTTAAGAAAAGGAAGTGGCGTATCATTTTTCTCTTTAAAATGATTCACTACAAACCACGCACGAACGCCACTGGCAAGAATAAAAAAGTATGCTGTACAGCAGAAAATGCCTTTTGATGCATAGAAGATGTGCCCTACGTTTCACAAAAATATTTAGAGTCGTACCAAAGTTATCATAAAAAAAAATTTTTTTCTTAAAACTTTAGCACCCTGACCTTTAGGATACATGTTCATATGAATTTTTTCCCTCAAAATGGACCCAAGAATAACCTCCTTATATATAAGCATGTTATTAAGAAACACCCTGTATCCTGTATAAATTTTATGCGCTGGCATTAAATTTATGACACTTTTTTATTATAGAGATGAGGACGAATAGGAATAGTACTAGAATAATAACTTTATTGAACATGACAGTAATAAAAGTAACTAGTAATTAATACTCAAAATTAAGACATGAGACCAAACTACAACCACATTGAAGATTCTATTTGTTTGATATATTAGAAGTATTATCACGCTATTATGGACCAAAATAATCCAAAAGAAGCTAACGTTTAACATCGGAATATCCTGCATAATAAGAATAAGTCATCGTTGAATCTCTCATTTCCCGTTTGCCAAATTATAAATGTAAATTTTAATTACGAATAAAAAGAACAATCCAGGTGTTATCTTAACACTAAAACGCAAAAACCTTCAAACGTACCCACCAACGATATAAAAAGAACGCGGAGGCGCAAAACTTGAGGGTTAAGTATAAGGGGGTGCGTCGAATGGCATAATTAAGAGCATTATTGCCTGCCATCTAGCGCCAAAGAGCGAACAATCGCCACCCCTTCTTTCCTTCTTATTTGCGAGAGGCTGCCTCAGTTGCCTGCCATCACAATCCCTTGCATGCAAAATGAGAAAACCGCACCAGCGTTCATTCACTTACTTTCCATTTTAAATTAAAATTTCACTTTGTATTTGATGCGATCAAAGCTAAAGTGAGAACGCGAGAGACTCGGTATGAGGAACGTTTGTTCGTGCGCTCCTCTTTAGTGATTCCAGTTAGTACTCGCGGTTTTGGTTTCACGTTGGGGGTTTCCATTGTCTGAAAGGGTCTTTCGCAATTCGAACTGATGTGTTTTTAGATGTGGGAGGTATAATGGCTTTTGTTGGGTTTCTTGAACATGTTATTTGTATTGCTTCTATTACATATTGTCATTTACTGTCGTGAGATATAGCTGGCCAACATGTTGGACAACCATGGCCAAACCAACGAATCATAAATATTATTTAAATTATTTAGGACTGGTACTTGATTGAATTTAAGATTTTTAACTATGTTAAGATCTACAAGTGGTTAAAATTGTTTGATTTATTTTATATTTGGGAAGCCTCTATTTATCCGGACCTATCATATTAGAAGTGCTAATTTACATCTAATAATTATCAAAAAGTGATTTTTGCTCTTATGTTTATGTTATAAATAATTATCCCATAAGTTCGAATGCATAGAAAAAGAAAGTTCATTTAGCATTTGTTTACTTTTAATGTGGACTCTTAGCTATCATATTTTATATTTATTGCCAATATAATTAAACAAATGATTTGTAAACGCTCAAAAACAAATTCAATAGCGGTAGGTGAATAGGTTAAGAGAAGATGCGCGAACGTCAGAATCTAGAGGAAACAAAGAAAAATATGAGCCTCCATAACCGGGAGAAATGTGCTGGAAAGACAAATTTTCTTGATGACATTTCCATCTGCACGGATCCTTTGAAAGCTAACGCAGAGCGATAGCGATTTACATGCATCACGAGCTTCCCTTCAGACCTTTTGGTTTGCGCTTCACCCCTTTCACATTCCGAAATAGAATTAATTGTTTTTTTTTCTAGTAAATAGTAAAAATCAGAAATGGAGCGGTATATAAAAAGTCAAGTACTTATTCACTAGAATTTAATAAGTGTTAGCCACTAGGCTAACACTTATCTCAGTGTCCTTCTACGTACTGAAAAACTAACTCCATCCAAATTTTGAGTCTATCGGACATTGGGAAAGCGATCCACAAGGGCTTTGATTATGCAACAAAATAAATATTACTGCATAAAAAATCCGCATTTTTCTTTCCATTTATCATTTTATGTTCTTATTTTATTTTAATTAGTTATATTCTAATTATGATAGCAAAAACGCATTTATCAGTAGATAAAAAAAGTGTGCACTTGTCTCTAATAGGCCCACTGATGTCCAATTTTTACTTTGCCCTAAACAAGAAGCACTTCACTCACTGTGCTTTGCTTTTTACACATTTTACTGATTCACTAGTTCCAAGCGTTTAGTTCTTTTTACTCTTCTCAACAGGTTCTGGTTGTCTAGTAGCTGCAGGGCCTCTACGTTGACGTGATGGCTTAGGTAGAAAACTCACTGATGCGATAAGCGACTAGCAATACGCGACGGCCTATAAGTTTCTATGGAAACATAGAGCCGCGATACACGGCGGCATATAATGTTTCTATAGAAACATAATATAGGCTATTGCGAATAACAAGGCGCTTATCGCATCGGTCAGTTTTGTGCCTTAGGCCAGATTAATGCCTAGACGAATCTTTTTATGTCTTGGATGACTTTTAGCACAACAAGATCACTGTGCAAGTCACTGTTCCGTATACACCAAGGAGCGTTAACCATACTCCTTAGTACTTTATTTTGAAAAGTCTGGATCCCTTGTATATTGTCTTTTTTCCGCGAAACCCCAAAGCTGGATGCCTTATAACCAAATCGGTTTTAGTACTTGGTTGTAAATTTGTAGTTTGTTTGTACTGAGAGCTGAGAGTTTCTTCCCAGAAGCCAGTACAGTTCTTTGCATTTGAGGCCAAGCTCTACTCTTTTCTTCTTAATATGTTCTTTCCACCTTAGCCTTTTATCCAGAGTCATACCCAAATACTTTGCAGTGTTCGCATATGGAACTGTGGCGTCGTTAATCTCGAACCTTATCGAAAGCTTGTGTCACATGATTTCCCTATGATATCCGTAATTCTATGGATTTCTATAGTGGAATGCTTTTCTCTAAAGCCAAATTGGTGATTAGGAATTTCCTTTCTCTCAATGATGGAAGGTTTCATTCTCTTTAGAAGCAGCTTTTCAAAGAGCTTCGATATCATTGGTAACAGTGATATTGGGCGACATGATTTGGCCTCATTCGTTGATTTGCATAGTTTTGGTATCATGATACTTCTGCTACATTCCAGACATGGGGGACGTACTTTAATCTGTATGATGCATTTATTAGATACGTCAGAATAACAATACCTTTCTTAGGTAATTGTGTAAGAGCATCTTCTGTGATAAGATCATATCTAGGTGCCTACTTTGGATTCAGGTTTGGCTTGATTTCTGTGGCAACTTCCCTTGGAGTAACTAGCTGTATAGCTTCTTCTTCCTAGGTTATATCTTCACGGACGAAAAATAAAAGCAACTAATATTTTGTTTGTTTACTACTTAATTACTTTACTACTAATTATAATTAAATCAGAACAACACCTACTTAACTATTGAAAAACGTTTATATACATTACATGTTAGTATGGGAAAATAGTGACAAACAGTATAATTGTATAATAGTACAATAATAAAAGTATTGTCGTAACTGTTACGAAATTTTATTAAAATACCAACCAAAATCAGTATTAATATTGAAATGATTGTGAAAATTTTGAATATTTTTGATATCTTCGCTAAATAATTTTTGTAGTTAGCTCCTGATATATTTAGCAGCTCGTGCACCATCAATCGTTTTTGTCATGAGAAATGTCCGTATCGATAAACGATAGCGCCGCAATTCTTCCCCCCCCTCCTTGTACAGTTTATTGATGCCTCAATTTTCTTTTGTTTTGTAAAGAGTAACCGTAGATTGTGTCTGGGTTGAAATAATTTTTGTTAATTGTAACCCATGGAGACTGACGAGGCCGTTGATTTTGTCATTTTGTCAAGTTCTTTATGCAGAACTTATTTCTTTTAAAACTAGAACTAGAACAAATCTTGAGGCAAGTTTACCACAATGACTTTTTTTTATTTTTACCACATGTATAAATAAATAATTATAGCGAATATTCGATTTCGATTATATTCAAGAGGACCCACTATAAGCTCCGAAATCATCTTAATAAAAACCAGCGGTCGCACCCATACCTAAATCGCTGCAAGTAAAAACGCAAATCTGTCAATTTTTGCTCGAAAGCGTAATAATTAAAAGCTATTCAGTTTCCCAACTGAGACGGAGATCGGAAATCTAATAAATTTTCTTTAGAAGGGCCTAATGGACAAGTCGAATCTTTAAGGAGCCGTGAGAGTCAGCTGTCGATTGTGTTAAACAACTGGTTGACAAGTAGGTCTACGGGGGATATCCGAACCCCTCCATTCTCGTTCCTCCAAAACTTACCGACTACCGCTTATCAAGTTTTAGGGGATGCAACGCTCGCCTGATTGAATTTTGACTTAATCTGACAACTTACGAATTGAATTCCGTGCAGTCTTTCGGAGATTATCGCGCTCTAAAGTTGGACAGCCTTAATTGTTAAATTGTCGCTCTTTACGGAAACTGATTTAAATTCAAATTTGTATCAACTTTATAGCAGCGTTCTAAAACATTATCGTTAGTAAGTCACATATCTTAGTGATCTGCAATAAAACGTTACATGTTTCTACCAGTACTTCAAATCCGTATGATTCTCATTTAAAATATCTTGGTATATTTCATAAAAGTTTTAGAAGTTAATGGGTTGTCTCTAAAAATTTCAATTTGTTCAAGAAGAGCCTTCAGAACCGCTTTACTCAGCATAAACTGCTTATCTTTCTTTATTTCTATCGGTTGCGAAAATATTGAGAATTGTGTTTGAAGGTTCATAACTCCGAACCGACAGTGAACAAAAAGGAAATTAAATAAAGTGCTTTATACTGGCGAACCATTTCCACATATCATGAATGGGTATGAAAATTTTATACCCAGCCGTTTAAACATAACCGCGAGAGAAGTGTAAAAAGACACCCGATTTTAGCAGTTTAATAAAAACGTTCGACTTTCCGCTATTTTTTTCCTCCTACACAGGTTACCACGCAAATTATTTTCAGGTTAGATTTAGAACCTTTTCTATAGATTGGCGTTTTTATTTTCTTATTTTTGTTTTTAGATAAAGCCTGTAATTTAGCTTTTTATAGACGTAGCACGTAAACAATCCTTATTTACCGTGATTCGCATACATTACTCGTGGGCTTCGTATTTGGATAGCGCAACTAAGGATCCGCCTCCGACAAGGCGGAACTTTCGCTTGTTTTTCAACCTCCGCCTCCGCCTTCGCCTCCGTCTTTTTTTAGCGGAGGTACAAGCGGAGGTATGAGTGAAAGACGCGACGTGTGTCATGGGCGTATTTGTTGTAAGTTTGTTGTATTGAAGTTTGTCGGCCATATAACCGTAATAAATCACCAACCCAACCCAGCCCATCGTATGTTAATCATCTGTTTTTAATAGTCGAGTTCAGATATATGTACATAAGTTCTCCGTGTTCAAGTCCGCTACCCATATAAATCCAACAAATTGCCAACCCAACCCATCTTATGTGTTACTGATTATGAATAATCGATTATTAAAGGAGAAAAATTTTTGATAACCTTTGCCCCCGCCTCCGCTTCCGCCTCCGGGAAAGTCGACACTTGACCTCCGCCTCCGTCACCAAAATGTCACCTCCGTTACATCCCTAATCGCAATATGTGCAACACGGTGGCTATATTCACAATTCCAGGCCCGTAGTAAGCCCTCTGCTCAGTATTCGGTATGTATTTTCTTGGGATTTTTAAATGGGCCAATACTAATAATGGGCCAATGTTAAAAATAATGCGTTGACACTGTGATTGACAGTGGCGTAACTAGGAGTGACTAGGCCCGTGTGTGAGCTGAGGCCGTGAATAATACAACAAAATACGGTTTTGAGAAAGAAAAAGATCTAAAAAAATGATATTTATTGGTGGAATTTTGTACACGTATAGAGGAAGTGTTTTTATAACTTCCTTATTTCAGACTACATGAAGATTTTCAGAAACCTAAAAAATATCAAATATTCACAAGCATCCATATGCATGCTAATGATTGCATTAGTTCAGTTTTAGAATTATGTTAACTAATTTGGCTTGAATTAAGTTTGCAATTTAAATTAAAACAAATTAGAACCATTTTTACTAAAATTGAAAATGATTGAACGACATGCTGTCACAAAAATTAATTTGGCTAAAATTTTCTCTCTGATCGAATGTGTGTCATGTTTCTTGTTTTGTACCCATGGATTTCATCTGATTTTGTTAGTTTTATCTCAGTTTTTATAGTTTGTTTGTCAATTTTGTAAATAAGTATTATTTTGTGTAGGATTGTCATCTGTTGCACTGTTTGTTCGTTTGCAATATTGTGTACATCATGTGTCGGTGTTCTTCTGTCTAAGGAATATAGTGTCTTGAGTATTTTATTTTGTTGTATTTGCAATTTGGTTATATTGTCCTGCTTTGTTTCCCCCCAGATATGTATCATGTAGTTCATGTTTAATATGTATAGGCAATTGTAAATTGACTTTCTGAGAAATTCCGTAATGAGGTGTTTTACTTTATAAAGTGCAGCTATTGTCTTTGCGTTGTTAGTTCTTAGTTTGTCCATATGTGCGTCCCAGCTGAGGTTGTCTCTTATTAATAGGCCCAAGTATTTGACTTTCTTAGTTTGTGTAATAAGCGTGTTATTGAATACTATATTTAGCTGTACGTCTTGTTTCTTGCCTGTAAATATCATATAATCCGTCTTTTTTCGTTAACGGTTAGTAGATTAGAATTGAACCAAGTCTCCATCATCTGTATGTCTTCGCTTATTGCTTTTGCAGTTGTTCTTCGGTTTTTGCGGAGTAAAGGATGCAAGTGTCATCAGCATACATGTATGCCGAGCCTTTCAGAGGTAATTCGAAGACATCATTTGTGTAAAGAATGTACAAAGTTGGTGGTAAAATTCCTCCTTGTGGTACCCCATACTCCGCATAGGCCGTTTGACTGCAGCTCTTATTTATCTTGGTAATTTGTGGGCGGTGTCTTAAGTATGTGTTTATAATGTTTAGGAACTTTCCCTCTACGCCGATGTTGTTGAGCTTTTCTATTATTTTGTCCTTCGATATTGTATCTAAGGCCTTCTTTAAATCAATAAATATGCACACTGCTATCTCTTTCTTATCTAATCGTTGCTTTATATCATTTATTAGATATAGAGCGGCAGATGTTGTTCCAGAGCCCTTTTGGAATGCATATTGTTTCTTGTTAATTATTTTGTTTTTATTTAAGTGGTTGTTCAATCTCCTTTGCCATACTTTCTCGATTATTTTACTAAGGGTCGACGTTAGGGCAATTGGACGATAATTTTCCGATTTATTCCTCTCTCCGCTCTTGTATATGGGAGTGATTATTGTTTTCTTCATATATTCTTGATATATTCCGGTCTCGAGGACATCGTTGATTAGGCGTACCAAAGGTGTTATTAATATGTTTCCATGTTCTCTTATTGTGTTCGTTGATATATTATCAAATCCGGGCGCTTTATTTTCTTTCAATTCCTGAATTATTTCTTCAATCTCCTGTACGTTTGTTTGACTTATATTGACTTATATTTAAAATTTCCATTCCGCATGTGTCACCATATTCTATACTTACCTACATAAATTTTACTATGCTACCGAATTCTCATTGTATCCACGACTGGCTTTTCGACCAAATTGTTTGTAGTAATTTAGTTGAAGGTCTTGTGGTTCACAAATTAGTCAATAATATTAAGTTTACAATTAATAAGATTCCTAAGATTCATATTTTCCTTTGTAAATAAATCAATAATTTTTAGACGATTGACGATGAACAATTTTAATTAATTTTGTCTTATTAATATTTATTAAAGTTAAAGATAATTAATTTATTTATTAATTTTATATTCATTATAGTTTTTATTAAATTATTACTAAAATTATAAAAATTTACTGCTACTGCTTTTCAGCGAACAATTTGAAGACGAATAATTGGACCAAATAATAATTACCCTATATAGTAAAAATTTTCTAAACAACGGGACATTTTTAAAACTGCTAGGGACAAAACATGAAAAGACGGGACTGACCCGCCAAAAGCGGGACGTCTAGTAACCTTAACCATAACCCAAAATCCGCTCGAGCAGAACTACGGGAAAGCGCTAGTCTTATATTTTTTCTGTTCACATAACCTAAAGAATTCATTTAGAACTTTTAGGTAGTACAACAGGACATACGTACGTGTCCTTAAGAGTTGACTGTATATCATGTAGCGGAAGCGGATCATTTCCTGTGAACACAACATTCTCTCAAACCCGGATTTAGTAGCGACGTGCGGGGGAATTTTCTATTGTTACAAGACCGGCGCCCGCCGTCAGTTTTCCCGAATAACCGTTTCGCGTATGTTTGCGCGCTGTCAATACAATTTTCCAAGGGACCCTGAGCAGCGGAGCGCGCACCACCTCTCCCGACGAAATGTAAACTTTTATTACAATTTGATGTCCTGATGCCGCTACTATGCACACATACGTGTATGTATACTTCAAGAGGGAAGTGGAGAAGGAAAAGGAAATGTATAAATCGATAGGCGGGTTTAAAGGACGTTGTAGGAATGTTTGTTCATAGAGAATTACTTTATTTGTTAAGAAGTGTAGTGGCTATAGGCACACTGTCCAATGGTCCATGCCATTAATGAAGACCAAATAATGATTATTGTATGCTAGATAAGGATAATTCACAATATAATAACTAATAAATATTGAAAAAAGACGAGCTAATGCGTTGTATAAATGTTGCTAAAAAGAGGCAACTTGAAATCATTTTCTGATTGACAATAGAATAGAAGGAGTATATTGAAACATATTAGTATATCTTTTTTTTATTTTAAATTTCAGATTGATGACAACGTCTATTTTGGCATGTTCTTGTGTTATGTGCGTGTTTCAGTGTTAACACTGGTCAACAAATTTTAATTTCTTGTCGGGAACTTACCTAAATATGCCTTTTCGGTTAATTGTACATGCTGATTTTGAATATGGCCACAAAAAAGGGTGGCAGTGGTCTCAATCTACCATAATTTTGATAAATTCTCCACCTCATTTTACTACAAATGTTGGTGTTGGTAAAAAATAAATCAAAACAACTTTCTTGAAAAAAAAATACAATTTATGATGTTCATTTTCTAACAAAAAAAAACATCAAATAAGTTTATTTTCGAAGAATTATAAGAAAATATTTAATAAGCTCACGAACACAAAATTCCGAACACCTACTAGGTAATTCATACTTTTTAGGTAATTTTGATCTATATTGCAAAACTGTATTAATATTGTTGGTTGAATAACCTCCAATAACCTCCTCGTCTAATAATGCTTTGCTTTATTTAGGTACAAACGTTATGAAACTGGATAAAGAACAAAAAGATGTGCTGATGTGATGACATAAAATATTTCCGTTACTGTTAAGACAATTAATACATCTAACAAAATTAGCAAAAAAAATTAAGGGTTTACATTAGGAAAAGCAACAGTTTTTATTTTATTAATTGAAAATCGACTCAATCAAAGAGTTTTTTAAAATAACAAACCGTCTCAGAGATTTTCGACAAATATTCAACAAATTTGTATCGGGTTATCTCTGAATTATTCTATACTATAAAGTATTTTTATGTGTCCGACGTCCGATCAAAATTCATTGACTAGTTTTTTTAGATACATCGCCGAGAATATCTAAGAGTTTCGTTGCGCGTGTAATGATGAGTTCAATAATTATGTTGGTTAATCGCTAATTCGAGGAACAATGTAGAAGACTTGTTTAAGTATTTCTGTAAATGTTTTTTTTTCTTGGCTTTCGTGCTAAGGTGTCTATCTACGCAACAAACGTTGTTTGGAGACACACTGATGTATACCGGGTGACCCACGTCATAGGTACTCCCGTTTATTTTCTTTTGTTATTAAGCTGGATGAATGAAATTTGGGAATGTGTTAATAGACAAAAATGCCATTCTTTGGGATACTCTTGAGGTTAATATGACTTCCGGTTTTTCCGGAAAAACGTCATCATTGTAATTTTAAATGGTACCCTATATTCCTTTGTGATATTTTCAATCAGGATGACATTCTGAACACAAAAACATATCGATCGTCAATTTTTATCACCAAGGCAACGTAAAAATAACTTTTTTGTGTATTAATCTAGGTGGCTATGTATTGGTGAAAATAGTCGAAAATTGTCAAATAAATACTAACTAAATCGATTTTGGCCGACATTGCATTACTGGCGCCCTCTAGCGTGATTTAATTGGCTTTTGACAAGTGAATCATGTCAGGGTGCCATTTGAAAAATCGACTTTTAGTACTTTTCTCGAATTCAACTTTGATCTTATAATTTGAACAGCCTGTATAACTTTTAGAAGAATTCTACCGATGTGTCGATAATATGTTACCTCCACAACAATTTTTCCGGACAATTTTTTTCCAACGGTCACAGGGAATAATTTATAAGTAATTGAAAGTAACCGTGCAGCTGTCATTTGTTAATGAAAAAAATTAATATCTCAAAAATGACATGTTAGGTAGAGGGAACGTAACATAAAATTGATCTAAAATTTAATGAAGATTCATTTCCGGTGTAACGGGAAGTAACCGAAAACTCAAAATATTTTAGTTGAGACGATCGTGTCCAACAGTCCACAAATTTTTAATTTATCATTTTATTTGATTCTCCATATACTTCTAATGGCAGCTCGTCGTGGGAGACCCTGTATATGTAACTTGGATGACTCTCTCTTAATAGTAGTTTTCCTATATTCGTATTACTGCATGTTGTACATACATGGCCTATTAATTCCTGTACCAATTGTTCTCCTATCAACTTCAAAGATGACCGAATTGAGTTTTTAACACTATCTTGCTTTCTATTGATCAGACGATTATTAAGTATTTTCTAGATCTTTACTTTCTCTACAAAAGAAAGTATACAGTCACAGTGGTTGAAATAGGCATTTATCTTGCGAGATGAAAATAAATTTTTAACACAAAAGTTGTTTGGCCTATCAGTTCCTACAACGTAAAATTATTTTCATTTATACTGGGTGATGAATTTAGGCGTGGCAAAAAGAAGATGTATTATTTTTTTAATGGGTTGACTTGTATATTATAATATATTATAATTGCGAAGACAATTTTCTGCTATACTCAATTTTTATTTAAAAATTGGCTGTTGCAGGCCTTTTTCGATAACTTCGTAATACGACATTTTTGCAGATATTTTCTTACAACTTTATCAGAAAATAACCGAAACTAATAGGGAGGTAATACTACCCAAATATTCGATAGACTATACAAGGTGTTCGTTGCACGTAGTCAATTTTGATATTTTTAAATGGCTTTTTCTTGAGTTTTTTAAATGGAGCGCCCTGTAATTTCTGGTTGCATTTACCATTAAGTTGTCTTTAATTTATGTTAACTATGGCATATATCTATTTCTACCCGTTTTCGTAATATTTGGAATCTAAACAAATGTGTAATAAAGTATACCAATATCGTGCTTTAATATTACACCCGTTTCAAATAATACCTATAAGTCTGGTTTCATTGCCATATTACTTTTGTTGTTCGTAATTTAATTTGTTCTACATTAATTATTGTTCTCTCTCATCGTGTATCAACTCATTATATATCTATCACGACATTGTCAATGTCTGTACCAACATCTATGACAAATAAATTATTATTATTAAATGAAAGCATAATATTTTATAATAAGAAAAACAATACCAAGCAGTTGAAACTTGGCCATTTCGGAGATATGACCTTCGGGAGATTAAAAAGTATCTCCTGTAAATACCCACCGTGTTATAATACATGTTTCCGTACTATTTTTATAATAACTTATTAAAAACTATAGCTTAGAGCAAATAATAAAATTATATTATCAACCTTTACGACAAATATATTCTTCGTAGTCTCTGAAATTAATTTTTAGTGGAAGCCCTTCAGTGTCTATACGGCGAACTTTTTAAATGGAGATATATCGGGTACGCTAACTAGACGTACGGTCCGCTATTGTAAAAGTTTTAGTTCTCGTCCGGGCATGGCGCCGACGCAAAATACAGATTGATGAAGCAAAGTGCATTTAGGTAGGCGGGTCGGGTCGGTTAGGTCCCACACACACTTTATGAGAATAAATCGGCGACCGCCAGAGACCAATTTATTGTTATTATGCGATCAAGGTCTTAATGTGAAGTAACCGTTCTTGAGGTTTTCGTTTTTTTCCCTCTCTCAGCTAGTCGAAAACTTCACCCGCCGCTATAACTAACGTGAATCTGGAGAAAGACCCTTTCTGGAAACCTCCACATATAAAAAATGCTTAGGTCCGGTAATTTTACCTTTCCATGAAGTTGAAATCTAAAAAATCTAAAAAAATCTACAAATAACGTCTCCATAGAGAGACTACGCACAACGAAACGTTGCCTCAATTCAAAGTAACCTTTGTTAACTGAAAACAACGGTTGCTTATATGTATGTATACGCAAGAATATATATCGTTCATTGAACAAAACCGTTGTTTTCACCGGTTGTCTTTCTTTAAGATTGTCCAATTTTAAATGGGTACTATTTACTTAACTAAAGAATTTGATCTTTTAACTAAAAGTGTTAGATAGTTAGATTAATCAGCTCTTGGATTAAACCATTCACTTCTTTTAAAAATGAACATGTTTTTAGGAAAGCAATAATATTTTACATGAAATCAATTAACAAATATCATCCAAGAAATAATATTGTTATTTTCCAACTAGAGAAGGAACCCGGTCCCTTCTTATTGTATTTCCACCAATACTAAATCTGTGTGTTTGTGACATTTGACATTTGTGACATTGTGACATTTGTAATTTAGACAAATTTACAGTATAATAGCACAATCAACTGCATAGACATGTATGCGGTTATATACCTTCTATGAGATCACGCTTACGACGAGACAACTAAAGCTCCATCTATCGACATCCTTCACATTATTTCCAAAACGACCTTCAAAGCAATCGTACTCTTAAATCAAATTGTTAGGTTGTTTGATATTAAAGAAATATTCTGATTACATGTTTGTGTTGTCTTAAAACATATTATGTGAAGAATGTCATTTTCATAACAATATACAACCATTTATCTGTGTGTAGTGTTGGCAAGTTCAGTTAACATGTGTAAACATAAACAGTCCGGCAAGTTTAGTGGCGGATAGCACTTTTCACTACTAAACTTGCCACAAATATTCCAAAACAAACACAGATTAACTTGGTGAATATACAGGTGAATATGCAGATTCACCGAAACTCTGGCCAAACTATGCAGGTCAACGAATCCAGATAATTGACAACCTCTGCTCTAATTTACAAGCTCTATCTTCCGGTCACACAGGTGTGTGTGACCGGAAATATTTCCTACAAAAGACGCGGTCAGTGTCAAACGCTGATGTTTTGACAATACCTACTGTCAATAGAATCAAAATATCTGTCAAATCCTGGCTTACTAGTTTTAATTTAATGCAGACTCATGAAGCCAAACAATTAATTTTCTATATAGTATGATAAAGTCATGTGCCTGGCAACACCAGATATTTTCATGATAAAATATAAGTTATTTTATCATGAAAATATCTGGTGTGGTCAGGTCATATTATATAGAAACTGGTAAAATTAAGACTAATGCTGTCAAGGTATATGCTATAAAAAAATTTCCAAAACCCAAACATTTAAAACAATTGCAGTTATATCCAGTAAACTAATATTATCACTTTATTCCCAATTTAACGTCCAAATTAAAACCTTTGTATAATTTACCTAAAAACGATGTAAAATTCCAGTGATTCAATGAATGTAGAGATAGTTTTGAGGAGAGTAAAACTCTACTGTTAAATAATAATATGCTAGAAAGTTATGATCCAAACAAACCCATGCATAATTACATCATGTGATGCAAGCATCAAGGTCTATCTATATGATATAATCTGGAGGAAGCATGTAAAAGGAGTGGGGGCGGCCAAAAATCCTGGGATCATCATAGGCTCCTGAAGTTAGGTATTCTAGTGATCATCTAGTGTGACATCTAGCTTCAGGTGTATTTTCTAATGGTTTCCAATGGTTTCTAACCTATCAGCAGCATAAATAAACAAGTGTTGTGTTTGAGATCTGCGTTGGAATTGTGTTTAGTACATACATGTCTTAATTATAAGTTAATTATGAAATGTAGGCATTTATATTGTATTGATGTGTGTGTCAGTATTGATGTGAATCAATTTCTGTAGTTCATGTTATGCGTTATAAACTGATTATTACTTTGCATTTTAATTACTAAAAATAGATCATAAACAAAAATCATGTGTCGACGTTAAACCTCTTAAAATTATTAAAAGTTAAATTCAAATTTTTTAATTTGCCGCGCGTTGGCCCTCTGTATGGCCCTATGAGAACTAATTTGCTTTCGACCCGGTTTTATCGTGGTGGGGCGTACAGCATTATGCCTCCAGATTATATTATATAGATAGACCTCGCAAGTCCATATGGAGGTACCAGCAATTTTATCGCATTGGAGAGGTGGTTAAGAAAACCTCGTGTTATTTGCATGTTCTCAGTTGATATTTGAAGAAATTGTGTTAATGTTATATCAGTGGCGGCTCGTGCATTGGTTTGCAGGTTTGCGCAACCACCAAAAATAACAAGGAAACAAAAAGATTGTATGTAAATAATAGTGTAATAGTCAATATGCAACGATCTGTAGCATATAATTTCATAAAATATTGAGCATTTTCTCGAGAATTTCAAGCGTAAGTCGGCTATACGGCCTAGGGCCGCAGCAATGCCGCAACGGTCTGGTACCGCCACTCTGCGCATCGACGCCTGAATTCTAGCCCGCGAGCGAGCGAATTTCGCCCCGTCGATTGGTTCGTTAACTCTGAAATGGTTGCAAGTATCCAGTACACCAGACCTACTGGACCACGCCCCCAGTTGTAGAAGCGAAACGACGTCATGCTTACGTGACTGGCGACGTGTATTATTGCATTGCAGGTTGTAGACAGTTGACACTTGACACTCGAACGCTGTGGAGTTTGGTTGCCCGTGATGCGCTTATTACACAAACTTAAAAACAAACAATGAATTTAGTGCAGTTTATTAGCTCAACCATTTAGCAGTCTAAATTGCATCGATAAAAGAGCGAAATAAAAAGGCTTGGGAGGCCTACCCTTAGTGATTAAACAATGCGTGTCGACCAAATCACGGTCATTTACAAGGACATTTAATACTGATGTTTACAGCAAAAATGAGTGGATTTGTGGGTGTGACGTTAAAAAAGCTTTTTTTTTGTTTTCCTTGTCTATTGTTTCTATTCAGACATTATTAGGCGGACGCAAGGTTGCACTTTCAGCATTGACTGATAATTTTTCTTCTTTTCTTTTCTCCCCATCTGACCAAGTCGTCCATTTCCTTCCTCACCCCTCAGTCTTTTCCTTCCCCACCTTTGTCTCAATCAGGCACTGATGAATTAGTCGGGACAAACAGTGTTATGGAATATAGAAGATGAAGAAATTTATCCAGACTTGATTTCACCGAAAATACTAACTCTATAGCCAATTTTCATTATTTATTATATTTTTAAGTTTCGGTCGGTTGAAGAGTGGTTAGTGGTAACAGGGACGCTTGTTGCCGCAACGCTGGTACGCAACAAATGCAAGCGAGAATAGGATCGGTTTAGCAATGTGGACAAGTGCTGTCGTCATAAACACGTGTAACGGACATACGGGGCTACCTGTTAATTGTTGTTGCTGGAACCTATTACAGCGGTGCGCGTAATTGAATTCATGACCCTGTTATGCATTGTTCACATACAGTCCGCTCCGGTATAATAGACACTAACAGAAAATCGATGCCGGGATACTTAAGCCTCTCCATGCTCTGGTATACGATTATTGCATCAGTTAATAATATGATAATCACGTAATAGCTCCTCCAGTCTACGAGCTCAGATGGTTTATCATTATCAATGATTTAGGGAGAAATTTCCAACAATCGCTGCTTTTCAGTTGGAATACCTATGGTTAAGCAGAAAGAATTGGGAGCATTGTTGCAAAGTAATACATAAGTTTGCCACGCCAGTCTTTGAGGGTCATCGATATTTTCATCCACTACCAAATGAGAACAATTACCTCATAGATATACTTTTTCGAGTACGATGCCTTTTTGGCAGTTTTGATGACGTTATCTGGTTCCATTCCTCTATGGGAACGCAGGGTGAAAAAGGATTATTGTTTCGATTTACGGTCACGTTTACGAGATCTAGTTTGTCGATACTAATGCCTTCTGTACAACATATACAGGGTGTCTCACGGAACTGGTACATTAGAAGATTCTCATGTTCTACTATTTCTGGAACTTGAAATTTTGGAATTAGAGTTTACTCGACCTGAGCTCTTCAGCTAAAATATTCTCAAGTTAACTGTCACGTGTTATTTTAAATAGAATGATATAATTTTTATTTTATTTTTGGTTTCTACGTATCAAAATACATCATTTTTGGTAAGGTTTCCCTATACCTAAATATCACCTTTTTGAGTCTTTTTGAGTTTACTAAGTTTTTGGTGATTTTCGCGGTTACGTTCAAAATTGAATATCTCGGTTATTATTGAAACTATAAGTTTTATTATTGGTGGTCCAAAACTAGAAACATAACCAAATAAGACGATGTTTAGTTCATCACGATATCTTACACAGGGTGTTCAAAATTTACAACACAATAATTGAATTTTCAAACGTAAAATCTCATTTTCTTTTTCAAATGGAACACTCTGTATAACGATACGCCATTCGATAGGAAGTCTTATTCCCTATCAATCAGTATTAGGGTTCCCTATATCTATCTTTATTAGTTTTTGAGTTATTGTCACTTTTTCTTTAAATCCATTTTGAATACTCCTCTGGGTTGTATAAGCAGGCCTTCATATTTTGGCAGGTAAAGTATTTTCACAACAATCATTTTTATAAATTGGCCTTTCTAAGTGCAGTATTTAAATAATAAAATGTATTTTAATACAGATATTTTCATACTTTTTATGTCATTTTGGCACATTTGCAGTGCTCGGGATTTTTGCGAAAATCTTCCCCTCAATTTTTCGCATGTGGTATCCATTTAACTTAATCAGATGTTTGACGATAGGTGGTTCGGAAATAGGGGACCGCGGGGGTGGCCGCCAAGGTCACCAGATTTAACACCACTAGACTTTTATTTTCATGTGAAAAGTCTGGTCTATTCCACACCAGTTAATACTCGAGAAGAATTGACGGAGTAGTAGCCGCCATTAATGACGATGACAAGAGCACAGCGAAGAGTTTTAAAACGTTTGGAGCAGAACAGGCACGATTTCGAACAGAAAAATTAAGTTTAAATTTAAGTTAGATATCCCAAATATATTATTTTAGTTTTAACAAATCTTTTCAATATTTTTCTGTTTTCCTGCTGTTCCAAAGTTGTTACATTATGAAAATTGGAAACATTATGGAAATTGTAAGTATGCCAAAGATACGTTGGGCCAAGAGATTTCCGATATTTGCCATGCGGCTTGGTCGTCCGATTGCCCAATTTTCATGAAGAAGGCAAAAGTGGAACGGCAAAAAATTAATTATGGTAAGCATTTTTTACAAGTGAGCCAGACTGCTCAATAAGCGGGCAGTCACAAGGGGAATCTGCTGACAGTGCACGGCGTACTATTTCAAATGTTTTGTTTGTACACCTGAACGTTCGATCGCTTGTCAACAAACATAATGAGGTCAAGGAATTTGTAATACGGACTAATTGTGATATATTTGCAATTAGCGAAACTTGGCTAAGCGACATTATTACAAATGAGATGATAGCTATTCCCGGCTTTAATATTCTACGGATGGATAGAGAAGCCAGGGGTGGAGGCGTTGCCATGTACATCAGAACTCCAATCAAATATTCGGTCATTGAGATTCCGGAGGAGCCTGATTCTCAGATAGAACAATTATGGGTAAAAATTTATACCAAGAAAACATGTATGGCTGTTGGTGTTGTTTACCGACCGCCTTCGGGTGGTGTTACGTCTCTTAGCTCGCTTGGCGACGCTCTAAATTTAATCCACATGGAATTGCAGAACATTGTCATCCTGGGCGATTTTAACATTAATATGCTGTGTCCCTCTGGTTTAAAGAATGCACTGTGTACAATAATTAATGATTACTCGCTCATCCAATTGGTTACTGATCCTACGCGTGTAACCGCGGACTCTGAAACTCTAATCGATTTAATCCTTATTAACAATGATATTAAAAACGTAGAGAGTGAAGTGATACCATGTGACTTTTCCGATCACCACGCGATCTCTTGTCGCATACCCTATGCGGTGCCAGTTCTTCCGGGTGCACCTTTCTTAACGCGGAGTTACAGAAACTTTTCTCGGGACGTGTTTTTGCGGGATGCTGCAGCAATTCCTTGGTGCAGCATGTACGCTTTGACGGACATAAACGATAAGTTGGACTTTTTTAATACGGTTTTAACCGAACTGTTTGATGTTCATGCACCTCTCAGGATGGTCCGACCGCATCGTAAACCAAGCGAGCCTTGGTTCACTGATACACTTCGTCAGATGGGGAACCTCAAGAATGATGCATGGCGGAAATACAAATGCAGCAGGTTACCGGCTCACAGAACATATTTCTGTGACCTACGGAAACTATACAACAACGCAGTAGTATCTGAGAAGAGGGCTTTCTTTACTTCTCGGGTTCGGGACACAAGCGACCAGCGGCGTATTTGGCGGCACCTAAGAAGTTGGGGTGTGGTGCAGAGGGGTGATGCATGTGCCTTTCCGACGGAATTGCGCAACGCCGACGATTTTAGTGCTCATTTTATTAACAGTGTTCCGAGAGTGCATCTTGATCGGGAATATATTGGTGCGTTTGAAAAATCGCGACACACAAGCGGTGGGGATTTTACCTATCGACCTGTGGAAGTTTCCAGTGTCGAGAATCTAATATCAAAGGCCAGGTCAGCGTGTTGTGGTGTTGATGGAATCTCAGCAATGATGTTACAGCTTTCCAGCTCATTCTGTGCTGCGCCCTTGACGCACATCATCAACCACTCATTTGAGGTTGGCGTTTTTCCGTCCCTGTGGAAATCTGCCTACGTCAAGCCTATTCCAAAGAAGGCTTCCCCGTCAGCTCTGGGTGATTTCCGTCCAATTAGTCTTCTGTGTGCTGCCTCGAAGATCGCAGAATCCTTGCTTCATGTGCAGTTGTCCGAGTTCTTGCAGGAACACAACATACTACCTAAGCATCAATCCGGCTTTCGTAAATCGTATGGTACGAGGACGGCTTTGTTGCGTGTTCTTGATGATATTGTATCAGATCATCGGGGGTCATTAACTACTGCCTTGGTTCTTCTGGATATGTCCAAGGCTTTCGACAGTGTTGGCTTCGAGTGCGTGCTTGCAAAATTAAAACACTATGGCGTGGATGGACCGGTTTTGCATTGGTTTGGCGATTATCTAAACGGGAGAACAATTAAGACTAAAATTGATAACTTTAATATCTCCGAGCCGTGGAGGGTTGAATCGGGTGTGCCTCAGGGGTCTGTGCTTGGGCCGCTTTTGTTTAACCTGTTGACGGCGGATCTACCGGATGTGATCGAGAAATGCAACTACCACATGTACGCGGATGACATTCAAATTTACGCGCCGATAACTGCTGACAATGTCGACTTATGCATAAATACCATCAATGACGATCTTGCTAGGGTTTATTCCTGGGCAACGAGTAACTCCTTAATGCTAAATCCGGTAAAGTGTCAAGTACTCTTCATCGGGAGTCGTGCGGGTCGAGAAACTGTCGGTCAATCGAACTTCAAAATCGCGTTAAACGGTGTCAGCCTTCCAATCGTCGAAGAAGCTCGGAATCTCGGTGTGATGTTGGACAGTAATCTCTCTTTTAATGGACACGTTGATCGGTTGTGTCGGGGTGCTTACGCGAAGTTAAAGCTGCTCTACCAATTCAAGGCTATTCTACCAACTAAAGTGAAACTTATGATTACAGATTCCTTGGTGTTGTCTAGCCTGGACTACGCAGATGTTGTTTATGGGCCCTTTCTTACACAGGCCAGTAAGCGACGACTGCAGAGTATCCAGTACAGCTGTTTGGCGTTTGCTGTTGGGTGCCCCCGACGCCAGCATATGACCGGGGTATTGCGAGAGCATCGCTGTCTGCGAATGGGTGAGCGTCGCTTCCTCCACTATGTCGGCGTGGTGCGCTTGGCTGCTGTCGAGCATCAACCGCCCTATCTGGCCGAGAAAATACAGTTGCGGATTGAAGCACATGCCCGAGAGCTTCGTCGGGTTGCCACGACAGCGACGGTTCCAGAACACAGGGCAGCGTTCTTCAGGAGGTCTTTCTCCTATCTCGCTGCCTTTGTTGTAAACAATACCCTCAGCACCATCGGCTTCCGCAGCCGAGAATCCACCATCGAACCTTTGAAGAAGGCGCTTTTAACGGGCGTGATTGTGTGCGAAGATATTTTTTGAGATATTTATTTTGAAATTTTATTTCGATGTTTTTTAATTTTCTTCGAATTCATTTTTTATACTGTTTCCTTGTCATTTCGTTTGGTAGTACTTTATATCACTTCGGTGTTGTACTTACCCTTTGTATTTTACATACAATAAAGTTATTTTATTTTATTTTATTTATTTATCTATAAAAGAAGACTAAATCGTCTTGTATTTAGTTTGCATTATTTTATACTGACTATCTCAAAAACTATTAGAGATAGATATAGGGAACCCTAATATTGATTGATACGGAATAAGATATCCTATCGAACGGCGTATGGGTATACAGGCTGTTCCATTTGAAAAATGAGTTCTTCACGTTTGAACATTCAATTATTGTGTTGTAAATTTTGAACACCCTGTATAAGATATCTTGATGAACTATAATATCGGCTTATTTGGTTATGTTTCTAGTTTTGGACCACCAATCATAAAACTTCTAGTTTCAATAATAACCGAGATATTCAATTTTAAACGTAACCGCGAAAATCACCAATAAATTAGTAAAATCAAAAAAAAAACTCAAAAATGGGAAACCTTACCAAAAATTATGTATTTTGATACGTAGAAACCAAAAATAAAATAATAATTATATCATTATATTTAAAATAACAAAGTTGATACCGACTTCCGGTGACCGGAGGTGACCGTTAACTTGAAAATATTTTAGCTGAAGATCGAGTAAATTCTTATTCCAAAATTTCAAGTTTCCAGAAATAGTAGAACATGAGAAACTTCTAATGTACCAGTTCCGTGAGACACCTGTAGAGCATTTTGTAATTTACACTACAACTATGATTAACGAAGTGAGATATTACATCATACACACTTGTTTAACATATTTTATGACGTCATCGTGTCCCTCAACAAGAAAGGAGAAATTGTTCAATTTAAACTTCCGTCAACAAGATAAAAATAGCGCCGTTTCCTTTTCATTCATATTTAATTAATTTTTCATTATAGCATGCTTAAAGATACTCTGAAGTAAATAATTTTGTACCGTTTTGGATCGTTTCCAATTCAATGAAGTATAAATGTGGGATCGCAACCTGTTGTTGGAGAATGCGAAAACTTTCAGGCGAACTTACTTAAAGCTCCATTTAAAAAATTAAGGCGGAACTTCTTCCGATACCACCCCTCCCTTCTTTATGCGACCGGCGAACTTTTACCGAGAGTAACCCAGACCAAAAAAAAACTTTTCCGCGTTTCTTTTTACGATACGACCGGGGACCGGCCATAATGGCCGTAAATCTTTAATCTTTCGATATTTTAAACTTCGGCTATAATTTCCGTTATACCTCTGGGGTAATGGAATTTCAGACATTGCCTTTAGGTTATTCACGTATGAATTTAGACCTAAAGGGAAACACCAGCTCCTTTGGCGATTTTATGTCGATTGTGGTTTAAAGAAAAAATGCTGTTTTGTAGGTTATTAAAATAATATTAAATTTTTTTAAAAATCTTTTGATAGATGAATGAAAGTCCCTTGACAGAAATTTAGAAGATTCCGGACCCCACGGTGAGTTTGCAATTTTTAATCGATTTTTCAAATTAACGGCGAGTTGCCATTAGAGTAGGGTTGCCATACGTCCCGGTTTACCGGGACATGTCCCCTTTTTAATTAATTAGTCCCGGTGTCTCGGTCGACCTGTTAAACGTCCCGGTTACTAAAGAGAAAACAGATTTTGTTCTATTATATTTTATAGGGTGTAGAGCAAAACAGGTAAATGTTTTCGTAGCAACAAAACGATACTTCTTCTCTGTTCAGAATGGTAAATATAATTGTCTTATATTTTCGCGGCAGTCACGATCTGACCAGATTTGACAACTACATAAGAAATCATCACACTTACACATTCGTTGCCTTTCATTTGTTTACCTTCCCCACCTTGATTACTCTCCGCGAGATGCTACTCACTGTCAAAACAACAAATAGTGGTCACAAATAGAACTCAAGAACAGTTCTTGGAAATACAAACTTAAAAGGAATTTAATAAAATAAAAAACGATCGTGGCTAATCGTATTTGATGGTATCTTTTAATGTAGAAATCGACCAATACTACAAAACGGCTATAAACTATTGACAACAGTGTAGTCGTCATTTATCAAAATTTTGGATGACCCTTACCGAAGCACCACAAAGGCAAACCGCTGAAAACACAGTGGTTTACTTACGAGACAAGGGTATATAAATATAATAGCGGACAGTTGCTTAGAAGAACTAGTAAGAAAATTATCTTCAACTGGCCCGACGTTACAATACCCCCACCATAAAATAATAAAACAAATAGATTTAACTTGTCCTTACTTTTTACTTTATCATACGCAGTATGTAAAGTATTGTAATCATGCCAAAAAAAATTTTTGAGATTTTAGCGGAAATATGTCTTTTTGGGTCCCCTGAACATTTTTGACCAAGGTACAAAAAATGTCTGTGTGTGTGTGTGTGTGTGTGTATGTGTGTGTGTATGTGTGTGTGTATGTGTGTGTGTGTGTGTGTGTGTGTGTGTGTGTACCCGTTTTTGTGGCGACGATTCCGGAGAAACTACTAGAGGTGTCTGGACGAAACTTCATATTTAGAAGTTTCATAACCAAACTTAGAGCTGAAAAGCTTTCTGTTGAAAAGGGTCCAAAGGAACTGGTGATTTACTCATAGCATTTTTCGAAGATTTTGCAAATGAGCCGCTATTTGTGTAATGTCGTCAAAATAGTTAAATAATAAATTAAAGGAGAGGAAATTTTCTATAACATATGTATATGACATTTTTTGGTAGAATTTATAGTTTAGCTGCATGAGCAAATTCTATTTCATCGAGATCGGTCGTACTGCTTTAAAACTAGTAGCCAGGATATGTCAGATTTTTACTTTATCATACGCAGTATGTAAAGTATTGTAATCGTGCCAGAAAAATTTTTTGAGATTTTAGCGGAAATATGTTTTTTTGGGTCCCCTGAACATTTTTGACCAAGGTACAAAAAAATGTCTGTGTGTGTGTGTGTGTGAGTGTGTATGTGTGGATGTGTGTACCCGTTTTTGTGGCGACGATTCCGGAGAAACTACTAAAGGTATCGGGACGAAACTTCATATTTAGAAGTTTCATAACCAAACTTAGAGCTGAAAAGCTTTCTGTTGAAAATGGTCCAAAGGAACTGCAGGTTTAGTCTTAGCATTTTTGAAACATTTTGTAAATAAGCCGCCATTTCTGGAATTTCGTCGAAATAGTTAAATAATAAATTAAAGAAGATGAAATTCTGAATAATTTATCACTATGTCATTTTTTGGTACAATCAATAGTTTAGCTGCATGAGCAAATTCTATTTCATCGAGATCGGTCGTACTCCTTTAAAACTAGTAGCCAGGTATGTCAGATTATATGTCAGATATGATTCTAATGACAGTACGTAGTGTCAAACGCAAATGTTTTGACAACCTACTGTCAATATAAGCTGCGTTCGGATATAGTATACCGTACACTTTTTACACCCAATAACACGTTAGTGACATTTGGACAGTGTACCCTGTGTCAGCGGAGTACAATAACCGACCGCAGCTTTTTCGACATATCTGTCTAGTTCTACTAGTTTTATTTTAATGCAGACATAGCCGATCTCGATCAAATAGTATCTCATGCAGCTAAACTATTAATTTTATATATAGTATGATAAAGTCATGTGCCTGGCCACATCAGATTTTTGATTCTAATGACAGTAGCTAGTGTCAAACGCTAATGTTTTGAAAATACTACTGTCAATATAGGCTGCGTTCGGATATTGAACCCCGTTACACTTTTTACACCCAATAACACGTAGGTGTCATTTGGACGGTGTACCCGGTGGCAACGGAGTACAATATCCGAACGCAGCTTTAATTGAGATATCTGTCTAGTTCTACTATTTTTATTTTAATGCAGACATAGCCGATCTCGATCAAATAGAATCTCATGCAGCTAAACTATTAATTTTATATATAGTATGATAAAGTCATGTCCCTGGCCACATCAGATTTTTAAGAGATAAGCTTGTATACCAAATAATAAATCAATTATTTCAAAATTAACGCAGTTATCGTGTTCACAGACAGACGAACATTGCCATACAAATATGGCAACCCTACACTACAAGTATATGGAGAACAAAATGACATCAGTAATTCAAAATTTGTGGACTAATGTTGTTGGCCTCGATCTTTTTGACTAAAATATTTTAAGGTTTTGGTTACTTCCGGTTACAGCGGAAATGGTGTCAACTTTCATATTTTATAGCATTTTTGAAATCTTCGTTAAATTTTAAGTGAATATATGTCACATACTCAATATCTAACATGTGTTATTTTTGAGATATTAAAATTGTTTAATAAAAAATGACAGCAGCAAGGTTACATTCAATTATTTATAGATTATCCGCTGTGACCGTTGTAAAAAAGTTGTCCCGCAAAATTTTTGTGATGGTAGAGTGTACGAAAAGTTATACAGGGTGTTTAAATTCTAAGATTAAAGTTAAACTCGAAGAAAGTAAGTCGCTTTTACTTTATTATACGCAGTATGTAAAGTATTGTAATCGTGCCAAAAAAAAAATTTGAGATTTTAGCGGAAATATGTCTTTTTGGGTCCCCTGAACATTTTTGACCAAGGTACAAAAAAATGTCTGTGTGTGTATGTGTGTGTGTACGTATGTGTGTGTGTGTGTACCCGTTTTTTGTGGCCGTTTCATAACCAAACTTAGAGCTGAAAATCTTTCTGTTGAAGAGGGTCCAAAGGAACTGGAAGTTTAGTCTTAGCATTTTTGAAAGATTTCGCAAATAAGCCGCCATTTCTGGAATTTCGTCGAAATAGTTAAATAATAAATTAAAGATGAGGAAATTCTGAATAATTTATCACTATGACATTTTTTGGTACACTCAATAGTTTACCTGCATGAGCAAATTCTATTTCTACGAGATCGGTCGTACTGTATGAAAACTAGTAGCCAGGATTTGTCAAATTTTTTTATTCTAATGACAGTAGGTAGTCTTGGTGTCAAACGGTAATGTTTTGACAATAACTTCTGTCAATATAAGCTGCGTTCGCATATTGCATTACACTTTTTACACCCAATAACACGTAAGTGTCATTTGGACGGTGTACCCGGTGTCATCGGAGTACAATATCCGAACGCAGCTTTAATCGACATATCTGTCTAGTTCTAGTAGTTTTATTTTAATGCAGACATGGCCGATTTCGATCAAATAGAGTCTCATGCAGCTAAACTATGAATTTTATATATAGTATGATAAAGTCATGTGCCTGGCCACATCAGATTTCTTTTTCACATTGCAACCCTATCATATGAATGCATTTTGGAATCATTGTATTCAAAATGTTATATCAAGTTTGTGTAAAATGTCCTATATCTAAAATGCATTTTTACCCACTTAAATCGATTTTTAAATATCACAATAGAAATAGAAAACATTGCCACATCTAGATAGTGTTGGAAAACGACTGAACAATAAGGAATAAACATAAATTCATTGAACAAGTTTTTTTTAAGTCATTATAAAAGTCTTTAATTATTCTAATTAAATTAAAAAATCTGATGTAGCCAGGCACATGGCTTTATATACTATATATAAAATTAATAATTTAGCTGCATGAGATTCTATTTGGTCAAGATCGGTCGTGTCAGCATTAAAATAAAACTAGTTAGCCAGTATTTGACAGATATTTTGATTTTATTGCCACCAGGTATTATCAAAACATCAGCGTTTGACACTATGTCTCAAGCTTGACCACCTTCTTTGTTCTCCCGGTATAATATCCTGCCTTTTATTTCAAAATTGCCAATACGGTACAAGGTATATTATTAATCATCAAAGTTTCGAAAAATAAATCGTTACCCCTTAATTGTTGTTTGATGAGCTTCAGTCAATATCAATTCGAAACAAAACAATAAGAAGAAATTACGAAATTTTACGATTCAACGCACACAACGGATTATGAAATACGGAACCCGACAAACCTGTAAAACGAAATTATGCGCTTCTATTACAGTTTAATGCTCCGCCAGCGAATGGAAAACCTACTTTCTGCCGGTACACGCATTCGTTCACCGGTGCAGCAATAATCAAGTTATTCGGAAAGTTTTCAGGGCCGGAGTTTCAGCCCCAGTCGGGCTTTTTATTGCGCAGCGATAATACTGCGATTGGGGGGTAGCGCGAAAGCTCGGCAGTAGATATTTCCGATTCGACGGTTTTGTTTGCGTCAAAAACTTTGAACGATTTGTTTTGAATTGTATTGAACCCGCTGGATGGAGGATAGCTGGTGCTACCGGGAAAGTTTACAAACTTATATATTGAAGTCGTGGATGGACGATACTTCTTATATATCTGTGTATGGGTGTGTAAGGCCGAGCCTATTCACCGTGTTTCTACCTCTCCGACTGATAGTCGATACAGAAAGTCCGCAATAAAAGTAAGAGTATTGCTAAAAAAATAACGAATCTTTGTCTCGTCACTATTCATGTCATGTTTAATTGTTTGTGCTGTATTTGGTTCTATTGGCTAGAGTTCTTTTTTATAATGATTTGTGTTGGAGATTTCCATATCTTATCAAATACAATGCGCGCCAATTAAAACAACACGAAACTCTAAAGATTTCAGAATTCCAGAATTTACTTTCGAATTCTACGTTACTCTACCCGATCATACAATTTTGACGATTATATTTTACAGTTGCAGGTTAATTCATCAGTAACCATGCTGTGGTAGAAACTTTGATTAAAATTACCGTTTTTAGTGTAAAAACTTTTTGTCGAAGTTTGAAACAAGCTGTGATTTGAACAAGCTACAGCAACAAGTAACAAACCCCCAAACAGTAGCTCAATCCTTTGTAAACATTTGATTTTCACCTCACATAATAACCGAGATTTGACAAACTGTGCGCTGTGGATGAAAACCAGGAGCCTTATTCTGCAGCGCTTAGAGATATCGCTATACGTCATATCGAACACTTAGCGATATCTATAGCCATATTCTACCGTTTTGGTCGATATCGACTGACGTCATGACTTTCCGACATGTCGCTAAATTTAACGACAGCTTCGGAGGTGTCGATAAGTTGATTCGATATCGATATGCGCACGTAACCTAACTTTACGTTCATTGTGTACGGAACGTGTGAATCGTTATAGTTTGGTATAGTTTGGAGCGGAGGTGGCCTAGTGGATAAGGCGAATGCCTTCCACTATGAAGCCCAGGGTTCAAACCCAGGTTAGGCAGGGATTTTAAAAATACTCCGTCTCCACGACCGCCGCACAGACAAGCCAACAGGCTTTGTGCACATGGCGACATCCCAAAAAAAAAAAAAAAAAAAAAAAAAAACAGTGTGCTGAGTGTTATATAGTGCGTATTAGCAAATAATATCAACTTGCATCTACTTTTAATAATTTAATAGTGGCGGTCGAGTTGGCTGACAAAGACAATCGGAAAATATCTCAGCGGGAATTTCGATTATTTCGAAGATATTTAAGGGATGTACAGAATCCCTTTTCTGTCACAGACACCGAGTTCGTTAGAACGTATCGTCTCAATAAGGAAACCTGTGCAGACCTAATTGATAGAGTCGGAGCCATAGCCTCCGAACAAAGATTAATAAAAAAAATTCCACCGTCAATTATGGTATAACATTTCAGCCCATAATCTACCGGACTGACTTCTTCCTTCAACTCCCTATAACTTTCCTTCCGCGAACGCTATATGATCAAACATAAAGAGAACCAATGCCTGCTTCTGCGCGGCGCTTGTCTTTTGTTCTCGTATGGACATTTTCGAGTGAAAGTAGTAAACACATTCCTCAAACTTACAACATAACCTCCTAGACCACGAATCGAACTGCTGTCACAGCCTTACTCACAGCTGACAGCAAATGTCAGGTAGTTTTTTTACGGAATGATGGCGATATCGATACACGTGACGTCATGTCGAATCGAAACGGTATAGCGATGTCGCTCGTCGCTATAATTGTAGAATAAGGCTCCTGGGTTCCTTCCATATACAAAATACGCTTTCAATTCTGGACATTCCCACAGCCGCTGGTATGCTTTCTATCATGAGCACATCTTGTCATCACTTTCTTTCTTGTATCTTGATGAATAAAGAAGTTTATGAAGTGAATCAAGGAACAAAATGTTTGGAAATGATTGGCACCCCTTGATGATTGGTTGTAGCTGGTCCAAGCCACCGAATGCTATCAACTTTACCAAACGACGTATGTTCGTTCTTGCACCCTCTGTATTCTCATAACCGAAATTTTAATAAAAATTTTTACCAAAATATCGTTACTGAAGAATCAACCTGCAACTGATCACGCCGCACATGACATGAATCTTCACACCCTTATCGTCCTAACTGCATCCACGGATTATCATAAACACAATAACAAATTTTGAGAGAAAAGGGGTCGCCTTCCCTCACTGTCCATATTTATTAAAATAACGAATACTTTAAATTTTTATGAATTTATTCCATACTTTTGCCATTTTGCCAATTTTTTATTTCATTTAAGTGCAGATCGAGTTTTATTTCGGCATTTTTTTCAACTTATAGTGTACAAAACCCTAAGTTACAATAACTTAACGATAGTTTCACAGTTATCATGAATATTTGTAATATATTAATAGCCAATTAGCTTTCAGTGCTATTTTTCATACGTTTTCATACGTGCCTATGACCCGAAATACACTATAAAACAGATGCTGATCTGCACTCCAACCTACTACTAACTAACCACAATTCTCTAAATAATAAATATATATATTCTTGTTATTTCCAATAATAGAAATAACGTATCTCGGTCTCCTAAGATATGTATCATTATTTTTTAAAGAAATTAATTAAAGACACTTATTTAAATATGGATATTTGGTTAAACATAAATTTCGATACGTGTTCATCGAATTTTTTTTTATTTGTTGGCAATTGAATGGGGAAGCGCAATTGAGCATCAGCGAAATATCAGTGGATGGATTTTGAAGGGGAGAGGAGACTATTTTGCATCTATAACGATCGGCGATCCATCAATTTTCCCGTCGGCATTTTAACGACTTTCCCGTTTCCCATCGATTTTATCCATTATATATAACATTAATCATCGGACTGTCGCCGTGACGCGTCCATTTAACACCTGTTAATTTACTCAGATAAAAATGTAAGATAATATCGTAATCAATCACTTTAATTTTGTTGATTTTGTCGGTGAGCTGCTGCTCGATAAATTCTACGAGAGGAGAAGGGAGAAAAAATTAAATTAAAATTCTACGGGTTATAAAGTGTTGTGTTTTGGATAAAGCGTTGTACAAATATTCCATTCTATTATTGATTTGTTGTACTAGATTGTAGGGACATTTAGTTTAGTTGTAAAGTTGAATACATACCGATAAATCGGATCTGTGACAACTTTTAATTTCGCCGCCCCCTTATTCAGGTATTTCAATTTAAAATACTAAAAATATACAGTAATTCTAAAGAACTATTATATTGTGTACTGTACAGTTTACAAATGTTGATCTTACATAATTTTTGATTAATTTCAATTTTGAAAAACTCCTCTCACAGCTGGCATTGCTTATGGCAATTGTAAGAAATACTCGGAGCATAATTATAATATTGGCACTGAATTGTTACATTTGTTAAGCATTTTAGAAATATGAGCTTCACCACCGAAGGTGATTTAAATAAGTAATAAGGATAGAATTAAAACTTAAATTTGTAAACGTAAATTTGGAAAAATGGGATGATTGACATAAAAACGGAAAAAAATGTAATTCCATCGGACAATGCTTTGTGTCTCCGAACCTTGCTCAAAGATTTTATTACATTTTGATCGTTTTGTGTAGTTTGTGAGGCTAAAGTTGTTATAATCCAAAAAAATTAAAATTTGCGAAATTTTATTATAATATAAAAAAATCTTTACTTATAATTTTCTAATTCTTTATGAAAAACAATTCATATTTTATAGCCTTATCGCACACTGGGCGTTTTATTGTCCCTTAACTGACTTTTGTAGACTTGCAGTGGTTTAGGCAAAAAAAACTGTATAAATATTCAGTACTCGTATTTCCAATAAGATTTAGTCAATTCAATTATTTCTCTCAACTTAAGACTCGAAAAGTTGAAGATGGAGAAACAATGGCCTACTTTTTCATTTTATGGACACCATGCATGATTTTAACATTTTTTAATGATGATTCTTGCTTCTGATTCACGTAATGTTCCACAATTATCACAAATAATGGGCTGTTTTTTTTAATTACATATAAGAACGTGAAGAATGAAATGGAAATTCGAAATGAAAATTTCGAAAACCGTCACGAGAACATCATGGAGCGAGGCACATTATCTAAAAAAATATTTCGAAATTTTTAAGATACTTTTAATAGTTTTTAGTTGTTAACTCAAAAATAGTTGGTTGTGAAGTCGACATATTTAATATACATATTCCCGAATGTAGTTTTGTTTTCCGATTTGAATTGAATTAGATTTTACGAATCACCCTTAATGCAATATGATCACAGATTGATTGAAATTGTCTGACGATCCGACTTCGGCTGTCACTGTTTTGTTAATACTTAAGAATTGCATTTTGAAATTCGAAGACAAGCAACTGAACTATAAGTTTGGTTTGTAAGTAGTTTGTTCTTATTTCTTATTAAAATACAATGTAATCGATCATGAGGAATAAGAAGGGCCTTATTTGGGTCATTTATTTTCAGTCAACAGCTTTTCAAAAATTTCTGTCACTTTGTTGTTAATACTTTACAAACTAAGAAACAAACTTAAACTTTTCAAATTGGTTATAAACCAACATTGTTATGCTGAGGACGCAAAACCTCAGGTTGGCAACCCTAGTGGGTACATACAAGAAAATTTTTTTATCCTTTGATCAGTTTGCATTTGCATCTATGGGTATGTCGACGTATGTGAAATACCATTGAATTTTTAGTACAATCTCCCAATTTTCAGCGATTAATTCTCAGCAACCACAGAACAACTACAAACCTATTATTCCCCCAAAACTGACGCAACGGGATGATGCGTCGTCCGCTGGAGGCCATCACTAAAAATGAAGTATGCAAATGGCCCTCGCGGCAATTCAAATCGTAAAAATTCACGGCAGCGCGATTTTATAGACGCGCCCTGAAGCGTCTGTTTCGCAAATAAGCCACCAGAGGGCGGAAGCGTCGGGTCGTCCGATTGAAATTAAACCGGGTCCGACTGTCAATTAGCTGTACGCAGCGGCAGCTAACGAAACGTGAATGAAAAAGAGGTGTAAATGCGACAAACGACTGCCGAGGAAGATATATAGATGCGTTTCTGGGCTAGCGAGAGTTTACGAAATTAAAACCTTTCGGGTCCAACTGGTGTTTTTTTTATGTAAAAGGTTTCAGCTTGGTCCTATGAGTGCACGAAAGGTTAACATTTTTTACCCGCTGGATCCGTGAAATTAGTTGAAATTGAAATACCAAGCGTAAACTATAGAGGCATGTATAAGTAATCTAGTAATCTTTGGAATACGAAAATTTGCAGAATTATTTTTTTTTATAAACTGCATCAGTTTTTAGTTATAAGCAATTAATCAAAATTAGTCCAAATTGCCGCAACACCAACATAATTCTCCAATCGTACAAAACTTTAAAAAAAATTACACAAGGGTTTAATTTTTAACAAGCTATCGTCTAAGTATATATTTAATGTACATACACGTCATTTTGTTATGGAAATTTGGTAAACTTTTCTTTTTGTAATAGAACATCCTGTATATTTTACAATTTAATTCTAATTCTAAGATTAGTTCTAAGGGATTTTTATAGGAATAATTTTTCGTATAAAATGCATCATCTTTTAGTTATGAGCAATTAATCCATAATTAACGGAAAAAATAAAAAATGAAGAACAAATAACAGAACTATGAAATAATTTAAATATTCACGCTGTCAAATTATAAGAAATGTGTATGTATGTGGGAAAATATTCTTAATTTGAAGTTCGAGCTTCGATTAATTGCTTAAAACTAAAAAGCTATAGTATTGTTTAAAAAAAAATGATTTTTACAAAAAATTCTAAGAAATAATCTTAGAATTGAAAATGTAAAAATATACAAGGTGCGCTATCAGAAAAAGAAAGGTTACCAAATTTCCAGAATAATCGATAGTTTGTTTAAACCCAGAAATTTTATTATGTTTGATAAATTTTTTGATTTTTGTCACAGAGAATTATTTGAAGAATTTGCCGTAAGTAATATAACGTATGGCGCATAACCTAGTTTTAATAAAGCTACACAAGAATAATACCTATCATTCTCATCGAGTTTTATTTTAATAGTTTGAATCGTCAGTTAATTTTATGCAGATTGTTATATTTAAAGAACCTTACATTCTGACGTGCCAAGAAATATTTGACAAGTTTTTTTGGTGTACGTACTGAAAATAATTTTTTCCCTGTTGACATTTTCTCTGCCTCGCAAAACTGCAATTTACCATTATTTAAATTTCTTTTACAAATCTCTTTACGAGTACTAAGTATACTGAATTAGAAAAATTGACCTGAAATTACTTATTCTTATTTTGACTAAAGCCATCGTTAAAAGTTAGATTGCCATCCAGGTCGCAAAACATGAAATTGGAGTGTTTGCTCAAGAGTAAGCTATCAGTATTTCACAATTCACAATTTCCTATATTATTATGATTTTGCTTGTTGTGCCTATATTGTACCTACTATTACAAAATAACACAATTTATGCCCAACTAAAAATTACCCCAATGCGAAAATTTTTACAGAATTGGCGAAGGTGCTGGTGTATATCGTCGCAAATGTATTATTTTTCGATATTTTCCGCCGTAAGATACACGAAATCGTTCCACCGTTTGTCAGTTAACGTATGCATGTTTACCCAGTTTTCTGCTGGTCGCGAATCAGGCAGCTGCCGTTGACGTTTCAATTACAACGCGGAGAGCGATTGATACGTTCTGTGCGGTCGACTCCGATAATAAAGTCATTCGTCATTGACATTGGGCCGTGTTACACCTCCTCCCGTACCCCTCTACAGCCCGCACGTACCTATAGCTACTCTTAAATCTGCAGGCCTCCGCACGCGTTCGGAGATTTAATTATACCTACTCTTTGTTGTCGCTGGCGATTGTGCCGCCATCTGTACATATGCCAGTTAACTTTTGTCGGTTCACAAAGGGGGATTTTGCTTTTAGTATCGTTCCGTTTTTGTTTCCTTTTTTCAGGTATCCGTGATGATAATTTTTAATGTGGCCTAGCGCAAAATGCGGGCCCTGTGTGAGCGTACAAAACTGATAAACAAACACTGTAGCGAGATGTCGTAGTAATACAGAAAAACGGAATTGCTTAAAATTGCCATATTGTGTGTTATCTTACTTTCATAATATTTTATGAAACGTTTAATGAGTATTGGCGGTTGTCATTTTAACAATAAATGTCATTACTCAATAGTTTAATTACTCATTATTAGACATTACTCAGGTTAGATTGACAAGCTGCTTTTAGCAGAACTGGCAGAACCGAACAAACGCAATTTGTATATAGAAGTAAAGGACAATTTTTTTTTTTAATTTTCTTTTGAGAGCTCGGTAAGCTTCACTGATGTAGATCGGTGATAGTGACTACATTTAATAAAATATGCGTGCTTGCCTGATAAATTTTGATACATTTTTTATTTAATATTTATTTTTAGATACTTACGTATAAGGGTTGCTTTTTATGCAGGACTCTCTTAAATGCTGCCTTTATATACAAACTGAATGGCTTTGAGACTTGAGATCGATCAATACATATTACCTAGTACTCCAAGCGGTTCAAAATCCGGAATACGTTTAATTTAACCACATTAAAAACGAATAAAACATTTTTGTGTTTTACTTTAATAAATTTACATATCACACTTATTAACTTAATAAAATAATACTCAATTAACTTTATGTCTAGCGAAGATTGGTATTCGTTAAAATGAATATAAATCTGAAGGCATAAATTCTGAATTGAGTCTAATTTCTGAGAAAATTAGTGATAAAGAACTGCAAAAAAACAATGGTCTTTGTTTGCTCTTGCAACACCCCCTCCCTCCTGCGGTCAACCCTCTTCGGTGGGGAACCTGAACCGACAGACAGATATACAAACCACGTTAGCGCTTTATTGCTTTCTTTAGAGTACGACGATAATTTTTTTAAATATATTTTAAAAAAACTATGCTTATAGATAATTAAAAAATATTAAAACATTAGAATAATGCCTGGAATTTGGAACCTATACTACAATATGTTTTTGCGAATTCTTTGCAATGTTCTTCTATATTGTACTTTAATAGATGAACAATCAGTCATTCCATCTTTATATTTGATCGGAAAAGGTAAAGTGCTAACAAATTGTCAGATACGACCATTTTGCTTACCGCAGTATCCGTATTCATTGATGCATAGTACATGATTAGCGATGATGATCGGTATAGTACTGACACTACTGACATATAACAATAGCATGTTGTCAAATCACAAACTGATTACAACTTGCTCTAAGCTGCTCTAAATACACACCTACTATTGAGCATGGTCGAGAAAAACTGCTCCAAGCTGCTTAGGTTACGCTGTCGGAACATGCTCGAATTCCAACGAACAGAATACAAATGCCCAACGGACGCCATACGCCCACTCTGTTACTCTAAGCTACTCTGACAGACCCAACGAACAAAGCGAAAGTCTGACATGAAAGATCAAATCTTAAATTAGGAAGTATCCTACCTAAACAGTTCGCAAAATATTAAAATTTTACCTGAGATATACTTTAGAATCTAACAAGGTGATGCATGCTCTATCATTATGGAAATAGAAGCAGCAGTACCGCAGGGTATTGTTTTAGGGCCGGTTCTATACCTAGTCTACATCAGCGGCCCGACAGGATTAGAAAATAATACAGTAGCAACGCTGCCGACGACACGGCAGTCCTAGCTGTAGAGAACAACAATAAAGAAACAACAACGAAACAGTTGATGGTCATTTTCAGGCCTGGACAAAGAAAAAAAGCCCTAAGCTGAACGACAAACTTCACCAACAAGAAAATACAACGTATCCCGGTTGCTATTAATTACCAAATAGTACCGGACGCAAACACAGCCAAATATATCGGCATTACATTAGCCACCAGGTTCCGCTGGTAGGCCCATGTCAAAAAGAAAGAGAGTGGGAAGGAATTCAATACAGCGAGATGTATTGGTTGCTTAAAAGAGACTTTACGCTGACAGTACATAATGAACTTGTCCAGAAACATTCACCAGACCTTCCAAAATAAACTACTAAGATATATTGTCAATGCGCTTTGGTACATTAAGAATGATTACATCTATAAGGCCCTCAAATTGAGTTTGTGGTCAGCGAAATATCAAAAATTGCAAGAAGTCACGAAAGACTTTATCATCACGTAAAGTTCTAGTTCCTCGACAACACCGGATTGATTAGAAAACACAAGAGAAAGAAGCCTGTGGAGTGTAAATGGTACAGTGACATAACCAGACTAAATGCTGGGTGTAAGTGTTCTAAAAGCAGAGACAGCTACGTGCGCTAGAAAAATTGCCAGTATTGGCCCTGTGCATACCCCCTGGAAGGGAGATGAGAACCGATCTAGGCGCCAGTAGTGGAGAAACGGAGAAATACCGGCCCACACTATGTGCAGTAGTTTAAGGCGCATTATGTTTCCTTGCTTATCTGTCATAAGTTCACACATCGTTCGTCGATATCATCGTAATGGGGGGACACAATAAGTATCAATCCAACAAATATACATGGTTCTTAAAGTTTACTACTAACAGCTATTTGCCAAAAAACAATATAATAACACAAATTTGATTGGACCACTAAAACACTACAGATAACTGTAACATATAGTTGCGAACTGCTCCATTTACGCCTTGTGGACATAGTACCCGCCTATCCCGGTAGAGGCGCTTGCATCACGCACCCGGCCAATATCAGAACTGAGTTACATTAATAGACACTATAAGTAGTATAAGTTATACTGGTGAAATAAGTTAGATCTAAGTTACTCATTATTTAATATTAATCAAATGATAATGGACTTATTGAAAATAAAATGACCATTCATCGATGATGCTTTATCGATGAGCATCATCGAATCTTTCAAAAAATAATAATTATAATTAACTACAATCCTGTAGACAGTTTACCTCTCCACTTGGCTAACTTTTACAACATAGGCAATATTCTGTAACTCGTGTTGTCATTGTTAAGTTTATCAAAAGTTCTTTATACGAGTTCTACCCCCCCCCCCCCACTCCTTATATATTTACTAAATGCATCGCGATACCGCCACGGGCCTTCATTAACTGGTTCGCATATCGTAATCTAAATTATGCGACACACAATTTGTCATGTTGTAAAGGGCCACTCTCTACGTATCTTCAGAGACACAGAGACGAAGATGTCAAGGGGGAGTCATCAAATATGGCTATGTTGCTTGTTATATATACATTTATTTAAGATCGTGTAATGATCTTTTGTCTTTATTGGCAATGTCTGTGTTATTTAGAATGATAATTTACACAAATAACGATTTCCGAAGATTGCACTGCTTATATTTTTAATATACGTTTTAGTTTTCTTCGATATATAACCATCTCAACTATAAAAAGCAAATTAACTATTTCGTCCTTCCGAAGTCCTTTCATGTGCCGTTCGAGGACGCTACGTGCGACGATAAGAGAAAAATATAAGCTTGTCAGCGGTCCCACGATGCATTTATTGTCATTCGGATGGGATGAGCGGAGTCAGTGCTCCTGCGGGAAATCAATTCAGCAGATGGCAGCGCCACCGTCGGCACTGAGGCCGCCACCGCGAAGTGAGTAGACCGAACGCCACCCCCACTTATAGCTCGCTCTTCTCATTAAACCGCATCGCTGTTTTCAATTGTACACCATTACCGGCTGGCATCCGGTCCAGAATCTATACCACGTTTCGGATAAGAATGCACAGCGGCCGATCAAAGAACGATTTATAAATAATTTAGGTGTTCCAATAGTGTGCCTCTGTTAATAGAGATATTTTTAGACGAAAGATTAACACAAAAAGAAAGCATGTTATACGAAAAACATCATATGTAAATTTCGGAATAGTTATCCTTATTTTAATTTTAATGCTATAAATACTAAACTAGCTAATGTTAGCTCCTTTCTGACGTGATATCATGACATTCAATTTACTGGATAAAGTTTAGAGATTTTAAAAGCATGCTTTTAATGAATGACTAATGAATGACTCGTGGTTACCATAGTTATCAATCTAATTAATTTTTTTTTGTGACCAGATTTAGGCTTACACTGACCATGTATTTTTAAACCAACCAGGCAAGATACAAAAATCAGTCACCAGAAATAATATAATATTAGCCAGACTGTTGGCTATCAATCTGGGGGGCGTGAGTTCGAGTCTCACGAGCTGATTTCAGGGTAAAGGTTTTCCTGTGGTTTTCCTTTACTCCCGCTGCGTTTAAGTTATTATGATTTAATATGTAAGTATATTGTTTTTGCTGAAGCCAACAGTTTCATGTTTGTTAGCACATACCTTGACTATATACCCAAACAAAATGACTGTCAACATTGTAGACGGTCAACATTGTATCGTACACAGGCTGTTCAAAATTTGCAACACCAGTACATGTTACATTTTTAAACTTCAAACCGTGCAAAGCGGATAATAAGCGAAATGTGGTCAACGAAGCGCTGATTTGACTAAATAAAGAAACAAATTGGTTTTGAAACTGTGTCAACATTTTTCCTTAAACCGGCTAAAGTCTTGGAAAATACATGGTCAGCTAGCGCAGTTATCTTGGAATAAATCAGTATAAGTTTTTCTTGTCACTCGTTATTTATTAGCTGTATTAAAAAATGAGATTACGGAAATTAACTTCAAGTTCAGGCGTTAAAGAATCACTAAAGATTACTTTAAGATGTATTTGAGGGGTCTTGCCAAGTGGCTTCGAAAAAATTACAAAGTCTACGTGTTTTGACATTTATACCACAACTTTGAGTTTGTTACGTTACGCATGAACCAAAGCATGGATAGTAACCATGGCTAAACTACTTAATAATACTTTGATTTTATTTCAATCTAAATACCGTTCGTAGAGAAATGACAATGTCTATTTAAGCCAGGGCTGTGGAGTCGGAGTCGGAGTCGGAGTAGGAGTCGTGGAGTCGGAGTCGGAGTTCAGACACATTTCAGAGGAGTCGGAGTCGGAGTCGGAGTCGGAGTCGGAGTCGGAGTCGGAGTCGGAGTCGGAAACAATGTACCGACCCCGAGTCCGAGTCCAGGTTTAATTACTGTAGAAAAAACATGCAAGATGGACGTTGCCTCCGTAGACAGTAAACAAATAAAACCAAATATTCTATTAAGTTTTTACAAAGTACCTACGTACATACATATGTAAATAATCGAAATAAGTAAATAAGCGAAAGTGAAAACGATTCACAAAAGTAAGCTGACAGAAACTTGAAAAAGGAAATTTGAACAAGAGAGTTAAAATATATTGAGAAGTAGGGCCATACTTCAATGTGACTATCATTTATTCAGAAGTTATACCTGTAGCCATAATTATGATTATTTTCAGCTTTCAAAATAATTAAAAATGATTTAAGGACATCTTTGCAGGAGAATTAGTTGGAGCTATTCTGTCCCTCACAACAATTTTATAAACGTATATTGTACCTTAATTTTGTTTTTATTAGAATGTATTTTATTTCGTATTATACACTGTGGCTTATGGGTGTTTTTGTTATTATTAGAGATAGAAAGTCGATTAAGTGGACAAATTCGTGTATTTGTATGTTCTCTGATGAGAAAACAGTTTAATACGTAATGATTCCAGAGATATTTTGAATAAGCAGAGAAATTACATTTTATATATAACTTTTCTATTTGTGGTCCGATCAATAAGTCTTCTTGATATCTTATACGTCGTTTTTATTTATATTTAGAGTGTCAGTTTAAATATTTTTGACAACAAATTCGCTGTACACAAATAAAACTTCTGTTTTTCCTATGGGTTCAGCATTTGTTTGTGTAAATTTGTTTCTTTTTTCCTAGTAGTATTTTGTTTTCATAGCAAATTTATTATTGCACGGTTGTATTATTCTGTGTCACATTTGTGATAATTTACATGTAAGATTTTTATTACACAGAACTATTTAAAAATAATTTTGTAAGCAATTTTTCTGTAGTCGGAGTCGGAGTCGGAGCCGGAGTCCCACCACGAAAAATATCTGGAGTCGGAGTCGGCGGCGGAGTCGAGAATTTTTTCACCGACTCCGCAGCCCTGATTTAAGCATTGCAAAAGGCTTGGAAACAAACAAGAAATTTAGAGCACATATTATATCAATGTGAATACTTTTGCACACGCCGTAGATCACCCTGTTTATTATTCGTATTTCGTGTATAATTTCTATTATTTTCATGTGAAAAACAGCCGAGATCTAGTCAGACAAACAACAAAATTTACATAATGTTGCTTCAAAAATGATTGGATTACTAAAGTTTCTTTGGTACGCTAAAAACACAAAAAACGAACATTAAAAGTTTCAGATGGGTTAAAATTCTTTCTAGATAATTGATCAACCTACAAATACATACAAGATATTCATGTATTCTCTTAAAAGAAACGAACACCTCGTATTAGTACACCAATAACAAATACAAACGAGTACCTATATCGGACGCACCCTTATTTGTGCACGTTACACTTCAATGACCAACGTAGTTGTACACTGTGTAGTTGTGTTTGGAGTCGCCCCCAATCTCACAGTTATGTCCAATTATTATCGGCTACGGAGCGCCACTGAACTGATTGTATGAATAAAAACGATGCGCCCTTTATTGGATTCACCGAGAACGGGAATAGTATTGTCGCGGCCAGTAGCGTAATTTATTTTTCTGCACGATAAATTTCCGATACTTTGTTGTTGGGGCGAAGAAACAGAATACTGATCGGTGTTTTGCTGCGAAAGTCCTGACTTTATTGATCTTTTGATTGGTGCTTGGGTGAGGAGCAGGACGCATTTCTATTCATAATTTCTGTGTACAAAGAAAAATAAGGCAAGATCAACACATATATGACCCTGCACGAGAGAATCGCCTTAACTGCCATCTCTCGTTTCGATAGTATTGGCTAGTGTTTTTTCTGAACAGAAAAAAAGTATGTTTCAATTTTCTTGTAATAAAGGTTGTAAACAGTTAGAGCAATTCTCTCGTGCATTCAACATACAGTAATACGATCTACTCAATTGGGTTTAATTGTAGATTGCTTGAATGTAATCTTTTTTAACTTGGTGGTGTCAGAGGGTGATTTCCTGAGGTTTTTAAAGATAGTATGGTGGTTCCCGTGTTCAAAGCTGGAAACAGCGCAGTCTTAAGTAATTATAGGCCAATTTCCTTAATTTCCTTTGGTGGATCCACTGTTGAGATATGACATAATTGTTTGGGGCGGAGCATATAGGGTTCCTCTGAAAGTCATAGAAATAACACAAAAGTGTCTACTCAAGATTATGATGGGCAGGAGGCGTCGGTATCGTTCGCTTAACCTCTTTAATGAAGCCAAGGTACTCGAAATACAATTACTATACATAAAATGCTGCCTGTCATTTATCTATAAAAACCCCACTAAGTGGGCGAAGGTCTCTCAGTGTCACCAGACTAGGCTCGGATCGGTTCAGTGTCTTTCTATACCGAGAATGAAATTGACAATGTCGACGAGATTTGTTACTTACCTGGGAGTAATATTTTACAATTTAATACCCGAGCATATAAAGAAATATAACAGCATTAATTTATATTCTAAAAAAGTAACGGCCATAATTCTGGAAAATCGTAGATACTTCTCAGATGTATTATATTAGGTGGCATGCTGCTGGTGGATCATTGTGTGGATGCGCTTTCTTCTTCTGGTGTAGTTCAGTGTATTGGATTTATGTATTTACATGTATACTTTGTAGCGGCGTGGTATGTTCTCGTTTGGAGGTTTATTTATATCTCGCACACAGGCATTTAGCCTAGGCGAGTTTGAATGATGTTTGAATAAATTTGATTTGATTTGATTTATTTCTTTTGACCTACAAATAGTACTCGACTCTAGTTTGTGAGAAATCGAGGCCGAACGTGCCGTTAGCTACAGTATGTTTCTAGATACAGAATACCAGTGCAGTGGTACCAAACATGATATGGCGGAGGGCCACCAAATGCTATTTAAGATATATATTGATTCTTGGATTATGGTGAATAACTCGGCTTTCTACACACAGAAAAGTGATTATTTGGAACGAGAAAACATAATTTCATGAATTTATTTACTAGATTCAAATGCATATTTACTTGGATGTAGAAAGTTAGGTATATACAAGAAATGCCACATACTCAATATAAGTAAAATAATTTCTCAGATAAATGCTGTCAACAAATAAATTCCTTCTTTATAAGAACCAATATTGTATTGAAAAAAGTAATTGAATTTTTCGTGACAAAATGTTAATTTCTCCAACGAAGTAATAGTAAATCCATCCAAGTGCGTAGCTTCTTGATCCAAGAAAATATAAGACATTTAATATAAGTAAGTATTGTTTACTGAATAAAAACCCACCAATTATTTAACTGAAGTGATTCTCACTTCTTTCAAGTAATCCCTTTCTCTGGAATAAATATGCGTACAGTGATTTTGTCAAGGCTCATGCGCCCGCGCGTGGTGCTGGCGCCACGTATCCTATCCTAGTACGAAAACAACAAAGTCGTACGGGATGTGCCTTGTGATTTATTGGGGATGTGTATTGTGATTTATAGTGTACAATAAACGTTTCAACACGGAATAGTTTGATGTAACGCACGCAACAGTTTAGAACGAGTAAGTAAATATAACATACCTATCTTGTTAATTAGCAATAGAAAACGTATTTGTGCCAAATCTTTAAAATTCTTACAGTAAGTAGCTAAAAATATTTACCGGGAATAAAAATATACACTTCATTGAAGACTGTTTACTTACTTCACCAGACTAACCACTTTCTTAAATCTAGTAATTATTCCAAGAAGTAAAATTTCTTGGTGGAAGTCAATAATCTCTCGCGTATATACGAACCTACCAACTACTTCAGCCAAGTAATTCTCTCTTCGTTCGAGAGATCACTTTTCTGTGTGTAGAACACGCCATTACGCTTTCAACACAAAATTGACGAACCCCAGCGAGTTATCAGTAGTTTACAATTTTCAGTTGCCTTCTTCTTGAACATTTTCTTGTTTAAAACCTACTCAATTTAAACATTGAATTCAGAAAAATATCCTTTACTAAATTATGGAGATAAAAATGTTCTGTCTCATTTGAAAAATACTATAAAACAATCGGTTTATATTTTGGTTCACATAAAATCGAATCATTAACAAGAGCGTTATGGTTTGTTCCGTTGGTAATGGATACAGCATGTAAAGCAGAGTGGGTAGAATGTTTCAATGTTGCTATAGAAGACTACCAAATTGGTCGACAGACAAATTTTCTTTTTGTTAGAATTCAACAAAAATTTACTACAAAATTTTTAGTATTTCTAATACATTGAACAATAAGATTTTTTAATGAAACCCATAGTTGGTTGTGACTTAATAAATAGAGATATTTCCCTCTTTATGATAATTCGACCCATGCAACGAAGACTATCGTAACTAAGTAACTAACTATATGTAGTTACTATAGTCTTCGTTGCATGGGTCGATATATGACATGCAAATCTAACATTTTCTAAACTTTTTTTATTGTAGTTTTGGTCCAACTTATCCGTGGCCATTTTTAATACTGTAAATCTGCCTGTGATTACCGAATCATATTGTTATCATCATATAATACCATTAGTATCGCTAAAAGCTATGAATTTGCAATAACAGAATGCATTATTCAAAGTCATAACGATGAAAAGGTAATTACCTAATTAATTTATGTAATGAATAAAGGGCATATTAAACCGACGGGCAATTCAGTATGGGCTAAAATGGACGTGATTATCTGTCGTTCCAAAATTTGCTGTTTGTTTTTCATCCACCATTGCGACTAGTATTGTTAAATTATGTTCATGTAATATTATCCATAAGATTTAGCATGTGCTCGATAATATTACCTAGTAATTTAACAACTAATCGTGACAATCGTTCAGGTGAACATGAGGGTAGTTTGTCCTAAATGCATCAACCAAAAACAAACAATCAAATTTCTTCGCAACAACTTATTCGCCGGGTTCGTAGATATTGCTAATTTTAAGTACGTCTACTCCGGTATATTGATTTTTAAGTACTTTATATTCGTTTGCATGTATAATTTCACACTGAATAAGCTTCGATATCTAAAGTGGATCAATGGTGGCTTATCAGAAAACGGATTAACTTCAATAACGCAACTCCCTAAGGGCTTGAAGGCAGCTAAATCGACATCCAGCGATCTCATATCAAATATAATCCGGTGGATGCAAGAAGGAACAATCCAATCCACCCCGGCACAATGCAAAACGTAAAAAGAATTTAGTCAATTTTGAGATGCGAAAAATAAGCAAGGCAGAAAAATACAATGAGATAGAAACAGTATAAGATAGTGCATACCTAAAAAAAATATGTTCGCTAAATTGAGACATTGATATAATTCAATTATCACTGCTAATTCGAGAATTTGAGTTTGGTCATAATCCCAACACTAAAAGAAAATAAAAACGTAATAAAAACGATTTAGTAAGGGTTTTCGTTGTGAGAGAAGGCGGAGGGATTCAAGGGTGGATATGCAAGGTTGCGCAATTAGGAATGAAGCTAATTATAGGACAATCCCCGACTGGTAAATGAAACGCTCTTCTACCGTGCTGGAATCTTTGCAGCATTAGCGAATTTTGCGGTAAAACTCGTTTGAGCGGGTTTCCCTCGAGTATCTGGGGAATTATTCCGGTAACGTTTCAGTTATAGCGGTTATAATACATTGTAGCCACTCTTAATTTGCTCAATGGGAAACTAGCTCGTAAAATTGTTAGCTTGTTGACAAGCAAATTACAATTATTTTTTATCTAGTTGTGTTCTATTATTATTCCGGATATTATACTGTATTGATTCGCCAAAATATACAGTGAATTCTAATCAAATATATAGTAGTTTCCCATCCTATACAGAATGATTCATAATAAGTATATAAATAGCCCCGCATAAAAAAAATAGAGTAGATGTAGAGAAGTCAAGCCAGGTGATTATAATATGTTCTGGGTACATAAATATAAATTGTATTATTTATGATTTTTGGTTGATTTATTTACATCTTTCGACCTTGAATGTTCGGTTTTGGTTTTGAAAATCGGTTTGAGTTTTCAACTACTACCTGTATTTACTAAAGCAAAGCGGAGTGTTTTTAAATATTTAGTGCCATATTTGATTCGTTGCAATAATTTTAGAAGTTAATGATGTCTGATATCAGATTTGTGAAACTGTATATTGAAAGAAATATTCCATTTAGTTATTTATATATTTTGTAACAAGTAGTTTAGGAACATTAATTTTAAAAATTAAGATCTATATATTAATTTTGACGGTTATGCATTCTGCGGTCGCCATGACTTTATGTGTTGATGGCAGTGTTGTCTATTATTTAAGAAATCTGCGATAGCTATAAATATTTTCGTCAATAACAATATACATAGATACCTATTCTTATTTTTACCAGTTCTGTAATCTGATCACCCATTCTGTAATTACTAATCACATCAGTCTTTTTCAGTACAAGTAGTAACGTATTTAATTGAATCGGTCGGTTCGAACACAATACGGTCCAAAAAGTGAGTTCTGAGAAAATTAACAAAATAATGTCGGTGTAATATCTTGAAAAGTATAGCAGTTGGCTATTTTGTGCCAACAGACAAAATATAAAGTAGTTTACAGAGAATTAAATGTATTACATATTTTATTTATATTTGCATTAAAAGCAGAGCTATGATTAAAACAATCATCATGGACATGTACTGTTTTTGAACTCGATGGAAAAACAGCGTACATTTTCAACAATATTTGTTTATTTAAAGCATTTTAATAATATTTTTATTATGATGTATTGTGTTTTTGACGTTCTGATCCGAAACCCGTTGTCATTTTTTTTAATTTAAAATAGCGTATCCAAACAGAAAAATTAGAAAGTTGTCGGGTGCTTATGTTACCTATTTGCTGTCATATTTGGAGATCCTAGACTCCAAATCCAATATCCAATTTTCAGATTTCAAAATGGCGGAATCAATATGGCGATCGAAAATGTAAAAAAACTTGGATTTGAATGAAAACTGAATTCCCGTAATATTTGGAGATTAATAATGAAAAATGTCATGTCAGATTTTCAAAATAAATTCAAAATGGCGGATTATACAAAAAATGGTAGTATTGTATTAAATAAAATAATTATTTCTACAAAAGAATTCATTCTAGAATTCAAAAATGTATAGATATACAGGGTTTGCTATCCGTCACTAAATTTCCAGAATTAACAATAGCTTTTTAAACACAAAAAAATTTTTTGATTTTTTTCCATGTTGCAGAATTATTTAGGTATTTCGGTAATTTCGTCTATTTTTGACTTATTACTCATAACTCAAAAATAATGCATTTTATAAAAAGGAAATCTAAGATTAGAATTAATCTTAGAACTAAAAAATGTAAAATTATACAGGATGTTCTATTTGAAAAAGGAAAGGTTACCAAATAACCACAATAAAATGAACATCCTGCACATTAAAAATATTTTGAAAGGATAATTGTTTACGGTTGGAAAATTATTTAGGTGTTCTGGTAATTTTGATTAACCTGTATATGGCGATATGATAGAGTATAATATTGAGTTTGATGATTACATACTTAATTGATACTAAATTTCCTCTTCTACGGTGGTAGGCGGTCCGGAAGTCACGTGGTAGTAAAATTCTACATTTGCACCAGTTATATACTTGAAGACTTTTTTAATATTATCTAGGTTTTTGATATTGATATTCATATTGATTACCTCGGCGTACCTCAACAACGATTTGAATGCAAATTACGTATTTGGCGAATGTTTACGACTGATATATCAGTAGAAAGTAGAAACTGAGTAGAAACGCGTTGCATGAGGGAGCAAAAAAGCATTGTTCTGGTCTTGTTAATTTCGCCCAAGCATCCTCTTTAGGTTTGTTCGATAGAATAAATCATAGTGAACATTTTGACTATTTCAGTTTAAAATGGCCCATTTTTGACTTGTACTGTTTTCGAACTCGCCGATTAAATTATAAATATGTTGTTTTAATTATTATAATGTATCATAAATTTTTCTCATGATTCGGAATCAGAAATCTTCATGTTACTGGAAATAGGTTTTATACGAGTCGGATTGCTATAGTTTCAGTCGCCATATTAGTTCCACCATTCTGATTTTATTAATATCGGGCCCCAGGTTTGCAATAACAAATACAAATTTTCATATTATATGATAGGAAATCAGTTTCAACAGAATCGGAAATTTTCACATTTTTGATAGCCATTTTTAATTTTGAAAATCTACTACCTGTTTGCGTTTGGAACACTGAAGCACAAATAAAAACACCCCTTATGTGCACACATTTGGTGGAGCCGCCGGAAATAATATACTTTCCAAATTATGAAATTAATCATGACATATTTACTCGACTGACTTATAATTCAATTCTCGGCGGAATTTCAATATTTGTCCGCACAACGGCGACAAATCGAACGTTCGAGCGACACTCGATCGTGCATACGGAGACAAGACGAGAATGTTCCTACACGGGCTAGGTAAAACGATCCGTTTTAAGGGGTTGGTGGGGATTGAGGGTGCTGTCGATGGCAGTCCGAAGTAAAGTTTCGGCAGAAGCGCGGTCCACGACCTGCCGGGATAACGACCTTAGGCGCCACGCTGCTGTAAACAAAGTGATCAATAACAACTACCTACCTACCTACAGACCTACCTGACTCCACCACCGCCTAGATCCATAATTCATCCGGGGCACGTACAAAGCACAGTTTCCGTATCAGTGTTTTCATCCCCCTATCCTGCGCTCCCCCGCCACCTGGCCCGCCCCACTCTCACATTAACATATTAGAACCTATTTGACAACAGATAAAATATTGAACCCGATTCGGGAATTATTTGGGAATTAGTGAATTGTTGTTTGTTGAGTTTGCGGACGGTAAATTCCGGGGGATTAATCCGGTGGTAATTCATAATTAATATTTATGTGAGAAGGTTACGGGAATATGTTTACTGCGGATGGACCTGATACCTGTTCAATATATTATGATTCGGTTACTTAAACATTTAACACCGTTACATTTGATAAAGTTCTACGTTGGGGTGACAAATACAATTAGAAAGCCTAGAACGACACAATACTGTAGGATTGTAGAAATTAGTTTTCGTTAGATTTTGAGCAAAGGTATCAATCATGATTTGTCTCCTTTGGATCTTATAACTACTTGTGCTATGACTGCGACATTATACATATTTAGACCTAACCTTACAGAATATACTAACGTAAACATCTAATAAGAAAATCTGTATTCAAGGGTTTGCAATAAAACATCTTAAATGTGAATATATACGTATATGTAGAGTTATATGGAACGACACTAACATGCGACCAAACCTGATTAACCAGATATTACATTCATTAGCTTAAACCACATACAGTTTACTGTTAAACAGCATGTGGTTAATCGAGGGATTTACAGGTTTAGTACAGATATAGCGAGCTTAATTTATTTGTTCACAAAATAATCTACTTTTTTTTGATAACTTTCAATGAAAAGTTCATCGATAGATATTTTCTTTGCGGTGAACACGAATCCGAACTCAAAAGTTTCCTATCACGTAAAGTATCCGAAGAAGTTGTGGTCGTAATGTAAAAAATATTGATTTTTCCATAAAAATTTTTTTTTGTAACACCACACAATGTGTACATCAGTAAATTCTGATAAAATACTCTGCCAGACTTTTGAATAAAAAATTTACCGTTCAATTTGAAAAATATAAGTAGACATATCCCTGTCAAAACGTATGGCTTATTCTATAAATATATAAGCCATTACGTCTACTTTTTGGTGCACATCAATCGAATGATTAACTACCACGTTATGGCCTTTTTTTGATACAGCTTTTATTTCACGTAATCCTTTATGATTCGTTAGTGTTCAATAAAGCATTTTTAATGTTACCACGTTCCAAAAAATCCACCAGAAATTACTCTATAAAACAGAATCGTTAAATAGAGCTTAGTTTTAAAGTCGTTCAAAAAAATCATAGAGCAATACCTGCATTTTTTAAACAAGTTATTTACACAAATGTAGAAAAATCGTTCCATATATGTCCACTTGACGGTACCCATTTCGTTCACGGGTGGATTGTTACAGCACAAAATATTTACTTAATCATCATTACTTCGTAGGCACTTATATTTAACAAAACCCCAAAAATATCCAGTTAATTAGATCAACCGAAGACTATTCGACTCGCGGGACCTGTACAGTTGTACACCCATTCAAGGGGGTCGTTTCTCGGGGTTTCCCCCTCATAGTACATAGTTGGAAAGGTAGGCAGGCGGTGTGAAATTGCGTTCCAGTCCGTAAACAGGATATCAACGGAGTGATAGAGAGAGACGCAGCGAATCAGGAACAGAGAGATGGCGAGTGAGAGATCCGGATATAAGAACTGAGCGCCGCGTCGCTGCTAAACTGTTGAATGGGGGGCGCCAGAGGCATTGTTTGGGGCCGTGTAGAAGTCATTTCGCTAAGTGCCGACCCATCCGCGCAAACAACGCGAGCATTCGGCGTCGTCGACAGTCGAGGGTCCATTGTGTCGCCCCCGTCTTGTGACGAAGAAATGGCACGCGGCACTGGGATTTCCCGCTTGTATGATCTGCCTACATACGGAATTGTGATATGCCAGAGCGATTATGAGAGGTTGCGTGACATAAGTTGAGAAAATGTTGTGACGGTATGTTTTATATACACATACAGCAGGAAGAAACGGAAAAGGAAACGTAGAACGCGAGTTATCGGACGCAGTTATCAATTTCTATAATCACAGTTATTATTTATTTTATAAGAACTATAAAAAACAATTTAACAACATCATCTTTGTTGCATGCATACTATGGACTCTTTCATTCGATGGTGTCATACTGTATAATAGACTGGGGGCACTCTGCACACATGTCTGTGATATTTAAAATGCAGAGGCGATGTATTCGCGTGATGCTGGAGGTGGGATATTGCGAGGATTGCCGGTGGTGTTTTGGGAAATTGGGTACACTCACGGTGCCGTGTGTTTTTATTCTGGAATGTTTGATGCATGTGCACGTAAATAGTAAAGACCGCCCAAGAAGTAATAGTACCCATACCTATTGCACGCGTTTTGGTGACAGATTACGCCATGGGTTCCATCGCCTGCAAAGGTCTAGAACCGGAACATCATACTACTCTATTAAGTTTTTTAATACCCTTCCATCCAGCATAAGAACTTTGCCACTAAGATTATTTAAAAGAACTATTAAGCGGTTTCTTGTCGAGAAGGCCTTTTACGGTGTGGATGAGTTCCTGAATGTGTGTGACGACATATCCCTGTACAAATCTTGTATTTAACTCGAATTTATACCATGTATTTTTTCTCGTTGACGTGTGTAACATGATCTGTATGATTAACACTAATAAATGACCATGACTATGACTATGACTATGACAATCTACTACAAGAAAAATGTATTAAAATGTCCATGCAAATAAATGATAAGTTAGTTAATGAATATCATGGGGTTGAGGGTAAAAGTCATTCACGAACATCACAAATTATTAAGAAGACCTGAAGACTGAAGAAACGAATACTAACTACTGTAGTCTATTTAAAAACCAGAAGAAACTTTTCAAATTTATCACGAGTATAACCCCGCCCGGGATTGGCTGGAGCCCTAGACTATTTTACAGCGGATAAATTTACGTTATGGCACTGAATAGGTTAGGTCGCATGTAAACAAACAGTGAAAACGATTAGCATGGTTTTCTGTTTGGTGCTATTCGTGCTATTCCCATTTCAGTTCAAATCAGCAGTACCTACCTTTTAGAACTAAATATGGACCGCTTGGTTAAGTCAATAGTCTTTGAATTATCAATCCAAATAACACCAGTTTATTTCGTTTTATTTATAGGAGTCGCAAATACCACTATGTACCGTGTGATAAAGAACAATGGCGACATTAGCAACGCCAAAAAGGAAGGAGGTAGACCAGCGACGGTTGCAAAAATGATAAATTTGGTGTAAAATTCTGTGCGGCAAATAACACACTTTTTTACTTTATCATACGCAGTACGATAGTATTGTAAACGTGCCAAAAAAAAATTGAGATTTTAGCGGAAATATGTCCTTTTGAGTCCCCGAACATATTTGACCAAGGTACAAAAAATATTTTAATGCAGACATAGCCGATCTCGATTAAATAGAATCTCATGCAACTAAACTATTTATTTTATATATAGTATATAAAGTCATGTGCCTGGCCATCAGATTTTTTTATAAAAATTAATTTCGAACTGTGGACAAAATTTCAAATAGAATGAAGAATTGTCCAGAGTTTTCAAAGATATCAACGTTCCTGACTTTATAATCTGATGACGGAAATTAATTTCAACGGTTAAGACAATTGTTAAAGATTTGCACCATAAATATGCAAACATAGGTATGGAATACTGTTATTCTCTTCCTAATGTTATATGCTTTTAATTTTGCTTAGTTTTCCAACAGGCGGTAACTTGTCTCTGAAAATACATGTCTTGCATTCACACCTGATTTTTTTCCGGAGAATCTTGGGACGTCACTGACAAGCATGGTGAGCGGTTCAAGCAAGAGATGAAGACGCTCTCATTGGTCTTCATTTCCTACCAGGGAATTGGGAATCAAAGAATGATATGCGATGATATCTGGTTCCCCATAAGAGAAACAGATATCGACCAGAGCAGAAGGCGAAGCAGGATCCAAACTCACTTCTAATCTCATATTATATTGAAAACATTGCAATAAAAATATACGGAATGAATCAAACTGATAAATAGATAAATCTTGAATTTTCGTAGTTTGGTACCTTTTTTAGTTTGGTACCATCAATAATAATCGATGATAACGGCGGTATTTTGCATAGATTGTTATCGTAAATACCTTGATTTCTTCGTAAAAGTGCAATCTCTACGTACAAAATAAGAAACTTATGAAGAAATTGAAAAACTATGCTAGCAACGTTTTTTCCTGATAGGATTAGCTTTAATCCGATGTGCAGAGCGATCAGATTCGACGTTCCTAACTCGTGATATGCTACAAATAGTAAAACTACCTCCAAAAAGATTTTTTTAAATCATACCTCGAAAATGTGTCTAGGCATCTAAGACAAAATAGTGGCACCTAGTGTACATTTATTTTTTCTATTTTGTTGGCAAGTGATATTAATACTGATAGCGATAGTAGTTTATTTTTTAGTATGGTTGAAGTCTTAGTCTTAATAAGTCTTAGTCACTTTCTTATTACGCATCATGAAAATTCTCATCAAATTTGGTCAAAGTATCCACTTAAGACATGTCTGTTATTTTGAGATTTCCACGCATTGCCAATTTAAGTTCTACACGCTTCATTTTGACACGCTTTAAGGCTTTGCAGTCTTAAAATAGAACAAATCGTTATAATTTTAACCATAAAATTTTTTTTTGATTAAATAAATAAGTTGAACCTCAGAATAGTGGATATAGAATGTTAAAAAAGAAATCAATTTCGAGAGGAAAAATATACTGTTAAAGACAGTAAAGACATGGAGCATTTGTTTACCGTTTCTCCATTTATTTTTCATAGATGGTTGTCAATTCGGTTAAAACAAAAGAAAACATATTGATATAACGTTCATATCATCAAGTTTTAAAATATATCGGTAGGCGGCATTAATTACAGCACATATGTTCAATTTTTGTTTTATTATTACGGTATTTGGACATCTAACTCCTCCCTATAATGACATTCTGTATATCTCAATCGTCTGGCATAACTATATCTCAACCATTTTTTATTTATTAATTTTAACAGATTATTTTGTTATATTTATTCTCACAAGAAAAACCAACCCTGCTAGCTCATGCATCTGCAAATAAGTCTCCAACTCTGATCCGGTCGAATAACCAGCATCAACCGTGGGAAATGTTCGCCTATTTCCCGATCGTCCGAACGTGGAAAATATGACCGCTCGTTTCGTTTAGCATTCGGTTTTCTGCGAATTGCTGACGAGGACCACTCGCCATGGAGTTATTGTTTTGTTGGCGGCGGCGGGACGATCCCCGCAGGGCGCAGGGGTTAAATTTTCAACTTCCGCCGCTTCACATCGCCCGCCGCCGACTAGAAATTACAAAATTTGTGCAAACTGCACCCGCGAAGTACTGCCTGCCTGCATAAATAACATATGCCGAATGTGCAAATCCGCAATTGTAAATCATGTTTTAGAATTGCAAACCGCGCTCATTCATTGCGTCCACACGTACGCACGCAAACACATGCAACCGTGCGCGATCGCTCGATCTCGGATACACACATACACGTGCGCATACGTTTCCGTGGTGTGGGTATTTGTCAATCACGCAAATCTATCAATCCGAATTGTTGGACCTAATTTTGGTATATAAATATATGCAGTAGCTCGCTTCAGTGACCCAAAATTTGCGCTACAATTTTATGATTGTTGTGCGTATAAATGTAGAATTAGAACTAATTATTTGTTATATCGCTTGTACAATTTGGACAGTATCAAATAGTTGTGTATACTATTACCAGCGACAATCGGTAAATGCCATCATTTCAGAAGGGTAACGGACAATTGGGCGTTGACCGTTATCGGTCTATATAATTACAGAATAATATCATAATGAAAAGCTCTCAATTATATAAAGTTATTTTTTATTTAGTACAAAAATTGTGATAAAATTGTATAAGTAGAAATTATAATAATTCCCTGCAAATATAAATCTTTAGTCTCATTTTTATTAGACTCAAAACCATTTGAACCAAAACTCGTGGAAAAAGTTACAGTTGCAATAGAAACATTATACCTAGACTCGATTATAATTCGATTAAGTTTTTATTGGGTAAAACAATTGTGACAAAATTGTATAATTGAAAGTGATGCCCCAACAGCACAGTTGGTTAGAGCAGTGCTAGAAACAGGTCCCATTTTCTAGAAATTATAAGAAAATTAGTTATGTTATGTTATATACGTTATCAACCATGAATTATAAGCTATGTATATCAACATAACAGAAAAAAATACTTACGTACGCCTATGCACCTAAACTAAAATATTTTCTCTGCAATCAGTTGTCGACATTGTTAGATTAATGTTATTTATTATACTCGTTATTTGTATATATTATTATTATTGTTATTATTACTTATTGGACCTCTGTGATACATTTCATTAAATATATTAAACCTAGATAAAATAATTTAGATACAACATAAAAATACTAAAATTACACTAATAGATTTTGAAAAGTAATGAAGATTATCAGGGCATATTGGTAGTACCGAGCTTCGCTGAAGCCTAGGGCACTCCCTTTGCGGGTATCACCACAGCTCAACCCAATTTTGAAAAACAACGCTATTTATGCACCAAGCAATGATACAATATTACTTTTCGAACATTTTTGTTGCTATAATCAAGGTTGTAACCAGGGGCGTAGCTACGGGGAGCAATAGGAGCAAACTGCTCCAGTCGCACGAGTAGAGGGGGCGCAAAATTGAAAGGGCAATGAAAAAACTTAATTGTAGAAAATTCTATTGGCCAGATCTTTTTAAATACAACTCTAAGCACCTAAATGTTTTGTGATCTTGACTTAATCATCATAATTTTGATTTATAGATTGGTGCGGTGTATTTATACATATATAAACAAATATAAAAATGCTGTGATGAGTTGATTAGGCATTAGAAACAAAGTGTAAAAAGTTCCCATCGATATCGTGTCTGAGTAGCGAGTTATTCATGGTCAAAGATGACCGACTTGGATTTTTTTATTGATCGGACGACAATGGATTTTTTTAGGAAACTTCCAGATCTTTTAATTCTCGACATAAAATGTGTATACATCGTTTAAGTACGAGTTGGCGATTTCAAGTTATGCGTCTGAAAATACGTCAAAAGCACGTATAACGTATGTATATGCTGGGCGATCCATTCCGCATCCCAAATTTTGAAAACATGATTGAGTATCATATTTAATAACAATAAGATCAATAGCGTACAATTAAAACTTGACCATTTGCGAGATAGTCCTTCAGAAAGTTAAGAAATGGCTTATGTAATACCCACCTTGGCTTTTACAGAAACCAAAACTGTTCTTAAATCTACGCTAGGATACTACTTTTACAAAAGTTCCATAAAATACGACGCCGGTATTTACATAAAACACTTTTGTCAACTGAAGAATATTGGGGTTATTTTAATTTGTTACAAATCGAAAACAGCCAGCTTACTAATTGTTTTTTATTGTCATAAAACCCTAAACTGAATTTCTCAAGCATTTTGTCTATATAAACTCCGTTTTCTGTTCAATCTGGAATTGAAAAATGGGAATTGACAGTAAGATACATTAAATTAAATGTTCAAAAAATGCCAGACCTTTTCCGAAAAACAAGTGGGCGCCAGATTTTTCTTGCTCCAGGGCGCTGAATTTGTAGCTACGCCACTGGTTGTAACCAAAATATATTCTTGTATAAAATAAAATTATCAGGCACTATGCACCTCCACCAAGTACATAGAAATGCCCGATACACGATTATTTTCCAACTAAAATAAATTGGAATTGTATACTACTGAACTTGTTATGACATTAAATGAACAGTACTGTAACGTAATCGCCGATGAAAAGACGAATAACTGCGCCGTTTTATTCGATAGGGGCGTAAAATGTAGCGATCGTATATCCAATCCCCCATAGATATCCGGTATACGGGCGCGATTTGCACCACAAATGCCGGAAATTGAAACGTTGTGTGCTCTCATACGCCAACAATCTGTCGGTACTTTCGCGAGCGACACGCGAAGGATTTTCAGTGGGACAATCCATCCACTAGCAAAGATGAAATCTGTCGCACACATTTCGTTCATGTTCTGTATACATTAAATGTTGTTTACAAATAAATTATATAATAATGTATTATAAGTTATACTTGTTTTTTTGTTCATTTGAAACCCAAGCCAACATTATACGTTGGCATATGCTATTTAAATTTACCGTTAATTACTGTGCAATGAGGTGTCATAACAATAAGCAAAAATATTGTGATGTATGTAGAAGTGTAGCAGGAAAAAATGTAGCCATTGTTGAGATACACTAGACTCTCCTACAGCGCGGTTTAATATTACGCGTTATAGGAATTTGAGGGTCGCACATTTTGACGCATGCACGTTGTACGAGAATAATAATAATAATAATAATAATATTTATTGTGGAAAACATACATTACAATATGCATACACTAGTCAACACAAGAAAGAATTACAGAAAGGAATTAACTAATTTCTAGATTGGAATTTAAATATTCATAAAAATTAAATGGCGCTAGAGAAATAAGACTTTCGCTGATAAATACTTTAAATTTAACTGCAGGATACAGACGCACCGAATGGGGTAGATTGTTAAAAAAAGTTATGGCATAATAATTGATACTGTTTTTTGTTTTATGTAGGCGACAAAAGGGCTGGTACAAATTTAAAATGTTTCGCGTATTGTAATCATGGACAGTGTCAACTGTTGCATACTGTGACGGATTTTGTTTAATATATAGCAGGCAATGGAATATGTAGAGTGCCGGAAGCGTCAGAATATTCAAGCTTTTGAACAGTGGCTTGGTATTGTCTCGATAGTGTACACCAGCCAGGATTCTTATAACCCTCCGCTGGACAGCAAAAAGTCGATCCGCTGATGGGGCATGTCCCCATAAAAGAATTCCATACGATAGAACAGACTGAAACAGACTGTAATATACCCTCATTAGCACAGATCTTGATACCTGTCCTACCATGTTACGGAACAGATAGGCCAGAGATGATAACTTGTTAGCTGTGTAATCACAATGATCAAAAAAAGTCAGCTGTGGATCAAAAACAATGCCTAAAAGTTTTGCATTACTACAGTTTTCAAAATGATTTAATGGCCTTGTCGTAAAAATCATATGTTGGGTCTTATTTTCATTCAATTGTAACATGTTTGCATCGAACCATTTGGTCAGTTCCTCTTTCACTCTTTCAGTTTGTAACAGTACATCATCAATGTGCCTGCCAACATTTATAGATGTACTATCATCCGCAAATAATATTAAGGTAGAGTCTGGAACTGATATGTTAAGGTCATTAATGAATATAAGAAAAAATAAAGGACCCAACGTCGATCCCTGTAAGACTCCTTGAGTTATTAATCTGGTGTCAGATTTTTCGGAATTGGTCTCCACTGACATATATCTATCAGCAAAGTACGAGCGAAAGAAGTTCAATGAGTTGTTGCCAATGTTGTAGTGCTGAAGCTTTTTCACTAGTAGATCATGGGATACACGATCAAACGCTTTAGTTAAATCACAAAATAACGAACTAACATAGCAGCCGTCGTTAATTGAATCATTTACAACAGAAGTGAACTTGAGTAGTGCCGTAATAGTTGACCTGTTGCTTCTAAACCCAAACTGCTTTTCCACTAATAATTTATTTGAATCAAAATAGAGTTGAAGGCGGCGTTTAAGGGCAATGTCAAATATCTTCCCAAATGTTGGTATAATGGATATAGGCCTGTAATTAGATGCATCATTCCGGTCACCCTTTTTAAAGATCGGTACAACACGAGATATTTTGAACACGCTTGGATATGTGTTTTCATCAATTGCGGTATTGAACAACTTTGTCAACGGCCATATAATAATATCTTTGATGGCCTTTACTATTTTACTATTTATTCCGTAGTAATCGACGCTACAACTATTATTCAAACTATTCACAACATCTCTCATCTCGTTATAAGTTATGTGATCAATGATAAATTCGGAATTTGGTACTCGAATTTGCTTTTTCAAAAAGTGAATAGATTCAGTGTATGAATTATTGACAGCTTTGGGATTAGAATCGCGTTATATGAAGATGTAGTCCCAAAATTTTTAGCGCGTCAGTAGTATTTCGCGTTGTAGGAACCGCGTTATAAGAGAGTCTACTGTATTCTGCCATTTCGGCCAATGTGCCCATAGATCATGTCATTACTGTTGATAGTGCAATACTTGTATGTGTTTATTTTACAGTAAGTTCCAATATGTATTTGGTAAAGCAAAATTATTGAAATCCAATAAAAACAAACTTATGAACTTCTGCCATTTTTAAAGGGGACACAGAAGTCTTATCAACTGGGAAATCGACGTATCCATGCACAAGATATCACCCAACTCATTTTGCATACTGTATGCCCTGCAGACCACAGCATACTGCGTTGATGACATGTTTTGCATGTCTTGCTTTATGTTCTCCTACATCGATTCAGCTGTAATATTGGCAACAGCATGTCTTGCAATATTGTAGAAAAATTGTGATAATTTTCAGGATCCGAATACAGATATAAAGAAGATAGTAATCTGTTGATAATGCAAACTGTTCTGATGTAATGTGTTCTACAGGATTTTCCGTATCCAAAGTAATGATATATTTCGCATTGATACGTCGAATCTCCAAGCCGACACGATTTCACAAGTTTCTTGTTTTCAAATCTACGTAGTTGAAAATATCTCGGTAACCGATTGACTGCCTAATAAATTGCTTATGTAACGTTTAGGGTGACTTTTAGATGCCAAACTTTATCTTTTTGATCATGTAACATTTCGAAAACCGCACCGTACAGTGTCAATTGACCTACGATGGCGTATAACTACCAAATCGAAATAAAGATAGCCGTAGTTCGGTATTTTAGCAACTTTATCAACAACTCGCTTAAGAGGCTGGTTCAACCTAACTTCAGGACTGTTCTGGTGGTCCCGTATTGGTCAAATTATTCAAACTGTTCAGTGCTTTTGTGAGTTAATTATTGAATAATGATAACATGTACTAAGAAGACAACAATCTGAATTGACTATTCTCGTGCGCCAAAGCTCCATATTTATTATACCCATACCCAATTTTAAACAATTGCTGCTCAAAGATAGGCGAATAATTGGAGGACGGGTAATATTCTGATTTAAGGAAAAACATTTCAGTGTTGTATTTTTGCGATTTGCCGCAGTAGTTCCACTTTACGTCAATGTACAATTTGACAAAATCCAATAAATGAAAAGAGATAAAGCCACAACTTTAAAGAATCGGCATCGTATTTTCCCATTTTTTCCATCCATGTCTCCATCTACGATGTTCTCGAGAACTAGACGTTATTAGACGAAGATAGTAATGGGTCTATCTCTATCTACCATATACCACAAAAAAAGTCTGTAACTCGCTAAAATTCACATTTATATTTTACTGGACAGATTTCGAGCGCTCTAACCTACAAATCAGATATAATCTGAAAATAAAGAAAACACCGCACAAAGCAGTATTCCAATCGAAATTAGGAGATTACATAAACTTCTACTATTTTATCAGACATCAATCAGGTTTGTGCCTAAAGAAGTATACTATTAATTTATTAAAAACACCATGTCAATTGTTAGGTTAGCTAGCAGACTATACACATAAACAGTGCTGTTTTATCAATTCTACTACCAGAGAATTCAAGCTCCAAATATGGTATGATGCAGAAGCTCATTACGAGTTTTGTAATTGGATTCAAATTACATTACGGAGAATCAAAATCCTGCCTATTTTGTTGATCGAAGAGGATTTCTAGACAAGAGATGTGATTCCTAATTTTCATAATTTCCATGAACTGACAATAAAATCACCGAAGTATGCTGAAGATTACCGATTTTTTATCAAATTTGTTGGTAATATTACTGGAAACGTCTATAATATTATATGAGAAATGTTATATAATAGGACATAGTCGACTTGTCAACCACTGACTCCAGATGTTTTTCTTCTCAAGTGCAAAGTGTAGACAACAAACCGCAGATTCCATTGAAATTACCCCCGAAGAACCGAACAAGCATTACGACCCATATGCGTGACTGATGATAGCGAGCATAATCATTTTTGTGATTTTATGTTGACATAATATAATTTTAATAAAGCTATATAATATAATAATTGTCTTTTATAAATAATATATAAATTACAAATTTGTAAATAAAGAGTAAGTTATGAAGCGTTTTGTTTTTCTTATACGTTTTCAGATCCCTGTGCTGTTGATGTACATAAGTATGTGTAATATGTATACTTGCATAATACTTGTGTCTTTCGTTAGCTAGGCATAAGTGTATTATCGGCTGAGAAATGAGTGCATTTCTCTTGGTACGATAACCAAGAGAAAGTAATCTCTGACCAGAGGTATTGGTACTGGTTTTGTGATAGATCACTAATATTTCTTCTCACACACAATGCTACGTATCTTAGGATGTCTGAATATATATGGGCACATAACCTAAATACACTTATATTCCACATATTCATCGTACGTGTGTTTTTGCAGTTATCACTTCATAAACCGTAGACAAATGTGGAAGTTATATAAATATATGATAAATATAAGTTCTCAACATAGGTTATGTCAACAATTTATCACAGTAATTTTTAGAGTTACCATGTTATGTTGGTAAGCATTGTAAACACAGCCTACGTGTGCAAAAATAAATTGAAACAGCGTTAAAGACGTTAGATCGTACAATGTTGACCGCACGTCGGCGAAGTCTATCTTGTTTGCAAGTAGCTTTAGCGAAAACGTCGACATCCTCACTCAAAGACCAATTCTCAACTTTTTTCTCCAAACTTATCAAAAACAGTTAAGTCGCTGTCGATCAGCTGTTGGACTCCCCTCTTAAAAGTAGAAATTTACCAACGGTTGAAAAATCCGTTTCGTACAGAATTGGCAAATTTCAATCAGTTACTACGAACGTTGTTAAAACTTAAGTTTAACAATTCTCTCTCGTACCAACCTAAAGAAAAACTGAGATACAGAATTGAACTCAATGACTTGTGTGTTTTCATGTAATTGCCTCATGCCGAATACTCAGCTGAAATAAATAGATTATTACAAGAGTTTAGGGTTATTTTGTTAATAACTAGTAAATACATAATGAGCACATATGAGGCGTTTAGTGCATACTTTACAGTCATACAATCTTCATCACTCGATATAAATTGCACCCAACTTTGTTTTCGACTAATACAAACTATAATTAAGGCACATTGCAAACTACAATACATAGGTTTCTCGTACGCTCCGTTCTTGAGTGATTAAAGCGGCATGTCATGGATGGGCGTCGGGCGCTCGCCAGACAGGATCGTAATTAGGCCGGACCCGGCGGCTGCTCACGTCCTCCTGTCCCCAAAGACAAACTATTATTTCGGAAGTTGGCACTTTCTCCACGCTCCAAGCGCAGATATACCTGGGTGACGCGACCGGGGTGACGTCTTAATGGTGCCAGGACCCTCTGAGGACTTAATATTAGTTTGAGGATCCCCGGGGTCTCTTCTAGGTACTACTAAGGTGCCTACTTTGCAGTTTGCCTGCATGTATCCGTGATAAATTGTCCTGCGCATCTGTCCGGTGTAATAATATGAATTATAATCGAAAAATTTTGTAGCAGCATCTGTCCTAACTAAAAAACTGGTGAAAGTAGAGATTTTGAGCGGAATTTATCATCAATTATACAATATGTAATGTTTAAAATGACTGTAATTAAAGAATAGCTTATCTGTGAACTAAACACAAATCACATTGTCAATAGTTTTTTGTTGTAATTTTCTGAAATCATTTATATGAATTCTTTATCAACATACCAAACTGTGTCTCAACTAGGGTTACCAGATGAAAAAGTGAAGAAGGAGGACAATCAAGCTAAAAAAGGAGGACAAATAAGTTAAAAAGGAGGACAAAAATCACAAAATAAAAAAATGTTTAATGTACGCAATAATGTAGGTACAATAAATAAAACAAGGTCGTATTCTACAACAAAAAAAGTAACTTTTGTTTTTGATTTTTAAATAAAAGCTGTTCAAAATAAAAAATAAATCTAATATAAACTTTTATATAAAAAAAAAAACGACAATAACGTCCACTTTAACAAAATATGTGACTAAATTTGTTCATATTTTTCAGATTTGCCAATTTTGAACAATAGATCTTCATTTTTTAGAAGATAACTATAAAAATCCTAGCAGTGCATTGCTTTAAAGTTGTATTGTACTAGTATCAACGCCTTCACTGACTCCACAGTAAGTTTATTCCGCTCTTTCGTCCACTTCATGAATGCACCTTGTGCATTCATTAGTGAAAAAACCCTTTCGACATTTGCGTTGTGAGCAGAAATACAAAAATAAAATTCACAGATTTTAAGCAGTTCCGAAGAGCAATCAATAGTGGGACATGATGTAAAAAATATCCTCCATTGCTCATTCAGTATATGCTTTTGGAAAAATTGACCCCTTTCCTTTTCGGATTTGAGAAAAGAAATAAGGTTCTGAAATTGGTCGTATACTTTTACATCATCAATAATGATACCTCTTTTCTTTAAGTATTCAATCCATAGAAATAAATCTTCATATGTGTACTTTTCGTAATCTTTAAGATTCATCCATGCTAAACATTTCAGTTCTTCTAACGGACGTATCCATTTTTCTAAGTACTGAAAAGATGGTTTGTAGACCTGTTGAAAATCGTTGCAAATAATTTGTGCATCTTCGTTTGAAATATTTGCTTCACGAAGAAGTTGTGTAACTTTTAAGGGAACAAATTTGTCTTTAATTCTGTTTCTTAGCATAGACTAGATTGTTTCCAAGATGTTGTTAACTTCCACCACTGAATTGTCTTCCCGCTCCACAATTTCTAAGTTTGACTGGAAAACTGCCATCAACGAGTGTGTAAAACATAAATAAGCTTCCGAATACGGATCATCAAAAAACACCTCCAACGCGTAAAGCGGCTGATTTTGTGATAAAAAATATTCTTTGAGAGCAGTATGATGTAAACTCCCAGCCGTATAGCAAACTTTTCTTGGCGCCTGGGATTCTTTTTAAAGAGGAGGACATTTTTAGGGAAATGGAAGACACTATATTTTAACTAAAAAGGAGGACATGTCCTCCATTTGGATACCATATGGTATCCCTAGTCTCAACTGACTTTTAATTGTTCTGCCTAGGAACAAACATTGAAAGGTACCTCTCCTACAAAACCGTGGGTCGAATAAATCGCAAAGCAGACCGTATGTCTTTCTATGATGATAAACCATTTATCATACGTAGAGCTTCTTATGATAAAATACAATAATCAGGAGCTTATAAGGAAAACAAATATTAACGACACTACGTACAACTATAGTATGTATTTTAATGTACAATAGCTGTTAACTCAACTGATTTTGAAGACTTTTTACAGCATGTTGCAAAGAAAATCATCAAAAGTGTCAGTAAACTGTACCAAGAAATAAAGCAAGCACAAGTTCAATACTAGTCCTGGTCCTGAACCTTGTTATGGCAACAAATGTAATTTAATTAATTATATTTAATTTAATTTGATAGTAGAACTCCGATGATGACATTGCACATGTTGTCATTATATAAACTCTCAGTGCATGAATTGAAAGTTTGAAACGCGTTATATAATCACGTTATGTCCACGAATCATCAACACCGGGATGCATACTTCCAGCTTGTGCTTTAAACTGAACCAATTTTCTTACATAAGCCAACAGAAAATATAAGATATGTTGCGTTCTCAAAAATGAACTTTATAAATGTTAAAGGAAAATAGATTTTATGTTGAGGTTCCCCGAACATACATGGTATGTCAAGGGCTCCGTTTAAAAAAAAAAAACATAGTAGAAATAATCGGTAATCGCCAATTTCTTCATGGAATTGTTTGAAGAAGAAGCCATTAGGTCAAGTCCCTACAAACCCAAGCATTGGGTTACATATGTCGATGATACCTTTGTGGTTTGGCCACACGGTCTCTACCGTGTGAGTTTCTTAACCACCTGAACAATGTTAGTCCTTCCATCAAATTCACGATGGAAATAGAAGAGGATAATCGGCTGCCATTCTTGGATGTGCTGGTATACAGAAGTCTACCGTAAGAAGAGATATACCGATCGGTACTTGCATGTCAAATCACACCACCATCCTCAACAGAAGAGAACTGTCATTAACACTTTGTTCAACAGAGCCGATAAGGTATGCGACTCAAATACCTTGGACGACGAACAGAAACATTTAGAGAGGGCCATACGTCAGAATGGATACACCAAGTCAGACATACGGGGTGTCAGACAAAGAAAGCCGCAAGTCTCACAGAAACCGCAAGAGTCAAAGGGGTTCGCTTGCTTACCATACGTAAGTGGGATACGTAAGTGGGGTATCTGAAAGAATCGGTAGATTACTGAAGAAATCGGGTATCACGGTAAGGTACAGAGCACCAGATAAGGTAAATGATCTTTTTCCTAACCCGAAGGACATCACACCACTCCTGAAGAACGAAGGAGTATACAATACAAGTTATCATGTGAGTGTGGAACATGCTATGTAGGACAGATAGAACGAAGCATCGAATGTCGAGTCAAGGAGCACAGTAGAGACGCCCGACTAGGCAAGATTCAACAGTCCGCGGTTGCTCAACACCGCCATGACTCGGGACACAAAATGGATTTCGATGACGTTAAGATGTTGGCACGGGTGAGTAATTGTCATCGAAGGCTTATCAGAGAAGCCAACATCAATCGTGAGGACGCCACTGACATTACTAGGGTCTGGAAATCAATCCTAACGCGGTCAGGTGGAAAAATGGGAGCGGTAGCTCCAGATGTGTCCAGTGACGTGTAAATTTAGGTATAAAAGGGAGATTTCTTTGGTAGGTTTTCAGTATTCAGTTAGCTCTGAAGAAGCGAGCAACATGGTTCGCGAAACGTCAGCATTTACGAAACTTGACACACGGCATACTCCGGAAGCAATTAATTGTCAACACAGTAGCTTTTATTTTAAAAATTAATTTGGATCCAAATTTTAGTTATGTGTTGAAACCAGAAGAAATTGATAATTATAGGGCGAATAAAAGGTAACCAAAGCAATATCTCAAAAACTCTAGGTGTTACAGACGTAAACGATGGTATTTAGATTTTCCTTTAAAATAGAGACACACTTATTTTATCGTTTAGCAAATAAATTACTCTTACAATTAATTACAACATACTGAACCGCATATGAATGAAATGAATAATTAATAGTTATTACATGTTACGATAAGACATCAACCTGTAAACTATATTTTGCAGAATTTTTATAAAAACGTTTTTATTATATAAATTATAATATTCTGGCAATACAGTTTATATTTGTATAGGCCATACCAAATTAATCGAACAGGACAATATCGTTATCGAGAAAAAAATAGCTAAGCTAACACTGCGGGCGGATTATACTTTGGCACCGTTAAAATTCGTTCGCCTCATACATACTAATGTTTGCTCTCGGGCCGGAAATAGCCGCAGAACGACTCTCTGCGGTCTTCTTAATTCCCCTAATTTAATATTTGACGCCGTGGCGCGGCAACTCCACAGGTCTCGCTGTCCGATCCCTACCGGCGCCTCCGCCTTTTCGCCACCAATGCTTGCGCCCCATCGCCCACCTAATCGCCGCAATTTACCCCGACGAGGAAAACAAAAATGGTTAAAGCGGGATCGGCATCACTTCGGGGATTTCTTTTCACTTTTACTGCTTCTTACCTTATCTCAAGTTCAGAAAGCTTTGTTTACGAAAAAACCGCCGTAATGGGACTTTTGTATAATTTTGTGGTTAGTTTCGCTTTAAGTAAAGTAGATTATATTTAATATATCAAAAATATATTATGAAGTGAGCACGCCAAGAATAGAATCACGACTACATCTATATGTCAACAATGTTGTTTAAATGTTCTTAAAGATGGGCTTTATTATATTATACTATATAGATTATATATTGAATGAAAGGACAATTTAATACCTGTTACCTTTACTTACTTAAGAGGGTAGCACGATCTAGTGAACAGATCACTAGACAGCAAACACCCCAAATGGTTCTTAGTTTGACGCTGATCTTGAACAGAAACTTTCAGGCACAGCTCCGGCTGTAAATATTTGTACCAACTTTTATCTATGAATTACTGATACACTAAAGCACTAAAGCACTAAAACATAGAAAATGTCAAACCTACTATACAAACCAGTAATTGACGTTTTGATCAATATTCAGTGCCACTACAGTGGACCTAACTATACCTATGATGGACGTAATTTTTAATTTCTCGAGAAAACGTCATTCTTTATAAAGAGTTTTGGATGTTCTAAAAAGTCGAAAGCCATTGTTAATATTTTGATTTAACATAGAGGATGGTTAGCAAACTCGAAAATGTTAAATTGGCCGAAGAGTAAACTATCGGTTTTTCGGAATTAGAACAAGAATGTTATAGGTAAAAGTTGTTTTAAGTTTAAATTTATGCCCAGATATCACATTTTAAGTTTTATATTTTATTTATTTTTAACAAAGTAATTTACCAAGACATATTCCCCTCCTACAGCTACACATTTTTCCAATCTTCTTCTAAACTCCGATATACCAAATCAATTGTTTCTTCATTTATTTCGTCTACTGCTTCCCTAACTAATTTTAGAATGTCTACATTATAATGAAAATTATTCGCATACACCTTCTGTTTTAAATAACCCCATGAAAGAAAAACTCAAGCGGCGTTAAATCAGGTGAACGTGGTGGCCATCCTATAGGGCCGAATAGTCCAATCCACTTATTTGGAAAATGTCTGTTCAACCAATCCCTGACTTGATATGCGCTATGAGCAGGACAACCGTCGTGTTGATAGTGTAGTGTAGTACACCTGAGCTGTAAGTTGATTTAGTCCAAAGTAGGTAGCAAAAAATTTTCCAACATATCATAATAAGTGTTTGTTTTACAGTGCCGTCAAAAAAGTATGGTCCAATTATTTTCTTGTAATAAATCCCACACCAAACATTAACTTTTTTATATTTTTGAGAATTGGTTGTAACACGGATTCTTGTTGGATTCTTCTTGAGACCAATATTTGCAATTCTGTGAACTAACAATTCCATTTGTGGTAAACGTCGCTTCGCCAGAGAAAATAATTTTTCTGTAGAAAAATCTATCTACCATAATTCGTTCTCCCATTAATAGGCAAAATTCTAATCGACGAGCATCATCTCCTTCTACTAAAGTGTGTATCAGTACTGGTTTAAAAGGATGACATTTTTGATTTGAAAAGATCCTTTGCAGGTGGCTTGTACTGATGTTCAAGTCTCGAGATCTTTGCCTCAACGATTTTTTTGGGCAAGTGTTCACGGAATCAATAGCTAACATAGCTCCAGCATCATCTTCGCCACTTCGCTTTTTTTCACGTCTCCTGTTGCATAACATTTTTTAACCACTTTCACCTCAGTGTATTTTCTGTTAAAAATTTCAATAGCACGGCGGTACGATACCTCACCTATGCAGTAACAAACTAAATAAACCCTTTGCTCTAAAGTCAACATACTTTCGATCAGCTTCAATCAACAAATTGCTTGGATACGCTGTTACTACTGTTACTACTGTTACTACTATGAATGAAAAGTATACTAAATTACAAAAACCAGAAGAAGAGAAGAAAAAGGCCAAATGTGCGAAGACTAAAGAAAAGTGTAAAGTTGAAAAGGCAAAGCTAAAGCATAAAAAGTGTGTTGATATGGAAAAATTGGAGGAGAAAAAGCAATGCGATTTACGAAAACTCCTAGCAGTATAATTGAAATAAAAGGCCGATGCAGATTTCCTGACTAATTTATACTTTTTCATTATCTATAAAATATTTTTATATTTTTTTACATATAAAATCAAAAATGCTATAATTTGTATTTTTATTACAGGTTTCCTCACCACTAGAGCTTAAGAAAAGAAGAAGTGCTGCATTGCTTTTTGCGGTGGACAGACACGACGGCTATTTCTGATTACTACATTGCCTATTATTTAATATTTATTGTAGGTATATACAAGAAAATACACAGCGGAGTTGAATCGCTGCTAAATCCATCTCCATATTTTTATGTGTATAACCATAAAAAATAATAGAGTAATGTTCAACTTTCACTTAAAAATCAATAACAAAAAATTTTGGATGTGTATTATTATCGATGTGCATGCGCCTGGTTATTTTTCTTCTTATATAATCGGTAAGATCGAGACGATTATCATATTAACTCTAATCTGAGACTAGTCATGGCCGCGCTTGTTTTTGCCTTATTGGCAACGCCGGTGGCGCCTCTAGCGGCTGCCGCCGCCGTAACCCTACCGTAGAAAGTAAAGTAAACTATCCCATCCCCGGGTCCGGGGCTAATTACATCAGTTTTATTTACGTTCGCCGGGGGTTTCGCAAAGTTTGCCGCCCCTGCGGTTTTCCTCGGCCGGCGGTTTCTCTGCCGACGCCTGACGACGCCCGACGTCGTACTGGGCCCGCGCTCGTCGTCGTACAAGCCGCTGCAGCCACCGCAGTAACTCCGGGCGAACTCCGGCCGTATCGTGGACCGTTTGTCCCCTTGCACCGAGACGCAATTAGGGACAAAGAATCTGCGGACCGTGTAATGCCCAAACTGGCTAGACTTTGCACGTTGAAAACTTTATCTTTGGGTTGCGAAGGTTTAGGTTTGGACAAAGATGCTCCCTTGACACTATATTTATATATGTAACTACATGTGCAAAAGTAATAAGTATGCACTGGGGTTGTCCTAATGTTCTTATTTATAAATAACAAATAACATTAATGCTTTTTTTCTGTGGGACCAACTTCCGTGACATTTGAGAATGATGAATACATATTAACCCGTGCCCCAAGGGGCTCAAAATCGAGAATAATTTCATTTTAATAAAATTAAATTAATATTAAATTAATATTAAATTAATATTAAATTAATATTAAATTAATATTAAATTAATATTAAATTAATATTAAATTAATATTAAATGTTTTTTTTACATGTTTTGAGAGTAAATGTGGTAATTTTTTACAAAATAAACTATACTTTTCATCATTTTTACAAAATGAGTTCTGTAGACCATTCTAGATATTATTTAGAAAGATTTCCGTATTTTCTAATTTTCGTTTTTCTTCTAAAATATTAGGGTCAAAATGTCAAAACCACTATTCTATCTTGTACTTCGGCCCCATACAATTTTATAACTTAAAATAGTGTTATTTATATTTAGACATCATTTTAAGAGAAATCGTAAGCTATACATCATCACAAAAACAAGTTTAATCTGTTCAACCGTTACAGAGATTAAAATTAAAATATACAATATACAAAAACACCATTAGTTATTGAGCACCTTTGCTATTTCCGAATTTTTCGAGATTCCTTGCTATTTCGAGAACTATACAGGGTGTTAGTAAATAAGTGCGACAAGCTTCAGGGGGTGATTCTGCATGAAAAAACAATAACAGTTTGCTATATAAGCGTATGTCCGCAAATGCTTTGTTTTCTGAGATACGGGGTGTTGAAGTTTTTCTTAAAAACTGACGATATTTATTCCTCTGAAACCGGTCGAGATATGCAAATGAAATTTAGTGGGCTTTAAAAGGTAGTTATTGCGCATTTTTTGACATGCAATTAAGAATTTTATGTTCATCATTGGCGCGCATACGGGTAATGATATCCATTTTTTTAAAGAAAAAAATATTACGCCACTGGGATATTTCAAATTAAAAATCATTTTGGAATTCCTCGTTCAATTTGTGACAAAAAAATCTCTCTCTGCCTTTTTTTGTATGGGGCACCGCTTTTATGCAAAAAAATAAAACATCTTAATGATCTCAATTTTTTTAAAGAACCTTTTAATACAATAACTTTAAACTAAAACAATAACAGAAAATAACACTAATATAATTTTAAATATGCGCAAAGCTACAAAAAATGTTGAAAATGACCTCCCTCAGACGAGATTCAATCGTCAGCTTTTAAGAAAAACTTTAACACCCCGGTATCTTAGAAAACGAAGCAATTGCGGACATACGTTTATATAGCAAACTCTCATTATTTTTTCATGGAGAATCACCGCCTGAAGTTTGTCGCACTTATTTACTAACACCCTGTATATACTATAATAAGAATCCAATGACAAATATTATGGTTAACAATTTTTGTTAACACAGAAAATCGTATTAATCGGAGCAATTAAAAATTATAGACATCTAACATTTTAAATACAGAAATTAGAAGTAAAACTTCTCAATGCTACTACAACTGCCGTTCACAGGTAAAACGCCGTATCTACATACAGAAATTCACATAAACAAATTCGGGTTATGTTTGCGTTTAAAAAGGCGATAGGCATCAAAAAATACTTGATGTCTTTGGATTAGACTACCCTTTTTTTTTTTTTAAAAGAGCGGAAGGGATTGAAGATCCCACCTCCACCCCGCTGTCGGGTATCACCGAAGCATTCAGCCGACAGCGACATCTTCTTTAATCTGATTTTTAATCAATTGAAAAAGCAAGTTTTCCCTTTCGCTCTTTTGGGTTTGGGTAAAAACCTTTAATCACAACAAAAACCAAACTAAAAACAACCACCTACGCTAACTACATGCCTTACAACTACTCACTTACTACTAAACATGCATTTTATTAATTATTATCTAACATGCTCTTAAGTGCTAAACTACCAAACTACACATGCAGCACATATTCATGTGTCCTCTACATTGCGTTCACGCGCACTATGCACCGCCCGCGCACCCGCGCACCAGTCGCGAAAAACGAAACGCGCACAGCGCGACGCGGGGAATGCTTTATACGCGCTCACGCGTTACCACCAGGACTTGCTTGACGATTACGTCCACTATTTTCGGGGACACTCACTCCGTTCTTTATTATTCTGGGACTGCGGTACTCCAGCTGTCCCTCCCTGACTTCGGACTTCCTGAAGTCTTGATAGTCCGGTTTTCCTGGACTCTTATCCTTCTCTCGCTCCGGTCTTTCCTGGAGCTCTCCTGCGCCGGCTATCCAGGCGCTATCTCAGCTTTGTTCCATCTTTTCTGTTCTGTCCCCAGGCCCATCTCGGTCCCTTATGCACTAAGGGGCGGGAGGTCCTGTTGCTTCCCGACGTTTGTCATCCTTGTCCTTTTCTTGGAGGATTCTTCTTATGGTTTCGGAGATGTGTTTCCATTGATCTGGACCCTTCAGCATTTCCTCCACCATCTTCTCTTCTGTCAGTCCTTCTTCGTACGGGCACGCCCTTCTCAGTTGTTCCCATTGATTGCATTCAAAGAGCGTATGGCCTGGTGTGTCCATTCCTCCGCAATACGCACATTCCGGACGCTCTCTCCTCTTGTACTTGTGGAGGTACGTCCCGAAACAACCATGTCCAGTGAGCGCCTGTGTGAGCTCGTATGTAACCTCACCATGCTTTCTGTTTACCCAGTCTGCCACTCTGGATATTAGGCGGTGGGTCCAGCGGCCGACTTCCGCGTTGTCCCACTCCGTCTGCCATCTTTCGAGCGTCGTGTTTCTGTGTTCCCTTCTTGTCACTCGGTCTTGGGGTGTCTGAAGGTACTTTCGAGCTCGTTCATCCGCCTTTAGGTGTATCGGGACGAATTAGACTACCCACTCTACCCTAACTGTACGTTAGAGCTATGTGTAAATCTTTACTAATAATGAAAAAAGTGTACCCGGTTAAACTCTGTCGAGGTGACGGATTTTTGAATCTGTCACCAACACTCGCAAGAGTTTTGGGCACTTATTTTTGAAAAATTCTGCAGAATAAAATAGAGGAAGTAACGTAGAAAATGTATCTGTAGTAAGCAAGGGGTCTACAATAATAATTGCTTCATTTCTCTTTTCTCTTACTGTAAGTGTCGTACTGTAATCAGACCAAAATCATAAAATTTCTGTAATTAGCACGAATTTTGCAATTTTACTAACAGCAGGATAATACAAAAGATTAATTCCAAAGCAAAAGCATAGATTTGTAATAGCATATATACCTTCAGGTTTCATTAATATTTTCATATTTATTTAGCTGCCCGAAGAGCCGAGGGTTTATAGTAGCAATGTATAGTAGTGAAATAGAAGTACTGCACTAACTTTTTAAGTTTTTTGTTCAGTTATATTCGCTTAATAAAACATGCAATTGAAAATCATAAACGTCAGTAAACCAACTGAAAACATCGTGATGAAGAATTCCCACGACAAAATGGGCCAAGAGACTAACTTTCGCCCCTCTTGTTCGGCTATGAATAGAAGATGCCGCGAGCCCGCAGCAACGAGGATGAGATACGAGGCGGAGCTTTGTTATTTAAGTTTTCCAGTGTTCCCCGGTTAGTCGTGGTCGTCGTCTTGCTCGCTGCCTGTCTTGCCCTTTTCCCTGTTAGTAGTAGTACGTGTAGCAGCTAACCTAGGAACCGAGGCGGTCGGTCCGGGCCACGGTATAAATTTCAGAAATTAGAGTCCGTATCTTGTTAAACAGCCTTTGTTTGGCCAAAATTAGCATCCGGAGGTCTTAAATCCACCCGGCGAAGACATTTTATTAAAAATTCAAATTAGAGGAACGGTTAATAAAATTTTTCCCAGGCTGCTGCTGTACTATCACAGCCGTTACGCCGTTGTAAAACATTCCACGGTGGACTGTGCAGGTAACCGTGCTAAAAATAGAACATAAATTAATGAAACATTCCATTATCGCTTAAAGTTTTGTATTCATTGTCATCTTTGCCACTTTTTTTCAACACTAACATGCAATAGTACTTGATCAAAGGTCTTCAAAACTACAGAAAACATGAACTTATTTCTGTCGTATCGGGTTACTGCAAGTACGTAGGTTTTCACGGCCAGAATCATTTAGAAAATAAACTGCTTTCGGGTTATGCCGTGTGTCAAGATTCGTAAATACTGACGTTTCGCGAACCATGTTGCTCGCTTCTTCAGAACTAACTGAATACTGAAGACCTACCAAAGAAATCTCCCTTACATACCTAAATTTACACCTCACTGCGTACATCTGGAGCTACCGCTCCCATGTGCTTTTCCACCTGACCGCGTTAGGATCGATTGCCAGACCCTACTAATGTCGGTGCCGTCCTCGCGATTGGTGTTGTCAGGATGTTTGTAAATTTCGATGGCTTCTCTAATAAGCCTTCGATGATAATTACCCACCGTTGCCAACATCTTCACGTCATCGAAATCCATTGTGTGTCCCGACTCGTGGCAGTGTTGAGCAACAGCGGACTGTTCAATCCTAGCCGGGTGTCTCTACTGTGCCCCTTGACTCAACATTGGATGCTTTGTCCTGTCTATCGTACATAGCATGTTCCACACTCACATGTTATCTTGTATACTCCTGCTTTCTTCAGGAGTGGTGGGATAAGAGGGGCGAAAGTTAGTCTCTTGGCCCATTTTGTCGTGGGAATTCTTCATCACGATGTTTTCAGTTGGTTTACTGACGTTTATGATTTTCAATTGCATGTTTTATTAAGCGAATATAACTGAACAAAAAACTTAAAAAGTTAGTGCAGTACTTCTATTTCACTACTATACATTGCTACTATAAACCCTCGGCTCTTCGGGCAGCTAAATAAATATGAAAATATTAATGAAACCTGAAGGTATATATGCTATTACAAATCTATGCTTTTGCTTTGGAATTAATCTTTTGTATTATCCTGCTGTTAGTAAAATTGCAAAATTCGTGCTAATTACAGAAATTTTATGATTTTGGTCTGATTACAGTACGACACTTACAGTAAGAGAAAAGAGAAATGAAGCAATTATTATTGTAGACCCCTTGCTTACTACAGATACATTTTCTACGTTACTTCCTCTATTTTATTCTGCAGAATTTTTCAAAAATAAGTGCCCAAAACTCTTGCGAGTGTTGGTGACAGATTCAAAAATCCGTCACCTCGACAGAGTTTAACCGGGTACACTTTTTTCATTATTAGTAAAGATTTACACATAGCTCTAACGTACAGTTAGGGTAGAGTGGGTAGTCTAATTCGTCCCGATACACCTAAAGGCGGATGAACGAGCTCGAAAGTACCTTCAGACACCCCAAGACCGAGTGACAAGAAGGGAACACAGAAACACGACGCTCGAAAGATGGCAGACGGAGTGGGACAACGCGGAAGTCGGCCGCTGGACCCACCGCCTAATATCCAGAGTGGCAGACTGGGTAAACAGAAAGCATGGTGAGGTTACATACGAGCTCACACAGGCGCTCACTGGACATGGTTGTTTCGGGACGTACCTCCACAAGTACAAGAGGAGAGAGCGTCCGGAATGTGCGTATTGCGGAGGAATGGACACACCAGGCCATACGCTCTTTGAATGCAATCAATGGGAACAACTGAGAAGGGCGTGCCCGTACGAAGAAGGACTGACAGAAGAGAAGATGGTGGAGGAAATGCTGAAGGGTCCAGATCAATGGAAACACATCTCCGAAACCATAAGAAGAATCCTCCAAGAAAAGGACAAGGATGACAAACGTCGGGAAGCAACAGGACCTCCCGCCCCTTAGTGCATAAGGGACCGAGATGGGCCTGGGGACAGAACAGAAAAGATGGAACAAAGCTGAGATAGCGCCTGGATAGCCGGCGCAGGAGAGCTCCAGGAAAGACCGGAGCGAGAGAAGGATAAGAGTCCAGGAAAACCGGACTATCAAGACTTCAGGAAGTCCGAAGTCAGGGAGGGACAGCTGGAGTACCGCAGTCCCAGAATAATAAAGAACGGAGTGAGTGTCCCCGAAAATAGTGGACGTAATCGTCAAGCAAGTCCTGGTGGTAACGCGTGAGCGCGTATAAAGCATTCCCCGCGTCGCGCTGTGCGCGTTTCGTTTTTCGCGACTGGTGCGCGGGTGCGCGGGCGGTGCATAGTGCGCGTGAACGCAATGTAGAGGACACATGAATATGTGCTGCATGTGTAGTTTGGTAGTTTAGCACTTAAGAGCATGTTAGATAATAATTAATAAAATGCATGTTTAGTAGTAAGTGAGTAGTTGTAAGGCATGTAGTTAGCGTAGGTGGTTGTTTTTAGTTTGGTTTTTGTTGTGATTAAAGGTTTTTACCCAAACCCAAAAGAGCGAAAGGGAAAACTTGCTTTTTCAATTGATTAAAAATCAGATTAAAGAAGATGTCGCTGTCGGCTGAATGCTTCGGTGATACCCGACAGCGGGGTGGAGGTGGGATCTTCAATCCCTTCCGCTCTTTTAAAAAAAAAAAAAGGGTAGTCTAATCCAAAGACATCAAGTATTTTTTGATGCCTATCGCCTTTTTAAACGCAAACATAACCCGAATTTGTTTATGTGAATTTCTGTATGTAGATACGGCGTTTTACCTGTGAACGGCAGTTGTAGTAGCATTGAGAAGTTTTACTTCTAATTTCTGTATTTAAAATGTTAGATGTCTATAATTTTTAATTGCTCCGATTAATACGATTTTCTGTGTTAACAAAAATTGTTAACCATAATATTTGTCATTGGATTCTTATTATAGTATATACAGGGTGTTAGTAAATAAGTGCGACAAACTTCAGGCGGTGATTCTCCATGAAAAAATAATGAGAGTTTGCTATATAAACGTATGTCCGCAATTGCTTCGTTTTCTAAGATACCGGGGTGTTAAAGTTTTTCTTAAAAGCTGACGATTGAATCTCGTCTGAGGGAGGTCATTTTCAACATTTTTTGTAGCTTTGCGCATATTTAAAATTATATTAGTGTTATTTTCTGTTATTGTTTTAGTTTAAAGTTATTGTATTAAAAGGTTCTTTAAAAAAATTGAGATCATTAAGATGTTTTATTTTTTTGCATAAAAGCGGTGCCCCATACAAAAAAAGGCAGAGAGAGATTTTTTTGTCACAAATTGAACGAGGAATTCCAAAATGATTTTTAATTTGAAATATCCCAGTGGCGTAATATTTTTTTCTTTAAAAAAATGGATATCATTACCCGTATGCGCGCCAATGATGAACATAAAATTCTTAATTGCATGTCAAAAAATGCGCAATAACTACCTTTTAAAGCCCACTAAATTTCATTTGCATATCTCGACCGGTTTCAGAGGAATAAATATCGTCAGTTTTTAAGAAAAACTTCAACACCCCGTATCTCAGAAAACAAAGCATTTGCGGACATACGCTTATATAGCAAACTGTTATTGTTTTTTCATGCAGAATCACCCCCTGAAGCTTGTCGCACTTATTTACTAACACCCTGTATAGTTCTCGAAATAGCAAGGAATCTCGAAAAATTCGGAAATAGCAAAGGTGCTCAATAACTAATGGTGTTTTTGTATATTGTATATTTTAATTTTAATCTCTGTAACGGTTGAACAGATTAAACTTGTTTTTGTGATGATGTATAGCTTACGATTTCTCTTAAAATGATGTCTAAATATAAATAACACTATTTTAAGTTATAAAATTGTATGGGGCCGAAGTACAAGATAGAATAGTGGTTTTGACATTTTGACCCTAATATTTTAGAAGAAAAACGAAAATTAGAAAATACGGAAATCTTTCTAAATAATATCTAGAATGGTCTACAGAACTCATTTTGTAAAAATGATGAAAAGTATAGTTTATTTTGTAAAAAATTACCACATTTACTCTCAAAACATGTAAAAAAAACATTTAATATTAATTTAATATTAATTTAATATTAATTTAATATTAATTTAATATTAATTTAATATTAATTTAATATTAATTTAATATTAATTTAATTTTATTAAAATGAAATTATTCTCGATTTTGAGCCCCTTGGGGCACGGGTTAATATGTATTCATCATTCTCAAATGTCACGGAAGTTGGTCCCACAGAAAAAAAGCATTAATGTTATTTGTTATTTATAAATAAGAACATTAGGACAACCCCAGTGCATACTTATTACTTTTGCACATGTAGTTACATATATAAATATAGTGTCAAGGGAGCATCTTTGTCCAAACCTAAACCTTCGCAACCCAAAGATAAAGTTTTCAACGTGCAAAGTCTAGCCAGTTTGGGCATTACACGGTCCGCAGATTCTTTGTCCCTAATTGCGTCTCGGTGCAAGGGGACAAACGGTCCACGATACGGCCGGAGTTCGCCCGGAGTTACTGCGGTGGCTGCAGCGGCTTGTACGACGACGAGCGCGGGCCCAGTACGACGATGCAAATGTCTGGCCTGTCCGGAGTTTGGCCATGGCCCTTCAATGCTTTTAATTCATCTTCATCTCTCCCATGTCTCGATAGCACATCCTTGATAACGCTTTACCTAATATTACCATTCCTAACAAAGTTCATCAAATGAGAGCGGAAAACCAATTATATATAAGCCTATACGGCAGCATATCGTCGGGCACAATCATTCAAGTCCGTACGGGTTTTAGTGTACATTCGTACATCCGTTAGGGCGTAATTAAACGACATAAGGGCGCCATATAGTGGTCAATTAAACAAAAGTATATTACAAACAATATTCATCCTAAATACCCATCATCGGAAACTTGTAATGTGATACACATACGCAATTATTGTGCTCTAGTAATTATATGTGACCAACTTTACTTTTTGCAAGTTCATCAGTAATCTTAAATCGCATAGTTGTGAAATGTGTATTATTAGACTGCATTTGTTATGATAACTTTTACTATATATTCTCAATCAATTTTATAATAAAATCAGTTTTCAGGGAATGCTCGTTTCCTTTCCTCTCTTTCAGGTCTCCGTTACTCCATCCTTTCCCTTACCAAACATCTGGCCTGTCCTGAGTTTGAACAGGTAGAGATAAGAAAAAAATAACAAGAACAACGGCGTTATTGACAGGCACTCATATTGAATAGTTTAATTAAGATCACCTTACATGTTAGGTAGATTTCTGTACACTTTGATTTTTAAATGCTCCCCAGATCACAGAACCTAGCCGACCATTCCATTGGGCCTCTTGTTCCTATCCATGTTCCTAGAAACACTTTGTCCAAATAACGTCCATTAACAGCGTAGTGTGGCGGAGTTCCATCTTGTTGCAACCAAATATTATTGTTTGGTAAGTTAAGGTCGTTTTCAATAATATTGCTAAAATAATAATATTGCCGAAATAATATTGCTAATACAGGTAGTAGTTCAAACTGTAGAAATTGTAGATATCTTTCACTTGTTAAATTATTTAAAAAAAAGAATCGTCCTACATATCTGTCCTGCCCATACATAACGCCACTGTGAATATTTGGTAGGTACTGGCTCCCTGCAGCCAGTGAGGAATTTCCCTGCCTCAATATCGACAATTATGCCAATTATGCCAATTATGACAATTATGGATTGGGTTTGATTATTGCAATGGACAATTTAACCTTGTAGATATGAAATTTTTTAATTTTTCAAAGTTTCAGTACCGAAACATGGCTAAAATTATTCTCTGAAGCGATGTTTCGAAGAGTTGCATGCGGATTATCTTCAATTTCCGTAAGATATCGACCTATACATCTTCTTACTTTTGGTGTTGATCGGCCAGTTTTTTTTTAAACTCATAGTACCGTGTTCTAGAAATTTATTTTCTATACTATGCTGACTGTGGATTGGCTTATTTGCGGATCAGGATTCTTTCCTCTAAAAAGTTGACATACTTCTTGATGAAATCTTTGTTGTTCTGCCAGCTAGGCCATTTTGTTAACACCATAAGTAGAATCAAGTCCATAACAAAATAAATCGTAATAAACAAAATTCCAAAAACCGAATCAAAATTAAAAGTACTCCAAATAAAAACTACACGCAAATCCGAATTAAATATCCCTCTCCTTTTTCTAAAATATACTTATTTTTTTTTCTTTCAACATTTAGTCCACAATTCTGTATCAAAATATAACAAGACCTGCTGCACATCCTACATACCAGAGTAGTGGCCATTGGCAACACAATTGTTAAAAAAACTAACTATTCAAAGTAAAACAAATTCGTAGTCCACCATATACACAATTATGTCAAATAATACAGTTTTTGTTCAAACCGTTTGAGATTTCAGTTGTATGCTATAATGCGAACAAATTCTGGTCGAATTATGGGCCCTGGGATTTTAATCCGTTGGTCGGCCGCGAACACCTGGTCGTAGTAGGCGGCCGTGGAACACGGATTGTGAAAATTTAAGGGTGCCGAGAGGCCACTTACAGTATGACTAACCCCACCTCGAATACTTGCAGCCGGTAGCAGATTACAGCTGCAAAGTGAAACACACCTTACCGTTTTAGTTTTAGATTCGAGAATTTAACATTAATCGCTAAAAAATGTTTCCATGCTGTGGCATAATTGAAAAATATAACCTAATTTTCAATTACGACACAGGGTGGACAATTACGTCAATAACCAACTAGCTGATTAGTGAATTTTGACAGAGTTAGAGCTATGCTTTGTTTAATTTGATTCAATAAATGCACTAGTAGACCAGGCAATAGAGACTTTTTCGTGACAAAAATAGTATCAGTAAGTCGCCGGTCCCAGGTCACGTGGGACCACTTAAAGTACCCATCAATCGCTACTTTCTCGCGAAAAGCCTGCGTTACAACTTTGAAAACGGCGGAGTTATGAATTTTTGAAAAAAACGCAAATTTCTCCGGTTCTTCCGAATTTCCTCCGTTAATATGAATCCGATCGGGTCTGTGCAGGGTTCATTTTTTTTGTCTTCTCATTCTCTACAATTCGTCTGTTGACAGTATCAAGATTGCTCCATCGGTTCAGCTTTTACAAGCGAACAACGAAAAAAAGCACGATTTTTTTAGGTTTTTTATTTATAACAAATTAAGTAATGATATTTGCTAGTCGAAAACACATCACAATACATCTACGGACTGTTCCACGTGACCTGGGACCGGCGGCTTGCTGATACTATTTTTGTCACGAAAAAGTCTCTATTGCCTGGTCTATAGGTACAATGTTTTCATACTAATAAGTAACTTAGTTCTAATTTATTTTACTAGTATAACCCATTAATGTCTCTCAGTTTGTCCTGGTATACTGGTAACATATTTCTTGCGCACTACGTAGCACTGTCTCTGATTTTGTCATTATCACATTTACATTATCTTAAACGTCTTTTTTCTCCTGATCTCCTAATCAATCCGGTGTTATTGAGCAGCTGGACGGCCTCACGCTCGCGTAATGAAGTATATCTTCATCAGTTCTTCTTGCATGTTATTTGTATTTTGCTGTACACAAACTGCATTTTGAGGTCCTTACGGAGGTCATTATTCCTAGTACCTCACATCTGCCACCTTCTACAGATTGAGGTTATTAGCGTTGAAAAATCTTTAATAATTAATTATACAAACGTAGAAAATTTGTTCTTCTACAATTTTTTTTTGCTTTCAATTCGATAACTCAAATTGAAACGCCTAATTTAGGCGATGATACTCCAATTATTGATAGTTTTTGATTAATCACAACTATTTCCTGTAATGTTAGAAAAAAGCAACATTGCATTTTCGCACTTTTCGGAATTTTCTGAATATATCAGTATTTTTTGTATCCGGTAAGAAATTATTTCGGGGTTTACCTACATAAAGCCAACTGGATTGACTGGTCTAAAAATATTTTGGGCTTGGTGTTCGTCATTCCTGGCTCAGCTTCCATTAGCTTTTCTCCATGATTTCGGTGTAATCTGAATTACTATTGGCCTTTTGAGCTCCGCGTTTGCATTCCAGAGCGAATAGTGGGATTCACTAGTGTTGAATAGTTCCCTCAACTTTGTATTGGCCAACTGGTGTAGACTAAGGTAAGTAAAAAAGACCTATATACAAAAAATGATTGATGAATAACAAGACACTAAATAACTATGGGCGACGTTTTCAATCCTACTTTAAACCACAAATCGAGATTTGATATACAAAATTCTTGAGATTTAAACTCGGTTTATTGAGTAAACTATCCATAAAACAACTTGCCATAACTATTCCATAAACTGTATAATATAAGTAGATGACCAGTATCGTGTATAAGGATTAAAAAGTAAATACAGTAACCCAAGTATTGGGTCAGATGTGTCGATGATACCTTTGTGGTTTGGCCACACGGTTAACTTTCTGAGTACCTTAACCACCTGAACAATGTTAGTCCTTCCATCAAATTGACGATGGAAATAGAAGAGGATAATCAGCTGCCATTCTTGGATGTGCTGATATACAGAACGTCCACGGGTAGGCTTGAATAATCTACGGTAAGAAGCCACATACCGATCGGTACTTGAACGCCAAATCACACTACCATACCCAACAGAAGAGAAGTGTTATCATTAACACTTTGTTCAACAGAGCCGAGAAGGTATGCGACTCCAGCACCTTGGCCGACGAACGGAAACACTTGGAGTGGGCCCTACGTGAGAATGGATACACCAAGTGTGACATACGGGGTGTCACACAAAGAAAACCGCAAGACTCAGAGGCACCGCAAGAGTCAATGGGGTTCGCTTGCTTACCATACGTAAGTGGGGTAAGTGACAAAATCAGAGACAGTGCTACGTAGTGCGCAAGAAATATGTTACCAGTATACCAGGACAAACTGAGAGACATTAATGGGTTATACTAGTAAAATAAATTAGAACTAAGTTACTTATTAGTATGAAAACATTGTACCTATAGACCAGGCAATAGAGACTTTTTCGTGACAAAAATAGTATCAGCAAGCCGCCGGTCCCAGGTCACGTGGAACAGTCCGTAGATGTATTGTGATGTGTTTTCGACTAGCAAATATCATTACTTAATTTGTTATAAATAAAAAACCTAAAAAAATCGTGCTTTTTTTCGTTGTTCGCTTGTAAAAGCTGAACCGATGGAGCAATCTTGATACTGTCAACAGACGAATTGTAGAGAATGAGAAGACAAAAAAAATGAACCCTGCACAGACCCGATCGGATTCATATTAACGGAGGAAATTCGGAAGAACCGGAGAAATTTGCGTTTTTTTCAAAAATTCATAACTCCGCCGTTTTCAAAGTTGTAACGCAGGCTTTTCGCGAGAAAGTAGCGATTGATGGGTACTTTAAGTGGTCCCACGTGACCTGGGACCGGCGACTTACTGATACTATTTTTGTCACGAAAAAGTCTCTATTGCCTGGTCTACTAGTGCATTTATTGAATCAAATTAAACAAAGCATAGCTCTAACTCTGTCAAAATTCACTAATCAGCTAGTTGGTTATTGACGTAATTGTCCACCCTGTGTCGTAATTGAAAATTAGGTTATATTTTTCAATTATGCCACAGCATGGAAACATTTTTTAGCGATTAATGTTAAATTCTCGAATCTAAAACTAAAACGGTAAGGTGTGTTTCACTTTGCAGCTGTAATCTGCTACCGGCTGCAAGTATTCGAGGTGGGGTTAGTCATACTGTAAGTGGCCTCTCGGCACCCTTAAATTTTCACAATCCGTGTTCCACGGCCGCCTACTACGACCAGGTGTTCGCGGCCGACCAACGGATTAAAATCCCAGGGCCCATAATTCGACCAGAATTTGTTCGCATTATAGCATACAACTGAAATCTCAAACGGTTTGAACAAAAACTGTATTATTTGACATAATTGTGTATATGGTGGACTACGAATTTGTTTTACTTTGAATAGTTAGTTTTTTTAACAATTGTGTTGCCAATGGCCACTACTCTGGTATGTAGGATGTGCAGCAGGTCTTGTTATATTTTGATACAGAATTGTGGACTAAATGTTGAAAGAAAAAAAAATAAGTATATTTTAGAAAAAGGAGAGGGATATTTAATTCGGATTTGCGTGTAGTTTTTATTTGGAGTACTTTTAATTTTGATTCGGTTTTTGGAATTTTGTTTATTACGATTTATTTTGTTATGGACTTGATTCTACTTATGGTGTTAACAAAATGGCCTAGCTGGCAGAACAACAAAGATTTCATCAAGAAGTATGTCAACTTTTTAGAGGAAAGAATCCTGATCCGCAAATAAGCCAATCCACAGTCAGCATAGTATAGAAAATAAATTTCTAGAACACGGTACTATGAGTTTAAAAAAAAACTGGCCGATCAACACCAAAAGTAAGAAGATGTATAGGTCGATATCTTACGGAAATTGAAGATAATCCGCATGCAACTCTTCGAAACATCGCTTCAGAGAATAATTTTAGCCATGTTTCGGTACTGAAACTTTGAAAAATTAAAAAATTTCATATCTACAAGGTTAAATTGTCCATTGCAATAATCAAACCCAATCCATAATTGTCATAATTGGCATAATTGGCATAATTGTCGATATTGAGGCAGGGAAATTCCTCACTGGCTGCAGGGAGCCAGTACCTACCAAATATTCACAGTGGCGTTATGTATGGGCAGGACAGATATGTAGGACGATTCTTTTTTTTAAATAATTTAACAAGTGAAAGATATCTACAATTTCTACAGTTTGAACTACTACCTGTATTAGCAATATTATTTCGGCAATATTATTATTTTAGCAATATTATTGAAAACGACCTTAACTTACCAAACAATAATATTTGGTTGCAACAAGATGGAACTCCGCCACACTACGCTGTTAATGGACGTTATTTGGACAAAGTGTTTCTAGGAACATGGATAGGAACAAGAGGCCCAATGGAATGGTCGGCTAGGTTCTGTGATCTGGGGAGCATTTAAAAATCAAAGTGTACAGAAATCTACCTAACATGTAAGGTGATCTTAATTAAACTATTCAATATGAGTGCCTGTCAATAACGCCGTTGTTCTTGTTATTTTTTTCTTATCTCTACCTGTTCAAACTCAGGACAGGCCAGATGTTTGGTAAGGGAAAGGATGGAGTAACGGAGACCTGAAAGAGAGGAAAGGAAACGAGCATTCCCTGAAAACTGATTTTATTATAAAATTGATTGAGAATATATAGTAAAAGTTATCATAACAAATGCAGTCTAATAATACACATTTCACAACTATGCGATTTAAGATTACTGATGAACTTGCAAAAAGTAAAGTTGGTCACATATAATTACTAGAGCACAATAATTGCGTATGTGTATCACATTACAAGTTTCCGATGATGGGTATTTAGGATGAATATTGTTTGTAATATACTTTTGTTTAATTGACCACTATATGGCGCCCTTATGTCGTTTAATTACGCCCTAACGGATGTACGAATGTACACTAAAACCCGTACGGACTTGAATGATTGTGCCCGACGATATGCTGCCGTATAGGCTTATATATAATTGGTTTTCCGCTCTCATTTGATGAACTTTGTTAGGAATGGTAATATTAGGTAAAGCGTTATCAAGGATGTGCTATCGAGACATGGGAGAGATGAAGATGAATTAAAAGCATTGAAGGGCCATGGCCAAACTCCGGACAGGCCAGACATTTGCATGGTGAATATAGAAGAAAGGTACTAGTTTGTTTTTAAAAGGCTCGACGGACCATGTTCAAACTCCGGTCAGGCCAGACGTGGGGGGTATGGGGTAAGGGAGACCTGAAAGAGAGGAAAGGAAACCAAAGATTATAGCTGAACTTGCACAAAGTAAGGTTGGTCACATATAATTACTACAGCATAATAATTTAGTACGTGTCACGTTACAACGCAATGTCAAGGTTACGATGATTGGAATTTAGGATGAATATTGTTTGTAATTAGAAGAAATATATACTGTATACTTTTGTTTAATTTGAGATTAAGCACTACTAAAATAAAAAATAATAATATATTATTATAATATAGGTTGCCATTAGAAGAAAACAATGGTTGACGTCATAACTTCAAAAAAATAATGGAAAAATTTGAAAATGTCTTCTTCATATATTTCCATCCCTATGTACCCCTTTTAAATGTTTCCTCTATCGCAGTTATTATCGGAGTTATCGATTTTAGCCGCTACCAGCCTATTACCTATATGTAAATTAATTGGTAGTAGCGTAATGATAAAAAGTGTATAGAATGGCTAAGATTTAAAAGGAAGGTGAGAATAATTTTCGGTATGGATGTGAAATTTGAAAACAGTGTCGAAACCGATTAGATCTAGGTGCTTATGTTGAACAGTCAGCAATTGTATACATATTATAATAATAAGCATCATTTGTCATTTGTCCTGGTACAGATATCGACAATTGTCATGTACAGTTCTCCTATATCATAATACTTTATGTAACTCTTTAAAAGTTAAAAGGTAGTGCGCAAAAATTTATTTTATAATGAGCAAACAAGTTAACAAATTAAACACAATTTCTAACAACACAATGGTAGCGAGTCAAACATTGTGCTCCTAAATAAATTGTAATGACATATACATGTTCACTAAACAAGCCAACCTAACGTACCAAGTAAAAGTCACATATTAAAATGGTTACATCAACCAGTGCCAGTGGCGCGATGTATAAGTAAAATATTCGTCCACCGAATAGAATGCTGTAGACAGAAGGTATTCCTTAAGTCTTTTTTTAAATGAATTGATAGTAGACGAACACAGAATGACGTTTGGCAGCGCATTATATGCTTTGATCATCTTGTAAAAAGGGCCTCGCTCAAAAACTGACGAGGAGTGGCGAGGAACCGCTAATTTGCCCCCGCTTCGTGTCTGTACCGTTGTTGAGATTTCCGCGTTTGTCAGAAACTGATTTAAATTTGCCCTACAATACGACAGAAGGTGGTATAGGTAGAGGCAACGCAATGTTAGTACTTTGAATGATGTAAAGTGATTATATGTTATTATATATTATATGTTTAAATAGTTCATTGTGTACGTCTATATGCACTAAAACCACCAATAATCATACTTTTTGTATGTGAGTCATTTTGCTTGTCCTTGTACCAAATCTGTACCAATTCTGCTTTTCTTGATCGTATCAGAAACGACCGTTCTAATACATAACATACATTAACAATTTTGGTGGAAGTGTAGTGCTTGTTTTCGTTCTAGAGCGTTGTCAACGGTGCGGAATCTCCTATGTAGTTCTGTCCAACAAATATCCTTTTTATTCTTGCAGATTATTATTATGATACGTGCATACCTGCTGCATTTATAAGCGAATTACGTAGCTCTGGCCTGTGTAAAGTGCAGGCCGGGATTGTGATAACGGTTGCGTTTAATCTCTTGCATTGCCGGTCCCGCACATTACTAATTTAATTAGAGAGGCATTCGGAGAATAGCAACGTAAAAACTGCTGGGGGATTTTATTATGGAACTGGGAGTGGAACTAGCGCTGCTATTTCAGCTATAGTAGCAGTAACAGTAAAAGAATAAGCGCCGTTATCGTGGAATTATGGAAAGTGGATACGGATTTTTTTAATTGTCGTTATTGTATCCGATATAAAGCCTGTTCAACATTTAATTAGTTTTTAATAATAAAATAATAATAATAACAACGTCATTATTATCTTAAAGTTCATATATGTCCACGATTATTTCCTGGTAAGAATATTCGCAAAAAGAATAATTCCTAAAAGTGGCTTTGTTTGAAAAAAAAATATACCCGAAATTTTAGATATACGGAATGATTCATAATCAGTGTTTGAATATGGAAACCCCAAATGTACAATATCGTTTAATGCTAAAAACGGAGAATTTTCACATTTTTGAAATGACAGCGAAATGACGAAAAACACATAAAGGCAATGCATACAGTGGCTGTTTAACTAATAGTGAATTTTATATTTGCGCTCCAGCTGGTTGAGGACAAAAATCAACCCCTTAAAAAACTATAAATTGATTAGGTAATTAATTAATTGCCGTAGTAACAATATCAAATTGAAGTTTAGAGTCTTTAGGGCCTATGGGGCCCCAAAGAGAGTGGAGGCAGTTTTAGCAGCTTGTTTTTGTTTACAATAATATAAACTATATATAATACTGTACGAGACTAATGAATCGAAGATTTAAAGTCTACACTTTTCCTTTTGTTCTGGAATTCTATTCTGTAAAGATGAACGCTCCAAAAAAGTCTGTAAAATGAAAATTCCGATATGCAAAATGGTGTAAATCTTTCAAAGTCCTTATTATTACACAGTGTGTATAAAAAGCAACGTAACCACTCAATGTATTTCTTTCTAAAAGCTTGACAAGAAAAAGATTCCAATAAACGTTTTAAGAAATTGCTTAAGCTACAAATTTGAAATGCTTATAAATGAAACACCTTTTATATTTAAAAATATTTAGTTTTGTAACTGAAGTCATTTTCAAAAACGACGAGCTATTGACACGGTAGAAATGCTTTTAACTTTGTTTAATAGCTTTCTTTTAACATTTAATCGTCTTGTTACAGTAATACCACTAACCTCAGGGACATGCGGTTTTCACAGTTCAATTTGTAATTCAAAAGAGTATGAAAAAAACAGGAATAATATACAAAATGCTATATTAAAAAAAATGGCATTTGGTCTGCTTCTTACAAATACATAACCCTGTATATTCAAGTCATTAATTTGTAATTCAAAAGAGTATAAAAAAAGCAGGAAAATATACAAGATGCTATATTTAAAAAAATGGAATTTGGTCTGCTTCTTACAAATACATAACCATGTATATTCAAGTCATTCAAGTTTCTAGCTTAAGTCCTTTCCTAAACCTTTTATTTGGTTACTTTCTTCTAAACTTTGAGGACGAGATATTGACACGTTACGTTTCTTCTTGTTAAAACTGATTATAACTGATAAGGCATTCGGAATAATTGTCTTTCTTTGATGAACCGGAATCTTAGGTAATGTTAGAAAAAGAAATAGGAAATTACCAGAGCTGGGCAAAGTAGAAAGTTAACTTTGTTAATCATTAATCCGTTAACTAAAAAGTTAACTTCGTTAATCGATAGTCCGTTAATTTGTTACAAATGTAACGGAAGTTAACGATAACCGTTAATCGTTAATTTTTTATAAAAAAAATATAGGTTATGTTGAGTGCCGATCTACCGGTGAGTATGCAACCCAAATAACTGCGGACCTTTCTTGCGGTTGCATATATAAAAATTGCTTTAGAAACTTTTCAAACTAGGTACACTGGCAACCACATGGTAACTAAGAGAACTACATTGCGATTTATATATATATATATATATATATATGCAGTTCAAACCTGTACTTTCAACAATGCAGTTTTGAAAAAACGCATGCAATTTTATGACAATTTGTACACCATTTACATCTGTTCAACTTTAATAAATCGCATAACTTGAACTTCAGTGATTTTTATTTTTTGACTACAATAGTTGCTTTGGGTTGGTAGCAACCATGCTCTGCTATTAAATTATTGCCTACGCTTTTCTTCCACACACAGTGTTTAAATCACAGCAAACAATAACAAATAACAAAATGCGGAATAGGTTATGTTTCGCGTCTGTACACAGTGTTGTCACCAAATTTTCGTTTTAGACCAAAATTCCTAGATTGTTGGTATAAACGCACGCACTTACTTATTTAGAACTGATCGAACTGATCCTAATTCCATGTAACTTGGTAATTTTAAAATGTTTCATAGAGTAAAACAAAAAATCACATTGGACTTGACGAATTTAATTGCGCGTTGAATTGGTTTGAATTGCACAGAGTGAAGTAAAGGGGGCTTAAGGGGGTTGGAGTTGAAACAACTAAAAACAAAACAAATCGCGCGAATGCTTGATATATGGACGCACGTCACACAAAGTAGTACGTCACACATGTAAACAAAACCACAGATTACAAAACCAAGTCCGAACTTGCACATAATGCCTATACAACCATTTGAAATATTTATTGATGATATTTCCGATTTAACGGACTTAAATTAACAGATAATGAATGTAGCGGAAGTTAGTCAGTCCGTTAATGGTTTTGAAAGTTAACTTAAAAGTTAATTCGTTAACGAAAAATTTAACTTCGTTAATTAACGATTAACGGATTAACGCTTTTGTGCCCAGCTTTGGAAATTACATTTTATTAAAAGTAACATCTCAAAAAAACTATTTAAGAATGACCCATCGCAGTTTTTGAAATATATAAAATATTAAAAACATATTTATTTGTTAAGAATACCCTTTATTTATAAAGATAATATATTTTACTTTCTACGAATTTTGAGTTTTAAATTGTTAAGCTATTTATTAGTTATTTTGTAATTCTTAAGAATAATCTGTTACTTTAAATAATTATGTAAGTAATTATATTAAATGTTGTTGCAAAAAGGTCAATACCTTACCTATTATTTATGATTTTTGCTAATTTTTCCGGAATGTTATATCAGTATTATTAATACATCATTTTTTAATAAAAATAAAAAGTAATTCTTCTTAATTCAACATTGTATATGGGGCCCCCATATTCAAAATTGCCAAGGGTCCCATGATGGCATAACGCGCCGCTGAATGGATAAGAAGAAAAAGGTCAAAAACGACGCAATGACTAACACGATAGAAGTGACAAAAAAGGACTAACAGCGGAATTCTGATAAAAAGAACAAAAGTAAACAAGGTAATAACGTAATAAACAAAAAATACGTTCAAGACGAACAACACATAAAGAAAATAGATGACAAAAAGGATTTTAAAGGACGAATAGGACGAAAATGTCAAAACTAGGGAAAATTATACATAGCAAACAGCCACGCTACTGAACATAAAATACAACACATTCCTAGAATAGTCAATCAAAAAGGAAAAATATGTAAAACTGAGGGTGTGATTCATTTGATAAATTCTATTGTGAATTATGGATAATTCCTGCTAAAGTGCTAATCGGTCCAATTAATCTATCTTCTCCATTATTACAGCAATTATCATAGAAATTAAACTTATAATCGACTGATATAAAATAGAAACAGTACCTTAGATACATATTAAGTATGAAGGAAACTGAGATATCTCGCAAGGCGTACTTATCCCTTAAGTACACCAACAATAAACGTTGAGTAATTACTTACAGTTTTAATTGCCAAAAGCAGGCAAGACGAACATAAAAACGTTAATTATAACGGCCGGAGGAAGTCTGCGGTGCTGTGCGAATAATACAACTGGCACACACATCTTGCAACCCTTCCTCTTTGCCGCTGCTTGTGTATTCGTGGTGCCGCATTATCTTGCTTTATTAAGAACATTTCGCCAGGGGTAATAACTTAACGTCCTAATTGTTATTCTAGCTATTCAGTGGGAATTATCTCGAACTTCTTTGTTTCGCCTTGTTGTGTACGATGAGTGGTGAATACGGTGAATAAGTCATATCTGCTTAAGAGTTAAGCAAGTTTATTCGTATAGTAATAGGGGAAAATTTTAATTTTAAAGGAAATAAGTCTGAAACCAACTCGCCATATACATACTGGCGTATAAAAACAACAAAATTTCGGTTCTCATTCACACTATTCAAAGACATTAAGTAAGTTTCACAAGAAAGTTAATTGGTTCACTTTCCTAATGCCGTTTCTAAAGTTTGGATATGAGTACCTTATCAAAGTTGGTCTAAAGTGAATTTTCTCATTAACTAGGTAGATTTTAACAGAATATTGTTCTCTTTATACTGCTTATCAATTTGTTATTAAGAATTTTTATCGCATGATTGATGATAGGGATTATAGAATTTTCAATTTTTGTGTCTGTATAAGCAGCTTTAGACATTCGCACTCGATAATTTAGTTCATAATCTTCTGTTGTTTATTACTTTATTATTAATAATTTTTATCGGTGGACCATCTTAAACATTTTCAAGCCACTACTCATAGAGTTTCAAACTCATAAGATGGTAACCTACTTTTACCACTGCGCGGAGGGAAGAAAATTAAGACCTTAAGATGATCATAATAAGAAAAGAGTGTCCTTTATGTTAGATATGCTAAATTTAAACTATTGGAATTGGAAAATCTTATGTTGAAATGATTTGACTAATAATGAATTGAAATTTATCTAGTAAGTAGGGTTGGGATTACTGAAGCAATGTCTTTGCCTACGATACATCTCCTTATTTGACGATAATTGCTATGACATACGTTCTAAGTTCTAGTAACTAAAAATACCTATATATTGAATGAAATTAAATAATAAAATAAATTGTTTTCAAAAACAATGATAAACAATTAAATTAAGTGAAGGCATGAGTAGACATTTATCTAGTAGGTGTATCTACTATCGGTTGCAAAAGTATTGATCCCTGTGTTTGAAGGGTAGTAACTCTGAAACTGCTGAATAAAAAAAATGAAATAAAGTGCGTTATAATACTGAATCATTTCTACATCACAGTCATAACTATCAAATTTTTCTGCCCATCAGTTTAGCCACGAGAGAAGTAGTAAAAAGGTACCCGATTTTTGCGGTTTTAAATAATGTTCGACTTTCCGATTTTTTTCTCCAAAACCACCAAATTCTGGCAAGGCCAAAACATCGAGTATTATTTGAATGTAAAATTCTTTTATGGTTGGAAATCTTTTTTCCATGTAAAAGTTAAATATCATTCGTCTTATAACCCCTTGCAAAAATTCATCGTATATTATCCTTGGTCTACCACTTTTTGCATTGCAGTGTTCAACTTTTCCTTTGGTATCGTATTCCGCACTTTTGACAGTCGCTGTACTAACTCCAACAGCAGTTGCAGTTCTCTCAATGACCTTATCGAAAGGGAGAGTAAGGGTTTGGTGGTCTTTTTCTCTTTGAAAGATGTTTCAGACATTGATAATTATTTCTTTTACTTCCTTCGAAAAATACTTCGGCATTTTGGCTGAATACTTTAAAACACGTACACAACGGAACGTAGGTACAACTTCACTCAATAAATTAATAATCAAGTACATATTTATGTACTCATATTATCTTAATTTTACCACAAAATCAACCTGTTATGTATATTATTGTGGTATAAGAAAAAATATTTTGTTTTGGGTTTTATTTGTTTGCTGCTACCGCAACTATCTGATAATTTTTGATTGCGGCTATTGATTTAAAGTACGTTAAAAACAATAACAAAACATGTTTGCATTTCTTCGCTGCAATCTATTCTTTCATTAAAAAGCTTTGGATCCCAAAACTTTTAGTTTTCAACTTCAACGTTGCTAAAATTAACAAATACGATGTTTGTTTTGATCTTTTAAGTACGGACCATGAGCCCCCGATGCTCAAATACGGAGCCGCTCTTGAGAGACAACCCCGCCGATGACGTGACGTGTTGCGTCACGTCGCCAAAATTAAATCTCAAATTCATATCGCTTTATAAAATTAGTGACCATCTGAAATGTGTTTCTAGTTCCATAGTCTCATTAAACAAAATTTGCGATTGTTTTCGTACCCACCTTTATTACAAAGAAATTTACAAAAACAAAAAATGAAGACAAGATCTTGAGCTATACTCTGTGTACATTTGAATTTTTTTGGGATAGCGGTTTAGCAGAAAAAAATTTAGAAAGACGAGCGTTTATTAAAGAGTGCTAAAATCGGGTACATTTTACACTTCTCTCGCGCTTCTGTCCAAACCTAGGAGCAGAAAATTTTGATAGTCAATCATGTTGTTAACCATGTAGAAATGATTTAGGAGTATAATACACTTTGTTGCAATTTTTTGTGTTCAGTCGTTGCCGAGTTACAGGCCTCCAAACACAGGGCTCAATACTTTTGCAACCGATAGTAGTAGGTGTCATCGTATCACATCAAAAGTAGATAGTTAAAAAATTGCAGACAAACTAGAAAATAATAAAAACATGCTAAGATATTACTTAAAACGATTTATTGTAATAAAAAATGATAACAGATCATAACATTCATTGCATAAGTTTTATTATTATACTCATTAAAAATCGTTTAGTATTTCTCAAGAGCTATCTTTTTCGCTTCTGAATATTACAGGCGAGGGAAGAACCATCTTCTTAGTTTGAAACAACTGTACCTCATTACACGGTCACATACACCGGTGTGCTTATGCGCATCAACCCGCCCACGTATGACGTCATAAGTCGCGTTTGTGGACATGGTGGCTACTATGTTAATGTAATACACACAGTGGCGGTATAAAGGGGGGCGGTGGGGGCGGTCCGCCCTGGGTGCCAAGCAGCAAGGGGTGACAACGACAACTCACTCGCACAGCCTGAGAATACTTACAGAAGAATCACTCCGCAAAGACATACAAATAAATAAATAGCTACATAATCTAGACTCTAGAGTCTAGGATCTATCTGCATGCTAATTCATATTATATAATATATATTAATATGTATCGCAACTTTATTTTCATTTACTTTCGAATATAATTTCCTAAAAGAATGAGTTCAGGTTGCGCTTTGTGAGCGAGTGAGCAATGCGATCAAAGTAGGTGCATGTAATACGCGCGTTGCATCCAGCGCGCGTTCCGGCAAGTACGGGGTGGCTGGAAGGGGCAAAGAGCGCGCCCCCCAATGAAAAATAATATTGGGAAACTTGTATCAACACTCGAAGAGATACCTATGTGATCCCAGCAGCAGAGAAAACGTCGATACAAGAGAAGCAGAATCTACACTTAGACCAGCTTTGTGTGACTTCAGCTTTTTATGCTATCTTTCCTTTTGGTGTGAAGTTCTAGAAGAAGTTAATCAGACACAAAAGTATATACAAACATCTGGGCCATCACTGGAAAAGTGTGTGATAAAAATCAAAGCCCTAAAAAAATTTCTTCAAAGCCAACGTATTCCAATAGTGGAAAAAGCTATTTCCTATGAATCAAAAACATGTGAGGACTTGGACATTTCGATTGAAGGAAGAAGAGGAAGGAGGAGATTTCGAAAACGTTGGCCAGGAGATATGGCCCGAGATGCTGGACTAACATTGCCAGAGGAGGTGCAGAGAGCTATGTTAGAATGTCTTGATAGATTTTACGAAGCACTAGACCATCGTTACAGGGCAATGGATGCTATTCTTGTAACGTTTAGTGTTGTTCAGCCTAAAACTCTGCTAACATCACCAGAAGAAGATCTTCGTGGAATAGTTCCAAATTTGACAAAATCTGCGATGAATTTTCTGCAGAAGACGTAATTTTGGAGATTTTACGACTGAGGCGCCACTTGGAAGCCGTCAGCATTTCTTCCCAAGAAACGGTTCAATGGACTACATTGGAGTTTCTCAGGTTCATAGTAAAATGGGGCTATTGTGAGTCTGTTCCTAGTCTAGCACTATGTCTAAGATTCTTTTTAGCTATTTGTGTTTCGGTGGCCTCATGCGAAAGAAGCTTTTCTAAATTAAAGTTGATAAAATCTTACTTAAGGTCCAAAATGAGCCAATCGCGACTAACCAATCTTTCAATTTTATGTATTGAAAAGGGCAGGAAAGTTAATTTTGATAATGTAATAGAATATTTTAGTAAGATAATGTCCCGTAAGCACGTTTAGTATTTGTTGTTTTATTTTGGGGGTGCTCAATAGAAAACCGCCCTGGGTGCCAACCCACGCTACGCCGCCACTGAATACACAAGCCGTTTTGACAATTGAATTGCGTTGGCATAGTAGTCAACTTGTTAACCTAAATCAATTACAAAACTTCAAAAACTGAATTGCTGATTAAACGCTGTCATTTTGTTTTCAAATATTGTTATCATGTTCCCGGTTACACAGTTGTTTGTGCACCACAGGCATCTCCTCGCACGTGACGTTATGCGCATAGACGAACGAATTTGTTATAGTATGTAAGAATACCGGCCTCATTAGCATCGCTGAATACGACACCAGCACCATCTACGATTTCTCCCGATCGTCTCGTTACCGGCTGAGCCGACAACACCGGCGAAACGCACAACGGTATCGCGATGACAGAGCGATGTATCACGCCCTCCAAGCGGGTCACAGCCCTATAACCCACATGGATAAATAACACCACCAGCAGTCGATACCTACCCCTGAAATAATTGACATCGAAAAAATAACTTCCGCGTGCTTATAAATCGTCCGCGATAACCGGGAAGCGACCGGAGTAGAGAGTCGCGACAAATTTATAAACGTCATAAATTGATCCAGATACGATCATTATGCCCGGCCATGCTCGATTTATTTCTATCTTGAATTCCGTTGTTATTTATGAATTTGTTTATCGCGCGTGGGGCAACACTCAGCGCCCCCTACGTTAGCATCCCGGTCGGTTGTTCTTCCGTTGTTATTGTCGGCGCGTAGATAAAAAGTTTTCTTTATTGCCAACTGTGTTTTCGACGCCCAAAACTGAGGTTATATCTATATACGTTGATGCTTCGCGATGATATGTTGGCTCTGAGTTGTGATTCATGATTATGTTGATAGTCGCAGATTTGGGATTGTTGATGAAGGTGTATTATGTCTGTTATGTAACAATTTTCTGCATGCCTAAAGACCATGTCATGAAACCTGAAAACTGAACATATTTCAAAACTTTAATGCTAAACAGTGCAAAACAAAACAGTTTAAATCCAAGAAACCGAATAGATATTGGCATTGGATATGTATTTTATAGGAAGAAATAAATAATTAGTTACAAAGAAGAATTAATGATAATTGAGGATAACTTATGTTTTGTTGAAGCGTGGTGTTCCCCAGGACTGAGTTTTGGGTCCTGTTTTATTCTTGATCTATATAACCGACCTATGACAAAAAAAATTTAGTTCGTGTGCACCCATACTTTTGCGGATGACACGACCCTGATTAATACTGACGCAACAGTTGGCGAACTACTGCGTAATGAAGTGATCAGCCTTGCAGCAGTTGAACAATGGTTCTGTGCCAACAAATTATGTGTAGGTCCAACAAAACCTAAAAAAAATCTTGTCTTACCCACTATAAGACCAACTGATTTGCAGCGTGTTTGTAATTGTTTGGGGTTAAGATCGAGTCCGGCTTAAATTTCGGCCCACACGTGGATGATGAGAAAGAACTTAATGTAATTACTGAGACGGCGCGGCGTTGACTATGTACTGCGCAAACTTCCACAGCATGATAAATACATTACAGTATAATCTTTTGGGGAAGTTTATGTCATGATTGTAGTGTGCTTTTAATTCGGAACAAGATAGAGAAGATTTTAGCGCATGTTAGCAGTAGGAGTTCCAGCAGCGATCTTTTCAGACAGATGTGGATGTTGATAAAACCTTCAATTTGTATTTTAAACTGTATACTATACAGGGTGCTTACGGTCTTGTGATTTTATTTTCAAGGGGTGATAAAACATCCTAAAAGAAAGCCATTAATGTAAAAATGTCTTAAGAAAAGTTGCATAATAAGAGAAATATTACTGTTAATTTTTTTTTGTTTTATTTTCTAGGGGGCAATTAAACACCCTGAGAAAAAAGTTATTAAACCTAAAACGATTGATCAACCACTTGTACAAAGTAAATCTAAATTCAAACGATTAAAAGTTATTGAATTTTTTACTAAGTAGGCTGATGTCACTAACTTTTCCCATCTGTCAACCTATTTCATCAGTTGTTACTGCTCGGTTGGTTTGACATAAAATCTCCCGAATACATTCTAATAAGGAAAGTAAGAAATGGTCCTTCGCACCAATAGTGAATACGTTGACATGTTAATTTATGGGGAAGTACGCCAGAATTCTTCTGCTGCCAGTCGATTGTATGCTGTGCGGTTTCCTAACAGATCAACACCTATTCCACAATAATTTACCGCTCTAGTAAGCCGTGCACGAGAAACTGGTGTACTGCAACCACGTCTAGGTCGGGATGGTGGACCTGGCCGACCCCTACGAAGTTTGGATTCCAAAGAACAAATCTTAAATCTTGCTGAAGAAGATTCTACTACTAGTACTCGACAAATATCTCGCCAAGTAGATGTCTCACATCGAATTGTCTGGCGAACACTGTGCGAAGATCAATTGTATACTTACCACCTACAAAAAGTACAGGCTTTGCAACCTGAAGATCATGCTTTACGTTTACAATTTTGCCGATGGTTTCTACAAAAACATGCTGTAATTCCAGATAACAAATAACAGTCATAATACTTATATCTGGGCTGTCAAAAATCCACATGCTGTTCGTCGTAATCATTTCCAGCACAGATTTTCAATAAACGTTTGGACCGGACTGTCAACGAACAACTTATTGGCCCATTTGTGTTGCCAAATCGACTGACTGGAAATGGTTATCTCTTTTTTTTGCAAAATCATTTGATGGAACTATTGGAGGAAGTTTCTTTGAATGTACGTCGACAAATGATGTGGTTTCTTCAAGATGGCGCACCGCCGCATTTTAATCGTTTAGTTCGCCAACATTTAGATAATGTGTTTGAAAATAAGTGGATTGGTCGAGGTGGACCTGTTCCATGGCATCCTCGGTCACCCGACCTTAATCCCCTGGATTTCTATTTATGGGGCGTTATGAAGACCATGGTATACACCAACGAAATAATTGATCTAGATGATCTTCGTTACCGCGTTGAGGCAGCTGCGGCGACAATTCGACGGCAAGACCAAGGCCTAGTAAATTATGGTAATTCATGGATACGTAGAGCGAGACGTTGTGTTCAACAATACGGCGATAATTTTACTAGAGTGAATTGGATTCCATAAAAAAACTAAATAAAGTAAAAATATGTTCCGTTTAATGCTTAATCACCAGTTAAAAATAAAAACAAAATTAGCAGCAATATCTCTCTTATTGTGCAACTTTTGTTGTGACATTATTACGTTAATGACCTTCTTTTAAGATGTTTAATCACCCCCTGAAAATAAAATCACAAAACCGAAAAAAGGGAAACTATCGATACCTCTACGTTGCTAACAGATGTGCCACCAATCTGCAATGACAATGTAAAACAACTAGCCTTGGGTAAGGCTTTAAGGCTTTAAAACAATTTAAAACAATTTTAATGCAAACTTCCTTTTGTACTATTAAACAGTTTATCACGTCCGATATTGTTGTGTACTCGCTTTACTTGTTCACTGTATTTGTTTGATGTTTTATACTTTCTGTATAACTCTCTATGGAGTTCTATTTGGAAATAAAGATGTGTTCATTTTAGTTGATTTCGCAGATTGCTGGATTGGATTGTACAGCGCTTAGGCTTTCGATTTCGTCCAATTTCCGGCCAGTTCTCATTATTTTTTAACTCGATTAGGCTAAATTTATGGAGTATCGTTTCGGACTGTCCTCGCCAGCGTGTCGTCATGCCAATCGATCGCGGTTGCTAGGCAACGGCCGCGCTCTTCGCGACGCGGTCACCAGACGGCGACACATCATGTCGCTATTGAGGTTGCGCTACGAAGCAATAGATGGCGCGCCCGTAACCGCTTCGAACGTACGAGCATTAACGCTTCGGCGATCTACCTAGGTCGACCAGCAGGCCTATTAGGCCTGCACATTCTCCTAGTCTTTAACTAATTTATTACCGTCTCAAGAATAGTGAATTTTATATTTGCGCTCCTGCCGGTCAATCTTTTATAAATTCTAAATTAATTAGGTAATTAATAAATTACCGTAGTAAGAATATCCAATTGAACTTTAGAGTAGTCTTGCCTTCGGGGCCTCAAAGAGAGTGTAGGCAGTTTTAGCAGTTAAACTCATGTTTTTTTTGCAATAAAAGAAACTATACCTAATACTGTACGAGACTAATGAGAAACCCTTGACTAAGTAAGAAGAGAAAAACTGTATGAATTGTTCGAAGATTTTTAGTCGACACTTTTCCTTTTGTTCTGGATTTCTATTCTATAAAGATGAATGCTCTAAAAGAGTGTGTAAAAAAAATTCCTATCTGCAAAATGCTGTAAATCTTTCAAAGTCCTTATCATTACACAGTGTGTATACAAAGAAACGTAATTGCTCAATATATTTCTTTCTAAAAAGTTGACAAGAACATTCCAATAAAAGTTTTAGGAAATTGCTCAAGCTACAAATTTGAAATGCTTAGAAATGAAACATACTTTATATTTAAAAGTATTTCGTATTTATAACGTCAGTCATTTTCAAACACGACGAACTATTGACACGGTAGAAATCCTTTTAACATTGTTTAATTGGTTTCTTTTAACATTTAATCGTCTTGTTACATTTACACCACTGACGTCAGGGACATGCGGTTTTCATAGTTCAAAAGAGTATAAAAAAGAAAAGTATACAGAATGCTATATTAAAAGAATGGAATTCAGTCTGTTTCGTACAAATACATAACCGTGTATATTCAAAAATCATTCAAGTTTCTAGCTTAAGTCTTTTCCTAAACCTTTTATTTGGTTACATTTTTCTAAACTTTGAGGACCAGATATTGACACATTAGATTTCTTTTTTGATGATATGGAATCGGAATCTTAAGTAATGTTAGAAAAAGAAATAAGAAAGAGCAGGTAAAAAGAAACATAAAAACACAAGAAAGATAACAGTTCAACCTAAAGCATGGAGTCGAAGTTTAAGAGAAATTCACTCGAGGGTATCTTGTAAATCGTAACATAAGATTTGTTTGTTTTCTTTGTTATGTAGTATTCTTAATAAATTGATTAACGTTACCTTTGTTTGTAGATGCTATTTCAAATGCCCTTACATATGAAACCATTAATGAACCTACTATTTGAGTGTATTATTATAAGAAAATATTGATAACAACAAATAATTCTGTCAAATATAAGGCAAAAAGGAATATGATTAACTCTATAACATCAGTAATTCTTTTCTAGCATGTCATAATTTACATCAAACAAATGTAAATAATTCAGCATTTATTTAAAAGAAATATTTGTTTGGTCTAAAAATTATTTATTATTAACAAACATATAGTTTTTTCATTATCCAAAAAAAAATGGTACATTGCCAAAAATTATAAAAAAAAAACATTCTAAGAAGTTCTTATTGATATGCATTGGTTATGCACTTTATTATTGATTTCCTCTCTGTATACTATACAAGCATTATTTTCCATAGCGTAAAAAAGCAGTTATATTCATTTTGTTTTCCTCTTTCACTTTATTACCACGGTTGTAGTAAACGTATCGCTTGCATGCTGCAGGCTATCCAGCATCCCTGAACGAATCCAGTTATGGTGGCAAATCAGGACGCCGAAGTTTATTTAACGAATTCGTTTGATTAAATTCGACGAATTTCGACGGCCCCAATCGCCCCTCTGGAGGGCCAAATTTAGGTCACGAGCAATACACTGAGAGCGGTCCGGCCACTTCCTCACGTAAAGTTGAGCCGCCCACCAACTCACAGCACACACGCCGGCTACACTAACGCCATTATTAAGTCCCACGGTAATGGATTATTCCGATAAAACTTCAAAATTACACATTCCTGCGGACGAGTTATCCTAGCCGACCGGTCGGGCGGACCCTTTGTTCTCCACGGGGTTGATTGAACCACGCCACATAGGGTGGTTTTACGTTGTTTATTTCGTACCGGTTGTGCAAGCTAGTTCGTAACGGTTTTGTTTTGCGCGTTTTCGTTACGTATGTATATGATTGTAACGTTATCTAAACTGTTTTAGTTTACGAGCTATTTTATAGCCGGAAAGTCCATGTTTGTTTCTGATATATTTTCATAATCGCAAGTGATATAATAAAATTGAATCGGTGAGTGGGAGAACACAATAAGTTCAAATCAGGCGTTTGTGGCAAACTAAAAAAAAACTGTATATTTCGGCAGATTTTCGTCATTTTGCAAATGTGGTAAGCACAGAAAAGTTGTACTAAGTTTCATTTGCAGTTGCTCTGGAAGTAAATTTTGGTTCAAAAGGCAATAATAAAAAAGCAATTAGATAAAACATCGGCTGCACTTCTGTTCTTCCAGTCAACGACATGCTTATCGATAATAATCTTTTATTTGTTGAAAAATATTATGCTATTACCACAAGTGGCAAATAAAAATGCAAAAAAACGAAAAGAACAACAAGTTTAATATTAGAAACAAAATTAAAACTAACAAAAAAAATAAAGAGCAACATAACATTATTAAACTTCAACGTCATTAGTCTTCATCATGATTTTCATCATGATGTTCCCAAGAAGTAATATGGTAATAAAATTCAAGATCTTCTCCTTCTAAATAGTGCATCACTTTTCTTAAGTTAGCAATTTTTCGGTAGTTAATTGGTATTGGGTTTTTGTGTGCTGATTTTGTTAGAAGTGTGGGACGATTTTTTGTTTCTTTTGATAGTTTGAAAGTTTGGGTGGTGTAGCCATCTATAGAGTGAGCGCGTAAAGTATGGAAACATGACAAAATCTCAAGAACGGTTTGCTATTTGAAAGAATCCTCGAACACGTCGACTTATAATTATCAAAATACACGGAACGGCTCGACCGAATTTAACGAATTTTTGGAATTAAGTATTTTGCAACCATGTGACTACTGGCGTTACTAGCGTTGATGCAACGTTTACAGTTTCTGAGATATAACCTCAAATTTTTGAATTTAAAATAGATCACCCTGTATATTTTGACATTTTCTGTTACAGTCTTCATTATTATATCAAAAACATCTAGAAATTAACATAAACCTTTATTACTTAGGTCTAAAAATAAAAAGGAAAAAATTGATAACAAAACATTATTACAATTTCTACTGCAACTTGGTTTATGAGAATTCTCAACCATTGACAAGAACACATTGTTTTAAATTTTATCGGTTTATTTTTTTGTTGTTGTTATTTTTTGGTATTAATTTTTTCTTTGTTAATGTTTAGACCTAAGTAATAAAAGTTTTTGTTAATTTCTAGATATTTTTGATATAATACTGTAACAAGCGTAGTAACATTGAATGCAATGAAAGACTGTAACAGAATGTCACATGTAACATGAAAAAATCATTAAAACTTATAACTAAAAGTCACAAGATACAACACATTAAAAATTATTTGCTCTGACGTTTCGACACTATTTGTGTCTTGATCACAGATAAACTGAAATATTCGTGAATAACTTTATACATTTTAATACGTACAACCAAGACAAACCACGTATGAAACTTGTTTCCAAAACAGGAACTCGTCTATCAACAATCTCCCACAAATGTTACGAATTCCTTAAAATACATTTTCTCCCCTTTTGTTACATGTTTGTAGGTAAAATTAGTTTGTAACAATTTAGCAAATTTAAATCAGATCTGTCGTTCACCGCGTCCTTTTGTTTTAAAATTTCTATGGTCTCCAACACACACCGAGCTTTTAAGTTATTCTCCTTTTGGAGCACTTTCACATCACTAAAGTTAAATTGATGTCCGGTATCTTGTTGGTGTTTTTTTAACGCTGTGATGTTTTTCGCGTATTTGTGCCCTTTCAACCGCTCCTCCAGAAGTTGCTCCGTCTGACCAACATACACTTTTTTACAGCTGCAGGGAATCTGGTAGACACAGTGAGAGTTCTTCAATATTGGTGTCGGCGCTTTTAGTTTTGTGTACATTTTAGACAAGTTGTTAGTGTTTTTGTGAGCTACTGTTATGTTGAATGGTTTTAGTATGTGTCCTATCTTTTCAGATATTTGTCTAATGTAGGGAAGAGCGATATATTTCGTTTTCTCCGTGTGCGATTCTTCGTTGTGTTCTGGTGTTGCATCCTTGTTCCTTTTATTAGATATCTTTCTCTTTTTAATTATTTTTTCTATCAGATCTTTCGGGTAGTTGTTTTTATGTAAAATGGTTCTTACTTTCTCTAATGCTTCATTTTGATATTGAGTACTCGTTAGCTTTATTGCTCGGTCCACCAGACCTCTTATAACACTTTCTTTGTACATACGTGGTTGGATTGAATTATAATTCAGATATCTGTGTGATGCTGTTTCTTTGGTGTACCATTTTGTATCAACCTTATTGTCATCTTGTATTAAGGTCATATCTAAGAAGTTTATTTTGTTGTTTTTATTTATCTCCATTGTAAATTGTAGTCTATCATTGTATTTGTTAAAAGTTTCCAAAACTTCATTTTCTTTTCTTTTTGGTACAGCAATTATGCAATCATCTACATAACGCTTAAAGAACGGGATGTCAATAGAAATTTTTGATAGAACCGATTCCTCCAATTCCTCCATTACCATCTGTGCTACAACACTTGATACCGGTGAACCCATTGCGCACCCGAACACTTGTTTGTAGAATGTGTCCTTATATTGGAAATAGGTATGCGTTAATGTTGTTTCTATTGCTTCCAAAAATTCATTTTTTGGAAGAAAAGCATGATCTTCTATTTCCGGCCACTTTTTATTTATCGCATCTTTCACCAATGTTATTGGTACATTGGTATATAGGGACACAACATCCAATGAAATGAGGTGGTGTGATTCATCTAAAGAAATAGTATCAATAAATTCCTTAAAACACCAAGAGTCTTTAATGTAAAAGTTGTTTTTCCCTATAACTTGGTGTTTTGGTGACTCTTGGTGTTTTAAGGAATTCATTGATACTATTTCTTTAGATGAATCACACCACCTCATTTCATTGGATGTTGTGTCCCTATATACCAATGTACCAATAACATTGGTGAAAGATGCGATAAATAAAAAGTGGCCGGAAATAGAAGATCATGCTTTTCTTCCAAAAAATGAATTTTTGGAAGCAATAGAAACAACATTAACGCATACCTATTTCCAATATAAGGACACATTCTACAAACAAGTGTTCGGGTGCGCAATGGGTTCACCGGTATCAAGTGTTGTAGCACAGATGGTAATGGAGGAATTGGAGGAATCGGTTCTATCAAAAATTTCTATTGACATCCCGTTCTTTAAGCGTTATGTAGATGATTGCATAATTGCTGTACCAAAAAGAAAAGAAAATGAAGTTTTGGAAACTTTTAACAAATACAATGATAGACTACAATTTACAATGGAGATAAATAAAAACAACAAAATAAACTTGTTAGATATGACCTTAATACAAGATGACAATAAGGTTGATACAAAATGGTACACCAAAGAAACAGCATCACACAGATATCTGAATTATAATTCAATCCAACCACGTATGTACAAAGAAAGTGTTATAAGAGGTCTGGTGGACCGAGCAATAAAGCTAACGAGTACTCAATATCAAAATGAAGCATTAGAGAAAGTAAGAACCATTTTACATAAAAACAACTACCCGAAAGATCTGATAGAAAAAATAATTAAAAAGAGAAAAATATCTAATAAAAGGAACAAGGATGCAACACCAGAACACAACGAAGAATCGCACACGGAGAAAACGAAATATATCGCTCTTCCCTACATTAGACAAATATCTGAAAAGATAGGACACATACTAAACCATTCAACATAACAGTAGCTCACAAAAACACTAACAACTTGTCTAAAATGTACACAAAACTAAAAGCGCCGACACCAATATTGAAGAACTCTCACTGTGTCTACCAGATTCCCTGCAGCTGTAAAAAAGTGTATGTTGGTCAGACGGAGCAACTTCTGGAGGAGCGGTTGAAAGGGCACAAATACGCGAAAAACATCACAGCGTTAAAAAAACACCAACAAGATACCGGACATCAATTTAACTTTAGTGATGTGAAAGTGCTCCAAAAGGAGAATAACTTAAAAGCTCGGTGTGTGTTGGAGACCATAGAAATTTTAAAACAAAAGGACGCGGTGAACGACAGATCTGATTTAAATTTGCTAAATTGTTACAAACTAATTTTACCTACAAACATGTAACAAAAGGGGAGAAAATGTATTTTAAGGAATTCGTAACATTTGTGGGAGATTGTTGATAGACGAGTTCCTGTTTTGGAAACAAGTTTCATACGTGGTTTGTCTTGGTTGTACGTATTAAAATGTATAAAGTTATTCACGAATATTTCAGTTTATCTGTGATCAAGACACAAATAGTGTCGAAACGTCAGAGCAAATAATTTTTAATGTGTTGTATCTTGTGACTTTTAGTTATAAGTTTTAATGTGTTAAACGTGACCAAGCCTACAGTACCCAAGAAAATAAACAATTTGAAATAAAGTTGTTTGTGTTTTTTTTAATATTATGTACAAGGCTAAAGTAAACTTAAACAATATATATATATATATATATATATATATATATATATATATATATATATGATTATTTTTTTCATATTTTCGGAAAGATCGAGAAATTGTATACAAAATGACTACCTTAGTTTAAAACTTTGGACTTATTCTGTTCTTCCTTCCACAAATGATATTATTTACCATAGTAGGCCAAAAATCTTACGACTGACATGGTATAGAAAAATTAAATATATAGAAAAACGCAATGTCAATTTCTATGTTGATTGAGACTCGATAATTTATCAAGTGAACCATAATGATGACAATGACGACAACATCTTACTTACACAGCGTGACATTATTTACGCGCTTTACAATCATGTTTATGAAATTATCACAAAATACATTAAAGGTTTATTAAGTGTCCTCCCACATCACCCGACATAACCCCATTAATTTGTTTCACTGACAAACGCTAGGACTGCCACTCATAAAAGTTGATAAACCGGACATATTTCTCATTTGGGAAAGAAACAACAGGACAAAACCAGGCCTTAGTATCTCGACAAAATATAATAATTCAAGCTACTTTGGCCGACTAAGTTTTGAGAAAACCAGTGCAAAAAGCGAAGTATTATAGAACGCCATTTTTTTCTCAAAAACTACACATATTTTACCATTTCTACCTCTATATTGATTGGATTTTTTCATGTTGTTCAAAGTAGTCATTTAGCTTTTGTTTTTTAACAAATTACACAATTAAGGAACTGGAAATCCATTTGTTGATTATTTCTAAATTAATCTTATTTTTATCTATAATTCTGAATTGCAAATTAAGTATAGTTAAGAGGAATACAATTTCTCTTAACTTTGAGAGCCCATAGCAATACCTAAATATATATTTTTTTAATTATATAGACATAATGTTATTTTTTTCCGGTCATTAGGCAACATAGTGATCCGACAATTTTCACTTTTCCACTCCTTCTACTGTATGTTGTTTCTTGCATAAGTTGTGAGAATTTATTCTAGGTATTAAAAGAGGTATCTACCCTATGATGCCTCAAGACCACAATATCTGCGCAGTTTCTAAAGTTTTACTATATTCAGCACATTTTAAGCCTCTAAAACTTCAAAATAGTGCGTCTCCGGGCATGAGTTCAAAACTTGTCTGTGACCCTTTGAGGGATGACGTCAGTTTTTGTTTGATAACAATTTATAATAACAGTTTTTGAGATATTCCTCATGAGAGTTTTCATATAATAATATGAACTGTGTGACATCAACTGGATACGATTTTGAGTAGAATAATTTGGTCATTTTGTGTCGGTTCGAATTAATAATTTCTTTCGATACAAAATTGAGCATGCTTCAAACTATACATCATCAAATGTAACTACACGGTGATTATTCCAACTGTGAAGTAATTTTTCAGGGTTTCACCGGTCTGGCGGTTGTGTACTTCGGTTGTACGCAGTAATGCACTGTGGCTCCCTCTGCCGTGAACCGTTTACAAGTCGCTTAGCGTTGCGATTACGCCGGCTTAGCGAACGCGAGCCCGGCGGCGGCGTCCGTGAATCATGGGGGCCCGCCGGGCGGCCTCACGGCTCACTTGTTCTTCGGGTTTTGGCGATTTACCAAGTTTTATTACGGGAAGCCGACCGCCACCATATTACGAATTAGTGGCCGCGCTGGTAGCGGTAACTGAGAATTTACAGTTATGTGTACGGAAAGAGCCAACTGGTAAATGGTGAGGCTAACACTTTGCCATCCAGGAGTGGGGGGGGCATATTCACAGTATACAATATTGAATTTCACTTCTGAAAGAAGACGACAATGTTTTGTATTGTATACGTATCAATATTGTATTATATATTATTATAGTGTATGCTGTTTGTGGACTTTTGCAAAAGCTTTCGATACTGTCAGCCACGAGGAGATAGCCAAAAGCCTGCAAAACATACGGAATTGGTAGCCAATACGTCCAGATAATAAAATATATATGTATATATATATATATATATATATATATATATATATATATATATATATATATATATATATGTTGCGGCGCAACAATTGTTATTTAGTTTATTTGGCCAGAATGTTGGAAGCAGGTTTTATGTTTCCCCCCTCTCCTGTGTCCATATATTTCCCCATTTTTCCAACTCCACCGATTACAGGACAGTGTACATTCGTCTCTAAGTGTGACGAGTCGCAGTCGGGTCTCACTCTCTCTCTCTCTCTCGCTCGCGCATACGAAATTAGTGGTATTCGCCCCAAAAGTGCATCCCAGATACACATTAGATTAGCCAACCCCTGGCTCCCGTCTCTACTAACAAAACCAGCTGGTGTGGACACCATCAGGCAACAGCAGCAACCTTTGGACGTAAGACGTAATCGGTGAGTTTTCCGACTATTCCTTTGCGCCCTCTCTGCGTCCAGTTAATAACATCAAAGCTGCTCAAACATTCTGGTCCGTCGAGCCGCGGATGGTTGTTCGCCAGGTTTGCGTTTTGCGTATTGTAAAATCATTTATAATTTCCGTAGTAATTTTCAGATTTAGTTTGGATAGCATATGTGCCTTTAGTTGCCGTGTTTTTTGCGCATTTTCCGCTCTAGTCTGGAACTTGATTTTGACCCCTCCCCTTTTGCAATGTTGTCGCGCGCCGATGTTGAGCGATTGGAGCGTCACCTAGCGGAGCTAAGGCTCAGTCGCGCTGAGGCCCTCACAGATATACAGACAACATGTTCGTTGATAGAATCGACGACGCAAGCCAATTCGCGCGCGTTATTTTTGGCCCGTTGCAAGAACTTGGATTTGTCGTTTGATCAATTCACCCGTACTCACGCGGAGATCCGCAATGCTTGTGTCAAGTTAGACCAAACGGAGGACTATAAGGATGACGTTATAAAAGCCGAAGAATATAAAACCGCGTACTATAGCATTGTATCGGCGAAATCGGCGATAGAAAAGGAGTTGAACGCCGCCGCTGTCGCGTCAAATTCAACTGTCGCCGCCGGCACGCCTTATCGCCCAATTAGATTACCTGATTTGCAATTGCCGACGTTCGATGGCACCCTAAAGGGTTGGCAATATTTCTACGACACCTTTTCTTCGTTAATTCACTCGAACTCTAGTTTATCCGATATCGATAAATATCACTATCTGGTACTGTCCACCCGGGGCACTGCTAATAGTGTTGTTAGTTCTCTACCGTTGATTGCAGCCAATTATAATACCGCCTGGAATTCTCTCGTGGAGAGATACAATGACACTCGCGTTTTATCGCTGCACTATTTGGATTCACTTTTCGGTTTAAGAACACTAACAGATAGTTCATATGAGAGTTTGCAATCGTTTTATAATGCGGCCAACGATAATATTGTCGCGCTGAGCAACTCTAAGGTTCCGGACTTAGCTGACTTCATTCTGTTGTCATTGTTATTGAGACGTGTGGATTGCACAATGCGCGAAAACTTTGAATTACGGTTCGGGAAGAAACAATTTCCCACTGTTGATGATTTTTTGGGTTTTTTGCGGGAGAGGTGTCAAGCGTTGGAAATGTCCCACTCTCATATGACACCCCGTCAAAGTTTTAAGCGCAAGGTCGCCTCCACTAGCCCCAAACGTTCCCTTTACTCCGCGGAGAACACCATGGCTTGTCCGCGTTGTAACGGCCCTCACCGTCTATCAGATTGTGGAAGATTCTTGGCATCGAACAATTCTGAAAGGCGCGACTTTGTAAAATCAAGCCGGTTATGTTTTAATTGCTTCGCAAGTTCCCATATGATCAAGGATTGTCAATCCAGGTATAGTTGTAAGGTTTGTAGTGGCAAGCATCATTCCCTATTGCATTTTGATACCATCCAGCATCGAACTCCCCGCTCCGCCCCCGATAAGGTTTCCACTGATCGTTCGCCAGAAGCTCCCTTCTCGGTGCCGCAGTCTCTATCATGTTCCACTCCCGCCACCGTTTTGCTTGGCACCGCAAGCGCCCTCATTAGGGATGGTCATGGAAATTACCAGGCGATTAGATTGGTTGTGGATTCGGGATCCCAACTGTCATTTATTACGGTCAACTGTGCTAGACGTTTGCAGTTAACTGTCGATCCTAAGAGCACGCCTATTTCAGGATTAGGAAATTCTAATATCTCGTGGGCAAAGGGGAAAGTGTTTTGTGAATTACAATCGACGCGAGACTCTCGTATTAATTTGTCCACTTGCGCGGTAATTCTACCCCAGATCACCTCTGATCTCCCAAATTCCCGCTTGCCGCCACGTCTACGTTGCGAACTACAGCATGTCTTATTAGCGGATCCAGACTTTGATTGTCCCGGCCCCATTGATTTTTTGTTAGGAGCGGATTTGTTCCCGCAGATTCTACGAGGTGCAGAATCTTTGTCCCTTTCTTGTGGTTTGTCAGGGATAAGTACGGTTTTTGGTTGGATCCTCTTAGGGAAATTTAAGGATAGCCCATCTTCTTCAGAATCCGCTACCTCCTTGTTAGGCCTTGATAGTTTGCAGCTGGATTTGAGACAGTTCTGGGAGCTGGAGGAGCCAGCCACCGCCATTCCCAGCAATCCTGACGACATTGCGGTCGAGGAACACTTTGTGAAAACTCATTATCGCACCAAGGAAGGTCGCTATGTAGTTTCTCTGCCCTTTAAAAGGGACACATCTTTAGATTTTGGTCATTTTAGCAAATTAGCCCATAGCCGATTATTTAATCTCGAATCTCGCCTTAAGCGCAACCCTTTTTGCGAGTAGCATACAATTCATTTATGAAGGATTACATTGAGTTGGGACACATGACCCGATCCACACGACGTGGATCTTACATCATTCCCCACCATTGCGTATACAAGAATCTTCAATCTCTTGCTAAGATTCGAGTAGTTTTCGACGCCTCGGCAAGACCTTGGCCCAGGTCCGATTCGGCAGTTGCACTAAATGATGTTTTGCTGCCTGGGTCCAAATTGCAGCGTGATGTATGCGGTATTATTTTGAATTTTCGTTGTCACCAGATAGTTTTCACGACTGATATCTGCAAGATGTATCGTCAAATTTTGGTGGCCCCTGACGATCGCAGGTTCCAGCATATTTTGTGGAGAGATGACTCTAGCCAACCCATTGAGGAGTTTGAACTCCACACCGTAACATATGGGCTTTCTTGCGCACCCTTTCTTGCTCTGAGAGTCATCCAACAGCTGGCGTCAGATGAGCAACAAGGTTTTCCCCGTGCTTCTCAAGTTCTCCGTAATGACGTGTACGTGGACGATATTGTCACTGGTGCAGATACGCTGGAGAGCGCGCTTTGTTTAAAGACCGAACTCGTTGGGCTTTTGTCGAGCGGTGGATTTGCCCTTAAGAAATGGACCAGCAATTCCCAGGCATTTTTGGAGCAGATTCCGAAGGAGGATCGCGAGATATCTTTAAGCATCACATCCTCGGATTCCCAGTGCGTTAAGATTTTAGGTATTCGGTTTGACGCCAGATCAGACTCTTTCAGTTACAGCGTCTCACCCACGTCAGGATTAGCCACTAAACGCTCGGTCCTTTCCAGCATCTCACGCATTTTTGACCCTTTAGGTTGGATTTCTCCAGTGGTTTTCCTTGCCAAGCGTGTTATGCAGGACATTTGGAAGGCAAATCTAAATTGGGACGAGCCCCTCCCGGAATTTCTCGTGCATTTATGGTCGAGTTTTCAGATACAGCTGCCCAGACTCTCCGAGGTTCGGATCCCTCGACTGATTCTCCCAAAGAAGCCTTCTCGTTCTACAATTGTTGGATTTTGCGACGCATCCCAAGACGGTTATGCCGCAGTGGCATACTTGCGTACCGAATCGGGTCCCGATGATGTTGTGGTTGCATTGTTGAAGTCGAAGACGCGGGTAGCTCCCTTGCGTTCCGTGTCCATTCCCCGTCTGGAGTTGTGTGCTGCTGTCCTTTTATCAAGATTGCTTCAGTCCCTGCTGCCTTTAACTAAGCGTTTGGCAATTTCAGAGTTTGTATTGTGTAGCGACTCCACGATTGCTTTGTCTTGGTTACGGACCCCTCCTTACAGGCTGAAAACTTTTGTGGCAAACCGAGTTGTGGAAGTAACAAACACTACTCGGATAGACGATTGGTACCACGTCCAGACCGGCTTCAATTCCGCCGACTGCGCTTCCCGTGGTTTGTTCCCGGAACAGATGTTCTCCCATACTTTGTGGTGGCAAGGCCCTTCTTGGTTGAAGCAACCTCAAGATCGGTGGCCAATTCAGAACCCATCTCCCACCTCCATTCGTGATCTCCCCGATACGAAACCCGATAGTATCAGCTGTGTAGCTGCCCAACCCTCGAATTTTTGGGTTAATTGGACCCAACGATTTTCAAGTCTGCTAAAATTACAATTTAGTATGACATTTGTGCTGCGATTTATTGCAAATTGCCGCAAGTCGTCGATTGAGACAAGCTTTATTAGCACCGTCGAATTAAAAGACTCCCTCCATGTTTTGATTCGACATACCCAATCATTTTATTTTTATGAAGAATTTCTCTCAATACAAGATTGCAGTGCTTCGAAACGCCTGCTTAAGTTATCGCCCTTTATTGACCAGGCGGGCCTCCTCAGGGTGGGCGGCCGTCTTCATCTGCTAAGCTACCCTTCGATACAAAACACCCTCTTTTATTGCCCAGGGACGCTCACTTGACGTTTTTAGTTGTGAGTCACTATCACACGTTGTATATGCACGCGGGTACTCGCACCTTACAAGCGTTACTCAGCCAGCGGTTTTGGATAGTTTCGTCGCGAAGCGTCATTCGACGATGCATTTCGAAATGCTTAGTCTGCTCTAGATTACGAGCCCAAATAATTACGCCTCTTATGGGTCATCTACCCGCTTCTCGTGTTAACCCGAGCCGCTGTTTTACTGACGTCGGTGTAGATTTTGCGGGCCCGTTTAGTTTAAAGGAATCAACCCGTAAGAACGCCCGAATATATAAGGGTTACTTGTGCGTTTTTGTGTGCATGGCCACGAAGGCTGTGCACCTCGAAGCGGTATCGGAATTGTCAACTGACGCGTTTTTGGCCACTCTTGACCGGTTTGTTGCGCGCCGGGGCTTGTGCCGTAATATCCACAGTGATTGTGGAACAAATTTTGTGGGTGCCTCGCGGTGTTTGCGCGAATTCTATGAGTTCTGGAGCGACAAGAACGTGCAACGGCTCATCGGTGGCAAACTGGCCCAGCAGAATATTAATTGGAATTTTATTCCCCCTGCAGCTCCTCATTTTGGCGGACTGTGGGAAGCTGGTGTTAAAAGCGCCAAGCATCACTTGACTCGTGTTGTCGGAGACCGACCTCTTACATACGAGGAATTCGCTACCGTTTTGGCGAAGATAGAAGCCATGTTAAACTCGCGGCCCCTCTGCACGCTGTCATCCGACGTTGAGGACATCGACTACCTGACCCCCGGTCATTTTCTGATTGGCGCGCCCTTGTTGGCTCATCCCGAACCCAATTATGAGGGTACAATAACATTGCCAAAGCGTTGGCAACTCACACGGCAAATTGCTCAGCATTTTTGGCGACGCTGGTCGTCTGAATATTTGCAAACCCTGCAGCAAAAATCCAAGTGGACCACCCATTCCCAAAATTTATCGGTTGGGGATTTAGTTTTCTTGATCACGCCAAATTCGGCCCCGCTAAATTGGCCATGCGGTGTTGTTAGAGCCGTTCACCCTGGCCAGGATGGCATAGTCCGCGTGGTAGAGGTCCAGACTAGTTCCGGACTTTATAAACGCCCAGTAAGGAAGCTTGTCGCCTTCCCCCCCTCTTGACAAAATCTGAAAATTATCTTTTTTTTGTTTGTTTGTTGTTTAGTAAAATTTCTAAGGAAATTTGGTGGGCGGCTATGTTGCGGCGCAACAATTGTTATTTAGTTTATTTGGCCAGAATGTTGGAAGCAGGTTTTATGTTTCCCCCCTCTCCTGTGTCCATATATTTCCCCATTTTTCCAACTCCACCGATTACAGGACAGTGTACATTCGTCTCTAAGTGTGACGAGACGCAGTCGGGTCTCACTCTCTCTCTCTCTCGCTCGCGCATACGAAATTAGTGGTATTCGCCCCAAAAGTGCATCCCAGATACACATTAGATTAGCCAACCCCTGGCTCCCGTCTCTACTAACAAAACCAGCTGGTGTGGACACCATCAGGCAACAGCAGCAACCTATGGACGTAAGACGTAATCGGTGAGTTTTCCGACTATTCCTTTGCGCCCTCTCTGCGTCCAGTTAATAACATCAAAGCTGCTCAAACAATATATATATATATATATATATATATATATATATATATATACAGTGCTTCCCAAAAGTAACGGATAAATTCAATAAAACCTTAAATAAAAATATTTCAGAAAAATGCTCTGACACGTCGATTTTTATTTTTAAATTACTATCCTGGCATACACTTTTCAGCCCCCCACCCCTTCGCCCCTAAGGGGTGGCAACCCCAACTTTAAAAATTCAAATAGCAAAGTACCCCTTGCGATACCTCAATTGATAGACTTTTTTATTCTGAATACAACGAAAAAAAGATTATTAAAATCAGTTGATAAATAACCGCGATATTTACCAAAATGTATTCAAAGAAGAACGTCAATATTCGAGTAAGCGCTGTTGAAGCGGGCATAGCAATATCGTTCAAACAATTGCAACTTGTTTTTACTTATGTCAAACACAATTCAGATTTTTCGTCATTGAAGAAATAGTAGCAAAATGAGATTTACAGAAACCGAAAGAATCGAAGTTTTAATGATTGGGTTTGGAGATGGAAGCCGGACGCATGCCGAAGTTCGTGTTTTGTTCAATGAAACGCACCCGGACCGTCCGCCAATATCGGAATCTACAGTAAGTCGAATCGAAAACAAATTTCGCGATCTCGGTCATGTACGGGATAAGCCTAAGGCAGGACGTCCATTGGCCTTAATTGAAAACTGACAATTGGATGCTATTGTAATGGTGCAAGAAAATCATTCAACCCTTGCGGAGGTCGCTTCACAAGTTAGTGCGTCAAAAAGCACAGTGTCCAGATTATTTCGAAAACACAAATTTCACCCGTATGAAGTGCACTTGGTACAAAAATTGTCCGATGATGACTTTGATCGACGAGTGCAGTTTTGTGAGACAATGATGGAACTCTCTAATGAAAATCCTTGCTTAATTAGAAACATCGTTTTTTTTCTGATGAGGCAACATTTTGTCTGAATGGCACCGCCAATAAACAAAATTGCCGTTACTGGGCTCGTCAAAATCCACATTGTATGGTGGAAGCGAACACACAATATCCTCAAAACCTTAATGTGTGGGCTGGTGTGGTGGGTTCTAGAATTATTGGACCAAATTTTTCGACGGAACTTTCTACGAAATGAACTACTACCTACTCTAGCGGTATTGTTTCCCAACGCAGAAGATCCTGATAGACACAAGGACAGAATTTGGTTACAGCAAGACGGTGCGCCTCCACATTATACGCGACAAGTTCGAGAATACCTCGATCAAGTATTTCCTAATCCAAATATTTTCAAATTTCCTAATGGATTGGTAGATGAAGGCATATTGAATGTCCAGCAATATCGCCAGATTTAACCCCACTAGATTATTTTCTTTGGGGCTATTTAAAAAGTAAAGTTTATTTTAATAGACCTGTAAATATTGAGGCGTTAAAGGAAAGAATTCCTGCAGTAATTCACTTAATGACTCCAGGAATGTTCGAAAACTCGAAATAAAATGTTAGAAAATGTTCAACAAGCGTTTGGGGATAGATTAGGGCATTGCCTCGTCGTTAACGCGCAGCACTTTGACAATTAATTAAAGATTAGTTAATTAAATTTTGTTATTCCTCAATTTCGTGTATAAATAAATTTTGATAAATATCGCCGTTATTTATCAACCGATTTCGATAGTTTTTTTTTCTTTGTATTCGGATTAAAAATGTCTATCAATTGAGGTATCGCAAGGGGTACTTTGCTATTTGAATTTTTAAAGTTGTGGTTACCACCCCTTAGGGGTGAAGGGGTGGGGGCTGAAAAGTGTATATTAGGATAGTAAGTTAAAAGTTAAAATCGACGTGTCGGAGCATTTTTCTCAAAAATTTTTATTTAAGATTTTATAGAATTTATCCGTTACCTTTGGGAAGCACTGTATATATATATATATATATATATATATATATATATATATATATATATATATATATATATATATATATATATATATATATATATATATATATGCTGAAACTACTGCCGCTGTTAGAACTGAGAGAGTGGGAAGAGAATTCCAAATAAAACGAGGGGTGAGACAGAGCGACCCATTGTCTCCATACCCGTTCAACACCTTATTAGAAGAAGTATTAAGAAAAATTTAGTGGCGGAATACAGGATTGGAGATCAATCGCAAACGGCTCACGAACGTTCGATTTGCGGATGATGTGGTCATTTTGGCGAGGTCACAAGAAATTCTAAAATATATGGTGGACCGGGTGATAGAGGAATCAAATAAAATAGGTCTCAAGGTTAACTTCGCAAAAACCAAAATTAACACCAACCAGCTTAAACCGGAACTAGTAATAGAGAGCCACACAATGGAGACAGTATAAGAGATAAAATATCTGGGCAACATCATCTCCTTTGAAAACAAAGCCGTGCGCCATAACAAATAAAAATCTCACAAAACTGCACACTTGTCAAAAAGCTATGGAAAGGAGTATGACCAACATTTCAAAAACGTAAAGAATACGTGCCGACAAGATTAGAACATTAACCCCAGATGCAGGATGTGGTCACATTGGTCAAAAAATGCCAATAGGAGTGGGGTGGACACGTAGCAAGAATGGAAGACGATAGCTGGGAAAAATAACAAGAGAATGGTCACCAATGGAACATAAAGGAAGGTTGGAAAACAAAAAAGGAGATGCTGGATAGCATTGTTGCGTTTGCTGGTCAGAGGATGGCTAGGGATAGAGAGAGATGGAAAAATCTGGGAAAATCATATTGCACGGAATAACAACAAAGAAACATGAAATTAAAAATTGCTTCACGTTAAGGGGGAGGGGTTCTCTATTTACAGAATATATGAGTTTATTTATGTATTATCATTATTAAGTTTTGACGTATTTGTGAATTACATTTTGTTTTTTTTTTTCGAAAGTAAATAAAGAGGCTATTACTAAGAAAAATATAAGTAGCTTGGATAATGAGTAAAACCAAAGATCACTGGAAGGACTCTCTTTAGTGTAGCTTTGCAATATTCGTATTACAATTTATGTTATACATGGACAATTTAGTACTTACTGTATCATAACATAGGATGATCTAGTCATCCTCGTTTGTATCCTGTTCTTGATGCACCTGGGAATCACTACAGACCATTATCTGCATCAAAAGAAAACCGAACAACAGCAAGACAACTGGCATCAACCAGTCTCTACCGGTTTACAAAAAAACATTGCTCTTTTTCAATTCTCAATTTTCCTTTAACATAACGATCAAAAGGTTTCACTGGATTGACGATTTCAGACCAGCAACAACTTTGTTTTGCTCTGCTTTAATAATTAATGAGAATCGGTCCAACAACAGCGAATCAGCACTCTTTAGTATTTAGAGATTAACGATTGGTTCCATATCAGCGATTTCTTATAGGCGCCCTTTTTACTTCGATAGTACAAGCAATCTCACATTTTGTTATCGCCATCCGTCTGACTCTGGAATACTCCACATGGATAACTTTCACAGGATTTCTTCCCTCTAAGTTAATGTTTAGGCATTTCAATATAGATTTTGTCCCGCTCGTCTATTCCTGACTTCCATTGACATGAGGTAAACCATACGGTCGTTGACACTCACAATATGCACGTCACTGCGTATTAAATTCTTCGAAAGTTTCCATTTAGATTTCATACGGTTGTAATAAAATAGTTAGCTCGTAGCTTCCCTGATGACTGACAATAAAATTCGACTCCATCATCAATCCTTAGTTTTAAATAATATGTACTCTTAATGTCTGCAGTTCTTTCGTGTTTGGTCTACATAAATAGACTCCTAGTTCGATGACAGATGCCAGTAAAAAGTCAGTACCAATAAAAAGTCTTCTTTTGAGGGCTCCGGCTGTTCAGATGTCCCACTTATGAACCTTGAGCTTTCATGATGAAGAAAACCAATGATCGCTGGAAGGACTGTTTAATGTTGCTTTGCAATATTCGTACTACAACTTGTTCCACGACTATTCGCATAAACTATTTCTGATTGTACCAAACGGTTCTCATAACAACTAACTCATGAACATGGTCATCTCCTAACAAATATATATTATAAATGTAAAACATGTACTATAAGTTTAAGATTAAATTTAAACCAAAAATTCTCTTCGTTGAGCGGCGCCTTATGCCACCACAAAACTTTTTTTAAACAAATTTTATCCACATTTTTGTATAAAAATAGATAAAAGATAGATACATACCTTATATAACATTTATGAACAATTTACAACAACAACAACAATCGTAAATAATAGTGAAGATATTGACTTCTTTGCAGCAAAATTTAATATAAGTACCTACACAATATTTTAATGCAACAAGTAAATATCCTTAAGAAATAGAAAATAACAAATAAATAGCTATAGAATTAAAAATCAAAATTCCTAACGTAAAATTTATATCTTAAAAATAAAAATACAAACTTTTACGTTAGGTAATGAATATGCTACGCCCACTTATATGGCTTCATAGATCGACAAAATGATGCATGCAATTTTCATAGTCTTTTGTCTATTCTGAAATTTCTTTTAAATTTAACTTTCTTAGCAAAATAGCAAAATAATTTTGCAGAATAGTTTTAGATAACAAAAGAAAAAGAATCGACTGAGCACTTTTTAAGACTCGGAGATGTCTTTTTCTCTTCTAATTTCAAGGGTATCTGTTGGTACATATCTTTAAACGATTAGATAATGTTCTTTTACGGCAAAAAAAATAGTAATTAGTTTTGGGGCCCAACCGACAGGAGCGTTAAATATAAAATTCAGTCTTGCCATGGTAATGAATTTCCATTGCACTACTCGATTGGAGTACCTAATTGGTAATACGTTTAGTTCTATGAATTGACACGTCATTTTTTGAGTAAACATAATACAACTCAAAATTAGTTTTTATTAATGTTTTATAAACTAAAGCTGTCTGCATTTGACCCGTTGATTTTGATTTTATTTTAAAGATCTCGACCATAAAGTTATTTTTAACAAATATTTCTTCTGTAAGGTACTACTGAAATTGTCCGGAACCGCTTTTTCCATGGCAGACATGACAGACAGTGTATGAACCCCTTGAAAGTCTATTCACTTCACATTCCTCCCTATATTCCACTTCCCGCAAGCATTTGAATTCATTCAATTAGGTGAGGGGTTAGGTTACGACTCGAGTTGGCGCGGCGCATGTGTACAAATCGTTAAATCTGTTCCCCGTGTTTGCGCTGACTAACATGGAGATTAACCCCATTAAAGGTACGTCTGCACACTCAGACTCACACATATACAGGCTGGGAAGCATCATGGGGCCCCATACAAGTGGACCAGACCGTGCCCTAACGAGTAACTGAAACTGTATCGGAGTCGCCCGAAGCGACCACGTCGCCCTCTAACGTGTGCAGCGCGAACTTAGTGCTCGTGCTGCTTTGCATATCCTATTGGGTGAATACAACGGCTACGACTTAATTATATTAATTGGATCCGGTTTGCATAGTAGGCTGCGACGCGAGAAATAACTTTGGGGATGATCGCGTTTACTGCTATCTCACTAAGAGGTATGATTAACAATTTTGAGCATTTGTTCTCGATTTAAGAAATATTTGCCTACTGGATGTCAAATGAAATAATTAATTCTCAAAAATTCTGCCATTAGATCAAACAGAACGAAACAACAGCACATACATTCTTAATTCCGATATCGTATGATAGACCTGTGCGTTTGCTCACCAAACTATAGAAATACTTTTCGATGTATCCAAAAACGATAATGCAGCGTTGGACACGGTGTCACTCGAGTTACAGTGGTTGATACCGCATTTATCTTATAAGATACCTACACTGCTCAAAAAAATTAGGGGAACACTTTTTCGAAACATGTAACTTTTTAAGTAATAGTTCTAGGTAAGTCAAATTTGGTATCCTTCATGTGTCTAAAGAAAATTACAAAAACAATGTTACAACTCTTAGTTACACTTAAGTTACACTTAAAAATGTAAATTAATAATGCCAAACAAAATGGTAATGACTGTCATAGTATCGATGACAGTCGGGTTTTCTGTGGATTGGTGATGCTTCGCACTAGTCTGCGAAGAGATTCTTGGGGTATGCTTTCCCATTCCTCAATCAGGGTTTGTGTCACTTCCTGTATGGTTAGTGGTGGATTAGGGCGCTTGCCAACACGTCGGTCACGCTGATCCCACACGTGTTCAATGGGATTCAGGCCAGGACTTAACGCCGGCCATTCCATGACCTGAATTCCACGTTCTTGTAAAAAGTTGTGTGTGTGTGTGTGTGTGTGTGTGTGTGTGTGCGTGTGCGTGTGCGTGTGCGTGTGCGTGTGCGTGTGCCTGTGCGTGTGCGTGTGCGCGTGCGTGTGCGTGTGCGTGTGCGTGTGCGTGTGCGTGTGCGTGTGCGTGTGCGTGTGCGTGTGCGTGTGCGTGTGCGTGTGCGTGTGCGTGTGCGTGTGCGTGTGCGTGTGCGTGTGCGTGTGCGTGTGCGTGTGCGTGTGCGTGTGCGTGTACGTGTGCGTGTGTGTGTGTGTGTGTGTGTGTATGTGTGTGTATGTGTGTGTGTGTGTGTGTGTGTGTGTGTGTGTGTGTGTGTGTGTACCCGTTTTTTGTGGCGACGATTCCGGAGAAACTACTAAAGGTATCGGGACGAAACTTCATATTTAGAGGTTTCATGGCCAAACTTAGAGCTGAAAAGCTTTCTGTTAAAAGGGGTCCAAAGGAAGTGGAGGTTTAGTCTCAGCATTTTTGAAAGATTTTGCAAATAAGCCGGCATTTCTGGAATTTCGTCCAAGTAGTTAAATTCTGAATAATTTATGACTATGACATTTTTTGGTGCAATCAATAATTTAGCTGCATGAGCAAATTCTATTTCATCGAGATCGGTCGTACTCCATTAAAACTAGTAGCCAGGATATGTCAGATTAAATGTCAGATGTGATTTTAATGACGGTGTAGATAGTGTCAAACGCTAATGCTTTGACAATACTAATGTCAATACAAGCTGCGTTCGGATATTGTACACCGTTAAGGTGCGTTTTCATTAGTGCTAATGGCAGTGGTAGTAGATGCCATTATAGTATTTCTAATAGCATTTGCTAGTGACTCAAGTTTATGTACATGCAAACTAATATGTGTCACCATCACGACATGTGAGAAACACTATAATTTCGTCTGCTATCACCGCCATTACCAACCATTGCCAGCAATCGGAACGCGTCAACGGAGTACAATATCCGAACGCAGCTTTAATCGTCATATCTGTCTAGTTCTACTAGTTTTATTTTAATGCAGACATAGCCGATCTCGATCAAATAATATCTCATGCAGCTAAACTATTAATTTTATATATAGTATGATAAAGTCATGTGCCTGGCCACATCAGATTTTTTTATTTATGCTGGATGTTGTATGTAGGCGTGGCAGGAAAACCTTCAAGTATTATGTATATATGTATTATAGTTTTTAAATGAAATGACCCTTTTCCAACTGTATCAAGTTGTACCTGAGGGAAGTAAAAGTGTCTAAGATATTCAATTTTTTTTAATGGCAAACGGCAACTCACTATTTAAACTCTACGTAAAACCTACATATTTAGAGATATTATCTTACAATTATGACCAAAACCAATATGTAGATGCTAAAGTTGAAAAAAAAAAATAATACGCTATACAGAGTGATTCTACCACGTAATATTCGATTATATACAATTGAATACAAGGATTATAAGGGTATATATATAAGGATTATACAGACATAATAAATACATAACTAATTGAAACAGACGTGCTTAAACTATGTTTCTGGTGGGGATATGGACACGTATTATTCTAAAGTCATTTCTTTTCTTCCAATTGTTACACCGCAAGAATATAGTTAATGTTCAAGACCTTGCAGCATTAAACCATTGATTGTGATTCAAGAACTTTATTTTATGTCACTGATTCACTGAAAAAATGTTGTATGTTCTATCTGACTGATAGAACATCATGATGATCTGATTTCCAATAATAGAATTTATTTTCTTATATTGTCGCTGACGGTGCATTTTTGTTAATGATTGTTTTTATTTCAATCGAAGCTGACAATTATAATGTTCTGTTTTCTTTTGTGTGGAGTAGATTTTAGTGTTTTAGTAGATTTTTAGTATGTGGACAAAAAAATAGAAAAAAAGCCATTTCTGTCTTTCTTATTACAGATAAATATCGATTAAAATCTAAAATCTATTAAAATTAAGTCGACTAAATTAGAAACACAACCCACATTTATACATCCTTTGCAAGAGATTAATCCTTATTTTTGTGGGTGTTCTATTCCACCCAATCTTAAGCTCGAAGACTCAGTAAGTCCATGGTCAACAAGATTTATTATAAAATTTGGCCAACGCGCCCAACCTAGAACTTTGAAAGGACGATGGGAAATATATGAAGACTTTTGAAGTGATTTAGCATGTTTTAGCACGCGATTAAGCAAGTTTTACATTTTACAGGAAGACATTATCACTAAACAGAAATGTCATCTAGATATCTAGTTCAAGTTGAAGCTTTTACTTCAGGTTACTACATGATAGAATTATGTAAGTAAGGTTGAAATAAAAGTTTAAACCTTGAACTTTAACCTGTTAACCAAAAAGCTATTTGCAAAAAATATCTAAATGTATCATACATTCTGTAATACGAAAGTCTTGACCTGAATGAAATGAATGGGTGCTCTTAAATACTGTTGTTCGAGTTTATTAAATGAAATAATATAATTAATCAATATTACCACTTGATATTGAATGCTATTTTTACCAAAGAAGACGGTAATATATCAGCATTGGTGTGCAAAGCCTGTTGATCATGATGCTGACAAAATAAACATAATAAACTGTTGAAAACGCGGTGTGTTAAAGACTTCTGATATCGGATCTCAGGAGGTTATAGTTCCTTTCTTCTCGAATAGTAAAATCATTTTATACTACTATCACTAAGTATTTCGTATTTTCACAAATGTGTAAGTAGTATTCCTATTGTATAGGGAATAATACCATACAAAAATGACTGTACAATATTAAAATCACTCTCCAATACCAAACTTTAATACGCGACTTTTGAAGAAATCTTAAAATTTCGGAAGGATTCTATCCTATAGGGGTAAACTAGGTTGAAATTGATTCAGTACATCGCATGGTGCAACCGCAATATACCTACCGCTGAAATACATTTTTAATGGCACCACGAGTAATTCGAGTTTTAATAATTAATTGTCAGATTGTGGTCGAGTGTGTGATGTATGGTTTGGTGGTTCTGGAGGAACGTCGCTACCATTATAATATAAATAGGATTGACTAGCGTCGGTGCGACAAAGTAAGTGACCAGCCATCCATCATGGCCGACCATGATGAAGTGAACTACCTACGACGTGACAGTTATATGAACTACCCCGGACGGACGGCACGGCTTACTCTGATGCCGTAGATGGTTTTTCTTGTTTGGTCGGTAGTTCAGTTATCTCCGTTCTTTCGCGTTGCCCACACCTTAACAGCGTTAAACATTTTTTTTCTATTCTTTTTTTAGGAAAGCTGGAATGTTTTTTCTAGTGTCATTCGTTCTGGAATCACCTCAATGGCGAAAATAATCATTATTTTATAGAACGGAGATTGATGATTGTAGGAACAATAAAAGATTTTGAATTATCTTTAGGCGCAATATGAGTGCACAAGATAAGATTTCAGATTTTAAGATAAGATTGTCATTACACGCCTAAGATTTATAAGGAAAACATTTCGGAGATTTTTAATATAATATACCGGGTGACCCACGGCATAGGTACTCCCGTTTATTTTTTTGTTTATAAAGCTGGACGAATGAAATTTTGGAAAGTGTTAATAGACAAAAAAATGCCTTTATTTGGGATACTCTTGAGGTTAATATGACTTCCGGTTTTTCCGGAAATGCCGTCATCATTGAAATTTTAAATGGCACCCTATATACTTTGTGTGATATTTTCAATCAGGATGACATTCTGAACACAAAAACATATCGATCGTCAATTTTTATCACCAAGGCAACGCAAAAATAACTTTTTTGTGTATTAATCTAGGCGGCTATGAATTGGTGAAAATAGTCGAAAATTGTCCAATAAACACTAACTAAATCGACTTTGGCGACATTGCATTACTGGCGCCCTCTAGCGTGATTCAATTGTTTTTTTGCCAGTGAGTCACTTTTTGCACGGGTACCCAATGGCCACACCCTGATTATTCGATAGATAACATCTTTCCGATTACAATAATACCAAATACTTGATATTATGTTGAAATTCGTAGCGTACAAATGTTGTCAGAAGCAAGGAAACCGAAAAAGTATTGACCTAATGATCAAAGTCGGCGTACAAGTCAAAGTCACTCAATGGACTACTCGAAGGAAGTACCCTGATTATTCCAGGAAAAACATTTTTCCGACACAATGCGATACTAAATGCTTGATATTTTGCTGATAATCGCAGCGTAAAACTGACGTTTATAGGTACTTCCTTCGAGTAGCCCATTGAGTGACTTTGACTTGTACGCTGACTTTGATCATTAGGTCATTTTTATTTTAAATTTCCTTGCTTCTAACAACATTTGTACCCTACGAATATCAACAAAATAACAATGGCTACACAAGGGTGTCGCCATTGGGCGACAAAAAACTTACTCACCGGCCAAAAACCAATTAAATCACACTAGAGGGCGCCAGTAATGCAATGTCAGCCAAAATCGATTTAGTTAGTGTTTATTTGGCAATTTTCGACTATTTTCACCAATTCATAGCCACATAGATTAATACACAAAAAAGTTATAATTGCGTTGCCTTGGTGATAAAAATTGACGATTGATATGTTTTTGTGTTCAGAATGTCATCCCGATTGAAAATATCACACAAAGAATATAGGGTGCCATTTAAAGTTTCAATGATGACGTCATTTCCGGAAAAACCGGAAGTCATATTAACCTCAAGAGTATTCCAAATAATGGCATTTTTTGTCTATTAACACTTTCCCAAAATTCATTCGTCCAGCTTTATAAAAATAAAAAAACGGGAGTACCTATGGCGTGGGCCACCCGGTATAATCAATATACAATCAATTTTCAATAATACTGATTTGGAATAAAGCCACACAAATAAACTTTGAAACTCACTTGTTTTCTTTTTATTTCAGTCGATTGGCTCTTGACATATCGTGTCAATTGTTTGGTCATCCCATCTTTTTCCACGCGGCGCCTCCCAACCAATTTCTTGAAATTTTAGAAAAAAAGTATGCTATACAATCTATTTTCATATTATGACATTTGTATTTACAAAAAAGAATTATATTGGGTGAGTATTAAAAATGATTGACCTGAAATTTTAGAATCATGAAATATTTATTTATATCACGTGATGTCATAAGCTGTAAACATGACTTTTTAATGGAATATAAAAAATGTTGTAGTATGCACAAGTATCGTTGACATTCACTTAACTTAAGTTAACGTACGGCTCCATTTACAACATTTGAGAGTGACACAATATGAAAATTAAATCTATAGCTTTAATCATACAAATATGTTTATGTACTGTACACACAAGTTGGATCAAGGTTCCATCAGCCCTGTTAATAATCCGTGAATCGGTTAAATATTGCAAAACAACACAAAGATAACAAAGTTCAAGTCGCACGCGTTAATTTTTAGGTTGTGTTACTGTCACCCGCTGTCACCATCTTCGAACTTGTCAAAATCGAGGGCTTGATTGGTGCACTTAGCGCACGTATTCTGTTAAGTTGAAGTTGAGTGAACAAATCCGTACGTTACGTTGAGTATTTCTACGTTAAGTGAACGTAAACGAACACATATAATTCAGTGGAGTTCAACTTTAATTAATTTTTATCTTTTCGTACGGTAAGTTAGGTTAAGTGGATGTGAACGAGGTTTAAATAACTGGAATAACGTACAATACTAATTTAGTTAAAATGTTTGCACTAAACATTTTACTTTGTTCACAAATGGCGTGGTTTTAATTTCAAAGATTCAGATTTTAAATAAAAAAAAGCTTCAGACTCTTTTAAAGTTTCAACAACATTCACGGAATTAACATCTTTTATTTTATTTGTTTCAACCTTGTGATGGAAAACTTTTGTGCGCGGACTAGTAGTTAGCACAGAGAAGACATTCGAAAATCTACATTCAATTGCCAGTCACAAAATCCATATTTCCAATTTCCATTTTAATTTTAATGGATATATCCATATTTTTTGCACTTACAGGAACATGAACTTAAATTAGGTTTTACAGTTGTTCTAAGAACGGCAATAGGCAACCCAATATACTTCATGACATTTAATGATATGTACACTTATATTCTCACATTTCCTCAGGGTTATTAATACCTTCAACGGAAATAGTTTCTACGTGTATTTCTCCTCGATAAATTAGAAAAACTGGGATGGGTATAAACATTATTCGAAGTGGGAATACATTTTGTTTGTTGGAAAAATAAAATCTGATTGAATTTAAGCCAGGAACCTTCGCAATTTCCAGCTGGAGCTCTAACCAATTCAGCTTCCGAGAACGATGGAAATTGATAGGCTAATTTGTCACTTCAAGAAAAGAATGCCGATATTCAAACATAAAGAAAACAGGAGACCTATTAGTGATGGGTATCGTTGCTAAATAGGAATCGCTAATGTTATCACTGTTATCAGTACCTAATGATAATGGTAGTGCTAATGGAGCCGTAGGATAGTTCCTTTTTATTTTACTTTCCTTACATGTCAACATTTGTGCTACTTACTTTTCAGTGGCCCAGTCATTTTTGACATGTTAGGCCAGCATATCTCAACCCGGGTTCCGCGGAACCCTGGGGTTCCGTGTGATGTCGTCAGGGGTTCCGCGGAAAAATTGTAACAAATCGCGGTGACGGTCTCCGGTTCATGGGCACATTATTCACTGTTAGTTTTATGTATTATTTTAGCATGGGATTATTATTTGAAATATTGGATAAACAAGGTGAATCCATGAATAATTTTGATTTGGAGCCCTTCTAACCCAATAAACCACTGTTATTTCGATATTACATCCAACGGGCAACATTCTAGACTATTCATTAACTTCAATTGACAACATTACTTACAATTATCCGTTACATAAAAGCAAAATAACCTCTAGGAAACAACAATCTGGAGTTATTGGTCAAACTCCATTATTTGTTTTCAATATTTTTGCCTTTCCAAATGTGTGACAAAATAAACCTATAATTAGAATCTGCTGCTCATAATGGTAGGTACTTTAGGAGAAGAACAGAGTTATAGGTAGCGGATTTCAATATGATCTTACATTCCAGATAAGATAACTAACCTATCACCAGACAAGTTCTGAACTGCTATGACGCAAACTATGTCGGTCCTCATCATAGAAAATCAATAAATATACAGAGTGAGTTGCAATTATAGACGAAAATTTATGCGGACAGGAAACTAAAGTGTAATTTCAAATTTCGTGACTGCATTTAATTAAACAAAAAATAATAATTAAATTAAATTGAAGTAAGCAGTAATTTTAACAATGAAACAAATTTAAAAGTGCTTCACATATTTTTATTTATAATTTAGTATGTGTTTGCATTTAATTTTCACCTCGAGTTATAAATTACCTCGTATCAGTCTAATTTTCAACATCGTGTATGTATGAGCAAGCTTTTTCTTATTTAACTAACTTTAGGAGAAAATACAGAGATCATCTGTTATAGATACAATTAGTGTGTATAAATATCTTCTACTTGGGTGTTTATTCCCCACACTTTCTTTCTCAGAACGTAATTATTGTTCTGACTAAAATGTTTCATAAGGACTTATTTATTTTTTCAATACCTGAAAAAAAATAAATTATTAATAAAACAGTATTTCAAATGGCTGTAACTTCTTAAGGAATATTAACTTGTTATTAATAGGTCCATATGAAACTTTTTATTAGAATAAGTGTTTCTTAATTTTTGTCTTTTGACCAATGAGTTTATTTATTTAATATTTGTAAAAGGTACTTTTTGTATTCTTCGTTTTTGCATTGTTTGATTTGTATTTTCTTCTCCCTTCCTTTGGTAATACTTGAAGGAACTAAAAAGAACAAATAAGTTTGTACCTAGAGAGAAATATCTGGAATGTCACAGAAAATGATTGTAATAATCTACAAAAAAAAACTGTAAAAGAAGAATTAACTGTAACATCGCTGGTTATTGGATACCAGCTAAATTTCTGTATTGTTTTTACAGAATTCACATATTCCACAAACATATTCCTGTGTTAATTAGACAGGGCATTTTTAAAATTTTTCAGGAAAAATACTTTAATTTCACAGTAGTAAGTAATATTCAATCATTGAACTGCGTTTGTTTACAGACTTGTATCTGGTTACTTGAAATACGTTACACATTTATCTGTACGCAAAAAATACTCGAAATGCTTTGGAAAGGCACATTGTATATTTTCTTTTGTTGGGGTTCCGCCAGGTTCCAACCCTATATAAAGGGTTCCGCAACTCGCAAGAGTAAAAAGGTTGAGAAACGCTGTTAGAGCCTTTTCAGACGGATGCACGGCGTGCGTACGGTTTTGCCCGTCCACGGATCGAAGTGTATGAGATTAAATGGAACCTTACACACGTACCGACGGCGGCGACCGACGGCGCGGTGTATGTGAACGGTTTACTCATCCGACTTTATACCGGTTCAAATTTTGCACAAATACAGCTTGTATCTGTGCAAACTACATGCCAATAACTGGGCAAGGCCGGTTATAAATACCCTAAAAGCCACCCATACCGGGTAACTTTTTCTTTTAAATACAGTAGTTCTCAAACTGGGGCAGTACGAACGGGACAACACTCTATTGGGCACGCTTTCTGTGGATTGTGAGCTAATTTTCATTTGCGGCCGGTAGAGTGCGCGCGTTATTGCGTTTTGCAGCCGTTTGACATGCGTTTGACATTACATACTGTAACCCGTGCTCTAACAGTCTAACCTATAAATTCGGTTAAGGTACGTTCTCATTAGTGGTATTGGTGTGGCACTATAATATCGTTGATAATATCGTTTATTACCACAACTAATACCACTAATCCGATCGGAAAATTTCTAGATTAGATCATGTCAAATAATTTCGACCTGGTACAATATTTTCCGTCCAATCTCAATGCAAATCTAGAGTAATTTTACGGGTATAATAGTTGCTCCTTGTGTCGCAAGAAGGCGCGCGTGACGACGGCAGCCACTTGTGACGCCCGCTGAAAAAAGTTGGAACGGGCACGGTAAAGGGTTTGAGTTGGGGTTGGTTATGGAGATGGGGGTTGGAACGCGCGGAGTCAGCGGTCCTCGAATGAGTCCATTACGAAGATGTATGTGGATGATACATCACGCGTCGACGTGCCGCCGGGCGAACGGTGCGCCCTCTTCCGGTGCACTTGTAAATTCAGATGTTCCACAGGCCGAACGAGCTCCCCAGCTCACTCCCACACTCTTGTTTACCTGTAGGCGAACGGTCGGACCTGCCGGATGCATTTCAGCACGTACCGGTGAAATCTGGACGTCGCGTCGCCGACGCAACGTCTCAAAGGAACAAAGCGGAGTAGAATGTGTAGTCAAATTTCTCGACGCAGTGTCTTTTGTTTGTTTTCCGTTGATCGTTTATTTATGAGTCAGTTTAGTGAATAGGAAATCGTTTATTAAACAACTCTATTAATGCACGATTTCTATTAATGCATGATTTGTTATAGCCAATCACACGACATAAAGACGTCGTTTGATTGGCTAATCGAACATATGTGAAATGAAACCTTCCAATCAAAACATACCGCCCTCTAGAACTGTCAGTGTCAAATTATATAAATTGTCATATAACCTAAATAGATATTGGCGAAGTACAATCTAAGTAGACGACGCTTGAAGAATACGATCGACGAAAAAATTTTGTAACCAACTCGAATATTAAACGGCGATTAATGATCTCGACAATTAACGCTCTCGCTACGTCTCGATCATTAATCGCTCTTTTTAATATACTTGTTGGTTAAATAACTATTTCATGAATAGCAAAAAGTAAATGGCGTGTTCTAAACATTCAAGGTGTCCAGAAACTTGGAAACAAATGGAAAACTGTTCCATTATTAATCACTAAACAAACATCTAAACAAAAATATTTTCTGTAAAACGTCCTGGATCAATTTGAATTCAGTTTTCAAACATTATCTCGAATATATACACAGGAAAAATGAATACATCGTATACTTTGCTTTCGTAGAATCTGAATAGGAAGGAAAAAATTTTGAATTTTGTCAAGTTTTTGATATGGACAATAATACGCAAATGGCAATGCAAAATATGTTCTTTTCTTCTAATTCTTTCCTAATCAAGAATATTATCAGATTTCAAGAACTTGCAGTGTTGAAGCATCATTTGTGCTTATTAGGTGCAACGGGTTACGTTTGTTCTGCAACAAACAATTAAATGCTTCATATGAATGAATGAAGTGGTGGTGAGACTTGCAGCATAAGCAAAATCCAGAAGAAGAGATTATTACTGAAGGATGCAAAGCTAGAAATAGGTGTAAAAATTAATTTGAAAATGTAAATAATACATAAATGCCAGTTATATATTTTTATTTACAACCATCGCATTAGCCATTTCTTTCATCAGTGATTTCATCATAAACTCATGTGAAGATCTTTAAAAATGGTTTGTATTACCTGGAGACTGAATCTAATATAAGTTCAGTCTATAGATCAAATAACTGATGATTGTGGCGGCGATGGCTGAAGCCGCATAAACATCAGCCGCCACAACGTCTACAGACAATAACATATTTTCCAAGCAGTTGATGCTATAGCTGATTTCCTGTTAAATATCTTGCAATAGAGCCACCTTTAACTATTCAAACAAGCTTACCTCGACTCAACAATTTTATTACTTTTAATTTTATTACTAACAAAATCTTTTAACAAATTCAAAATCAGAATGCTTATATATGAATGAATGAATCTTTATTTGTTTACTATTTACATAGCATATGGTAAGAGAAATGAACATATATGTATACATTTAGAATTACATGTCAATTCTCGACGCGGTTTCCTCCCTCTGTCCTCGCCCCGAGTGGTGAAGTTCATCCTCGGGCTGACGGTATCGAGGGTTTCTTGTCTTTTATTTGTTGTCAGAGTCACGTCAGATCTTCCCCGCCAAAATCATTTGTCGTATTCTGGTCTTGAAGGGTTTGTCGTTTAGTTTTTTGGTGATGTCGTCCAGTTGGTTGTAGTTTTTTATAGTATCGGTCGTTATACTGAGTGTGTATTTTTTTCTTGTTATTTTTTGAGTTCTTATGTGTGATCTATGTCTGGTGTTTTTGGTGTGTATATCTCTGTTTGCCATAAGTTTCAGATCTGACCTAGTTTTTTTGTTTATCACTTTGTGTAGTAGTAAAATGTTGTTCATTTGGAGTGTTTGCTTTATGTTTAGTTCCCGTGTAATCTGGAACACAGTTTTTGTATGTGTGAGGTAGTCGAGGTTGTGGATTAGTTTTAGGGCTCTATTTTGCTGTGTTTGTAGTTTTTGTAGATTCTTGATTGATGTTGAACCCCACACTGTTCCAAGGTAATTTATATTGGATACAAACATGGAGTGGTAGATTGTCTTTCTCATGTTCTTGGGGACTAGATTCCTTATTTTGTGTATTTTGGATATTGCTATCGCATTTTGTTTCACAATGTGGTTGACATGTGTATCCCACTTCATGTTGTGTGAGATCCTCAGGCCTAGGTATTTCGTCTCTTTAGTGTCGTCTATCATGTGGCCGTTTATTTCAATTTATAGCTTTCTTCCGCTTGTGTTGTTCATAATCATGTAGTTTGTTTTATGCTCGTTTATGGTGAGGTAGTTATCCGTGCTCCATTTCTCCAGCATTTTAATGTCGGTGGTGATTTCTTCCTGTATTGTTTGGATGTTGTTATTTGTATACATTATGCAGATGTCGTCAGCGAACACAGACAATCTACCCTTTAGCGTTAGATCATGGATGTCGTTTGTGTACAGGATATACAAAACTGGTGACAGGTTTCCTCCCTGTGGCAGTCCAAAGGATGAGTATGTCGTGTCACTTTTTATATCGTCGATTTGAACTTGTTGTGGTCTATCCGTGATGTAAGTTTCTATCAGTTTTAGGTTTTCACCTGTTATTCCGAACCGCTCTAGTTTTTGTAATAGTTTTTCCTTGTTGATGGTATCGAAGGCTTTTTTCATATCTATGAAGACCGTCACTACTTCTTTCTTTTTGTCTAGGTTGCATGTTATGTTCGTTATCAAGTCTAGAACAGCTGTGGTTCCGGTCTTTTTTTGGAATGCGTATTGTCGTTCGCTTATTAATTTGTTTTTTTCTATGTGGTCGTCGAGGCGTCGTTTGATGATTGTCTCCGTAATTCTATTTAGTGCTGATAGCTTTGAGATTGGTCTATAGTTTTCAGGTCTAGTGCTGTCACCGTTCTTGTATATTGGCACTATTGTCGTTTTCTTTAGGTAACCTGGATAGTTCCCGTCTTTAATCATTTTGTTGGTTATTCTTGTAATGATTGGTGTTAACTTTTCTGCATTATCAGCTAGCATGTTGTTGGTTATACTATCAAACCCGGGAGCCTTGTTTCTTTTCAGCTTTGAGAGTATTTCATATACCTCGTCGTCGTTTGTTCCTTGGAAGATGGTCGGCGTGATCTTATTTGTGATATTTTCTTGTTCGCCCGTAATTCGTTTCTTTGGATGGCATCTTGCTGCTAGTTTTTCGCCTATTTGTGAGAAGTATTTGTTGATTTCGTCTGCTATTTCTTTTTTGTTTGTTGTTAAGGAGTTGTTCTCTCGTGAGATTTGTGTTATGGGTACTCTTTTTATGGTTTCTTTGTTAATCAAGTTGTTTACTATTGCCCAAGTTTTTTTGTTGTCATACTGGATGGCCTGGAATTTGTTGTTGTAGTAATCTTCTTTAGCTTTTTTTATTTTCTTTGCTGTTTGCTTTTTGATGTTGGAGTATCTTACTTCTAGTACTTTGTTAGTTAGGTTTCTTCTGTACATCTTATATATCTTGTTCCGTTCTTTTATAGCTTTTACTACTTCCTTCGTCACCCATTCGCAGTTTGCTCGTCTTTTGATTTTTGTTTGAGTTTGGTGTTTTGTGATTATTGCTTCCATTGTCCTTGATAGGTCTTCATAACTGTGTATTTCTTCCGATACTATTTTACTCATGTCGTGTTTTATTTTTTTTTGTCAGTGTATTTGTATGTGTAATATGTATAGTTTGGTGGGTCTTGGCCTGCAATTTCCGTTGTGATCGGATAATGATCGGACACATTCGTTGGTATTATTTTAATCTTTCGGATTTTCTGTTTTATGTTTGTTATTATATGATCTAATATTGTGTTTTCTCCACGTGGGTTGGTTCTAGTGTAGTGTTTTTTTCCAGTCTTATTATACTTGATTAATTTTAGAACTAATGATCATTTCACCACATATAGACATAGAATTTGCATGTTTCCATAACCATTTCATCACCCACTTCATACTCTTCGTTATGCATACTTAAACTATATTGAAAACGAATACGAAATGATTTTTTTTAAATAATACCGTTTTTTATAACATTATTCTTATAGGAATAACATTATAAAATGTAATGTAGTAAAACCACAAAAAAAAACACGTCGAATAAACAATACAGAAAACAAGACAGAAAATTACACCGACAGCAAATTAACAGCAGATTTTATACTTAAAAACAAGTTTGTCATGGAGTTTTTGATATATCCTTGCTTAGCAATGGAATATCGTTAACGGGAGGATAACCACGTTGGTAGGAGCGAATTTTTGAGATAACAGGAGGTTCACATTGCCCAGGAGATGTCAGATGGTCGTTGGAGCGAACCTAACTCTTTTATTGATGTCCGATATCTATTCTCCAATCTTGTCGTCTTTTTCAATTATCGTCTTTGACACCTTTCTTTACTCCTTCTATCTACGACTTTCCTTTATTTACTTCTACAAGGGTCTCTTTCAATAACTGTGTGTGTGTATGTGTGTGTGTGTGTGAAGTTATTACCTCTGGTCTTCCATTCTTTGGTCGTAACCATATTACATATATCAATAAATTCCATTTTGTACGTCATGTATAATCGTTCATTCTATAACCATCGATGCATCCATTTCCGTGTTCCTTTTCTTTCATTTTTAAGCCTAGGTCCTTTAAGTACTAGTGCTTTTCTCTTCTTATGAAACAGTTCGTCGATTTTATCTGACCACTTCGGTTTTCTCATGGTTCGAAATTTTCCATTTATACCTTTTGATTTTTAAATGCGGCCATATCTTTAGCTTAAGGTTTAGCTGTGGCTTAAAAATATATGTTTAAACTGCGATTTTAGGTCGAATATCTGCAAAACGGAAGAAATTCGGACCAAGACGAAGAAATTGCAAGAAATAAAGACTGTTTATTTTAATCAGTGCGTAATATGTCACGAATACATATTTTTCAGGACAATCACGAACATTAGCAACAACAACAAATGTACTACATGCAGCTACATTGTCATGATACCTTGACTCACAATCAATTATTAATTATTATTTTGGCCTGGCCAAAACTGCACTGTCAAAAGTCTTTTGTAACCAAGGTATTGGCGTATCATACAATAAACTATACTCCGATACATATTATTGGTATAGAAAGTGCCTCCTTTTACGAGCATTTTGTTTTTTATTCATTGATTTATCGCTATTGTCCTAATTACAGCTTTTCTTTGAAACCTTGCATATAAACAACTTTTTTAATTTAGCGATAAACAGCTTTCTAGTAAATAAACTGATACACATTTTAAAAAGTGTTTTATTAAACACAAAATTATAAACTGGGAAAACTGCTTAATACCGTCTATTGCCTTCCCTTAAGAGTTTCTAATCTACGCGGCATACTGGAAATCAGGGTCCTTTTCGTTTCTATTGGTATACGATCCCATTCTTCCAGTAATGTATAGCCATTTCTGTGAGACTTTCTTGACGCCTCTCGCGAGAACTCACCCTTCTCGCTAATTCATCCCACACATGTTCTATGGGGTTCATATCGGGAATTCTCGCAGGCCACTGTAATGTGGTGAATGGTGATACCCGTAGCTTCAAAGAAGTTTCGCACTATTGTTTTGGTGCGTGGTCGGACATTATCAATATAAAATTATTGCCCACTAGCTCCTTATACTGCTGTAAAATGTCAATTGAGATTTGGGTTGTCATCGACCCCTCACCGGCAAAACATGAAGGTTGTCTTTCCATTCATTTGTAACTGAACGGAAAAGTAATAATGGTGGCTCGGTTATGGTGTAGGGAGGGATTTCATATTCTGATTAGAACTTTCACCAGTCCTCTCCACACTATTTTTCTTTCATCCACCATGTTAAGGCAAAGCCTTGAATTTTTGTAGGTCTTCTAGCTTTTGAATTAACATCTTTTAGACGTCTACATACCGCCTGCTTACTTACGTCAAGAACACGAATTTGTTTTTAAACATTTTTAAAAGTTTCTATTAGTTTATTTCACTACAAAACTGTTTCTCGATAAATACAGAAAGTGGGTAATATGCTTGGGTTAAAGAAAGGCTGTAATTCGGACAATTTTAGAGATATAAAAAACAAAATGCCCGTAAAAGATGCGTCTTTCATATTGTTACGAAGTATAGTTTAATTGCATTGTACAATTGAGGTCAGGTCATCCAACCCAATCTGCAGACAGTTGCTTGTCCAGAAATGCAGACGTCAGGCTTTTCATATCGGAACAAAGACATTCCTTTGTGGCAAGCGTGCAAATTAACTATGATTTATATCAAAGGCCGTGTGCAACCAAAAATCCTAACTCAGGATTTTTGGGGGCTCAAAACAGGTCATGACGTCTTGCCAAATTCAATATAAAAGCCACGGCAAAGGATGGGAACGGGATCAGTAGTTTGCAGCACCTACTTGTAGTGTAGCGCGACTATTGTATTTTAGATATCAGCTGTAGTATTGGAATTCTGCATGGTCAGCAATACATAGGTACGAACAATGTAAACAACACTGCGACTTTTATTTATTTACATCTCCATCCTGACCTAGAGCCGTCCCCATTAAGAGCTACGTAACAATATAGAGTGTAAGCACTTTCTATACCATTACTTGATTAACACACAGGGTGAGTCAAAAACGAGGAAAGAATATGGTATCAGTTTTTTCCATTACAATCCAGGATACGTCCACCACCAATTTTTTTGAAAGACAAAGTAGTTTCCTTCTAACAAATAGACAAAAAATAAAGGTCGCCCAGCTGCGCTGGTTTAAAAAATTAAAGTCATTAAAGTTAGGTCAAAAATCAAGTGCGTCATTTTTTTGGAACTGAGTGTATAATCAAATCACAGAACAAAATTATATCAATATGCGGAGTGATAAAATAATAACTAAGTCATACTAATTAGAATTATTTAATAATTAATTAGAATTAATATAACGTAAAATTTACACTGGTCCTACGTATGAGGAGTATGAGGAGTCATTTGTCTGGGGCCCAGTCCTACCAACTCTCTGTAAGGCTGAACTTTGCAACCATTTCCCTGACCTCGCCGCGCTTGGCTTATTGTCACTACTTACACACATTTTTACTATATTTGCCTTAATTTTCCTTAACAGGATGATATCAGGGACTTGTAGGAACGCAAGCCTTATCCTGGCGCTCTCAACACATTTGGTCTTACATTTTGTATGAGTAGATGCTGTGGCGTCTCCTCATGTTCTTTGTATATCCTAATTTCAATAATATACTAAAATAAGTCTCTTCATGCAGTCATACGTTCACTAGTTTGTTGACTTTCTGATACTTTTTAATACATTCTTGTACGTGTACCTATTATAGGAAAATTCTCCTGTCCTTCATAAAGAATGAAGTCAGGCACATTCTTTCCGCTAATACACTAATCCAATATATGACCATATGTATTTGTTTATAAGGATGTGTCATACAAGTCATCATACTTGTGGTCGGTGTAAACTCCGCTTAAGCCCGTGCAAGCAGCAACACAACGAATTATAGGTCATATACATTCAACGCACGCGAAATTTATTTGGATAATGCTCGTTAGAGTGGGGCATTTGCATTTTTTATCGCTACATCGCGGTTTGGTAGGCAGGTAGGTGGGGTGGGGACACAAACGCCGGACAAATGAATCGGACCGAGGGCCTGTTATTTATAAGGACGACGCGACTGGCCCAGCTCTGTACGCCTCTGTAAATCCCCTACCGGACGCGTGTCTTTGGGCCGCAGAACCCTTTGTCAACGTATTTATTAATGGCCAGTTTTGTACACCAAACTCGAAATTCATCGGATTACGTACGGATCTAAAGCCCGGCGGACTGGATTACAGTACATTTCGCTAATTGCTATTATAATCAATTTTTGCATTGAAAATAAATACAGATGTTTTCCAAACTAAGTAAAATACATTTTCCTAATTAGAAACTGTATAAGATGATATCACCCTAACCCCATGATTAGTGCTGCTAATCAAAAGCAACATTGCTAAACATTATTATATAGTATATAAGTTTTGTAGGAGGAAAATTGCCCAGTCAGCACAAAAACATAAAACATGTTGAAGTCACAAATTGAACATCTTGAAATAGATCTCAAACCAGTCGCCGAGATGTCGCGTAGACGCCTATGTCGCTCACATTCAACTTTAAACTGCTAATCGCATAGATGTTAACAATGGACATCTGTGTGATGTTCAACTTTGGACGCTTTTGGCATGTGTTCCATCAACGTCGTGCAGATGAATGCAGGTAACTTTCATGTGATATTACATTTGTGATGTTAGTTAAGAATGTATAGATATTGTGTGATTGCAATTTTGGCTAATTTTGGTCTGCAGTAATACTTACATTATAACATATAATTAAAAAAATGTTAACTATAACAGCACGAGTTATGTTTTCTGAACTTCTCTAGAATTGCATTCTGGAGTATTGTAGTGCGTCGTTGTAGAGAGTTGGCAGACATGTATAATAGCGACGATTCTGAAAGTACTATATCATCGACTAGAACTATCAAAATCACTACAGTTTTATTATTTGCACAAATAGAAAGCAATACATTATTTTTTTTGGAGTATACCATACGTCAAATATAATAAATACCAAATAAAACAGACATGTTTATAGTGGCGCCATCTACATCTCATGATTTTTTTTTATCGCGAAGCTTTGCGCTGTATGAATTGAGACGGGAGCCTTAAGCTGATCGCAAGTAAACATAGACGCAGTCACTAGTCGGTGCTGATTTTTTTTTCAATCCCGTGACTTGAGACACCCTGAACTTGAGTGGGGATTGAAAGGTCGAAAATTCCGGGGGCTCCCGGAAATCTTAGTAGTAAACCTTTGAAATTATGAATCAATATAATTATTTTTTTAATTAAAAAGAAATACAAAAACATATTTTTAAAGAAAACATTAAGTAAAAGCATATTTGGTTATATAATTATTAAAACCCTTCAATTAGACAATTTTGTGGCAATAATTATAAAAGTAATTTTGTAACTTCAATAACGTCAAACGATCACCTGTCTAGTTCACTGGTCCACTGACAACTAGTCCACTAGACCAGCGTTTCCCAAGCTTCATTTTCAGTGGCCCGGTTATTTTGACACATGTTCTTCGTGACCCACTAAAATCTTTACGCCCATGCTAGTTTAGTGTATTTTTTTTTGTTTCAATTGGACGAGTGAAATTGAAACTGCGCGTAATTTTGGCAGTGACACTCCAATAATTATATAGTTTGTAATTAATTTAAACAAATACGGCGAAAATTAAAAGTACGATCCAGTAGTATAGATACGTAACTGCGTTTTCAAATTTAAATATTATTTTTAACACTAAACAACCTTTTCAAATATCATTTTTCGGTCATATTTAAGGAGCAAGTATACCCCACTAATGAAAATGTTTGTTAGTGTTTTGAGAAAAACTATTTGCAATGGAAACTAACCACAGGTGATATAGGACGTAGAAAAACGCATGAAACAAACGCTAACGTCAAGGGTGGCTTAGAAAAACCAATTTTTTTTCTAAATCGCGGGTTCGAAATCACGTAAAAACGATAAATAATTCAAACTAAGTTCATAGGTAAAACCTTTCTATTTTTTTATGTTCTATTTTGGAAAGTCATTTTCATAAAATAATAATGTATACCAAAAAAAAAGTATGTCGTTATTTAATATTTTATTACTTTTATATACTTTCCAATATGCAATACTACATCAGAAAACCACTGTAAAAATTTCATATCTCTACAATGCGTATTAACGCTAGGATTTCGAACCTACGGTACACTTCCGGTAGACTACATCGTTAAAATGAGGGTACTTTTACTAGTTATGTCTAATACTGAACTGGAACTGAACTGAAGAACTGGATAATTAAGAAATTTCCCATATGATGATTTTCCTGGACACACTAATATTAGTCAGACAACATTGAATCGGATGTAGCAATTAAAAGAGTCCACGATAATTATATGAGTTTATTATAATGTAATTTGTGCTTTTATTTAGAATATTGATTATTACTTATATAATGAGAACGCAAATGGATAAAGAGACGATACTATAAATAGTGTCATACCTAGTTGAAACCTAAATAGTTGATTCTGAAACATTTAAAAATATACAATCCACGTAAAGGAACATTTCCGAACTGATTAATTGATGCTAAACTTAACGCTACCGTCAGTTCAAAAATAAATAATCCTTGACATTTTTTAAGGTCCAACGGCTACGGATTGACCATTTCACCTAAAAATCAAACCTGTCATCATGATATACGCTCATGCTAAATAAAACGGCCATAGAGCGTATTGTAAACAAGAATCATCATATTTAAAAACCATCTGAATTCGACTATAATATCTAATTAGCACTTCCTAATCTGAATCGTAAATCCTTTATGTGCAAATAAGCGCTAAATAGAAGACAAGTTTATTGCTTCATGAATATGGAATACGACCAGTGATGCAATACTTCACGTACATGGATAAAATTGTCTTTTTATTTTTAGGTATATTTTTCCGTATATGGACATTTAAAACATTCGGAAGCACTTTTGACATTTGGATAATATATAATTAATGTATAGCGGCATAGTCGAGCGATTACTAAGAGTATTTTTGCATAGGTATTCTCTAAATATTCAAGCAAAAAACAAATGTTAGGAGTATAAATATTGAAGAAGATTTGAAGAAGGCGTACAACGTTTAAGTCCGATCTGGTGTTCACTACCGTGTTCAATACAACAATAATTATCAATATGAAGACCTTTGTAAGTATTTTTAAGTGCAAGCCTTAAATTTTAAACAATTATCCTTATAATTATATTATATTTCAGTTCGTAGTTTGCGCTTTGTTCGCCGTTGCCTTCGCTCGCCCAGCAGAAACTGAAAAACCAATCGAAATCCTCAGTCAAGAAAACGAAAACGGCTTCGATGGTTCATTCATCAATAACTTCGAAACTGGCAATGGAATCACTTTTGCACAACAAGGAACCTTGAAGGAAGTTCCAGATGTCGAAGCACCAGTCCAAGAAATCTCTGGTTCTTACAGTTACACTGCCCCAGATGGCTCCGAGGTAAAAGTTGACTACATTGCCAATGAAAATGGTTTCCAACCGCAAGGAGATGTCCTCCCAGTTGCTCCTGAATTACCACCAATCCCAGAATACATCGCCCGTGCCATCAAGTACATCGAAGAACATCCACCAAAGGAGGAAGACGACGAATGAATTAGTTTGAATTTATGATACCTGACAACACAACCTGATCTTGATATGTACAATTACTATTGATTTATATAAGAATTCCTATTTTTTAATTTTAAATATTTGTTTACTTTCGTCAACGTCAACCACCAATGGTACTGTAGTCAAGAGAAAGAAGTAACATCAAATGCTTAAGTTTTAACAAAGAGCTTGGGTCCTTCGTAACTCTTCGTTAGGACATAAGCCTGGATATCTCAGCCTATGAAGTGGTGCCGGATTGTTCTTAGTACGCACTCAAATATGTACGGAATGTCCCAGTAAAAAAAGCATAATCTTGGGTTAATTTTAAAATATGCTGCAGGCATTTCGATTTTCTAGTAAAATAACAGCGGAAATTGATGAGTCATTCGTAGTTTTCGTTACACAGAGTATTGCAGAAGCGCAATACTCCGAGATCGCAGTGTTAGGATAGCATGTACGTTAACATCAATATTTTCCACCCTGAAGAAGAATTGGTGCATATAATTACAGATTAAAAATGAAATCAATATTTTAAAAACCGCCTAATCAATAATCATACATAAATAAGAAGTAAATGTTCACTAAATACATCCTGGGAATTGAGTTCTAAGATTTGGACAATATTTCAGCCTTTCAATCAGTTTCTCTTTTTGTTTCTGCTTCAATATTGAATTAAGTTTTCCAGAATAGGTTGAATGTATTTCTTCCGATCAGCTTATGTCTGTCATCTCAAATTTTGACATCAGCTACTTAAAAAACAAATATTTTATTTATTTACATTTGATCAATTTTAAGATCTAGTTTGCTGTTAATCCAATCAAAACTAATCAAGAACACTTGCATCAAAACCCACACCATCTTTCTTCGTTTCAATTTGTAGTGGTTTTATTCTGAAACAATATTTGCGGTCTACAGCTGTTTTCCTTAATATATCTATTATGTGTCAAATTGGCTCTTTTTTCTATAGAGCAGCAAATTCTGGTTTTATCGCTTTATACCATTTTGTATACTCGTCACTGGTACTCAAAAATATCTGGTCAAACACAAAGTCAGGGAGTCCTTTTAGTTTTCAGGCAACACTGATATGGTTCGGGAAGTAAAAAAAGGACCAATGGGAGGGTACAAGCGCAAAGTATTCGCCAAAAGGTAACTAGGCAACTATTATTAATAGTTATTTAACCAACAAGTATATTAAAAAGAGCGATTAATGATCGAGACTGTTTAACGCACGAGCGTCAAGAGAGTGCGTTAATTGTCGAGATCAATAATCGCCGTTTAATATCCTAGTTGGTTTTTTTTCGTAGATCGTATTCTTCTGGCGGCACGGCATTTACATAGATTTTTCTTCGCTTATGTCTTTTAAGGTTATATGACAATTTATGTAATTTGATACTGACAGTTCTGGAGTACAGGATGTTTTGATTCGATGGTTTTATTTCACGAATTTTCGATTGAGTATAATGACGTTGTTTGATTGGCTATAACAAATCATGCATTAATATAAATCGCGCATTTATAGAGCTGTTCAATAGACGATTTCCTATTCACTAAACTGAGTAAACTGACTCATAAATAAACGATCGACGGAAAAAATAAATACGTCATTGTGCGCCTCTCTATTGTAGGTTATTCTTCACTAGTGCTGGTAAGTTCTTTGGAGAAACCTGAAAGCATTAGCACTATCTAGTGATGGTTGACCCTGAACCTGACATTTCGGCAGATCTAAGAATAATGATAATTCTGGACGGTGTGTTTTACACCTGGGCTTGGAGAGGAATGACTTTGGTACCTATATGAACATTAAAATAAAAAAAAATTTATTTAATTTTTATTTATTTTTAATAATTTTATTAAATTGTCTATTAATTCATTATTTATTTTATTAAATAATTTTATTTATTTAATGTTGCTGTTTTATATGTTGTTATTTATTTATTTATTCGTTTATTATATTCTTTCGTTACATAACAATATTTGCATAAAGAGTTACAAAATTGCTGCGTAGTCCTTCAAAAACAAGAAGGGAACAATCATAATAATGTTGTTTGGAGAAAGGACTTTATTTCAATCCCACATACTCAAAAAGACAATAAATTATAAATATGTCTGATTATTAAACGAAAAGTATATTCTAGAAAGTTTGTAAAATAATAGTATAGGCCAGGGGTTCTAAACCGGTGGTACGCGTACACTGGTGGTACGCGAAGGACTTCCAGGTGGTACGCAAAAGGTACCAAACTTAAAATCATATTTATTCAGATGATATTGTTAAATTGTTTGACCCAAAATTATAGCGGTCAAATCAGATAACACCCATTACCGTACTCAGACGTATTTCAAATGGCACATTGTGTAAAGGAAAGTGTAGTTAAAAAGATAAATCAAAGTTAAAATTTTGCGCTACAGTTAGATGAAATACTGACATAATTAATTTTTATCAATTATTAGTCTTTATTCGATTAGACGAATAATCGATTCGAAAATTGCAGCGGAATAATTATTTTGTAAACCTCTGCTCGAAAGAACAACTGGTGAAATATTCAAATTTCTTACTAATTTTATGTTTAACAATTCCATTCCATGAGCGAAATGCACTGGTGTCTGCACTGATGGAGCTCGGGCTTTAACAAAAAATAATTGCAGTCAATATTATTAAAAGTCGAGCATTCAGTTCACGAATGTTTTCAATATTATGTCAGGAGATGGGTAGCAACAGAAGTCACTCTTGTTACATTCCGATGATAGATGGCTCTCGAGAGGTAAACTTTTGAATCGTCTCTTCAAACTTAAATCAGACGTTCAAGTTTTTCTTGAAAACGCTAATTTCGAATTAAAAAATTCTTTCTTTGGCGAATTGTGGATGGCCCGGTTAGCATATTTAGCTGATATTTTTGGAAAGCTGTATGAATTAAATTTAGTTTTGCAGGTATCAAAGGTTAATTTAATTATCGTTGAAGATAAAATTAACAATAAATAAATAGAGTTAATTATAAAAGAAGTTAATAAAAATAAATGTATCAAATATCAATGATGAATTAGTCGGATATAAAAAAATTATTGATTGCACCTCTTTAAAAAAACAATAGTTATTTTCCCAAATCTATGACAATGAAAGTTGAATCAGAAATTTTAAAGGTTTGTAAATACCAAACTTCACAACAAAATAGAAAAAGAACATTTGATAGACATTTCCTCCCACACACACAGCGCTGATAGAAGAATTTAAAATTATTACAATCACCGTTTTTTGGATCCAGAAGAAGAATTATTTTAAAGAAACTGGAGATTAAGATATTAGGTTTTTAATGCCTTTTTGCGCCACGATTTATTTGAAATTTATGTAGGTATGGGTTTTCATCGATATTACATTTAAACGACAAACATAAGCCAAAATTAATGATTGAGCCAAATTCGGGCTTGAAGCTAATTGCCACAGATCATGATATTTAAAAAAGAATTGAACGTCTTCAAGCAGAGGTTTATTTGCTTTTTTATACAATAGCAGCTTCTTTACCGATGTCAATTTTTATTTTTTAGCAAAACAACCCCAAGGGTTACATTAATGTCTAATTATTTTATATTATTTCACGTGTTTTTATTTTACTTTTGTATGCCAAATGAAATTTTGTCAGGTATATAATTTTTATTGTTATTGATTTCGATGAGAATATGTTTTTACCAAGTGAACTTTTGTTATAAACGATATTATTTTATTACAAAATAAATAAGAAGAATTATATCTTTCCTTGTATTAATATGTATTTTTTTATAAAGGGTGGTAGTACGAGAAAATTTGGATATTTTTTAGGTGGTACACGGAACCTAAAAGGTTGAGAACCCCTAGTATAGGCCAAGTACCTTAAATTCACCAAGATACGCCAGAGTTTTGAACCGTCAATTTATCAAACGCTTCTGCCTAAAATTCGAATTAAATAAGAGAGAGTTTTCTAATGAGGCGACTTTTCACTATATGGGTATCTACATACTATTGTCATTTAGGGATTGTTAACAATGGTGCAAAGCTCCGAGAGTTTGAGGGTGGCTAGCCCTTCTAATTACCTACAGTTTGTCGTATGAAAAAAATGTTATGCAATATTATTTGTAGAAGTTACAAACATTTATAGTATTCACTTGACGAATTATACACCAATGCCTCATTTTACCGACTCATTAGGGCCGTTTGTCTTCAGGGTAGTGTCTTGTTAATATCGACTGATGCATTGATCTGCTTTGCGAATTTATTGACGTGTATGTTTATGTAGACGTCCGGTGTTCTTACTAGATAAAGCTATCTTAAATAAATCAAATTGTATGTACGTGAACAGCTCTATCGTTTGCTTAATGTGCCATTGCATCGAAATTTAAGAAAACCACTACAAGTTTTCAATGTTTCAATCATCTTTAAAATCTTAATAGTTTTTTTGTAAATACTGATATGTTCGTCAATAAATATTATTATTATTTATTGCGACTCACTTATTGGCCACATTAAACATTACAATTAAACTAGACAATTTTGCTAATAGATTTTGAAACGTAATGTGAAACAAGAGTTCACCTGGTTTCGCTGAATCCTAGGGTACTTTCTTTGCGGGGTATCACTGCTTGGGAATATAAAATTAGTACGTAGGTACCAATAAATAGACCAATACATTTCACCACCGGGTAGCGAATGAGAACCTACTCCAAGAATGTATCATCAGCTTAACTCTGTCGGTATGACCACGTATTCGAACTATTGTCGAACGTCTCGGTGCTAAATTGGATCTGGGTGGGGATGTACCATAATACAGTAGCAAGGATCCATCAATAACATCAATAACCTACCGCAGTCCTTAAACCTGTGCATCATTTGACATTTGGATAATATTTAATCAATATGTAGTGACATAGTCAAACGGTTACCATGAGCATTAACTCGCTTTCGGGGGCATATTCTCGGCATCTTCCTGTAAATTTGGTATAAATATGTAAGTGGATTTAAGGAAGGCACACAACGTTCAAGTCTGACCTAGTGTTCACTTCAGTGTTCAATACAATAATTGTCAATATGAAGACCTTTGTAAGTATTTTTTCTTAAGTCCTAGTCTTAAATTTTGAATTTTGTTTCTTGTGGTGCAGTAAGATATATATTTTTATTAATATTTTATTAGTTTTTCATTGAATGGCAATGGTTCCACCCATATATAAACCATTATATCAAGTAAATAAGAATATAACACCTCATAAAATATGTTTCCGGTACTTCCTCTAATATATGGTTGCAGGACATTATGGTTGCAGCCGAGTTATATTTGCCTTTTAATTATTCTTACTATTTTGTTGTTTTCTTGACTTATTCGCCACTTTAGATGTTCACAGACAAAAAAGTATGTATACTGATGGTCATCTGATAGCGTGGTACACCAACAACACGTACACACATGGTGGTTGATATACTTCATATTTTATTTGAAATGAATCCCAATTCAGTATAGATTTAATTTTAAATTTTACTTACTTTTTTTATTTCAGTTGGTAATTTTCGCTTTGTTTGCTGTTGCCTGCGCTCGCCCAGCGGAAGGGGAAACCAGTTCTGTAGAACCAATTCCAATCCTCAGCCAAGAAAGCGAAAATGGTTTCGATGGTACGTTCACCAATAACTTTGAAACTGGCAATGGAATCTCCATTCAGCAAAAAGGTGTCTTGAAGGAAGTTCCAGATGTCGAAGATCCAATTCAGGAAATCTCTGGTTCTTACAGTTACACCGCTCCAGATGGCAGCACGGTGAAAGTAGACTACATCGCCAATGAAAATGGTTTCCAACCGCAAGGAGCTGTCCTCCCAGTTGCTCCTGCATTGCCGCCACTCCCAGAAGCCATCGCTCGTGCCGTCAAGTACATCGAAGAACATCCACCAAAACCAGAAGAAGAAGAAGATGATGATGACGAATAAAGTAGTTTAAATTTATAATTTTTGTATCCTACGGATATAGCATACCATGGACGCACCCTGATCTTGACATGTACAGTATATTAGTGATTTAATTAAAAATGTTTATTTTTGTGTTTAAAATATTTGTTTACTTCTTTTATCAAGAATTGCAACGGGAAACACCCAAAGGTATTATTCTGCCGTGTTAAGCATAGCGGTCGTATCTGCAAATTTGTTCACTTTTGTTCCTATAAAACCACGAGATGGAATGACTGACTATTTGTTGCTCTATTCAATTTTGAACATTTAACATCATGATAGAATTAAAAAAAAACGTATTAAAAGCTACTACTACCTGCGAAGTAACAGCACAATAGATGATTAAACTGAATGTTTTACAACTTTTCACAAACGTGGATAATATTACCTGGGAATATATTACCTGGGAACGTGGGAATATCATCAAATGTTATTCTTCCTGGCTTTGCCTAGGGAATAGTGTTAATACAAAATGCATAATATTAATAAAGCTAGTCATAATTTGACGTAATGGTAAATAAAAATATATACTACTCTAAGTTGTTTCTGACCTCACTGTAGTTACATAGTGTTATAATAGTATATTATTATACAAGTTTTATAAGACGTCAAATTGGCGCACGAGTTGTTTTGGGCACGACGAGCGTAGCGAGGAGTGCCCAAATGGAACGAGTGCGCCAATACGTCTTATAAAACGAGTGTAATATACTATTTTTTCTACTTTGCGTCATTAATTTTATATAAATTTAGAAATTGTGGTTACTATATTGCGCTAAATTAGAATCTAGGGTATTTCGCGGGTACCACGTGGCAGCACTGTAGTAACTGTCAACTTCGTTAAGGACGAGATCTATGAGATAACATCTTGACAAAATCTAATTGTGAATAAAATTACTCTACTTTAGCCTACAAGTTTGAATAAATATTCAGCGAGGTCTCAACGATGATCATAATGGAGCTTGGGGCAACACTTTTAACCCTACTGTGATAAATATATGAAACTTAACCGAAAAATGAAACAACTTTAATAGTGGTTTCATAAGTATAATAATCAGAATCTTATTGTTTGGAAGTGTTTGGCGGTGACTGATTAGTTACTTCGAAGAACAAGAACTTACTAAAGAATTGTTATAACGCTTAACGTTTAATAGCGGTGTCAACCTAATTCCGCTAGGTAGCCGTTGAGGCTTATACATTTCCACGCACTTATAATTGAAACCAAATTCTAATTTCGGTGAAGTAGTTTATTAGAATAAATTATACTTAGTAAAATTACATGTGATGGAGGTAATACAAATATGTTGCACACAACCAGAACTAAGACGAAGTCGAAAGCGACGGACAAAAATGAACACGAATTGAGCCGAACAGAATTCGGTCCAAAATGTTACCGAAAACTTATACGTTACATAAACTAAGAAATCCTCTACACTTTAAATATACTATAGCTTCATACGTGTATGCTGATAAACCATTGATTGCGCATATACAATCTCGTAGCAGTAATTAAAATCATTCATATCTGCGATGTAGGTTTGATCTTCGCATAATACCTTATTAAAGTAAATGTGGTCCTTGAATTATATCTGAAAAAGGGATTTGATGTTTAGTTGAAAAGAATGATAACGATCACTTACCAGAGTCGTAAAACATCAACGAAAACGTTATGCTGGCGTATTTTGATGAACACAGCAAAACTAAGAAAACCACAACCTTTGGCCATACTATAGAGGGCTACATGCATGTTTAAATATGTATAGAATATTGATATTTCGCAGTTTATGCGATTGCAAGCGATTAAAAAGGGGCAGTGTGTGGTTATGTATTGTACGTTTGACATTTGGCATTTGATATCATTGTGTACCAATCCTGGCAATCTTAGACAAAAATGTTACTGTTTTCGGTGTTACAATGTGTTAATTGTAACACCGAAAACAGTGTTACAATGTGTGCATTGTGAATGCAAAGTAGAAAAAATGATATTATAATCTCTTACCACATATTGGATTGACGCATTCTTTGGATTAGGTCTTTTATTTCGCATTTATTATATTTGACGTATGGTATTTATAACCTAAAAAGATAAATATTTTGCTTTTTATTAGTATAAATATTCAAACTGGGTGCATACTGGAGTGATTTTGAGTTTTCTAGGCGATGATATAGTACTTTCGTAATCGACATATTACAAAAAGACATTTTAGTCAAATGTGGAATTGGCCACGCCATCTAGATATTGATACCTGAACCGTCGCTATTGTAAACATGATTTCCAACTCACTACAATGACGTACTACAATACTCTAGAATGCAATGCTAGAAAAGTTTTATATTTTATAATGTATTACAGCAACTGCCATCGGAAAGCATTTCTATATTTGTAGTCCACAAATTTGCATAAATAATTTGCATAAATATTGAAATTCCTTTCCGATGGCAGTTCGCACTCAAGTGTAAGTAAGTGTGTATTAGTTAAAACAGCTCTTTTTTGACAAAGGCAGCAAACATTTTCCATGCCCTTTTTCTTGGTTACATGACATCCTGGACCTTCAGGTAAAAACTGGCATAAAATACCCTTACCTAAAGAATTTAATGACAGTAAATTTGATTTCCGGAATAAACGATTTGTTGTAAATTAGCTCAGTCAGGTTCAAATGTTTTTAGCATTTGTTAGTAAAGTCTTATGTTACAAAAAAATCAGTAAAAGTTGTTTCAAAACAACCAGGGTTCTCTTTTGAAATTCTTAACCTGAATGCACTTACAACTTCCGTTTTATTCCAGAAATCGAAACTAGTATCATTATATTCTTCAGGTAATTCAGGAAAAAGTTTCCGGCAGAAGTTGTTTTCTTATAATGACTTGTCGAAAATAATTTTATAAGATGCGTCTAGACGTTGTGCAAAAATATCGTAAAAAATATCGTAAATAATCTTTAAAAACCACGCATGTTGATTCCAAAACACAAATGATTATCACGTCTATGTAAGGATAATCAGAACCCAGAACGCAATATTCCCAAGCCTGTATAAAAAATAATAATGCACAACTGCACGTAGAGTTTTAGAAATACCTCTCTTTATGTATAGGTGTAGATATATCTTGCCGTATACATAAATACATTTCAGCTGCACATTTGGCATTTGCATAATTTTTAGTTAATGTGTTGCGGTTATTAAGCAGCATCAAATAGTCTTTTATACTTTTTGTCTGCGACTTTTGTATAAATATTTAAGACGATTTGCAGAAAGCCATATGGATTGAAAAACCAGTAAAAGTTGTTTCTCTTTAAAATATCTATACAAAAGCACCACACTTGACCTGGGTTCTCATTTGAAATTTTTAACTTGTGTGCACTTACAATTTCCGTTTTATTCAAGAAATCAAAACTAGTATCATTTTATTCTTCAAGTGATTCAGGAAAAAGATTCCAACAGAAGTTGGTTTCTTATAAAATACATATCCAATGACTTTTTGAAAGTAATTATTCCAAAATTAATGTTATAAGATGTGACTATTCGTTGCTTCAAATTTAAAAATGTCGTAGATAATCTCTGAAACCACGTATGTCGATTAAGAAATACAAATGATTATCAGTTTTATGTGACTGTGTATTACATATGTAACTTCATTAACAGAAGTACAATTTACCCAAAACGCAATATTTCCAAGCCCGTATAAAAAATAATAATGCAAAACTGCACGTAGAGCAGTAGAAATTATTTGTTTAGGTAGATATATTTTGCCGTATACATACATAAATTTAAGCTGCACATTTGACATTTGCATAATATTTTTTGTTAATGTGTTGCGGTTACTAAGCAGCATCAACTAGTTTTTTTTTTTTACTTTTTGTCTGCATCTTTCCGCGACTTTTGTATAAATATTGAAGACGATTTACAGAAAGCACACAACGTTCAAATCCGATCTAGTGTTCACTTCAGTCCGCAATACAATATTAAACAATATGAAGACCTTCGTAAGTACTTGTGACAATTATATAACTTGCTAACTTGATATAGCAATGTACTTTTGACTTGCGAGAATGTTTTCTTTGTGCTGTCTATTAGCACCACATGATAAACTAAATAAATAAATAAATAAACTCCTCTAATAATCCAATTTATTGCAAAATTAGTAACTAACAAAAATTATGACCTAATTTGTCATTATCATATTGTTCGCATCTTATATCTATTTTACATTTCAGTTGGTAGTTTGCGCTTTGTTCGCCGTTGCCTTTGCTCGTCCAGCGGAAACTGAAGAACCAATTGAAATCCTCAGCCAAGAAAACGAAAACGGTTTCGATGGTTCATTCACCAATAACTTTGAAAGTGCCGATGGCATCTCTGTTCAGCAACAAGGAGTCGCAAAACTAGTAGATGAAAAGCCAGTCCAGGAAATCTCCGGCTCTTACAGTTACACGGCTCCAGATGGCACCGAGGTCAAAGTAGACTACATCGCTAACGAAAATGGTTTCCAACCGACAGGAAATGTCCTTCCAGTAGTTCCAGAAGCTATCGCTCGCGCCATCAAGTTCATCAAAGAAAATCCACCAAAAACTGAAGTCGCGTAAACCAGTTTGAACTATCCTACGGATATAGCATACCTGAACACATACACTGATCTTGACATGTACAATTACTATTGATTTAAATAAAAAATGTTAACTATTGAATTTGAATATTTGTGGTTTACTTCTTGTCTCAACACTTGGTGCAGAATTATTCCTGGCTTATCTTGTAGGCCATCTTGTACGCAAAATTCCTAATATCAATTAATCAATTAATGCTACCCCGGTATTATTTCTCCATATTTTAATCTGTAATCATTGCAATCATTGCAAGGTGAGAAGATAAAGTTAGATTTGAGATGATGTTCAGTGTACTCACATGAACGACATGAGAAGAGAAATAAGAAACTATTAGAGATGATATGATCAAAGGACTGACCTAGCAAAATTAAGATGAAAAAGTTATTATCCCATTGAATTTATTCTCTTTACGCACACTTTGACACATATTATGCTTTAATCCGTCAATTTAGGTTTTCTACTCTCAAGGTATAGTTTAAAAACTTTAACTGTGGTAGGGTCAATTTCACTAAAGTGAACATTTGCTTATAAATGGTATCGTTGAAAATGGTAGCATTTCTTTTGCTGACGTTGTATTAAATGATTGCTGATCTAAAGCAAAGAAACTGATTCAATCTTTAATACTTATCCTCAAAGACATGGCAATGGGTAGGTACTTTCTTTCAGACCTTGAAAATGAATATACTTTACCTCTAACGGAATTTTAATTTATAAATCACAAAAAAAAATTATAAAAGCCAGGGTTGAGCAATCAAATGCAAGGCAAACATTAATAAAGGTATACTTACAATTATTATATACCAAAAAATAGCAAAGACACAAAACAAATACAATCCAAAACTTCCTTCAATACGACTTGGAGGAACGAGAATCTGGAATGTAAAAACTTGACCCCTACGGGGCCCACAAAATCCAGCTCTCTATGATGACAGTCCCACTATGTCTGCGTTTTGCTTCATTTTACCTGTATTTATACTGCCAATATTACTCATTACTTTACTGTACTGTATCTGTACTGTATATATATACCAAAAGTAAAAGTTTGGAAATCCAGAACCATTAAATGTAGATAGATCCTCTACATGTGTCACTATCCCAGTATGATTTGTCCTACAAATCAGTCTGTCATCATTGCAATTTAAATAAATATAAATAAACAGACACGAAGACGAGAGGCGAGAAGTCAAGTTGGATTTGAGAAGACGATTGGGCTAGTGGAGGCGCCTCATCGTTATAAGAAAAGAAATAAGAACCTATTAGAGATGATATGATCAAATGGCTGACCTAGCAAATTCAAGATAAAAAATGTTGTTGTACTTATTCTTTTTACGCACATTTTGACATATTTTGTGCTTCAATCCGACTAGTTAGGTTTTCTACTTTTAAAGTTTAAAAACTTTGAACAAATTTCGGTGGCATAAAACATTGCTCATGTTACTATTTTGGGCGTTTCTTAATTACGTAAATATGCAAATTTTGGTACCCCAGGTGTTTTGATCTCCAAATCAAAAGTTTTAATCAACAGTTGGAGCTAAGGTCAGACTGCATGTTCCGATTTTATCTTCAATTGGTACCGCACAACGCTATTGGCAAAGCTGGACACAATAGCGTCTAATTTCATTAACGAAATTAGACTTTCGTTAACTAATTAACTTTTAAGTTAACTTTCAAAACCATTAACGGACTCGAAAATACCATAATTAAACATTCTATGCAAGTTCGCACTTGATTTTGTTTACGTGTGTGACGTACTACTTTGTGCAACGCGTCATGCTTGAATTCAACACAAAGTTTTCAGTAACGCTTATGTGACATTGTGGATATTGTGTAGAAAACAATAAGATATAGGTGCTAGTTCTAAGTAAATTAATTACTTTCAAATAATGGATATAGAAAAAGTCGATGAAAAGTATAATTGTTTTACCTCATAATCTGGAATTTATTATAACGACATAAAACCAAGTTTAGAAAGTGGACTAATAGAGCAGGCAAATTAACTGATTATAAGCCAAAACCGGTATTAATTGTAGACAGGAGTTTTATCATTGGAAATGGTAAAGGGGCTCATAGTGAACGTAAAAAAAATAAATGCAGGTCATGGGGTGGTATAGTGTTTATTTTGGAGGGTTGAAAGCGGGTGCAAAGCATATTATTGCGTTTTACGGCGAAACGACGTTTTATTCAAAAACGGCCTATACTAAGTTGTAGATCATAAAGAAATCTACGACATTCATATTGGTCACTTTTTACTATGACCTCAAAATTTCCGAGAAAAATGCGAATGCCAATGTCAAAACGAATTTTCTGTTTTTTATTTTTCGCTGACGCAACAATGATTCAATTTTAATCAAACTTTGTGAAAGCGTGCCCTTTTATACCTTAAATAAGCACACATTTTTTTATTATACAAAAAACAAGAAGTTTTTGAGATATTTAGTTTTTTCCGTCAAAATCAGACTTTTTTAAAAAAGAAATTCTGTGGTGAAAAATCATCGTACAGTTCTTCTGGGTCTCATTTTTGTTGTTTTTACATGTACTTATTGGCACAATAATAAAAATAATAGTCCCTATTTAACAACATGCTCAAAAATTTAAAAAACTCAAAAACGACTTTTGCAATAGTGAATTTTTCAGTAATTGTTCATTATTTGTTTAAATTTTTAAGAAAATTGCGATACTGGTTACGGCATTCGATTGTACGGAAAAATATACAATGGAAACTGTCTCCCATTTCTACACTAATGCTATAACCATTAAATTAGAATAAGAAATCTTCAGATAAGTAACCAAAATAGCCAGTTTTTGTCTTAGTATCCAATACAAAAGTTGTAGGTCAAGAAAAAATATACAACTTTTGTAGAGGTTACTATATAACATAACCTCAGAACTTCCGAGAAAAATGCGAAAAGTTCATTTTTTATAGAATTTATAATTTTAATTTAGTTTTAAAAGATCACAAACTGTTTATGAAAAAATCTTTAGTTAAAAATGTGATAACATTTAATGTGAAACAGTACTTTAATAATTAATAATAATAAATTACAAAAGTTAATATTGTAACACGCCCCTAATACCAGTGAGCTCCATGACCAGCGAGGGCTTAGGAGCCCCCGTCCACTACGTGTCGACACACGACCTGGACCGAGCAGGATAAAAGACGGTACGCAACCCTGGCACATGAGTTCGCTCACCGGGCTGGAGGAAACTATTAACTTGGCGCACCTCGTAGGGCCTTGGTGACAACGTGGAATCCAGACGGAGACACAGGCACCGTCAGTATACGACACGCTGCACCTACCGCGACTTGCATTTTCAAATATCTTTTTCCGAACGACCCCACCCCGTCAATATATATTTACAGATTTACAAATAAAAAATGAAAAGTATTTATTTATCATTTTCTATTTGATTTTTATAGATTGGCATAGTTATTTAACTATGCCAATCATTGCCTTATTCGCAATTTTTCTCGGGAGTTTTGAGGTTATGTTATATAGTAACCTCTAAAAAATTTGCGGATTTTTTCTCGACCTACAACTTTTGTATTGGATACTTTTTGATTCTAAGCCAAAAACTGTTATTTTGCTTACTTATCTGAAGATTTCTTATTCTAATTTAATGGTTATAGCATTAGTGTAGAAATTATAGCCAGTTTCCTTTGTACTTTTTCCGTACAATTTAATGTGCCGTAACAAGTATTGCAATTTTCTTATAAATTTAAGCAAATAATGAACAATTACTGAAAAATTCAGTGTTGCAAAGGTCATTGTTGAGTTTTTTTCAATGTTTGAGCATGTTGTTAAATAGTAACTATTGTTTTTATTATTGTATCAATAAGTACATGTAAACACAACAAAATTAAGTCCCAGAAGAACTCTGTACGACGATTTTTCACCACAGAATTTTTTTTTAAAAAAGGTCTGATTTTGACGGAAAAAACTAAATATCTCAAAAACTTCTTGTTTTTTGTGTAATAAAAAAATGTATACTTATTTAGGGTATAGAAAGGCACGCTTTCACAAAATTTTATTAAAATTGAATTATTGTTGCGACAACAAAAAATTAAAAACAGAAAATTCGTTTTGGCATTGGCATTCGCATTTTTCTCGGAAATTTTGAGGTCATAGTAAAAAGTGACCCATATGATTGTTGTAGATTTTTTTATGATCTAACACTTAGTATAGGACGCTTTTGGATAAAACATCAAGTTTCGCAGGAAAACGCAATAATATACTTTGCACCCGCTTTCAACCCCCCCAAATAAACATTATACCACCCCATGACCTGCATTTATTTTTCTACGTTCACTATGAGCCCCTTTACCATTTCCAATGATAAAACTCCTGTCTACAATTAATTCCCACTCTCAACATAATTTGCCTGCACTATAATATAGCACCACCTAGGCCACAGCTATTTCTAGTAATAACAATAACAGCTCATAGGTAGCATGTGGTGAGAGTTTTTTTTTTTCTTAAAGAAACGTCTGCTTTTTGCTTTTTGTGGACATATTTGTTGTGTCAGCGTACCTTAGTCAAAAAGCAGAGTATTTTTTTCTAATAACATTGAGGTTTTTCAAAATTAAAACCGTTAGTGTGCCAAAACGGAAATGTCTGGTAGATAAATTTGGTCCTATAGAAGAATGATCGTACAGTGGACTAACAAAACATATTTTTGACTTTTGTCTCACTTATAGATGCATACATGTGCTTTTATAATATCTTGGTATGGCTAAACCTATTTGACCGGCAGTTCTTGGCACACTTGCAGTACCGTCAGTATCTTAGCACGTTATTATAGTTATTATGAATATTTTTTTGAAGATATGATCCAATAATTAAGAAAACAATATACAGATGTTGTGAGGGCACTGATGTACGCAGTTTTAGTCACTAATTAGTCTAAATAATCGGCGTTTCGGACACTTGTAGATGTTTATTGTTTTCCAAGAAACTCGATACTTATAATCCGTAAAAGTTTTCCAAAATTTGCAATATTTGTACATTCCACTGCTGGGCAAAGAGGGAATCCATCAGTTACTTTTTTTAATGTTCTTTAATTTAAATTAAACAATTTGAATCGGATAGAACATGTATAGTATAATAAAAGTAAGAAATATTTCTGTTTAATATATGCATATTAAATAGCTTCAAGTTGACCACTAAATACAAAAAATATTTTACTGATTTAATGATTTACTATTATATGTGCTCATGCAATAAAACGTCAATACTACACATTGTAAACACATATCATTTCATTCTTAATATAGATAAATTCCTCAATAATCTCGAATTAACAGGTCCAAATTTAAGTCGTAACTACTTAGTGATCTAACAAAGCTAAACAGAAGATTCGTTAATTGCTTCATGAATATGGAACACTGTCTGTGATGCAATACTGCAGGTACAAAAATAACTCTCTTCATTTTAGGTACATTTTGGCGTCTACAATTAAATGTGCAGCTCATTTGACATTTCGGTAATTCTGTAATGTGTAGAACCACTATCTAGCGGCTACTAACATTATTGAGTCCTTTTTTTGGTACTTATTTTCGGCAACTGTCAGCAAATTTGGTATAAATATTGCAGACGATTTGAGGAAGGCACACAACGTTCAAGTCCGATCTAGTGTTCACTTGAGAATACAATACAATAATTAGCAATATGAAGACCTTTGTAAGTATCTTTTGCACTATTTTAGAATTTTGATTTATTTTGTTTATAATTTGTGTTGTGCCATATCTGGCCAATGTTATTTTTCTTTGAGTTGCCACAATTATCTGATCCGTTGTTGTTGACAACTCTTGCCAATGTCTGAATTACTTGCTATGAACTAGTTCTTTACACTGAGTTGCTATTGTTCATATTATATTAGTTTTTATCTCATTCTTCTTATCAAGATTATTATCAACTTTAACAGAAGCAAGCAAAATGACACAGCAATAACATTTCTGTCTACGCCATATTGTTTGCATCATATTCTTACGTTCAATAATATTTATATTCCGGTTCCAAAATCAGTAGTTAACAAAAATGATAACATATTTGTCTGTACCATATCGTTCGCATCTTAAAGCAATTTTACATTTCAGTTGGTAGTTTGCGCATTGTTCGCTGTTGCCTTCGCTCGTCCAGCGGAACCTGAAGAACCAATTGAAATCCTCAGCCAAGAAAACGAAAGCGGTTTCGATGGTTCATTCACTAATAACTTTGAAAGTGCCGATGGCATATCTGTTCAGCAACAAGGTATCACGAAAGAAGTTGATGAAAAGCCAGTCCAGCAAATTTCCGGCTCTTACAGTTATACCGCTCCAGATGGTTCCGAGGTCAAAGTAGACTACATTGCCAATGAAAAGGGTTTCCAACCACAAGGAGATGTCCTTCCAGTTGCTCCTGAACTGCCACCACTCCCAGCAGCAATCGCCCGCGCTATCAAATACATCGAGGAACATCCACCAAAAGAAGAGGACGACGAATAGATAAATTTGAGCTGATGATTGTTATTTCCTGATCTTGAAATGTATACACGACGAGTCAATAAATTTTGTAGTTTGAAATGTTGGGTTTTGATGATACTAATTTCCTGTGTTATTTATTGTTTTGAAACTTCTGAAATGTTCGTCTCATCGTGATAGCACACGGTACCACCTGATTTACTTTCTCATCCGATGGAAGACGATATGCCTAAAAACCTGGACAGCCGTCGACAGTCGATACCCTAAAAACATTATACTTTTTAATGCCTAACTGTAGTGTGCTTAATTGTAAACATTTTTGTCACAAATAGCACCAAAATAATTTATCAGAGATGATTTTCTCATAATTTGATATTATTTAATATACAGTGTGGACCTAAACTATACCTATAATGGACGAATTTTTAACTTCTCGAGAAAAAGTTATTCTTTATAAACAGTTTTCTATGTCCTAAAAAGTCGAAAGCCATTGTTAATATTTTGATTTAACATACTGGATGGTTAGAAAACACGAAAATGTTAAATTGGCCGTAGAGTAAACTATCGGTTATTCGGAATTAGAACAAAAATGTTATAGGTAAAACTTGTTTTATATTTAAATTTATAACCAGATATCAAATTTCAATATTGTATTCTAAGTTTTATATTTTATTTATTTTTAACAAAGTAATTTAACAAAACATTACTCCACATGTTCCTCTCCTACAGCTACACATTTTTCCAATCTTCTTCTAAACTCCCGATATACCAAATCAATTGTTGCTTCATTTATTTCGTGTACTGCTTCCCTAATTTTTAATTCTAGAATGTCTACATTATCTTGAAAATTATTCGCATACACATTCCATTTTAAATAACCCCACGGAAAAAAATCAAGCCGCGTTAAATCAGGTGAACGTGGTGACCATCGTATAGGCCCGAATCGTCCAAAGCACTTATTTGAAAAATGTCTGTTCAACCAATCCCTGACTTGATATGCGCTTTGAGCAGGACAACCGTCGTGTTGATAGTGTAGTGAACACCTGAGCTGTAAGTTGATTTCGTCCAAGGTAGGTAGCAAAAAATGTTCCAACATATCAAAATAAGTGTTTTGGTTTACAGTACCGTCGTATAAGTATGGTCCAATTATTTTCTTGTAATAAATCCCACACCAAACATTCACTTTTTTTATATTTTTGAGAATTGGTTGTAATACGGAAATTTGGATTTTCTTGAGACCAATATCTGCAATTCTGGGAACTAACAACTCCATTTGTGGTAAACGTCGCTTCGTCACAGAAAATAATTTTTCTGTAGAAGAATCTATCGACCATAATTCGTTCTCCCATTAATAGGCAAAATTCTAATCGACGAGCATCATCTCGTTCTACTAAAGTGTGTATCAGTACTGGTTTATAATTTTATTTGATAATTTTTAAACGACACCTGAGGACTTAGACTAAGTTAAGGTTGGCAAGTCTCCGACATTGCGCCGGAGTGTGCGGCATTTGAGGTACATCTCGAGTCTCCGGCAGGCATTCAAACATCTCCGGCAAAATCAAACATGAAGAAAGTACTGCCCTCCAAAGGTAAAGTGCCGTATGTACAAAAAAATGAAAAATTGAGCTATTGTTGTTTTTGTACTCTAAAAGGTATACTTTCTCATATTTATTATAAGAAAGTACCAAAAGGGCCTTACATTTGATAAATTTTAAAACACGTTTTGCCGGATGTGCACTTTTTGTGATATAATACTACGCTAAAACGCGGCAAGTACAATATACTACGGTAAAACGCGGCATGTGCATTGTAGATACGGCGTTTTACCATTGTATTTGCACATGCCGCGTTTTAGCCTAGTAACATGGAATGAATTTTGTAGTTGCCGCGCGCGCCGCGTCATCTTTTCATTTTTGACAGTTCTCATTTTGCGTTGTATATTCGTTATTATTAATTGAACAATCAGTGTCGACGAATATGTTATTTCAAAACACGGTAACCGCGAATTTACAAGAATATAGTAACTTAATACTTCCAGTGCCGTTAGAATTGCAAGATAGGTCATATTTATTATTATTTTTAAATTTAATTTCGAAAGTTGAGCAATTTAAGTAAAGTTGGTAGTGATTCTAATTCTGTCTTACTGCCAGAAATTAAACGTATATTATATTTACTATAATATAGATAATATTCATGAAAATTTAATCCTTTTATTACTTAAAAAAATGCGTTAAAAATAGGTATTGTACCTAGGTACCCTTGCCCAAGATTTTTGAGTCTTGCTCGTTAATCTAAAAAATACAAAATATACATCATTTGTTAACATTAGTTAATACTTAAAATGTAAAAAGTGCATGATTTTTGAAACAGAAAACATGTATGTAGTGCATTTTTGTATGTAGATACGGCGTTTTACCGTCGGATACTATGAATGTTTACATTGGTCTATACTAGGGAAGAACGCGGCATCTACATTTATTCGCTATATTTTTTTTATTTCTGTATAAAATCTATTAAAGTGTTGTTGATTATAAGAAATTTACTTTAACCTACAATAATAACAAAGTATGTGTAAGTAATTAAGGCATATTTGTTTGAAATTGATACTTAATAGAAAACTGCAAATATCTCGTAACCACCGTTGATGTACATACGGCACTTTACCATTGGAGGGTAGAGTAGTACAGTCTAGTACAGTCTAATCAGCGGCGCGTTATGCCATCATGGGGCCCCGGGGAATTTGGGGGCTCCCATATACCGCGTTGAATTAATTACTTTTTATACAAAAATAATATGTACTAATACTAAATAAAATCATAAATATTAAGTAAGGTATTTGCCTTTTTTACAACAACATTTACTATACGTACCTACATCAACATAAATATTTTTAAGAAATACCAAATAACAAATAAATAGTTTAATAATTTAAAAATCAAATATCGTAACAAATAAAATATATTATCTTAATTAATAAATGGGTATTACGAATAAAACGAATAAAAATAAAAAATTTTACACATTACTGCTTGAGCAGCTTTTTTGATAATTTGCATGTTGCAACCACTGCGATAGTTCATCCTTAAGGTGACGTTTAAATCGGAAATGCAGATATATTTTTCAATCGGATATTACATATGCATTTTGCAGTTTGTGCATTAATAATATACGTTAGAGTGAACTTGTACCTACCCTAGCTAATAATAAAAAAAAATACCTGACTCAATTCTGTCAAGTCAAGGTGACGAATTCTGGGAATATCGGTGTTTATTAGTTGATCGCAAGCAGACTACGATACAGCCACCAATATTCTTAAAATCTGTCATTATAATCCGTGTATTATCAACAAAGGTTCCACGTTCACTTTAACTCTGATATGTACTTATTAAATTTGTAACGCAATTTTCATAGTCTTTTGGAGATGTTTCTTTTAACAAAATGTCATTGTCTCTTTCTTTTGGTAACATTGTCGATTTCATAATCTTTTTTTTTAGTTAACGCATAAGATTCCGATTCCATATCATCAAAAAGTTAACAAGAAGAAACGTAACGTGTCTGGTCCTGAAAGCTTAGACTTAAGCTACATGAATTAATTTTGAATATACAGGGTTATGCATTTGTAGGAGGCAGACCTAATTATTTGTTTTAAATATAGCAGCCTGTATATTTTTCCTGTCCAATAGTCCCTGAGGTCAGCATTTTAAATTATACAAAATGATTAATTGTTAAAAGAAGGCAATTACAAATGTTAAAACGATTTCTAGCATGTCAATCCCTCGACGTCTGAGAAGTTTACAAAAAGTCAAAATAAATAAATGTTTTTGAAAATGATTTACGCTATAAATACAAAATACTTTTGAATATATAGTGTGCTTCATTTCTAAGCATTTCAAATTTGTACGTTAAGCAATTTCCTAAAACTTTTATTGGAATCTTTTCCTTGTCAACTTTTTAGAAAAACTACTTTTTATACATATACTGTGTAATGATAAAGCTTTTGAAAGGTAAGCATTTTGAAGATCGAGCTTTTATTTTACAGACTTTTTTTGGAGAATTCCTTTTTGCAGAATAGATTTCCGTATTCATACAGTATTTTCTCCTCTTCAACTTTGTCAAGGGTTTCTCAATATTCGATGTTTCTTTTATGGCAGAAAAATAACTTTAACTGCTAAAACTGCCTCTAGGACTATACTAAAGTTCAAATTCGATATTTTTACTACGTTAATTTATTATTTAATTAATTTATAGTTTATAAAAGATTTGCCGCCATTTCTGGAATTTCGCCGAAATAGTTAAATAATAAATTAAAGTACAGAAGATTTTGAATAATTTATGCCCATGAAATTTTTTGGTACAATACATAGTTTAGTAGGATGAGCAAATTATATTTCATCGAGATCGGTTGTACTGCATTAAAACTAGTAGCCTGAATATGTCAGATATTTTGATTGTAATGAATAATGACTGTAGGTAGTGTCAAACGCTAATATTTTGACAATACCTACTGTCAATATAAGCTGCGTTCGGATATTGTACACCGTTCACTTTTTACACCCAATAACATGTAAGTGTCATTTGGACGGTGTACCCGGTGTCAACGGAGTACAATATCCGAACGCAGCTTTAATTGACATATCTGTGTAGTTCTACTAGTTTTATTTTAATGCAGACTTCGACTTAATGCCGATGTCGATCAAATAGAATCTCATGCAGCTAAACTATTAATTTTATATATAGTATGATAAAGTCATGTGCCTGGCCACATCAGATTTTTTTACTGTTTCTCTGATCGTTTATTTATGAGTCTGCTTAGTGAATTGAAAAGTGTTTATTAAACAGCTCTATAAATGCAAGATCTCTATTGATGCACGATTTATTATAGGCAATCAAACGACTTCATTATAGCCAATCGAACATATGTAAAATGAAACTATCCAATCCAAACATGCTATATTCAAGAACTATCAGTGTCCAATTACATAAACTGTCATATAACCACATATAAACCTCAAATGAGATCGACGAAGAAAATCTATGTTGACGCCGCCAGAGGAATACGACCGACGAAACAATTTTGTGACTAACTCGGATATTAAATGGAGATTAATGTACTTGTTGGTTAAATAACTATTAAATTATTATAAATATACTGTAATTTTTTCTCAGGTTATAGAATATCTTGAAAGGGTGGCCCTTGATAAAAAGTATTTTTGATAAAGACGAATTTTTTAAAAAATTATTCTTTTTTATAATATATTTTCTTTTAGCTTGTAAAAATGCCTCCCTTAAATTGGGATGTTCCTGGTTCAAATCTAGGACGTGGAATTTTTGTCCACGAATTATCCTCACTTTCATAGCTATATTCTTCCTTTGAATACAATTTATGTTTTATTTCATATCAGTTGTAAATAAGAATTTTCCCGCAATGTGATGATAAATCGCCAAAATCAGCAAATTGTTACAAATATTACTGATCGTCACTATGTTTTTAATGTATAAAACTGCATAACTTTGCTTTTACGTTTGTCTGTGATTTAAATCTTGTATTTTTTTATGTGCAATTAGTTGCGAATAAATGGAGACTATTATTATCCACATATTACCACTTCCTTCTATATATATTACCACTTCCGAATCTTCAAATTAATTTAGGAAATAACTATCATAGAAACTAAACATTTAAAATTCAAATTAAACAATTTTTATTTAACTCAACTACTCATTATATGTACATCTCAATATCAGGTGTGTGTTCAGGTGTGTTATATCCGTAGGAAAGAGAAATCACCAACTCAAAATTATCTATTCGTCGTCCTCTTCTTTTGGTGGATGTTCCTCGATGTATTTGATAGCGCGGGCGATGGCTGCTGGGAGTGGTGGCAATTCAGGAGCAACTGGAAGGACATCTCCTTGTGGTTGGAAACCCTTTTCATTGGCAATGTAGTCTACTTTGACCTCGGAACCATCTGGAGCGGTATAACTGTAAGAGCCGGAAATTTCCTGGACTGGCTTTTCATCTACTTCTTTCGTGACACCTTGTTGCTGAACAGCTATACCGTTACCAGTTTCATAGTTATTCGTGAATGTACCATCAAATCCGCTTTCGTTTTCCTGGCTGAGAATCGCAATTGGTTCTTCAGGTTCCGCTGGACGAGCGAAGGCAACGGCAAACAAGGCGACAACTACCAACTGAAAATTATGCATAATAATAAATGTACGAATATATTGCGAACGATATGGCGTAGGAATGTGGAATTTAGTTATTGTTGTGTTTTATCATTTTGGTAGCTACTGTTAAAGGTGATAAGGTGATACACACTCACAAAATTTTTTGTGCACTAGTAAGTACATTGAGAGACAAATAACAAATATAACTCAAAATTCTGGAGTAGTGCTAAGAATACTTACAAAGGTCTTCATATTGCTAATTATTGTATTATACACTGAAGTGAGTACTAGATCGGACTTGAACGTTGTGTGCCTTCCTCAAATCATCTGCAATATTTATACCAAATTTGCTGATAGTTGCCGAAAATAAGTACCAAAAAACGAGTTAATAATCTTAATAACCACTAGACAGTGGCTCTATACATTAATTAATTCTACTATTAATAAAAAGTTATCCAAATGCCAGCAGTGCTACACGAAAATTCTTGTTCTCGGCAAAACATACCTAACATTAAGTGAGTTATTTTTTGTACGTACAGTTTTGCATCACAGACAGTGTTACATATTCATGAAGCAATAAAAGAATCTCCTCTTTGGCTTTATTAGATCATTAAGAATTTACGACAAAAATTTGGCTCTGTCAATTAGATATTTTTGAGGAATTAACCAATGAAGTATGATATGAGATGTGTATACAATGTGTATCTGTTGCCCTTTTATTGCATGGGCATACTTATTACATTATTAAATCAAATAAAATACATTAAGGAAGTACACATAAAGTAGGAGTAAGGTCAAAACAATTGAAAATTAGGCTACTATTGGTAAGCAACTGAAATATAGATTGTGTCAATTGAAAGTGACCAGTCGTTATTACCGTTGACGAGATAGGAAACGCCTGCCGGCGCGGCGTGAGAACTGCCCGGCATTTTTGCATTTTTCTTAAGGCTACTTTGTTCGAAATCCTCAGTGCGAACCGGCGCGGCGCGGCTGTTCTGTAAACTAGAAATCCTAGTCCCATAAACTACAACGTACAGAAATTGGTAAAAACCGTAGAACGTAAATGATGTTGAACTTATATCGTAATCAAAATGCCTAAACAAAAACGTTATTTTTTATTTGCTAGATTTTTGTCAAAAAACTAAAAGAAAAGTAAGTATTTTTCTCTACTATGATCCTCCAAGTGAGTTTAAGGAAGGAGTATCACACGGTATGATTCACACCTTTGAAAATTTGAAAAGAAAATTAGGTACCTTAACTTTACTATACCGGGACAACGAAAATAATATCATAATATACTGCATTTCAAGTAGGAGACCTATTACAATAATAGAATAGAATTCACTATACATCAACACCATATCAAACTTAGCCATGTTAAATATTTCAATAGTTCCGCTTTAAATAACTTTAAATTCATGATTTCTCTCAGAGTATTAGGTAAACTTTATTGTAATCAACAATATTCCTTTATGGAATTCCTTGTTCGACTTGGTAAAACGTGAATGTCGTTCCTACCCTACACCTTGTCATATAGGAATGTATGTTGCTGTTGTAGCTTATTACGCTCGTAAGGTAAGGTGAGCCATACCATTAAGGGCCATACCCTTAACGGTTTTAAAAATAAAAGCTAATGTGAGATATCTGAGACGACTTGTGATTGACCTCCAATTTAGTGTGTCCAGCATGACACCTGCAGGAATATACCGATTACACTGGAAAATTGTTCGCATGGCTTTATTTTGCATATTCTGGATGGTTGATTTTTCATTTTCGTTAAAAAGGAATAAAATGCTTGCACAATACTCAAAATGATCTGAATAGTAGCGATGTAAACTTTTATTCTAGTTGCAATCGAAATATACCTTGAAATTCTATAAAAGAGAAACGGTTTGTTTTATATTTTACGTGCAATATAATCAAAGTGACAATTAAACTGGATTGTAGACTTGACAATTAAACGTTAAGCTCTTATCGCCAATAAACCCTAGATATTTTATACTATCATCAATCTCTACCCTTTCAGAGTCCAGCCAGATTTGAATGTTTGCAATATTGAGTTGGCTATTTCGATACCTATTTGTAACTACCATAGGCTTAGACTTATTAGACTTATTAACATTTACTTTAAGTTTATTTTCAAAAAGTATCTTGATAACGTTGACAATTTACTGTTCATTTTAAGCATTGCGGCATCCAAATCTCTATCTTGCCTAGCAACCAAAGTATCATCTGCAAACATGTTCATGTAATCAAAATCGGCAGCATATTGAATGTCCATTAATGTATGCAACGAATAATATGGGATCCAACACACTACCTTGAGGGAATCCAGATTGGTTTTCCATAAGGAGGTGATTACTGTGAAATTAATTAACAATATGACCATGAAGCGCAAGTTCAATAACCTTTTCAATAGGTGGTAATGTGTTGATAGGCCTAAAATCTTCGATATGTTTGGAGTTAACTTTTCAACTTTTAAATGATGTTCTGGTGGTGCAATTTTGGGACAAACTGTGGTGAATTTAGGGATTTCGCTAAGTTTTCAAGAATTCTGCGCAAGGCTGTACAAATTGATGTTTAATTTGTCCCAATATCTCACCATTTGTAAAGTTGCTCAGGTAAAAAAAACTTGGCAAATTTAGTTTAATTCTTCAAACTGAGGAATTTGTTAATACACATTTTTATTTAAATTTAATTTGAAATAATAATTTATTGGATAAATTCAAAAACATCTGAGAAGGTCACATTTGTTAAATGTGTTAAAAAAGTGTTAAATGTTGTTGTAAAATGGGTTTTAACAAAAATCATATACGCCAAATTGAATATTTTTCGGACTAATACAAAAACAAACTGTTTGGAATTGATATGGCTTTAATGCACAGCAACTGGTTTAGAATCTGACCAAGCACCTTAATTTCTCCATATAATGAATTAACTTCTAGTTTATTTACTTATTTTTTATTGCTAAGGCGCGTGATACCCTTGATAAATTTGTCGAGAATAAGCTGAAAAAATATTCAAAACTTAAACTGTATCTTTTGCAGACGTTTCGATATTGATACGAGTCAAAAACATAAAGTCCTGGAATTGATACGGGTTTGTATCTGGCTACTTCTAAACCTAACTAAGTTGCTAACCTCGAAATAGCACCTGCTGGAATTATTTTTCAAAGTTCAAAGGCGGGTAGTAATCCTGATGAATTTATTTAAATTTACCTGAAAGAATCATTAACATCGGTCAAAGATTACAATAGTTATTTAACCGACAAGTATATTAAAAAGAGCGATTAATGATCGATGCTGTTTAACGCACGAGCGATTAGCGAGTGCGTTAATTGTTGAGATCATTAATCGCCGATTAATACTCGAGTTGGTTACAACATTTCTTCGTCGACCGTATTGTTCTGGCGACGTCTACATAGATTTTTCTTCGCCGATGTCTTTTGAAGTTATATGACAATTAATGTAATTTGACACTGACAGTTCTCTACTGCGGTTCTGGATAACGGAGTGTTTTGATTGGATGGTTTCGTTTAACGTATGTTCGATTGTCTATAATGAACCCGTTTGGTGGGCTATAACAAATCGTGCATTAATAGAGCTGTTTAATAAATGATTTTGTATTCACTAAACATACCCATAAATAAACGATCGACGAAAAAAGCTATTTAACATCAAATTTTATTAAAATATTAGGTTCTAGCAATGTATCTTTTAACGGAATAAAATTTTTAACTAATTTTTGATTTGTCCTTATAATTGCACTATATTGGCATCTTTTAATGAACACTATATTCAAAACTCTGATTGCTAATCCTGAAGTGACAAATAAAACCTATAAATTTCCACTACCTCTGTAGCTCAAATGGGAGAGCTGTCAACCGGAAATTGGAGGGTTCCTGGTTCAAATCCAGGCGGAGGTGCTTTTTCCAAAAATTATCCTCACCTGGATTAATTATCATTCGCTTCTTTAGTTGAGTCTACATTACTGACGAGTTAACGTAATAACCATTTTCCCTTGAATTTATTCATCTGTATGAGCTGTTAGCAATAAACATTTAGCGATTCCTAGTTACCAAACTTCCATCTATCCCCAATAGGTGTCACGACGGGTTTGTTTAATTCGAAACTCGGATTGCAAATCCTGAAGTGACAAATAAAACCCATAAATTTCCACTACCTCTGTAGCTCAAATTGGAGAGCTGTCAACCGGAAATTGGAGGGTTCCTGGTTCAAATCCAGGCGGAAGTGCTTTTTCCAAAAATTATCCTCACCTGGATTATGTATCATACGCTTCTTTAGTTGAGAGTATATTCAATCTTCTACATCACTTTAGAAAGGTGCAAAATTTCGAATTACAAGGTGAATAAATATTCCCTCCGGTCGACAATTAGACGCGGATTCAATTTGGCTCGGTATAAATATTTACGTGTAACGTTACAGAAAAGTTGCGAACAAACAAACAGAGGGCGCACTGTGACACAATATTTTCGTTCCCGAAGTGCGCAAAGTTTCCGCGAACTTACGTGAAAACTGGAACTTGGTCGGCATAATTTGCCCCCACCCTATCCCCTCCCCATCCTCCGAAATGAAACTTTTTGAATGCGAGAACTCCCCCGGTCGCCGTTTTAAATCTTCGCGGGACAATATTGGCTAAAACTACCTCCGAGGCTAATTCCATTTACCGGGCGAAAAGTTTCCTTCCTACCGAGCAACGTTAATGCCATACGTATGAGGGTCATTCTTTTGTTTCTTACTTACTTCTTACGTACCTACCTACCTACCATCTTAACTGCTAACTAACTAACATTTATTTGAAAAGTTAACTCGAGATCACCAAATTCCGAAACTTAACTGAAAACCCGATATAGGTACCTACTATCACTAAATTGATAAAGTTCATGTCAATAAGATGCGACTATTTAGCTCTGAAGAATTTTGAATGGACTGGTCACATCCACTGGTCACTATCCACTGTATTCATATTCATATTCAACGATTCTTATTGATTCGGAATATCTGAATACCAATATGTTATAATTTTAAATTAATATTTAAGGTTTGCTACCGGCTTTCACTGTCAATATTAACATTATTCATGCTAATAAATTTGCATACTAAATATTATCTATTAACGTAAAAAAATAATAAATTAAAGGAGGGTGTTTGTTACGTATACACTCCACAGTAATATTGAAAATAATCTAGGTGAGGTTTATTCTCGGAAAAAATACCTGGATTTCAGCCATGAATCCTCCCATTTCCAGTGAGCAGCTCTAACCAATAAATTTCCACTGTCGCGGTAGCTCAATTGGCGAGATCTTCTGACTGGAAATTGGAGGGCTCCTGATCAAATCCAGGCCGAGGATTTTTCTTTTCGAAAATTATCCTCATCTAGGTTAATTATCATTCGCGTTCCCAATTTAGTAAAAAAAATTGTTGATTATACGATTTATTATATATCTCAGTCTAATTGTGTTTGGTGGCAGACAATTTAAAAAAAATATTTCCACAAAATTTTGAAAACGAGTCAGTATTAGGCAAAAATATCTTTACTATTGTTAAAAAATCGACAGAATTAACAAAAATTCATTAAAAGTTGGATAATTGTACATTTAGGTACCTTTAAATTGATGTATTGCTTTTATGATTCTATGAATAAATACCTGAGAAAACCGATCATCAAACGTTATGAGACAAGATGTATTAATTTTTACAAAAAAACAATTATCTAGAAAATTTTTCAAAGCCATCATTTGATCATATAACGGTCGTATAGAAATAAATTCGCTGATTATAGATAACACAAGGCAAAAGACATTAAAATCAATTTTAAATTGCGAGACAAACGATAACTGATTGTACTTATAATAAAAACAATTGATCAATCGGTTGGTCCTTATTTTTCAACATTTTCTTTTGCTGCCTAATCCTCTCATTTGTTCTACTGAATTTCTGAGAAATTTTAGATCTATCAAAACATATTAACCGCTGGCTCAAGGCGCCTAAAATCGAGAATAAGCTCAACTTAATAGTATTAAAAAAATTACCACACTAAACTTACATACCATAATTCTTAACTTAATAGAAAAAAATTAATCAATTATCTTTTTCATCGGGATATCTGAGCATTTTTCATATTTTCAACTACATACTTCATTTGTCAAAAATACAATCATCTAAGCTACGTGACTATCCTGACCAACAATGATTAAAATCTAACAAGTGATAATGGTTTTGATGTTTTTTTTTTTGGACAAATTGGACTTATTCTCGGTTTTAGGCCCCTTGAGCCACCGGTAAAGAAGAAATTGAGAGAGAGAAACAGAAAAAAATGATCAAAAATTACTGATTTAATAATTCATATAATTTGGCAAATGTTTGGTCAATTTTAACGCATAGTAAACAATGCCGTGATGAAATCTTTAAACCTAAAACTAAAACGACAAGTCCATTCAGCGAGAAATCATGTGGTGTGAACTTGCAAATCAAAAAGATCAATTACTCAAAAACAATTTATACTAGAGTAAATATCATCATCTCCGTACTTACTGCCCTAAACTTAAGTAAATATTTCAAATATATTCAGGGTTTGGCTAAAAAAAAAACATAAATTTGGATTCACAATCTTATAATATATCCTGTATGTACTTGCGAAAATAATTATTAAATGTGCGCCCAGGCATTTCGTATATCGCAGAAAATAAGAGTTAAATGTATCATTAGCAGAGGCAAATTCTTTCGAGGATCGTATTTGTATCCAAATGTCAAGGTTAATTGCTTACAAATGTGTTACAACATAATTTTGTTAAATTTGAGTAAAAATCACGTAATACTTGAGTTCGACAGCCGGAAGGTTTCTGATTTCAAGTAATTTGATATATACCGTTCGGTAGATTTAATTCCGCTCGCAGTGGCGTAGATGAAATCAACTTGGCGCTTCACTAGACTACAATATTATATGTTACCAGACGCTCATGAAATAATGAGCCAGCGCGGCATTGAAAGAAGCACTGTGGTGTTTCAACGATAGCTTAGTTGGTCTCTTAAGACCCAGTTCTACCTCTCCTAAAACGCGTTTGCAAATAAAAGCGTTATTTATTGTTCAAAGTTTATGAAATTTTTTATGTAACTTCTTAGATAAATAACGAGTTGGGCTGGATGAAAAAAAAACTTTTTTAAAGGTAAAAATCAATTTTACTTCTACATCTTTGGTTTTTTTCAAATATAAAACATTTAGCCCAACTCATGATACAAAAATAGATTTTTTATTTAAGTACAATTTTAATCTAAACATTATAATTGCGATAACAAAGCGTAATTGCCAGAAATGTATGTAAGTTGCCTATATTACGGGCCCGGTGTAGACAGCAGACGTTAGGAGTTTTAAACACCGCCTATAACTACGCCACGCCTACTGCTATTTTTAGATTAGACTGTTCACAAGTTATGAGTGTTATGACCGTAGCGTATATTGAATCGGGAGAACAGAGTTCTCGCATTTCACATTTATACGCACGGTTTACAAATTTAACACACGATAAAAGTCATATACTGTATGATATTATACTTAGTGTAGTTATACCTGCTAGGTGTTAGGTACATTTGTTTAATAATGGGTAGAAGTCGTGGCAAAATACCTAAACATCCGCGTCTGTCCTTTAGACGAATTAGTAAAAGACGACTACGTACCACCTAAGTTAAAATATTGCATAGATAATCTAAAAGAACAATATTGTAATTATTTAATTACAAATGAGACAAAGAGACCAGAACAGGACTCAAATGAACATTTTATTTAAAATGTCGGTTTTATGGACAGGAAGAGACAATTAGCAGTGACGAACTTGGGTCGGCTCTAATGAATATTAGTTCAGCGACTGTATTGGGCAGTATTACAGCGGGAATTGGATATAGCCAATGCCAGAATTTGTTTTCATTCATGAATCTTGCATTCATGGCGCCCAGAACGTTTATAAAATATAGCGAACTTGTAGGTGACAACATATTTGGGATTTATATAAATGGTTTGGGGAACTTTGGACTATGTGCTATGATTTTACTTTATCATACGTAGTATGTAAATTATTGTAATCGTGCCAAACAAAATTTTTGAGGTTTTAGCGGAAATGTCTTTTTGGATCCCTTGAACATTTTTGACCCAGGTAAAAAAAAAATTCTGTGTATGTGTGTGTGCCTTTTTTTGTGGCGACGATTCCGGAGAAACTACTAAAGTATCGGGACGAAACTTCATATTTAGAAGTTTCATAACCAAAGTTAGAGCCGAAAAGCTTTCTGTTGAAAAGGATCCAAAGAAACTGGAGGTTTAGTCTTATAGCATTTTTGAAAGATTTTGCAAATAAGCCGCCATTTCTGGAAATTTGTCGAAATAGTTAAATAATAAATTAAAGTACAGGAAATTCTGAACAATTTATGACTATGGCATTTTTTGGTAAAATGAATAGTTTAGCTGCATGAGCAAATTCTATTTTATCGAGATCGCTGCATTAAAACTAGTTAGCCAGGATTTGTCAGATATTGTGATTCTAATGACAGTAGGTAGTGTCAAACGCTGATGTTTTGACAATACCTACTGTCAATATAATCAAAATATCCGTCTAGTTCCAGTAGTTTTATTTTAATACAGACATGGCCGATCTCGATCAAATAGAATCTCATGCAGCTAAACTATTAATTTTATATATGGTATGATAAAGTAATGTGCCTGAACGCATCAGATTAATTTTTTTTATTTTTGTCTTCGTGTGTCACTGCCGTGCGTTCGTTCGATATCCAGCATGTTTATAGATGTATTGGGTCCTCATTGCTCGATTTTAATTAATTCCTTTCTAAATTGAAGTCCATAATTCACCGATGAGTTATCATGAGTTAGGTAATACATTTTTGTCAATTTACTATACAGTATGTATGTCACCCTGTTAAAAAGATTAAATATTATAATAGCAAGCGCGCTCTCTCTAACTTAAATCAATATATTTTCTTTTACCGCCTGGCGGCCGCCAGCCAGCTGTATGCAGTCCGGTATGCATATGCGACTGTGATGAGTGAGAACACTAATAGATTGTAACTTGAGCGAAAGCGAAAGCACCGACGCAGAGTACTTCCCCTTCGAATGTACCCGCGTCGACTATGCTCCGCCTTTGCCTGCTTCCTCTAAACCCCCCAACTTCCCCTTATCATAAAACTGTGGCCTGGTTGACGTTGGTGGGGGCCAGGCAGACCACTCCCAGCAAAAAAAAACATCGCAACGAAATATTTCGTTTGGAAGTTGCGATGTTTTTAAAACGGAGCCTTAATATCGAAACCCAAACACGCATTCGCGTTGGCAATATGTATAACACACATGCTTAAATTAAGTTCATAAAAAAACGGAACTATCCTAGTGGAATCCGAAGTAAAAGCATTTATTGGCTCCACTGTTTACCAAAACCCAGTAACGGACGAATAGACACACCATAAAGGATACACACATCAGTGAGCCCCGAGCTGTACAAATACTTATAAAAAACTTATCTATAAACATCAATGTGGTTGTGGATCGTTAGTTCCCGAAATCGACACAAAGTTATGGTCAAGCGCTATGGTCGCATCTGACGATTCAAAATTTCGCCTTTGATTAATTGCTAGCGTCAAACGGGGGGAAATAAATCGTCCCTTAGAGATGAACCGCGGCCCTAAAATTGCAGTTTATCTTCCCCCTGTATACACACATTCGTCTGTCATATGTTACGTTTGCCCAACCTGCTCCCAGTAAACATTTACGCCCGTTATTACTGTTAGTGCACATAAGTTGTACACCAGCCACTAGGGTGCCACGGAACAGACATATTATTTATTTTGTATCCTTTAAAAATAGCGGGAATAGTTGACGAGTACTTTAAAGTGTGAAAATAACTAAATAAAACACTAATAGTAACTAAAACAATCGTTGTTCTGATCAAATGTGTTTAAAATATTACAATTTTCATTTCTAATTGGTTGATTTTTATATACAGGGTGTTTCGGAAATAACGACCAACCCTGAAGGAGCATATCCACCAACAATAGAGACGCAATTTTGGTCAAATAACCTATAGTCTATTTCAAACTTGTAAGTACTAACAAAATTGTAATGAAGAATTCGTCTAAGACCGGCCCTGGTAAATAGCCGATCGCGCATGACCCGAACACGATTGCAAACGTCCGTACAAACATTTAACAATTGCGAATTTACAAACATTGTGGTTACTAAGCGATATCCGTCGAACAAACGAAAACCGACTCAATACAGCAACTACGCGTCGGCGCCTATCAAAGTTATGTCGCATTCTAGCGATAGAATTCCCATTCATCTTGTCTCTTGTCTCTTCGTCTCTGGTACTACACAAATCACTACACAAATACACCCACATTAAGATTCCACAATCCAAATGATTTCTATTGTTGATAAACCAAGAAACAGCTCACCACGCTTGTGTACGTACATAGCAACCTGGCCTATGCGCGCCAAAAAAAAGTCGTACACCTTGTAGCTTTGTAAATGGTTCTTTTATAACCTATTCTGTGTCATTCTGACATTAATCATAGGTATGAAACATGCACTAATTGTCAAGTTGACAAGCCAGAATTACATGATGACAAACTTAGCTGTACGACTTTTTTTGCGCGGATAGTACATCATTGTCACGCTGAGCGAGGCTGGAGTGGTGGAGGAGACCGATATGTTCCCGGCGGAGATGATTTGTCCAGCTCATTGTCACAGAATAGGGAAACGCTTCGCTAAGCAGAAGTCGCAACTGAAATGTGATTGGACCATCTGGACATATGAAGTGGACGTGGACAAAGAAAAAACGGATTGTGAGGTTATATTTGGTTATATTATTGTATCACTTGTTGTTATAAACAATCAGCGTTTTTAACGAGTGTTTTAACGAACGTAAGTATGTCGACGATGGTTAATTATTGCTGTGTGCACAATTGCAGAAATAATAGTAAAGACAAAAAACTGTCTTTTTATTCAATACCAAAGGATGCGATAAGGTAGCTATTCTACCAATATAATAGAAGTTTTAAATAATATAGATTTTGTTTACTGTTTTACCTATGGTTTTAATTACAGACGAACGCAGTTCACCAGTTGCAAAACGACTGTAGTGGACCATTGTCGATAGTTTTCTTAAGAATGCGTTAACTTAGACCATGCGTTATTTGACAAAACATGCTTATTACATCCTTAGGCATATGCTCCTTCAAGATGAGCCGTTATTTCTGAAACACTCTGTATAATGACGAAATAAGTCTTCATAATCGATGGGCTCCGCAAATTCTAATGCTAAATGGACGATACTATTTACGTTAAAATTATCGTCATCTGTAAAAACATTCAAAGTAAAATCCATTTTTGGACTATCAAGTTCTGTCACTAAACGTTATTTTGTAATGTGACGGTCGAAAAATGTGTGTAGGCCGTTCACCAGGCGCCACGTGCAAACAAAACGATTACGTTTGCTAATATAAACAGTTTGTCTGGTGTACGCGACCAGTCTCATTAGAATCGACGGAATTTGTGATATTAAAACCATCAAGCAATGAAGCAACCATCAAACCATAAATAAATTAGTTCCAATTTTCATTTAAAAAGATCCTCCAAAAAATTATAGGTAAGTTTTTTTTAATTTAAAGCAAAACAAACATGTTTTTAAACACTTCGCAAAAAACATGTATTAAACATGAAAAAAACATCAAAAATCATCATTAATCACCAAAAAAATGTTTTAAATAAGGAATAAAACTCGTCTTAAACATATATGTTTAAAACACAATAGTTTAAACGAAATATCTGTTTTAAAACAACAATGATTTAAAACAAAGTGTTTTATACATTTAAAACAACATGTTTAAAACAAAATATTTGCTTTAAAACATGTTTGTAAAACAATATTTTAAAACAAAGTGTTTTATACATTTAAAACAAACTGTTTTAAACATGTTTAAAATGATTTAAAACAAAATATTTGTTTTACAACATGTTTAAAGCAATGTTTTAAAACAAATGTTTTAAAACATAACAACACTGATTAAAACTCCCAAATCCCGACCTTAGCGTAGGGCAGCTGGTTGGTGGGGAGTTATCTAGACTATAAAATAAATGGACAATAAAATAGCCCCAAAATCCCCAAATATAAAAAAATGTACCACCATAAAATGTCCCAGACATTGCATACTCCCAAGCGCCTAAAAATCCCGCATTTTTTGCGGTAAAATCCCTCAATCTGACGTCGCTACTGTATACAATTTTCATCGTAAACAAGCGCCATCTAGGTGCGAAATGCTAAACTAGCGTGGAGCTCAGTAGAGGTCCAGTAAGACTCTACGGTTCCGGTAGATGGCAGTATACGTTATTTTTGTGTTTTATTACAACGACGAGCTAGATCGAATTTAAGATATTTTGTTATCGTTATGAAGTATTTTCGTCCACAATGTTGCAGAGAACAGAATAAAGGACAGTAGATGGCAATTGAAGTTGCAAAAACTCTCGTCTTCGTGACGTTGTTTGGTGACCAAACAAAGTAAACATACCCACATCATTTATTCATACATATTTCTAACAACCACTGCTGTAATTTGTCCTTACCCCTTTCAATTGTAATCTACGTATTATCAAACCCAGCACCAAAGTATAATTTTTATTAATACAATGGCATAAACTACACAATAATACCTGCTTAAGATTGAAATAACTACCAAACTATTTGGAATGATTTATTTGTCATTGAACACATATCTTTATATACACTTATTTCATAGAGAAATTAAAAATGAGCATTCAACATGTTTAAACATAAAATCACTAGAGAGAGACACGTACACACAAAAAATACATAGCATACGTCCGTTCATTGAGACATAAAATAACTTAAAAAAACACAATATACATCGATAAAATTCAACTTAATATCTCCTTACAATCCTAAAGATCATTATACAAACATTATTTATAGCCTTAGCACCTATTGTTAACAAGCAATACATTTATTTATTCGAGAGAATTCAACATAAGCAATTGCTTTAAAACTTTTGTCTGTGAGGTCTCACGTATCTCTCCAGCCAAAAACATCTCATCAACCACGGTGTACACTTTATAAAAATTAAACACCAAATCCAACTCGCAGACGTTATGGAAGTACTCATTCAAAACTTCAACGAAATTATGTATCGCTTCCAAATAACACAAGTTATTATCGTTAACATCCACACAAATACAAAAATATAAGCCAGCGTATCTACGATACACAATTTTGAAGTTCCTAAACTAAAAACAAACGGTTAGAGATTATTTATTCGATCGTTTAAGTACCAACCTCGACAAAATTCGTATGTTTAGCATCGCGAACAGTCACTACGGCATGAACCTCCTCTATTAATTTTTGCTTCTCGTCATCATCGAAATTCATGTACCACTTGGCCAAACGAGTCTTACCCGCTCGGTTCTGTATTAAAATGAAACGAATCTGCAAAGAAAATAAGCGGTTAGCAAAAGTGGGTGGTACTACATAACCTATAAAAAGATATAGTTTTGGGGCGTTTTAGATTAGTTTGCAGGGCATTTATGTACGGCTCTAATTGTCAATGAAATAATATAATGATACAAAATAGATTTAAATACGTACCATATTCGATAATGTATTGTATAATCTAAAATTTGTTGAAGATTTTGCTAACTTTACTGACAAATGACAGTTGTCAAAGCTAGGATTATTGATTTGGCGAACCTATAGAAACTAAATTCCCACAGCTGATTACATACTATGATTTCTATTCGTCGTTCTATTCCATTTCCAATATTTCATTATGCAGTCTTAACTATTTATTCAAAAATAACTCATCAATAGAAAAATAAATTTGTATGTTAGTTTTTACACGGTAAACTTGCGTCTTGTATTTAACACAACTAGGGTTGGTACCTTCGTAGCAACCAAAATCTGTAACCAAAAATCCGAATGAAAACAAACTACAAGTCGTGTTGCCGTATATTTTTGAGGAAAACACCGACAACAACCGACAACTAGAAGACATGTCTGAGCGTAAAGGTGATTATTAAACAAATTTACCCAATTTTTCTTTATTGTCTAAAATTTTTTGTTTGTTTTTAGGTGGTAAACGTCCACAATACAGTAAGAAACGTGTTGTGGGTGAGCAAGCTAAAGAAGTACTCGAAAGCATACAGGATGATTCCGTAATAATGAAGATGTTCCGCCAGTATGCATCGGAATTAGACACAAAGCACGATAGATATGAACGTATTGTAAAGATAAGTCGTGATATTACTATCGAGAGCAAGAGAATAATTTTTCTTCTTCACAATACAGGCACTGAAATGTACATTTGTTCTACGTTTGTTTTTGTTAGTATGTTTTTATTACTCTTTTTATTACAGAGAAAACAAAAGAGAGCAGATTTTTTCTGAAGCTGATATTCGATTGGTTCAATTATTAGAAAAATTCAAAGCTATTGCTCTGGAATTGGAAGATTTGGATCAATATTTATATTTGAGGGCTTATGCTAGTGGTCTCGAGGAGTATATAGAGGCATTATCGTTCTACGAGTACCAGAAAAACGGGACGATATCTAACGTTTCTGATGTAGCGTCAAAATTTGTTTTTCAAGTTACCAAAATGGAAGAATCTTTAGAAATGCACGAGATTACTCTCTTATGTCCAGCAGTTGAGATTCTACTTGGAATTGGTGATTTCACTGGGGAATTGATGCGAAAATGCATCAATAATCTCGGATCGGGTAACATTGATAGTTGCTTCAAGTTATGTGCGTTTGTCAGGGATATTTACATAGGATTTTTGGGTATAAATTTGACAAATTATGTGGTGTCTGTTATTTTTATTTATTTTATTTTCTTATAGGATTGAATTGGGTGGGGCACAACCCTATTACCAGAAAGTTCCATACTTTACGAGACAGCCTTTCAAAAATGGAGCTGGTTTGTTATAATATAAAAGTACGTGGTAGTGAAGTACCCAAGCATATGTTGGTTGCTGCTGTAACTTCACCCCATGATCTTGACATGGACGAGGGTTACTATTAAAAATTTAAAAAAAGAATAAATGCTGAACAAATTTTTATTTCTAAGTTGAAAGGTTTTTCTGTTTCGTTTGTGAAATTAAGGAATATTTTGTTATATACTTTACATTGATCGATGATGGATTATTTTTGCAAATACACATAATTCATATAGGTGATGTTGTGTTTATATGTAACTGTAGTTGTAAGTAAACTTACTTATTCTTTAGGTTGTTAATTCCAATTGGATTGATACAATGTATAGTTTATGTCCCTAATATGTGCTCATCAAATACATATACTATTTTATTAACCATGAACCTAACTGAAGAGCTTCATCAATAAAATATTGCCTATAAAATAGTTCTCTGTAGCTTTTTCTCAAGGATGATGTAGACTGCAGGTATTTAGATAAGGTAGGTATTTTGAACTAGATACCTATATTTAGAATAATAATTTTAGATTTACTATACGGAACTCATAGCTCCTTTATAATTACAGTAGAGCCTCGATAATCCGTACTAATTGGGACTGAAGGTGATTCGGGTTATCAAATTGTTCGGATTATCAAATATTGCAGCTAAATAGTAGAAAACGAGTATTGGATACAAGATATAAAACAAAAGCAACATATTTCTGTAAACAGGAATCGACAAAAATGGCTTTTTACTCGGTTGCTGTGTGATTTATTTTTTATTTGTTTTTTGGGCCCTCGGATTAGCGAACGTTCAGATTACCGGAATTCGGATTATCCACGCTCTACTGTAATAAATTAGTTCAGCGCAATTTTTCCAATTCAAATGGTTTTTCTTTGTGGCGCCATCTATTGGATAATTTTTGATTGATCATTAGTCCGAAAGTTTCACTTGTCTTTGATAGATGGCACAACTAAGTCAAAGAAACAGCACAACACAACTGCGAAGTTTTATTTGGACGTTTAAAATTAAACAATGCAATACATACGTTAGCATCGATACCACAACTGCAAACAAAATTATAGAGACCTATGATCGAAATTGAGAGGGAACAACTTTTTGTAATTATGTATCTCGAGAACTAGGTTTTTGCCGGATTATGACCATCAAAGTTATAGTTCGTCAAATTTTATATAGCAAGGGCTCTGTTACTTTTCGAGAAAAATAGCTAATAATTAGGCTAATAACTTCGAGCTTTTTTAAATAGGGCTGCCACACCTTTCGAAGCTGATCTTTAGAAATTGACGTGCGCGACAAATGACAACTGATTCGGATAGGATGTTTTTCCCAGGAAACCGAATCTGAACACAAAAATAGTGAATTGGGTCTACTTTTCGCGAAAACAGTGATGAAGTTTTATTTGATCCAACATAGGAACTTCTAAAACGTCGAGTTATTGTTTTGCATGTATTCAGGTAGTAAAAAAACATGTTTTTTTTTTGCAAATTTAACACTGTTTTTCGTGAAATCATGAGCCAATTCACTATTTTTGTTTTCAGATTCGGATTTCTGGGAAAAATCTTATTGAAATAAGTTTTCATTTTCCCGAAAACTTTTTATTTGTCTAGCGCAATGTATAAATAAAGGAAGGAGCAGTGCGCTCCGTCCGGTACTGCAATGGTCGCGCGCTCCTGTAAAAAAAGTGGTGTAAAATATTCAAAGTTTATGCCATCTAATTTCTCACTATATGGCCTTAAAGGAGAAGGTTCAAAATTTTATTTGATCCTACATACAAACATCTACATAACGTTATACTGTTCTGCATATGTTCAAAAGTAGCAACAAACGCGCTTCTTTTGCACCTTTAGCACTGTTTTTGCAAAAAAAGAGCCAATTCGCTGTTTGTGTGTCCTGGGAAAAATCCTATCCGAATGAGTTGACCGGCATTTTTTTTTGTTGGCCGGTGTTGTACTTTATGTAACATTAATGTTCTTGTAGCAGAAAACATTGTGTGAAAACAACTACATACTTTGGATTGGTACCCCACATTACCGAATTCAAAGTGTTTTGGACGTGTAATCTCTTTCACGAACTTACGATAGGGTATTTGTACGGGAAAATTCATGCTTTATAGGGTCTTTTGGAATATATGCGGGGTAGTTTTAGATAAATAAAGAGACATGGATGGCCATAGGCCCATAGGGAGGTGAAAATGAGTAGCGAATATACAGGGTCTCCCACGACGAGCTGCCATTAGAAGTATGTATATAGAGAACCAAATGAAATGAGAGATTGAAAATTTGTGGACTTATATTGTTGGACACGGTCGTCTCAACTAAAATATTTTAAGTTTTTAGTTACTTCCGGTTACACCGGAAATGATGTCAAGTTTTATATTTCGAATGGAACACCCTGTATTTTATCGCAATATTGAAATCTTCGTTAAATTTTAGATCAATTCTATGTTACATTCCCATACCTAACATGTGTCATTTTTGAGATATTAATTTTTTTCATTAAAAAATGACATCGGTTACATTGAATTACTTATATTTTCTCGATATCAACTTTGATCTTATAATTTGAACACCCTGTATAACTTTTAGAAGAATTCTAACGATGTGTCGATAATATGTTACCTTCACAACAATTTTGTCGGACAACTTTTTTCCAACGGTCACAGGGGATAAATTATAAGTAATTCAAAGTAACCGTGCAGATGTCATTTTTTAATGAAAAAGATTAATATCTCAAAAATGACACATGTTAGGTATAGGGAATGTAACATAAAATTGATCTAGAATTTAATGAAGATTTCAAAAATGCGATAAAATACACGATGTTCCATTTGAAATATAAAAGTTGATATCCTTTCCGGTGTAACCGGACGTAAGCGAGAACTCAAAATATTTTAGTTGAGACGATCGTGTCCAACAATATAATAAGTCCACAAACTTTCAATATTTCATTTCATCTGGTTCTCCATATACTTCTAATGGCAGCTCGTCGTGGGAAACCCTGTATACAACGTGTACTACGTGCAGTACGTTGTACTTGGCTATTATAAATATTAGTCTGAACTTATATCCAAAGTCACCTCAAAATAACAAAAACATGTTTCAATTGGGAAAGAAACAAACTTATTCGGATTCGTAGGTAATACAATTTTGGCAAATTTTGACTTTATATCTTTATTCAGACTCTTGATTCAGTTTAAAGAAATTGGACAAACATCAATTAAATAACATAATAAAATAACAATTAACAAAAAGGAACATCTTCATGAAGTGATAGTCTAATACAATTTTTTGATATAACCGTAACATTTTCTGTAGGAGTGTCATATCAATTTACAATTGCTTTTCTTTTATAATAAATTATTAACTTTTTGGATTTCTTCGTTATCCTAAACTTTCAATAAGTCTGTTTATTTTGACACTATTCTGTAGACTCGGTGGACTCCAGCAAATGAGGTAAAGTTCACTATTACCTTTATAATGTAGTGAAGGATGAAAGCTGATATAGTAACAGTAATGTTACACTTTCGTTTTCGGATAAAAAAATTATCATAAGGCAGTGTAAAGGTTAAATATGTTAATCTGTTTGGTTCAGTTTAGATTATTTGCTAATACCGATTGTAATATTGATGTGTTCGCATCTTAACGAAATGGCAAAATACACTCCGTTCTTCCTATTGTGTATTTTAGTGTTATCGATCAATGCCGCAGAATCCAAAGAATCGCTTGCATGTGCGATTTCCATGTGTTTAAGGACAACAGCTGAAGATTGCAAAGCTGGAGAAGTATTTGTACCGAGAAATAGAATTGACCGATGCTGTGACCGTTGTGAGAAGACTGTAACGGGGAATACCGGAAACATCACAGAATCGTTTGCATGTTCGATGTCCATGTGTTTAAGGGCAACACCTGAAGACTGCAAAGCTGGAGAAGTATTTGTACCGAGAAACAGAATTGACCGATGCTGTGACACTTGTGAGAAGACTGTAATGGGGAATGCCAAAAACATCACAGAATCGTTTGCATGTTCGATGTCCATGTGTTTAAGGGCAAGACCTGAAGATTGCAAAGCTGGAGAAGTATTTGTACCGAGAAATAGAATTGACCGATGCTGTGACAGTTGTGAGAAGATTGTAATGGGGAATGCCGAAAACATCACAGAATCGTTTGCGTGTTCGATGTCCATGTGTTTAAGGGCAAGACCTGAAGATTGCAAAGCTGGAGAAGTATTTGTACCGAGAAATAGAATTGACCGATGCTGTGACAGTTGTGAGAAGACTGTAGTGGGGAATGCCGAAAACGTCATAGAATCGTTTGCATGTTCGATGTCCTTGTGTTTAAGGACAACCCCAGGAGATTGCAAACCTGGAGAAGTATTTGTACCGAGAAATGGAATTGACCGATGCTGTGACCGTTGTGAGAAGACTTTGGTGGAGAATGCCGAAAACATCACAGAATCGTTTTTATGTGCGATGTCCATGTGTTTAAGAACAACACCAGAAGATTGCAAACCCGGAGAAGTATTCGTACCGAGAAATAGAATTGACCGATGCTGTGACCGTTGTGAGAAGATTTAATATATAACTTACACTTACACTGTTCAATAAATATGCATTTTTTGTGGTGTAAAATAACAATCAATAAAGTAGTTAATCTCGCTTCCAGTATTTACGTTCTCTGGAATCTGTTGCTTTACTGCAAATTAAAATTAAGATGCGTCTTATGATCTACAGTGACATTAATTCCAATAAATACTGTATTTTAAGAATACATGTCTGATTATGATAAATATTAGTCTGAACTTATACATAACCAAACTAAACTCAAATTACAAAAACGTGTTTCAATGGCAAAGCAAACATCCGTGTGTAATTAGAATTATTCATTTTGTATTATGACGTATGAATTAAGCTTTTAGAACCTTACGAACCGAGGAATATTGTTGAGAGCATTCTGATTTGCTTTGCGCTTATCAACCGCCATTGCAGATCAATTAGCACTCATAAATAATCAATTACGTTAGTAATTTATGTCGTGTTGTATATTAATTGTACTTAAATACCTTCAAGCGTCATTGTCAGATATACAATATATTTAATCAACCATTTTAAAGACGAGCACTATGAACAGTTATAAAAAATGCTCAAGGTTAAAATATTATCGTGTGTATATATAAAAGGAGTTTAATGTGTTTTGTTTGTTCCCATCAGTTTGCTCATTACGAGACAACGGTCGTACAGTGATCGTTTATATTTTATTATTTAAATTATCATTAAACATAATAAACAATGATCAAGTCTGTTTTGTTGCTGGTTTTGTTGGGCATTTTGGTCGCAATTTGCTACGCTAAAGTAGTAAGCGAAACAAGTCCTTGCGCTGCTGTGCTGTGTTTGGATAGACATGTTGAGGATTGCAAGCCAGACGAAATATTCTTCGAAGCTAATGGACAAGATCGCTGCTGCAGCTTTTGCCAACAAATTTAACATATGTAAGTAGTAATACTGTAAAGTAATACTCGTCTTTCGGCAGACGTGGGCACTAGCCGAGTAAAACAAGGATTTTTTTGTACACCTTTGGTTGGGCATAACAAATAATATGCAAATTGTGCCTCGCTAGTTTATTCACGGTCAAAGATGACCAAATTGACTTTTTGTAACAAACGTTATCTTTCTATTGATCGGACGATAATGCGCCTTGTTAGAAAATAAAATCATGTGGACGATTTCATAACAAAAACAATAGCATGCAGATAAATCTTGGCCATTTCCGAGATATGTCATTCAGAAGGACATAAGAAGTGTGTTTTTTTTTAACGGAAATGCATCAAAAATAGCATAGTAAAGGATACTACATAGGTTTGGAGATATCTCATAAAGACAAGACAGGTATATCTAGATTGTCAAGACCGGTACTTATATAAAACATTTTTTACATCTGAAGAACATGTGTTGAAAAACGCAAACTTTATACTACCACGTGCTGATTGTTTGTTTTATCATAAAATATGATAAGAAAAATCTTCTGTATATTTTCACGACTCCAAAGGTGACCCATGTGTACAATCTTTGTTAGAGTCACTCTCGCCAGAACATAGGTAGAGTAGAAAGGTATTGCCAACAGATGAGCAAGATACAGCATGTGACACTATCTTGCCTGTCATTGGTCTGACGACAGTGAAGCTTACATAAGCTTACATAAGACACTTGGTAACCTTCTAATAGGTATTTCTCGAAAATTGTTGAGTTTTAACTGCATCTTATTGTTTTTCTTAACATAAAATATTATGCTCCATCATGTTTTCTAAGACTTGATTGGCGTAAGGGTTTACCCAGCACTTGAATACGTTGTTGCTCTTCCAGACGTATAACTGGAAAATTACAACTCGTACTTAAACTAAGTATATTTGTTTGTGAAGAATTAAAAAATCTAGAAATTTACAATAGAAAGCAAGATAGAGCTAAAATAAATAAAAACCTAATTCGGTCATCATTGTCCATAAAAAACTCGCGACACAGAAACGATACCGATGGGGACTTTTTGTATGTACGTTATTTGTAATGCCAAAGCAATGGTGTATACAATAATCCAATTATAAAAATATTATCAATATTTAAAATGCACTAATATCAGTGGCGGGTCGTGCTCTAGAAATATGGGGGTTGCAGCTTTTATAGGCATTAGTTTTGTAGGACATGTTTTATACAAGAATATCTATACTTTCACACTAAAAAAGTTCTCCTTCTTAATTCTCTAATTTTCGAATCTATTGTTATAATTTATTACTACATATTGCATAATTTAAATTTATAACCTTATAACTAGGTTATATAGTTATATAGTATTAATTAACTTCTGGTCTTACTTTATGGATTAACACCGTTATAGCTCATTTGAAGAGAAAGTCCGTACGTCGACTTTTTGAAGCAGGCAATTTGTCAATAACTTTTTGATTAAAATCGCGTTGCTTTCGATTAGATCTTTTTCTTGAGAAAGCATTCTAAAGGCAGAGCATATTTTTTTGCCAATTTAGTTCCTTAAGACCCAGCTCTACCTCTCTTAAAACGCGTTTGCAAATAAAAGCATTATTTATTGTTCAAAGTTTATGAAATTTTTTATGTAACTTCTTAGATAAATAACGAGTTGGGCTGGATGAAAAAAAATATTTTTTAACGATAAAAATCAATTTTACTTCTACATCTTTGGTTTTTTTCAAATATAAAACATTTAGCCCAACTCCTGATACAAAAATAGATTTTTTATTTAAGTACAATTTTAATCTAAACATTATAATTGCGATAACAAAGCGTAATTGCCAGAAATGTATGTAATTTGCCTATATTACGGGCCCGGTGTAGACAGCAGACGTCAGGAGTTTTAAACACCGCCTATAACTACGCCACGCCTACTGCTATTTTTAGATTAGACTGTTCACAAGTTGACCGTAGCGTATATTGAATCGGGAGAACCGAGTTCTCGCATTTCACATTTATACCCACAGTTTACAAATTTAACACACGATAAAAGTCATATACTGTATGATATTATACTTAGTGTAGTTATACCTGCTAGGCGTTAGGTACATTTGTTTAATAATGGGTAGAAGTCGTGGCAAGATACCTAAACATCCGCATCTGTCCTCTAGACGAATTAGTAAAAGACGACTACGTACCACCTAAGTTAAAATATATGTATAGATAATCTAAAAGAACAATATTATAATTATTTAATTACAAATGAGACAAAGAGACCAGAACAGGACTCAAATGAACGTTTTATTTAAAATGTCGGTTTTATGGACAGGAAGAGACAATTAGCAGTGACGAACTTGGGTCGGCTCTAATGGATATTAGTTCAGCGACTGTATTGGGCAGTATTACAGCGGGAATTGGATACCTATAGCCAATGCCAGAATTTGTTTTCATTCATGAATCTTGCATTCATGGCGCCCAAAACGTTTATAAAATATAGCGAACTTGTAGGTGACAAAATATTTGGAATTTATATAAATGGTTTGGGGAACTTTGGACTATGTACTATGATTTTACTTTATCATAGGTAGTATGTAAAGTATTGTAATCGTGCCAAACAAAATTTTTGAGGTTTTAGCGGAAATGTCTTTTTGGATCCCTTGAACATTTTTGACCCAGGTAAAAAAAAAATTCTGTGTATGTGTGTGTGTTTTTTTTTTGTGGCGACGATTCCGGAGAAACTACTAAGGTATCGGGACGAAACTTCATATTTAGAAATTTCATAACCAAACTTAGAGCTGAAAAGCTTTCTGTTGAAAAGGATCCAAAGGAACTGGAGGTTTAGTATTATAGCATTTTTGAAAGATTTTGCAAATAAGCCGCCATTTCTGGAAATTTGTCGAAATAGTTAAATAATAAATTAAAGTGCCTACAGGAAATTCTGAACAATTTATGACTATGGCATTTTTTGGTAAAATGAATAGTTTAGCTGCATGAGCAAATTCTATTTTATCGAGATCGCTGCATTAAAACTAGTTAGCCAGGATTTGTCAGATATTGTGATTCTAATGACAGTAGGTAGCGTCAAACGCTGATGTTTTGACAATACCTACTGTCAATATAATCAAAATATCCGTCTAGTTCCAGTAGTTTTATTTTAAAGCAGACATTGCCGATCTCGATCAAATAGAATCTCATGCAGCTAAACTATTAATTTTATATATGGTATGATAAAGTAATGTGCCTGAACGCATCAGATTATTTTTTTTTATTTTTGTCTTCGTGTGTCACTGCCGTGCGTTCGTTCGATATCCAGCATGTTTATAGATGTATTGGGTCCTCATTGGTCGATTTTAATTAATTCCTTTCTAAATTGAAGTCCATAATTCACCGATGAGTTATCATGAGTTAATACATTTTTGTCAATTTACTATACTGTATGTATGTCACCCTGTTAAAAAGATTAAATATTATAATAGCAAGCGCGCTCTCTCTAAATTAAATCAATATATTTTCTTTTACCGCCTGGCGGCCGCCAGCCAGCTGTATGCAGTCCGGGATGCATATATGCCACCGTGATGAGTGAGAACACTAATACATTGTAACTTGAGCGAAAGCGAAAGCGCTGACGCGCGGCGACAAACTGGCTGAGTACTTCCCCTTCGAATGTACTCGTGTCGACTATGCTCCGCCTTTGCCTGCTTCCTCTAAACCCCCCAACTTCCCCTTATCATAAAACTGCGGCCTGGTTGACGTTGGTGGGGGCCAGGCAGACCACTCCCAGCAAAAAAAAACATCGCAACGAAATATTTCGTTTGGAAGTTGCGATGTTTTTAAAACGGAGCCTTAAGAAACTTTTTATAATTTGAGGGTTGATAAGCAGCGTTCTGCTTCAACTGTTGCCATCGGAAATGATATTAAAATGTTTTCAAGTTTATAGTTTCACTAAAACACTAAAACGTATCATAAATACGACATACTAAATATATTTCCTTTTAACCTATCAAAAACAATGTTCATAGTCTAATTGAGGTATAATAAAATATCATATCTATAGGCATGTTGGTCCTTGAGTAGTTGGAACTTAACCGTATACAATATAACCACGCACATATATATAAGCCTACATAATATTATATTATGGTTTTTTAATGTTCATTTTAAATTGGCTTCATACTTCTAGAACAAAAGATCTCAAAGAACGCAAAATAAATACTCGCACATATTTCATGTAATACGCAACTTGAAACGACATGATAAGTCACGTGTGGAGTGCAATTGTTTGCGATCTGCTGAACGATAAAGTAGCTGCTACAATGGCTATATTACCGAGTAGTGAAATCAAAACATCACGTTTGGGTATTTTGACAAAACAATACCAAGGCACTATTACTGCCATTTTCTAAACAGGGAACAGAATTTCGTTTGAAGTCAGACGAATTTAATACGCGTCTCTTACTTTTGCACATAAATCCATAACTGTTTCCATAAGTTTCCATAAACAGTTATTCTAAGGATACAAGTTGTAAACATATCGTATGTCATTTCATTGCCGTCATCGAGATATACAAAAAAATGATAAACTCTTTAAACTTTTCAAAAGTGAATCAAAACTTGTCCTTCCGAAATGAGGTTGCAAAATGTATACAGTGAGCGCGTAAAGTATGGAAAGAACACAAAATCTCTGAAACCGCTGGTTATTTGAAAAATCCTGGGGCACGTCGATCTCTAATTATAAAAATACACAGATTTACATTAAATTAAATTTCCTTCAACTGTTTTCGAGTTATGACGTCATCCACACTTTTCAAATGGCAACCCCATATTGTTTGTATTGATATTGATAGATCTGTTAATTGTCTTAATGGTAATTTACAAAATGTATGGCCTTGCAACATTTTCGAGAAAAAGACCGTTGAACATTAGGGTACTATCGATAACTTTTGTGTGATTATGAAAAGCGACTAGGCGTTTCCGATTGATTTGTTTGCGCTGAATACGAATCTGAGCTTGAAAGTTGCATATCACGTCAGGTTAGTGTGTTTTTTGTTGTTTCTTTTATGGAGGCGTCCGCACACCACTTAGAGAATCGCTATAAATACTTCGAAAACATTTGTGAACAATATTTCAAGATTTCAGGTTAAAGTGAAAAGATTAAGGTTTACTATGAGACCATTTTGAGATGTCTAGGACTATGGGTTCAACTGGTATAAATTTCAAAAAATTACCAAAAACGTTTGTTTAGATTTTTTTCTTACTTTACGCGCTCACTGTATAGTGTATATTGACATCACTGAAAAATGAGTGGTGGAAAGTACTGCCCGCCACTAAACTTGCCATGTCTAAACCAAAATACTTGCCATCAAGTGAAAAGGTTACTGTATTTTTGTTTCGATAGGGCAAGAACATCATCTGATCAAGTTCAGATTTTTACTCCGTTTTATTGATGTTAACATGCATATTTTACCATGTTGTATGTATCGATTCGACAACTTTTGTGTGTAGCTTTAGTGACGAATAGGACATATTATAATATTATAATAGGACATATCAAACCAATGTATGAACCCATATAGGTACAACTATTTCTTTCTTATATTGATCATTTTGTTTATCATTGAGTTAATATAATAGATCAGTACATGTTCTATCGCGTCACATGCCAATCTACTATCTTGATTAAGAAAACTAGGTTACTCCTCATTAAAAGCCAAAAAATGCGGTGATGTAACAACAATCATTACATAGATAAACCGGAAACGTCCAATCAAACTATATTCTCACAATTAACCATATTTACGCCAACACTTTATCTATTCAATTCTATTACGCAACACTTCTACGTTATTCACATAAGATAACAAGAGTTAAACAGTCAGTAACAATTTAACATCAAATGTTAAACAACTCGAGACGAGTCGCAATTATGGAAATTACATCAACACAATATATTTGGCTTAATTCGCGCTTGTAATCAGGTCGATCTTTTGTGTTGGGTCACTTGATGTGGAGGAAGGGCACGCCGAAAATATAAATAATGTTAGTTGTCTGGTCAGTTGTTTAGTCGTTATTTGCCATCATGGAGATGCCGAAGATTGCTCTTCTGTTAGTTCTGATTGTATGTGCAGTTTACTCTCAGGATACAGAAAGTTCTGAAGAGGAATGTGAACCAGGGACGTGCGATAGAGTGAGGTGTTATGATGTTACACCTGAAGCGTGCGATCCTGATAGTGAGGTCTTCGTTAAGGCTGGTGAAGGATGCCTCTGTTGTAATAATTGCGTTCCTATAGAGAAGGTACAATATAGTAACTCAGTTTTGATTATCGCAAACGACCAGTGTGTAGGTCAACGCGGCCTGGATTGCTGTAGCTCTATTTGAAATCAGCGGCTACAAAAATGTCGTTTACTTCAAATATTTTGCGGATACCATGACACCAAATAGATCTACAGCATCCCGTTGTGTTGCTGGCGTTGATGTAATTTTCGTGGGTTTCCATGTTTTGCTGCTTTTTTTTTGTTATATAATTTTGATCGGATTAAATTGATCAACATAGAAATAGAATTTGATCTCATTTCAATATCAATTATATGTTGGCCAAATATCTTATCCATTTTGTTTGGCTAAATTTTGTTCGAGTACAGTATTTATATTAAACTCATTTTCTGAAAGCTTTTTACATATGTCATCATCGACATTTTGTATAGTTATGCTAGTTTACAGCAAAACGTTCGTAGAAAATAAAAATCTGATGTGTTACTTTATTATACTATATAGAAAATTAATAGTTTAGTTGCATTAGATTCTATTTGATCGAGATCGGGCGTGTTTTCATTAAAATAAAACTAGTTAGCCAGGATTTTACAGATATTTTGATTCTATTGACAGTAGGTATTGTCAAAACATCAGCGTTTGACACTACCTACTGTCTATATGTAATACTTCAAATTCAACTTACCTCATCACGAAAATTCCGACCAAATTTAAATGACATCAACGGCAGGTATCATATTGTAAAATGTCACTAAAGTTACTATAAACTCACCAGAAAAATAAACGTTGCCCAGACGACTTAATTTGTAAGTATGTGTTTTGCAGTGACACATGTCATTCTACGAAAATGACATTAATTGGCTACTAAAATTAAAGTGTGACTTTATATTTAAATGGATGTGGTGCAATTGGGGATTAGGGTTTTGTTCGCAGGTTTTGTTTAACCCTTTTTCTAAAACATAGATGTATTTTTAAAATCAATAATAAATATGTATTACAACAATAACCCGTGCGAAAAACAGTACACATTAATGAAAACGTATGGAAAACTGTACATTTACGGAGGCAACCATCATGAGCATTTTTAGCACTAGTCTATATATTGGCACGGTATTCTATTATTGGCACTAGTCATTTGAAAACATCCAACAATGTCAGTTTGACATAATAAGCATTTATTAATCGAACTAATCTTCGCATTTTCTTAAGTTTAATATATTTTCAATATGCTTGTAGAAAAGAAAGTGATATGCAGTGGTATGATAGCGTTCAAAGCTATTTTATTTTGTTCGTGGGTTTGTGCCACTCAACTACGTGATCCAAACACACCATACAAAAAAAATCTTTAATTTTCAACACTATATCATAAATACGACATGCTATATATGTTTACTTTTAATGTATCAAAAATAATATTGATATATAAGCTATAATAAAATATCATATCTATAGGCACGTGTGTCCTTGATTAGTTGGGACTTCTTAAAATAAACATAGAAGACAGTACTAACACATGTTTATTGGTTAATCTGCATAACATGAATGAATACATCATACACATACATATTGCCATAGAATAACGAGAAGCGTAAATTCGTATCAGCACCTTTGATCTTGACGGCACAAATCTTTCTGACCTCCAATAGTACAGGGAGATAGTATTTTAGTGAGTTTACGCGTCTATACCTCACTGAACGAAAAAGGCATTGTGCGAGTAACCACGCCTCAAAATTTCTCCTACTAACACCGAGAATGTAAGCAAACGTTTTCACGTGCGGCTGTCATGGTTAGTTTTGGTTACTTTTTCAAGCATTATGTGAAGGTGTAAGTATCGCAAAATTATACTCGCACATATTTCATGTAATACGCAACTAGAAACGACATGATAAGTCACGTGACGAGTGCTATTACTTGCGATCTGCTGAACAATAATGTATGTAATGTATGTTATGTTTGTTATTTTATTATTACAACTTAAACTTATGTATTTTACTATAGTATCATGTCCAGAATACCGGGGAAAAAAATTTCACAATCCATTATTTGCATGTTTGTTGATTGATTTATTTGTTGTCTTTTAACATATTCTCATTATATCAGTAGCTATATTTTGCAATTTTATTTCGACTAATTTTTATGTAACTATATACCTAGTTATATATTTTAAATTTTTATTTTTGTTTTTTGTTTTTTAATCATATTGTTTTTTAATCATATTGACTGAGCGAATTTATATTATTTAATTTATGTACTTGCAGTTTGGTCTGAAGATGGGGGTACCCCGAAACTAGTCACCAAAAACTTTATAAAAAATTATATTAGTGAACAAAAACGTTTTTGTTTTCCTACATCCACACAATAATGTAGCAATAATGTACATGGCTATCCATAAGTATTTCCATAAGTTATTCTAAGCATAAAAGTTGTAAACATAAGTCATTTCATTGCCGTCATCAAGATATACAAATAAAGCATTAAATTCTTTAAACTTTTCAAAAGTGAATCAAAAGTTGTCCTTCCGAAATGAGGTGGCAAAATGTATATATTGATATCAATAAAAATATTGATATCAATAAAAAGGGGTAGTTTAGTGGTGGAAAGTACTGCCCGCCAAGTGTAAACCATAAGAAAATACTTGCCATCAAGTGGAAAATTTGCTTTCCTTTTGCTCATACATGGCTAGTTTAGTGGCGGACAGAACTTCCCGTCACTAAACTTTCTCTGTCTAAACGGTGCTTAAAAGACGATTTTTTGATTGATTATAGGGGACAGATGTTATTATCTGATCAAGTTAGTAATCTTACAGTTTCTCATTGATGTTTAAATGTATATATGTATTTCTATCTAGTATGTATAGATTCCATATTTTTAAATTTAGACCATATTTTTAAATTTAAAGATGTAGATGTTGAACAAACTCCGGGCAGGCCAGATGGTTTGTTTTAAGGAATGAGTACAAACACAGGTTTAATACTGATTTTATTAAGAAATTATTTGGGTTTATATACAAAAAGTGTCCTAAAAACTATTACAGCGGTGCTAAACATTAATGAATTTTATTGATGTAAGACTGAAATAAACACAACGAATTATGTTGGGCGGCACTGGTTTCAAATTGCACATTGAACGCTGGTTCTGCAGAGTTGCAATTCTTCAATCGGTACTAGGTGCTACCTGGATTATTGGCAATGCAATTACGAATTTTGCTACGTTTTGTTTTGATGAATTGGAAGTGGCGAAATATTACATACATAAGCGACTTCACAATTGTAATGGAAAGTTACCAACATTTGTATTTTATTTAGGAATTTGGGAAGATATTTTTGTTAGCACCGGATAAAAAAGAAAAAAATTGTTTAATGTAATTAAACAAATTGCCCCGCCGGAATAACTATCTCTAAGGTCAAGTAACCACTTAAAACCGATTAATATGGTAATATTAAGCAACACAATTGGGTCTCTTGTATCGGCACTCTCAGTTCAGCACTGCACAGTTTGGACTTCTGTATACAATGGTTGGAGTGACCTGACATCTTCTTCACTGTTATGGTGTTGACGCTGTGGTTGTACCAGATGGTGTACTGAAGATGGCTCCACATCGGTGAGTAAGGATCGTCTTTGGCGTGGTACTGGTTTCATTAGGATGGCCTGGTCCTGGGTGGCCAATGGATTTGGTTTATTAAATCTTCTTTTTAATGAACGCACTACAACCCACAGGGTGACACATAGGGCTAGTATTGTAGTGGTGGTGACAGTACTGGCCATCACGCCATGATGACGCACATTATGCCACAATACGTTCGAGATTTCTTGATGGATGGCGTCTTCATCCATCTTTAGTTCTCTTAAGTCATCGGAGACGGATAATACTGGTTCCTCTTGAATTGGTGGTGATCGATGCTTCTGGGCTGCTAGGAGAGTAAAATTTCCTGGTAATACCACTGCTTTGTTGTAGCTGCCAAGTATCGTAAGACTGTCGTCCTTCTTTGGGGTGAGAATGTTCTGTTTTGTTTTGATGATGCAGTCTTGTGACAGTTGAATGATTCCGGTCTTTCTCAGTTCGACATCTTCTCTCACGCCATTGCAGGTAACTGCGATCCGTTGTGGAGTTACGGAGATAAAAAGCCATGTATTGATCATGTACAGTTGTTTCAATGTTGCCTGGTTCCAGATTTTGTTGGGGTGTTTTCCACTTGTAGCGCTGCTGGAGGTTACTTAGATATTCCGATGACCATTTTTGCCAGAAGTCTTTTTTCATTTTTTGCAGAAGCCTCCATCGGGATGATAGATTTGTGTTGATGTTTGTTGTTATGGGATCTGAAGACGATAGAAGAGGCCTCCCAATCAGGAAATGACCGGGTGTTAAGATGAGGGGGTCTTTGCCATCAGTACCCAATGTACATAAGGGTCTTGAATTGAGACATGCTTCTATCTGGTGTAGTAATGTTGTTACTTCTTCATAGGTTAAAGTGGCGTCTCCAACCACTCGTTTAAAGTGGTACTTCATCGATTTCACTCCTGCCTCCCATATTCCTCCGAAGTGGGGAGCTGCCGGCGGGATGAAATACCACTGGGTGCCTTGGGTCGCCACATTATCTTGGACTGCTGGAGATTTTGTTAACTGTGATACTTCTTTTTCCAGAATCTTGCTTGCTACAACGAACGTTGTACCATTGTCGCTAAACATGTACGAACATTGTCCTCTCCTTGCGGTGAATCTTCTAAACGCTGCAAGGAATGCGTCCGTGGTCATATCCGTGACGGCTTCTAGATGTATAGCTTTTGTCGCGAGGCACACGAAAACTGCTATGTACCCTTTGTATGACTTGTACCCTCTGCCTTTTGTCGTTCTTAGTTGGATTGGGCCAGCATAGTCTACACCTGTATGTGAGAAGGGCGGTGATGCTGTTACCCTTTCTGCCGGAAGATCTCCCATCAATTGTTGCTTAGTAACTGCTTTGAATCGAATACACGTAGTGCATTTTCGTAACCAACATTGTACATTTCTTTTTCCATATACAATCCAATAGTTCATTCTGGTATGGGCCAGGGTTGATTGAATTCCTCCGTGCAGAGTCTTGTGGTGAGAGTCTTGAATAACCAAATTTGTCAGATGATGGTCAGGTGGCAAAATGATTGGATGTTTTGTGTTGTAAGGCAGAGCTGAATTCTTCAGCCTTCCCCCGACGCGCAGTAGTCCTTTTTCATCAATAAATGGATTCAGACTTGCTAGTTTATTATTACCATTGAGATGATTGTGCTTTTTTAATTCCAGAAGTTCTGTTTTAAACTCTTCGCTTTGAACTGCTTGAATCAATTGTACCAACGTTAAGTTCATTTCACTGACAGTAAGAAACCCCATCTCTCGTTCGACTTTTCTTGCTGCAGCTAGGAATCTTTTGCAGTATGTCGTTACTCTCACCAGTCTTGTTAAGGATGAAAATTCTTCAATGTGGTAATTTCGACGCGTGGTAACTGTGGCCTGGTGACACGCTTTTTTGTTCTTCTTTTGTTTCAGGTAACTTTTCTTGCTTCGGCCATATAGCAGCATGTACGAGCCAGGATGGACCTTTCCACCACATGGAGTGAGTGCCAATTTTTTCAGGATCAATACCCCGTGATATTATATCGGCTGGGTTATCCTTGGTATCCACGTGGTACCAGAATTTACTGGGAAGCATACTGTTTATTTCTGCAACTCGATTTGCGACGAATGTTTTCCACCGCGACACTTCGCCTTTGATCCATGATAATGCTATCATTGAATCTGTCCATGCGTATACCGGCACGTGTTCCCACTCCAATGCTTTGACTGAACGTTTAATCAATTTTGCCAGCAGCACAGCAGCACACAGCTCTAATCTTGGTAATGTGGCCTTGGTTCTGGCAGGTGCTACCTTTGATTTTGCGATCAGAATGGTTGATTGGAATTTACTTTGACTATCCGTCGTTCTGACGTAGATCACAGCGCCATAAGCCGTTTCAGAGGCATCGCAAAAGCCGTGCAGTTCTATGTTTGATGTAGTCGTGGTATGAACCCATCTTGGCATGGAAATGTTTTCTAAGTTTTTTAGTTTGGATTGGAACTCATTCCATTTCTTCTGAATGACATCGGGGGGTGGTTGATCCCATTCCAAATTGTGTAGCCATAACTCTTGAATTAACGTTTTGGCATTGATGACAACTGGCGCTAACCATCCTAATGGATCAAATAGTTTGGCTACTTCTGATAAGATCGTTCTCTTCGTTATTGGTCTATCGACTGATATATCTACCTTGAAACGAAAATGATCTGTATGCGGCGCCCAGTATACTCCAAGCGATTTCTTTAACCCATCCTCTGATATTTCCAGTGCTGTTTGATCTTTCAATTCTTCAGGGAGGTTTTCTATTACTGTTTCGGAATTGCTGGACCATTTTCTCAATGAGAACCCACCAGCTTGAAGCATGTTTATTAGTTCGTGCTGAAGACTGGTAGCTTCTTCTTCTGTGTCGGTTCCAGATAAGATGTCATCCACATAAAAGTCTTTAAGAGCAACTTTGGACGCCGTTGGAAAATTGTCTTCTTCGTCTTTGGCAAGTTTTTGCAACGTTTTTATTGCTAGGTATGGCGCGCATGCTGTACCGTATGTTACTGTTTTTAGTCGAAATTCTTCTATTGGCTTGGTTGGATCAAATCTCCATAGAATTCGTTGATAATCTTGATCTTATGGGTTGGTGCGAATCTGCCGATACATCTTCTCTATATCAGCAGTGAATACTATGCGATGTTTCCTCCATCGTAGCAGGATGTCAGCCAGATCTTGTTGTAATCGTGGACCCGTATGCATTAGTTCGTTCAAGCTCTTTCCATTTGAGGTTTTACATGATGCATCAAACACCACGCGTAGTTTTGTTGTTGAGCTTGATGGTCGGATGACTGCTTGGTGAGGGATGTAATATTTGCCATTGCCCTGGCCGGATGTTACTTTCTCCATGTGACCCAGGTTAATGTATTCCGCCATAAAGTTGCTGTACTGTTGTGCAAGTTCGCCATCTTTGGAGAGACGCTTCTCTAATTGTAGTAATCTTGCGGCGGCCCGATTTTTTGAGTTGCCTAGGTCAGTATCAGCTTTGAACGGAATGTTTACTATGTATCTGCCGTCCCTGTCTCGTTTTACCGTGCGTTCGTATTCTTCTTCACATCCGATGTCTTCTTGACTTAATGGTTTATTTGCCGTAACTTCTTCCATTTCCCAGAACTTAGTTAATTGTTTATCTTCATCTACTCTGCTGACCAGACTTGTCACTTGAATGTCGGCTTGAGATGGTTGCTTCACGCTGCCTGACAAAATCCAGCCCAGCTCGGTCTTCTGTCCAAGAATACCGTCTTCTGACTTTTCTAGACCGTCCAGTATGATCTTCCCGTACTCCTCGGCACCGATGATTGCGTCAATTGGTCCAGGAATATCAAAGGTAGGATCAGCAAGGAGCTTGTTTTCAAAGGATTTTGACACGCTGATGTGAAGGTCGTTGTTAGGAAGGGGTTGAGTAACTTTTGAGAGGATGAGAAACAGGGAGAATTTGCTTGGAAAGCGAGGTTGTACTTGCACATCAATTTTTGATTTTGATATTTTTGGGTCATCGCCACCTAGTCCGGATACCTCTGCATGTATACGTTGTTTTGGGAGTCCTAGCATTTGAGCTGCATGTTCTGTTATGAAACAGGCTTGGGATCCTGGATCGATCAGCACACGAAGATATTCTCCTTCACCAGATACCTTCTTGGTTTTAACTAGTGCTGTTGCTAGTAGTACTGTTCCTTCCTGGGTACCAACGTGAGTGGATAGTTTTGCTGTTGGCGACCATGTTTTCTTTATTGGGATGTGTTGTCCAGACTTTAAAGGTGTAAATTCATTCTGGACGTCACGATAGTGCAGTAGGCTATGGTGTGGGTTGTTGCAGATGGCACATTTGATGGTACTCCAGCATTTCCTGGTATTATCGTGATTCATGCAAGTTTGGCATAGATTGCTGCTTTTTACGAAATCCATTCTCTGATCCACTGATAGCGTTTTGAACTTCGGGCAACTGTGAATGAAGTGGTCTTCTTGGCAATATTTGCAGATTATTATTCTGTCTTGATATTTTTTATTTTGGTACGGCGTCACCTTCTTCTTAGACTCCCCCATTGCTTCAAGTGATTGGAACCGTTTCTTCAAGAATCGAACTAGATCCGCGTATTCCTGGATATCATTTGGGTTCTCGAGAGATTGCTCGTATAATTTATTTGTCTCTGGATCCCATTTTCTCACCAGAATGCGGATGATTAGTGGACCCCAGGTGTTGGTCGGTACCTTCAAGTTATTGATAGCTTGTAGGCATTCACACGTTGTGTCGTGCAATTGTTTAATTTTTTCCAACGATTCATGTTGGAAGGGTGGGATGTCCAGAATCCTGTCCAGGAGTTTTGACAGGATTAGTCGGTTGTTTTGGTACCGATTTTGTAAGATGTCCCATGCCGTCAAGTAGTTGGCATCTGATATCGCCAGATGCTGTATGATGCGACTTGCTTCTCCCTCCAGGTTGGTTTTTAGGTACTGCATTTTCTCTGCATTTGTCAATGACGTGTTAAGATGAACGATTTCGTTGAATAGATCCTGGAAGGTGGGCCAGTTGTCGTAGGATCCATTAAAACTTGGAATTTTAATTTGTGGTAGCCTAATGGTGTTGCTCGGTGTGGGGTTGTTAGGTACGTCCTTGTGGATTGCTTCGTCCAATTTTTCCATGACCTCATCGTACAGGTCGACACATTTCTTGTACACCTCGTCTGAAAAGTATTCGTCGTCGTGTTGATCTTCATGTATTAGAATCTCTTCGTTCAATTCGCCTATTGCATCGAATTGCTTATATAACCGTTGTTTGAGGTTTTCATATCTTGATTTGCTTTTATTTTGTAGTAATTCAGCCTTCGTTTGACCGATTACTTCCTTTATTTGTTTGATTTTTATATCTTGCTTCTTCATTCGGTACGCCTGTTGGCTGTCTTGTTGGTTCGACTTCTCTTCTTCTGTCGGCGTTTCTTGCTTAGGGCATTCGTTCAAATATTTTTGCGTTTCTTGAACTTGCCTTTTAAGCTGTTCAAAGTAGTTTTGGACGAAGTATGGGTGTGTTGCATCTTTAATTTCCATGAGCTTCTCATGATTGGCTTTCACTTTCTCCCAATATTCGTCCAGTTTCTTCTGGTGGCTTTGGATGTACTGCTTTGTCTTCCTTGACTGAGAATCCTTCGCCATGTTTCTTGATAATTTTTTAATTTCTTGTCCCAGTTCATCCTGCATGCGGGCGTATTGATCTAGTTCTTCGGACATGTTGATCTCCTTTTCTTGAACTGCTTTTTGGACGCGAACGAACTGTTGCCGACGCGATCCGAATTACGTAATTACGACTGATGCGCACTCACGCCGTTGATTTGTGTCCTGCCGACTGTGCGTAGGGACTTTCCGCGCGCGTTTTCTAAACTGTGTTTGTTAGGTATGGTTTAGTAAGCTAGGTTAAATTGGGTAAATTTCGTAGCCTTGGACCATAGCATAAAAAAGGAGCACTACTGAGAGACCAGACTCAATCTCCCCAACGCCTAAGGTGTCTTACTGGCGTAGTGCAGGTAAATGTAGGTATGATGGAATAGGAACACTACTGGAGACCAGACTCAATCTCCAAATGCCTAAGGTGTCTTACTGGCGTAGTGCAGGTAAATGTAGGTATGATGGAATAGGAACACTACTGGAGACCAGACTCAATCTCCAAATGCCTAAGGTGTCTTACTGGCGTAGTGTGGGTAAGGGGGCTCGACGGACCATGAACAAACTCCGGGCAGGCCAGATGGTTTGTTTTAAGGAATGAGTACAAACACAGGTTTAATACTGATTTTATTAAGAAATTATTTGGGTTTATATACAAAAAGTGTCCTAAAAACTATTACAGCGGTGCTAAACATTAATGAATTTTATTGATGTAAGACTGAAATAAACACAACGAATTATGTTGGGCGGCACTGGTTTCAAATTGCACATTGAACGCTGGTTCTGCAGAGTTGCAATTCTTCAATCGATACTAGGTGCTACCTGGATTATTGGCAATGCAATTACGAATTTTGCTACGTTTTGTTTTGATGAATTGGAAGTGGCGAAATATTACATACATAAGCGACTTCACAATTGTAATGGAAAGTTACCAACATTTGTATTTTATTTAGGAATTTGGGAAGATATTTTTGTTAGCACCGGATAAAAAAGAAAAAAATTGTTTAATGTAATTAAACAATGTAGTATTTAAAAAAAATGGGGTTATGTGTACCCAAAATGAGTTTGTTGGTTATTTTTAGCAGAACCTACCTACCGAAAATAACGGAACGCAATAGGTGTTTCCTGTACGAACTGAAAGGGGTACGTTTTTGCTCAGCCTCTACAAAGTCACAATTAATTTTATATACGTTTTCAACGGCAAATTTTAGGAGCTATAATTTTTGTACAATAATAACCGAAAAGTTGTCATTTTTTATAGATAAACATAAATTATTTTAGTGCCCTCTTGGGTTTTTGGGGTTTAAGGGGGATTTTCTCATGGATAGTCACATATATTGAGTTGATAAGACTACGTTAGGCATTATTCGGCGACCGTCAGGCACTCATTCGCTTAAACACATTCTAAAATATTAAATTTGTTCGCTTGTGATATCAATAGATTAGAATTAATTTTATTCCAAAACTTATATATTTAAATTTCATATTCAACTGAACTAATTACAATATACATATTTTCCGTGGTATTATTAGTAGTTCTTGGTTTCTTCCAGTTCAAAATTAATGTTTGGGTAAACATAATGTTGTTTTCAAATAGATAGTAACCTTATGGTATCGTCGATATTGATTGACCCCAGTTGAACCAAAATTGTGAATACAAATGCGCAATAATTATTTTATATTATATTATAATTACCATTCTAGCTTCATACTAATTTGTTTTATTTATTTTTCAGTATCACAGTTCATTAGGCAGCAATGCGAAGAGGAAGCACTGGTAGTAACTGCCATTTGTCTAATTTACATATTATGTGAATCAAATCAATTGTAATAATTTAAGTTTAATAAAATACATATTGTATTACTGTTGGTATTCTTCACATCAATAAGGAATATTCATCATCAGAACCAGAAACGAATCATGTAATTAGTAAGTATTTCGCGTTTACGCTTTCTGTTCTATGTCAGGAACAGATACTCCGATTCTACTGAATTTAGTTCAATTATTTTCAATCTATTGTCATCAAAACAGATCCATTTTAAAATTTCTATTGTCTAGTAGTGTACTATACAAGTAATTGATTTACTAAGGTTATTTAAAAACTAAACCCAAAAATAAGTAAATAAAAAAATATATATATTATGTATATTACCATTAATGCAAGAAAATAATTTAGAGTCAAACTGTTGACAAAATAAGAACTCGTGTATTCATCATGCTATTTAGCAACTTTTACATACTTCCAAAGTTATAAAAAATCAATCTAATAACCTTTTACGTCGCAAAATAAAAACAAACATTCTGTTACATAGCCTTTTGGTATTGTAGTTCCGAGTTCTATTTTGTACTAAAGTAAAAGACTATACGTGAACGATGCAACTTTGTAACGCTATTTGGGCAGTACCAACTACCAACATATATGAGCTCACTGCTCAAGTAGAAAAGTATATATGTACTTGATTAGAAATTTGACGCAGTACCTACCTATCATACGAATGAGTCAACATTAAATTTTGCTAAGAAAATAATAGCACCCCCGGGGAAAATGACAAACAAATAAATTAATAAATTAAATTGCTATTATTTGTATTCCTTTTATAAAAGAGATTTAAAAAATACAAGGAATTTAGCCATCTAATTGTAATAAACTTGTAGCTTGTGCCATATCAAATATTACACACAAATAAATGCTGAATCCAGACACGTATAAAACCAGTATGATGGCCAATAAGAATAACACAACATTCATTTGTTTCGGACCACAAATAAACATGTTATGACAATATATAAAAAATAGGTTTTTTTTTGTTGTTTTCAAGATATCTCTGAAACCACTAGAAATTCAACTGTTTTCTCATCAGAGAAATTTTTAATTAATAACAAAAAATAACAAGATACCCAAAGTCTGTATAATACAAAATAAAATAAATTCAAGTGGAAACAACAAACAAACAAATACCGTTTAAAAAATAGTTGTGAGAAACCGCTTATAATAATCGTTTACCACTTTGTCACTCACCACCGACCTGTGAATTTTGTAGTTCGATTCTATATTTTACATACTTTGTAAAAAAACATGATAATACATTTACTCCAGAACTCCGACTCCACAGCGCTGATTTCACCAATAGCGAATATAGTAGGTTCCGAAATATTTCACACGGCATATTTAAGCCACGTGGCTGCAGATATTCGGTTACTATTCTGTAATATTAACAGAAATAAGCATACTAATATGATGTCTAGGAGCATAGTTGAGGAAATTTACGGTATTGCAGTTCAGAGTTATCAAACTCAAATATTGGTAATTGATATAACGGAAAACCGTGCTTTTATTGGGTTATTACAGCTTCAAATAAAAGTGCCAACTAAATTACCTTTTCATTTATTCCAATATATCGACAGTAAATTCAAATGGTAATTGAATTCAAATACTAGTAGGTAATTCAATTAGAATATTAGAACTGTAGTCAATCATGTGGTCAAAATTTCTGCTTGTTGAAGTTACAGCATTTCTCAATGTTTACACAAGATTGCGTTTAATCCTTTATAAAGGGAGGAAAGGGACCTTACGTTATTAAGACGGTAGTAAACTTTAACTTAGATAGCAACCATAAAAATATCGTAAAATCGCTAGAAACTACCAACTAGAAGCGAGGAAACGTGCATACGCCAATATTCTCGATATACTCCACCATATAAAGTCGTCATATAACTCAACATATTTGGTTCTAAACTCAAAACAACACTTCTGGATGTAAGATATTAAATATATTAAGTTCTGATATGCGATGATGTAATATAAGGAAGTCATTCCGACTAGAGAGATCAATTCATGAACGAGGAAAGTTCAACCCTTCAGTATGCAAGTTCGTGGTCTTACAAAGTTCACAAAGTTAGTGAAAATAGCAAAATCAAATAGCAGAGCTCAACTTACTTTGATTAGAGACATGGCGGTTATATCAAAATTACCATTTTCGAAACAGTTTTGTACGATACGCGTCTGTTGAATTATATCATTAGGTACTTTACATTACAATACTAAGTTAATGATTATTCATTACTTCTTTCGTAGAAAGGATTACGTAGAAATCATTATAACTTATAATACCGTGTTTTATGATTTTTTGAAATATACAATGAAAAACGAACCAAAATACTTCGTATTCAGGGGCAAATAATTCGCTCCAAAACACATTTTTATGTTCCATTCAGAAAATCCATATTCCACACCGTTGTCAATAATTTATAATTTTCAATTGTTTTTTCTCGAAAAATGTCTGTAAAGGTAATGACATAAATTGTTAACGCTACCGTTAAGACAATTAAAAGATCTTGTTGGGACAATGAATGTTTGTAAAAGACACAACTTTACAAGTAAAACTTTGGAATTTTACTAGTAGTGTTAGTAGTTTAATGTTCGGTAACTTAGATAAACTTTAAACCGAAATTGATTATTTTTTTTTGGCACATGAACAAATTTACTAAAAGTATCTCATCCATTTGAATTTAACAAAATATGTAGGTATCTTATTATACCGGGAGAAACAAAATGATGCTCAAAAGACGATAAAAAAAGTGATCCGACTGAAGTTAAAAAAATTGTTGAATGTAGGAATATCCATGTATGCAAGTCATACATGTTGCAGCCGAATTGTAACGTCTTTGCCACTAACAGAAGTACGAGTTGAGATTATTTTCAGTTTATTTTGACCTTAATTTTGTATCCATTGGAATGACTTTTATTTTATACCATACAGTGATTGTCATTTCTTTTATTATTATTATTAAAGTTAGAAAGTCGGTTAAAAGGTCAAAGTAGTTCAGAAATGTGTGCTCTCTAATGAGAAAACAATTTGTATTTCTAATGATTTCAGAGATATTTAGAAACAATAAAAAAGCGTCATTTTTTAAAATATGGTCATAACTTTGTGGTCCTATCAATAGGTGTCTCTTCTGATATTTACAATTAGTTTATGTCAGTTTAATTTTTTGTCGCCAAACAATTTGCTGGCAACAAATAAAATTTTGCTGGAGTCGGAGTTGGAGTCGGAGTTGGAGTCGGACTACGAAAATTATCTGGAGTCGGAGTCAAAAAATTTTTTACCAACTCTACAGCCCTGGTTTGGTGTACGTATAGTAGTGACCAAAATCAGTTCCAAAGCCAAATCAACATGGATCCTGTATAGTCGGTTGCGGACACTCGATAACTGTAGTTTTTATATGTATGTCTCTTATATTTTCTCCCAGATCTTTTAAAACACTATGCATACTGCGCATAAAAAATGAGTGATCAACGTAAACATTTTTTTTCCGAGTCTTATTTTGCTCCATTACGGTTTTGTCAGGATAAAGTCAGGTAAACTACATAATACATCTATAGAAACGCGTGTCATAAATACCCATTACTTAAGCTATCTTTAGCTATATTTAGATTTTGACATGCCAACAATGAATGAAATAAATTTTTGTTTTTATTTCTTACTCAAAGCCCAATGGCTAGACATTTCGATCGCAATTGCTGTTAAGACACTTTATTACGAGGAATAAAACCCTGGAATTCGATCTTGAGGTAAATTTTAAAGATGGGGGAGAAATCATACACAAGCCTCAAATCGCCAATGCCGTCGTTTCGGGTTTGTTAGCTCCTGGTTGTTAGCCACAAAGAAAAAGTCTGAGCATTTCAGGGTGGCTGTCCGATTAACTACCTAAAATTTGACGCACGAAAAAAATTCTCCGACCATTTTATAAAAGTTAAGGTCGCTTTACACACGAAACGACAACTTGCAACGATTTGTAACTGCAAAGTTTTATCGAATATAATCATTTCCTGCATTTGGCACAGATATTTCCATTGATTATCTGTATACATTAGCCAATCACTTGAAATAGAATACACATACACATTGATAATTAGCAACAAGTCTTAATATACACTCTGAAAATCAAGATATAATTGAATCGATGAATTCAAAAAGTCATTCAAAAAGTACTGAGAAAATTAAATAACTAGCTTTTTTGTCTGAACCGACAAAATAGAAAGTAGTTTACGGAAAATAGATCGGATGATATATTTTAATTATATTTGCATTACAATCAGAGCTACGTTTAAGACAACATCCTGGACATGTTTTTCAACTCAAAGTAAAATAACGTACATTTTGACAAATATTTGTTTATTTAAAGCATAAATAATAATTTTAGATGCCGAATTTGTTTTCAAGTTTTTGAAAAATCAAAATGACGCATTCGATATGGCGACTAAAAACATAAAAATATGTCGGGTTATTATGAAACTTATTTGATGTGATATTTGAAGAGCCTAGATTCTTGAAGGCGGTGGAAGGGGGTAAGACTCCGTACGCGATGGGGAGTCACATGGAATAGAGAGCTCCGGCGCTGGGGCCGATATGGCTGGTGTAAACTGTAAAGTATGTATATTGGAATTGCATGGAACGTATTTTTTATAATATTTGAATATTGCAGATTCCAATTATAATGTCAGATATTTAAAATAAATTTAAAATTGCGGCCTAAATATTTCAACAATTGTTTAAAAAAATGCGGATTTGCATGAAACTGATATTCATGTGATATTTAGTAGAGCTTGGCCTCAAATACAGAGAACTGTACTGGCTTCTAGGAAGAAACTGTCAGTTGTCAGTACAGAACAAACTACAAGTCTACAACCAAGTACTAAAACCGATTTGGTTATACGGCATCCAGCTTTGGGGCTGCGCAAAAAGCTCCAATATACAAGGAATCCAGATCTTCCAAAATAAAGTAGTAAGGAATATGGTTAACGCTCCTTGGTACATACGGAATAGTGACCTGCACCGTGATCTTGGTGTCCCACAAGTCATCCAAGAGATAGAAAGATTCGCCACTAAGCATGAATCTCGCCTAAGCCATCACGTCAACGTAGAGGCCCTGCAGCTACTGGACAACCAGAATCTAGTGAGAAGACTAAAAAGAACTAAACCCTTCGAACTAGTGAATCAGTGAAATGTGTAAAAAGCAGAGCACAGTGAGAGAAGTGTTAGTGCTTCTTGTTTGGGACAAAGTAAATATAGGGACATCAGTGGATAGCCTATTAGAGACAAGTACCTAGTTTTAAGAATTCAGATTTAAATTGATGGTTAATCTTTTAGATTAGTTTAAATATGTTAAGCATCTTATGCTTATTAATAAAAAAAAAATGTGATATTTGCTACTCTAAATCTTAGCTTTTGTTAGCAACATTTAAATAGACCGATCCAATATGGCGACAAAACTACCTTCGCCTTACCTATGCCTAGACTCGGTGCAGTTTGCACCGAGTGCGTGCATAAAAGTGTAAAAGTCGAAAACGCTGTAATTTGTGAATGAATCTTGCACAAACCCCTGCCCTCTGGATGTCATTACCCCAACTAACCCATGGCTAACTATCTATATCCGTTGATAAAATCAACTATAATACCAACATTCAGCAAAGTGTCCTAAACATCATATAAAAATTGTTCCTCAATGTTTGATGATATTATTATTGAAATTAATTAAAAACTATCAGTGATTAAAAAAATACTTAAAAATATTGAAAGATGTAGGTTTTTGGAAGGTTAAAATAGTATATTATAATAATACAAGTTTATAACACAAGAACTGGCGCACGAGTTGTTTGGAACGAGTGGAACGAGTGCGCCAATACGTCTTATAAAACCAGTGTTATATTATAATATATTTTCTACTTTGCGACATTAATTATATATAAATTTCGAAAATTGCGGTTGTCATCTTACAATCTAGAGTGGTTTTACTTTCAACAGGTGGCAGTTGTGGTAAAATTCACAAGCGATTGAGGTAGCCTTTGTGTTTGAAACTTGACGGCAATATCATCAATCTTGGAAAAATAAAAGTTACTAAAAGTTTGTGTTCTAGTGTTTTCAACGACACCAAAAGCGGTTTCGAAAATTGCGGTTGTCATCTTACAATCTAGAGTACAAAAAATAAAAGTTACTAAAAGTTTGTGATCTAGTGTTTTCAACGATACCAAAAGCGGTTTCGTTATGAGTTTATAACGAACGCAAAGTAGATAAATGTGTTTTCAGAACCGAGATATTATGTCAATATCATTGTGTCAAAAATACACAAGTTTGATGACGACAGATGACTTGACAGAATTAATTATTGGCATAATAGCTCTATTCCGAAAACGCGTTTTTTTACCTTCTCCCAAACCTACATCTTTCAATATTCTTAAGTAATTCTTTGTTTGTCATGTAAGATCTTTCGTCTTAAATATGGTCTATAATTTGTTCGCATAAGCTTAATAATACTTTCGGAGATATTGCTGCAAACATTTCAATACGACTTTTTCTTATCACTGATAGTTTTTAATTAACTTCAATAATAATATCATCAAAGATTCAGTAAAAATTTCGTTATGATGATCAGGATTTTTTTCTGAATCTTTGACGTTCAAAGTATTTACGTCTAAAATGACTAGACTAAATGGCGGAACCGGTCGCTATCTGGAGATGGTCGTCATAGTATGGCCAAACATGTAAAATTATCGCTGAAGCCAGAAATTCAAAATGGCTGGCGGTCCAATGTGGCGACAAAAGAAATAAAAATTTCACCTAGCATGAACATTATTTCCTGTATTATTTGTAACTTCTTCATTCCAAATTTAAGACAGTCTCAAAATTCATAATGACTTTGATATTCGTAGCTGCATAAATCCATATCTGCAGTCAAATTTTTAAAATTCAAAATGACCCATCCAAAGATGTTGTGTGGATCTGATATAGTGATCAAAAATGTTAAACAATGTCCAAAATGCAAATATAATCGAAAATATAAAGTCTGCAGGCTGTTTTAGGTTTTTAAATTGATAAAGTAGGGAAATTGTTCAGCAAATTTACAATTTATATTTTGAAACGGCTAGTTGTACGAAAAAAATGACAACATTTTACATACAACACCCGATAGAATAACACGCGAGAAACACGGCTATGTCATATAGAAATAGCCAAGGTAGGACTTATACTGTTTTCGAACTCACTGATTCAATTGCAAACAACATATTTTCTTTTTCACCCCCTATAAATTAGTTTACGGGGTGGTCTCAGTGGAAACTTCTTCTTATATAAAACTGCAAAACAAACCAAACATTCAGATTTTTTCCATTTCCGGCTATGAAAAACTCGTTATTACTACTATTGTAATCACAAAATAGAAATATAAAAATCTTCTGACTGGATTAGGACACGGTTGAAGCTTTAACATTAGTTGAAATTATTAGAATAACGTGGTAACAATTTCTATCCAATCAAGTATTTTTTTCACGGCGTAAATATTCAGCCAGCGTTGTTTACCTTACATCTGTTTACCAGGTTCAATTTTAATATCTCATTCAATAATCAAGCAATTTTAATGAAACATTAAAAAGCCGTTACTTTGTTCGACTGTTTAACAATACATTATTTACAATTTCTTTCACGCTCCAACCTTGGTGATAAAAGAGCATAGCCAGTAGCTTGTGCGGTTTCGGTCCTGATAGTACAGCGTTTTCTTTGATGCGTCCTTCATTGCTGAAAATCCACAGAGGGGTTGTTCTAGAAAATAAGGCTCGCATATCCATTAACTATGTGTATTCTGTTTTGCTGCATTTTAATTTAAGGTGTTTGGAGCTTCCAATTAGAATTGAGACGTGCATATTTGTTTAACAACAGGTAAGTGAAATATTATAAGATAAATAGGTATAGTTATGAGTAGAATCAAAAACTGCGAAAAAGTTGTTATACGTTAAAACCGACATATATATTTCAATTGGTGCTGTGTTCAACACGTCTTATGTCGGGCTTGTTTATTATACAAAAGGATTGTTAAGACTATTTTAAACAGCTTAGGAAACTGTTGAACCTTGTGGTTGTAAACACTAAACATTTCCGACTATAGCATAGATGTATTTAGAGATACGTATTACGTAATGATGTCTTAGATTTTTTTATATAAAATTCTCAGCATTTTTTTGCAACCTAGAAAAGTATAAGTTCTTCATCAGTGACTTCAGTTCTTCATCATTATTGTGGTAGAAATTTTTATTAAAATTTCAAGTTTGACCATAACTAGGGTATAAGAACGAGGATAAGTTTTTTGGTGGACAGTTGTAATGACAAGACTGAATACTCGATAACAAACGTACCAATTAGGAAAAATTGAAATCAGGTCTGAGTGCGTGTCCATAGTATCGTTACTGAAGAATTAACCTACAATCGAACAAAAGAATTATATAAATCGGCATAGTGGCTCCAGAGAAACTTTGAAACTGACTTGACTACTATATTGGTACGTTAATTTTGACGCGCAGTATATAGTTATTGCAATCTGTTTCCATACAGAATTGTCATAATTTAGTTCTAGTATCTAAACTGTAGACTTTCACTATTAGTTTGCAGATCACCTAACAATGTCTATTTTAAGTCAAAATGGAGATATTTTTAATAATATAACTTTATATTTTTATATATTAAGATTAGCATCTAAAAGCAGTTTTTTTTAGTTTTCGATTGTCAAAAAGCCTGGTAGGTACCGACTCAATCATATGATTATACCCAATTTTTAAATTAACAGTTTAAGCACAATATCATTATCATGTTTGAAAATATTACTAAAGTAATATTGGGTGGCATTTAAAATTTCACTGACAACATAATTTCTTGGCAAAAAAAACGGAAGTAATACTAACCCCAAAAATATTTTAAAATAATGGAATTTTCTGTTCTTTAACAATAACACTCTTCCTGAAAATATATTGAGTGCGTAACTGATTCATTACAAATAAAATTGACAACTTTCAGAAATTAAAAGTAGATACATATATAATAATAATTAATAATTATAATTATTAATTATATTTTCATAAAAATTCGTTTCTAGAAAAATCGCCACCTACTTTTCACTTTTAACACCGTTTCAGGGGATTTCTTTATTTTCAAAGCATGGTATAAATACCGATTTTCATTTAAAAAAATACGTTTATAGATAAATACACCCTTATTCCAACCCTAAACTAATATAAATTTGGAAAGTGGTAAAATTAGTGTTTCTTTACTGAAAGAAGAATCTTAAAATCGTAAAATATATACCTACCTAATATAATACCTCAAAATCGTACAAACCCGTTCACATCTACAACATCTATAGCTTTTGAGATACATTTTGCTATTTTCATAAAAATGTTACTGTCTATTTTCACAATTTTAGGGATGTAGTTTTGCAAAGACATTCCATTACTGAGTTTGGCTATCATAATCCTTACACAAAATTAATCGCAACATTAATGTATCTCAAATTGAATTATGTATTAAAAATTCCAGAAACCTATAATATTCAAGATTAATCACCCAATTTGTAAGATTTTGTACTCAATGGGATTTAGTTGAATGTAGCTATATGTAACTATACACGACACCCTTAAATAATACTTTAGTAGTGTTTGAGTCACTTAATAAATCTATAGGAATACTTGTTACACTATAGTTTTAGGAAAAAACGACTGCTCAAAACTTTAAATACCCCTTGAAAAAAGTACTTGCACTTTATTAAATTCTCAAAATTTATTTAATTATTTCATTAAAACTTAATTACTCATAAACGTTTAGATATCAAAAAGTGGCTGCACTTATAACTGCTCGAGGATGTGTCACTTAAGCGAGGCATGTTTATCTAAGGAGTTTGTAAGCACAAGATGAAAATTTTCGAGGATAATACAGGATAGTTATTAGGCATGAATTAAAGGGCGAAGCAGCATCTTGTAAGAGGAAATTGTATGGCTTTCGAGACCACTTATATTCTAACAAAATTAAGCTACTATGTAGACATACACAAGATATTAAATATTAGCTGTTCGTAAATTTCAAGGGGTGCTTACCTTGTAACCAGTTACAAATATCAATTTTATGCAAAACTGGCATTGTTGCATATATAGATCATAGATGAGTCAAACTTGTTAATGATTCGTTTAAATGTGTTAAATTCTTTTAGTATTAGATGTAGTGGTTACTCTTAAGTAGAACTTTTGCAGAATAAAATTTATCATAATTTAGTGTTTTAGAGAAAAAGTTTAACAGTTGAAATCCACTCAGCAAGATTAAATCTAAATTATACTTCTGGGTTATATCTACTTCGGTGTATATATCGCATGATCTAGTTACAAGCGGTGAGTTTTAATGTTTGACCTACTATCTTAACTTTCTTGGTTTCTGTCTTAAGTTCAACTCCACCCAGATGTAATTTTAAAATACTTGTTGTAATACTTGTTTAATAAAGTGTGTAAAGATAATATAATTTATGCCGACATACAGATGAATTAAAGATAATGATTTGTGTTTATATCCGCAAATGCGCTGTTTAAAAATTAACGATTACAATCTGAAATTAGGCATATCTCTATAAACAAAGAGATAACTCTATAAGAGTTGAATATAGCGAAGGAGTGTCATGTTCTTGTAACGGCGGGTCAGTAATCTGAGCAAGGTGTAATGACTGATGAGCCATGTATATAAATTTGTGGTGTTGAATATCACAACAAACAGTGACTATTTGTAAACAAATGTCTAATACATAATTGTCTGTTATCGCTTTGTAATAAAGATAAGTATATGATGTTGGATTTCATTGTAGATGTGATACCTTTTTCTTGCTATTTTGTATGCAATACAATGTTCATATGTATATGGATATGCTGTTTTTTAAGTAAACTACTTACGGGACAGTGTGAAAGCGGTTTCTTACGAAACAAACAGTTTTCAGACAATTTTAAAATTTTTCACTCCACCCCAAATGTACAAATTGGGTTACAAAGTTACAATTAGAAAATGTTTACTTAAATTGACCATTCCTATTTTCTTAATTTGACTGGGCTAAACCCGGATCATGTACAGCCGAAGAAAAATGGATCTTTACATGAGCGCGGCAAGCCTACACCAAGCGTAGGTCGGAGATTGTCGGTCGTCGTATATACCTGCTAAAGCCATAAAACCAAAGGGTCACTTCTGTTTCATTTCATTTTAAGTTTTCTGTATATAGATGGCATGAAATTGAGTTTCGTATTAATATAATATATTTTCGATATTTGGAACGAGCGAAACTGGCGCTCGTAGCTAAAGATTGTTATTCGTTAATATTTTTGTTGCGATTTGCAATTGCAAACACTTCATCATCATTGCTACGTTGCCTAAAGGCAAACAGATTACTACATCGGATATACGCTATCAATAATTTTTAAAGGAAGGTAACCCCAGATAGGAATTTCATGTAAGTGACAAAAATCTAACTCGGTTTCTACTTCGCCTGCCCGAGATAATATACTTTTATCTACAATTTTTACTTTATCATACGCAGTATGTAAAGTATTGTAATCGTGCCAAAAAAATTTTTTGAGATTTTAGCGGAAATATGTCTTTTTGGGTCCCCTGAACATTTTTGACCAAGGTACAAAAAATGTCTGTGTGTGTGTGTGTGTGTATGTGTGTGTGTGTGTGTGTGTGTGTACCCGTTTTTTGTGGCGACGATTCCGGAGAAACTACTAAAGGTATCGGGACGAAACTTCATATTTAGAAGTTTCATAACCAAACTTAGAGCTGAAAAGCTTTCTGTTGAAAAGGGTCCAAAGGAACTGGAGGTTTAGTTTTAGCATTTTTAAAAGATTTTGCAAATAAGCCGCCATTTCTGGAATTTCGTCGAAATAGTTAAGTAATAAATTAAAGATGAGGAAATTCTGAATAATTTATGAACATGAAATTTTTTGATACAATCAATAGTTTACCTGCATGAGCAAATTCTATTTTATCGAGATCGGTCGTACTACATTAAAACTAGTAGCCAGGATATGTCAGAAATTTTGATTCTAATGACAGTAATGACACTAATGACAAGGCTAATGTTTTGACAATAACGTCTGTCAATATAAGCTGCGTTCGGATATTGTATTACACTTTTTACACCCAATAACACGTAAGTGTCATTTGGACGGTGTACCCGGTGTCAACGGAGTACAATATCCAAACGCAGCTTTAATCGACATATCTGTCTAGTTTTACTAGTTTTATTTTAATGCAGACATGGCCGATCTCGATCAAATAGAATCTCATGCAGCTAAACTATTAATTTTATACATAGTATGATAAAGTCATGTGCCTGGCCACATCAGATTTTTTTATATTTATTTAATTTAAGTTATGATAAGTAATTGAAAAATGGCAACTCCGTAAACTACAAAAAAATTCACTTAGATGGATCTTATATATTTTATTTATGCATATAATTATGTATACAACAAAAATTATATAAATATAAAATGAGAATAGTATAGATAAAAATAATAGGTAGATAAATAGGAGTAAAATATAATATATGTAATAACATAAAAACAAACATTTAATAATATAGTAATAACATAAGCATGTATTAAATAAGAAGTGTTCTGTTAGGTTGGAAGTGGTATACATTTGGAGTTCCTTTATTTCATATTTGTTGAGGTTGGTATGACCTGCTGTTTTAGGAAATGATACATTTATGACAATCTAAACACAGAACAAATGTATCGTCAATTTTTTGCACTAAGAAAACAAACAAAATCTTTGTTGTTGTATCAGCCAAAATTGATTTAATTATGGATGTCCAACAAATTTATGATTTTTAATCAAATAACTGCCTAGATTAATTATTGAAGTGCTTTTTGTTTGTTTCCTTGGTGTTTTAATTACACTAATGGACATTAACGACCTTTTAACTGCTCATTATAATTTATAGAGGTTTTAACTGTATTGCACATTTATTTACTTAAGTGTTTAAAATATATTATAAAAGGAACATTCACATTTATTATATGTCCCACATTTTCCCGCATAAATTATTTTTAGAAACTAAATGTTTCAGAGTAAAACTTTTCATATGGACCTAATTGTTTTTCCAAATCCTTAAAAAGTTACAGCAAACTTGAAATATTAGCAAAATAAATTTTTATATAAAATATAATTCCGGGCCTTTAATTTTGTAATTAACCGAGTTTGTATTACCAATTGTTATGCAGCAACGGAACTTTGAATACAACCATTTTATGTTCTTTTATGTCAATTTTCTGATAAAAGGTTCAATGTTTCAAGGTTTCTAAGGGACTCTTTTGAGGTGTCTAGAATATTGGAGTCAGCCAGTATACATTTTTTTATCATTATAATAATCAAATTAGCGATGAATTAACTCCTCGTCTTTTCCACAAAAATCAAAATTGAATACTTGGAAAATCAAATATAAAACATACAAGTAATCCTTACCATATTCACAGGCCACTCACAAAATATGTTATCAATTTTTTATAATTTTGAGTAAATTTTATTACACAAGATTATAAATGTATTATATCGAGACAATTACGCGATACATATATCAAAATCAGTAAGAAAAAAGGGAATGGCCATTAAAAAACTATCGATGACGTCATAAGTAAAAAAATATTTTGATAATTACAAATTGACAAGTTGGAGGATTTTTAAAATAGTAATCCGTTCCAGAGATTTTGTCGTTTCCATACCTTACATAATAAATAATAAAATTCAATTGATTAATTAATATTAAGGTAAATAACAATTTAATGATAATAAATTGAGTAACATAATAGATTGAAGTTTAAATAAATTTTAATTTTACAATTTTTTGAAAGTTATCGACATATTATTCTGATGTAATATCATTCATATTGGATTGTAAATCCTAACCCTTACTTAAGAAGTAAGTAATAAGAAAATGCGTATGGAAGCTATTATAGAACGTCAAAATATAATTTTAATAAACCAAAAAAACAACTTTTTTATAATTAAACTAAAATGCTGAACAACAGTTCTAAAGGTCATATCTGCAGCAAAGTAGAAACCGGGACAAATAAGATTTTCAGTTACATGCAAAATTGGAGAAATCTTTTAAAATTATTTAGGCCGAATATAATGATCGGTTTTGTGTTTCAGACAAACGCCGGCCGGCGGCGCCCTGATGATCAAGGATTTCAAAATGTGCTTTACACAATATTTAACAAATTTGCAGATACGACCTTTAAAACTATAACGGCAATATACCGACTGAAATTGTCGGTATACCTACTTACAATAAGAATTAATTTACTGTGTATTTTAATATACATTAAATATTACAATGCACTATTGTCAGTTTCGGATATCGGAAACATATATAAATAGACGAAATTCGATTTCATTCCATACATACAGAAAAATAAAACGAAACGAAACAAAAGTGACCCTTTGGCTTTATGACTTTAGCAGGTAGGTATCCGACGACCGACGACCGACAATCTCGGACCTACGTTTGGTGTAGGCTAGCTGCGGTCATGTAAAGATCTTATTTTCTTCGGCTGTACATACATTTATGGATATTGTATTTTACATGACACAAATACAATAGGGTATTTGACTGTATTAAAAATATGGCTTGTATTATAGTCATCCTAATAGATTACAGTTTAAGAAAACTATTTGTTATTACTTTTCCGAAAAGATATGAATTATTTCGATTAAAAACAAAAATTAATATTGAATTTTATTCACGTCCTATCACGTGATTGAAAACGCTCTCTAATTGGCTCAGTCTCCAGTGACGTCATTCGTTAGTACGCTTAGAGCGCGTTCGGTTTGTCAGGGTAGGGTATGGGGAGAGCAATGCTCAGATAACCTGGGTCGGCTGTCTCTCTCTTATATGCAGATAAACGCCGTATGACGTTAGTCCGCCTATTATGCAGCGCGTCACTCTCACCGTACAATACCGGGTTATCCGAACACGCTCTTATGCTTCTCCAGTTGTAATTTAATAGCACTAAAGTACCATCTAAGCATAACTTTGTAGGTTAGGATAGCCCTAGCCTTAAGCTGTCAGATCATATAATACCTGGTTCGAAAATACGATAGATAACTTATTCTAGTCAGTTTTACTTATGTCGAAGTAATCTTCACACCAAAAAACACTTGTATTGGCCGCTATTTATTTCATTTGGATTTCTACGAGCCAACCACTTTCTTCGCAGTTTCAAATCTTGCGGAACAGCTACAAATAGTTTATCCGGAGTTTTTCTTGACGTATCTCTGCATTGTGGATTTATACACCATAACCCATTTTTATGTAGAAATTGTGAAAACAACACATCATACAACACAATTTCCAAACGGCGACGATGCCGATGCTGACAGGCCATATGGGCCGATTTGACACCTACTATCGGGTGACGTCACACAACAGAAAGTATCGTTTTGGCGGAACTTTTTGTGATTCAATTTTTAACGCTGATTTTTATGAAATATAGAGGAAATAATTACGGAAAATAATGCATTTACAATGTAGGGTGAAGGAATAACACACTAAGATGGTTTTCCAATAATAGTCAAATACCCTATTAAAGAAAAAATTAAATAAGCCTTCAATTTAAATGCAGATATAAATCACCTGAAGAAGCAATATAAGGTGTTATTAATAATTTGATTGGACTGAACGAAATCATTTTTTTTGTACAATTTAGATATGTGCTAGGACTGCCAAAAACTTTTCACTTCAATTTGAAAAGCGTAGGGAGTGTAATAATAATAACATCAACATAAATTGATAAAGGGCAATTACATTTCATCATCAGCAGGCTCAAAGATATCTATTAAATGACCAACAAAAAATAAATGACTGGATATGCTCCGAGATGCATTGAAAAATTTCGGGAGTTAAAAAATAAAATGTACATACATTTTGGTTGCCTTTATTAAAAACAAAAAAAAAGCAACACATTCTTGAGTTTTATTCTCTTATACTGAAAATAAGAAAATAAATAAAAAATAATTATAACAAAATAATTTGTTTCCAAGATTTAGAATTGGAACAGAAGCAATGCTGAACATATTTTTTGTCTTTTTTTAAACGAAATACCCTGTAATTTTGATATTTCTTCACAGCATTGAAATTCTAAGTACATAGTGTTATTTCAGCCTACTCATAGAATTCTATTACAAACACTTCTGGTATTTTGACATTTTGTGACTATTATTTCAAAAATGTGACTTTATCCTTACACGTTTTAACTGACAATGAACATTGTACGAGGACAACAGTTTTACGCTGACGAGCGATGACATATGTAAGGTACGTATTACGTACCTTCATTAGATTAGTTTTAGGGACACCATGATTAACGCTGTCAAGCGTCTTACTTTTTCATATAAAAATACATAAACACGTATTTAATTTTAGTCGTTTAATATTTAATAGTTTTCACAGATGGAGTGGAACACTGGACCCAACTCCCTCCAAATTCCAAGGACATGAGACTGTCGGCATTGTGCTTAAACATAAACCGTGGAATCGAGCAATTTTCGAGCAATTACAAACACTGAGCGTATTAAAATTTACGATTTTCGTGAATGGTCGGCAGCGAGTAGCAAAGAAGTGCTCTTCTATTTCGAACAGTCTACGTGATGGTTTTGCGATTTATGGAAAAACAATACGTGACTCAATGCAAACGACGCTTTCTGTTGTACCACTCAATCGCTTGTAGTACACCAAAAGGTATTCGAATGGCAACAGCAGTTTTTTAGTTGATCGTGGAAATCTTAAGTTATGGAGGGCAACGATTATGTGCATGTCGTCACCAGGGATGAGTTCTTAGATTGGATACAACCGTCATGGGGGATGTGGACTTTAGTGTGTATGTCAGTGTTGGTGTTCATCGTTGGTCTGACGGGGAATGCCTTGGTTTGCGTGGCGGTCTACAGGAACAGGAGCATGAGGACAGTGACCAACTATTTTATCATGAACCTGGCCACCGCTGATTTCATGGTGATACTGATCTGTCTACCACCGACGCTCATCTGGGACGTCACCAGCACGTGGTTCTTCGGCAATATTCCCTGTAAAGTGGTTATATATCTTCAGGTAAGTCTTCCTGTCAATACTTGGCAATTCACTTGTTAACTTTTTATAGAAGTAGAACATAATTGTATAAATAAAATGCATTACGGGGAGCTAGAGAGGGTTAATGATGGCACAAGCTTCATAAATAGTGGAGGGAAAGTTATTATTAGAGGTATCAGATTATAACTCCTGAGAAACCATGTCAGCTTTATCTGAATCATCTTTAATTGAGTTTTTGAACAGAATTAATTGACGTTTTGTAACTTCTGTAGTAACCATAGGTTTAATTTTCGTCAGTCATGTTAAATAAAAATACACATAAATATGTTTTAGAAGAAGTTATCTTATGACTTCTCACGCGACTACTTTCCCTATGTTGTTTCTAATTGGTAAGTTGGTACCATCGTCAGTTCTTTCTTTACGCTGCGTAACATCCAACGGTAAAAAAAATTGCTGATAAGAATTGACGCTTGTTGTTATGTTTAACATATCAGCTGATTACAAACACCGCTTGTTTTTGTTGGGATTGAAATTAATTTCTCAATATTGGTACTATTAAAATTACTATTTTATAACACAAATATTGAATAACATTTGATCTAAAAGCGAGTGGTGAGTAACAAGTTGGATTGTTGGACCAATACCATCAACTATAATTTCAGTAACAAGCCGAATTCTTGTAAACTGCTTTACTTTCTGTTTACAGTACTTTTTGTACTGTTGTTACTAAATAAATGTTCAGTCATTATAAATGATTGTAGTCGAAGTAGGCCATGCCCATGTTAATACATTTTTACCGCTTAACAGAAACAAGTATCGAACTTACACTAGGTTATGCAACCAGTTTAACAAATTATGTACAGAACAGCAGCTTAATTTTTATGGAGCGGCAAACACAATTTTTTACGTACGTAGGCTTTCACGGCCAGAATCATTTAGAAAATAAACTGCTTCCGGGTTATGCCGTGTGTCAAGATTTGTTAATGCTGACGTTTCGTGAGCCATGTTGCTTGGTTCTTCAAAGCTAATTGAATACTCAGTATTCGCGAGCCATGTTGCTCGGTTCTTCAAAGCTAATTGAATACTCAGTATTCAGTTAGCTTTGAAGAAACGAGCAACATGGCTCGCGAAACGTCAGCATTAACAAATCTTGACACACGGCATAACCCGGAAGCAGTTTATTTTCTAAACAAATTTTTACATTTGGACTTCTCTGCCTACGTCGACTATACTTATATAATCATATATAATGACCAGTTATTTGAATGTTTCGTTTAACAATTTAGTTTATTATCTTAGGCGTTATATTTTAATTAATATCCAATTATTAGTTATTATTGTTTTAATTATTCACTGCACTTTCAATTTGAAATAGTGCAGAGGTGAAAAGAAGTTTATTCACGCAGTAACCAACTAAAATGTCAGGTGTAAGCCCTGTATACCCAAATACTGCTATTAAGCGACTTTGACCAATATAATTGCCGATATAGTTGTCAATATTTTACGTAGAGGAATTTTGCTTCTGGGAAATATCCAACCGGACAATTTAACATTTTGACAAAATTTTTGTTTTCACGTGGCAACTTTTCAAAATATATCATATAATATTACAACCACAAGTACATTATTATTTTTACAAAATAAAAATATAATATTATAAATATTTTATAGCTATGGGCTGTCAAAGTTAAAAAGAGAATTAATTTTAAGGCATCAGTAAATTTCACATATTCCTAATTCCTTAATTTGTTAATAACAAAACAATCAGACAACGGGCAAGTGACTTTGGATCTGAATCCAAATATTGTGAATTGTTTTTGACTAAACCAGTGCAAAAAAACGTACAAAAGTTTTCATAAGTTTCGTTTTTATATTTTATATTGTATTTCTCATAAGTAAATACCTACTTGTCAACAGTGAATATATTTTAAAAAAAAACTTGTTCTTAATACAGAGTTCATTCAAAAAATATGAAGAAATTGTGTTCTGATATAAAATTTTCAATATCTAACGCTTAAAAAAAATTTAAAAATTGAAAAGGCACTTAACTAGAATGTTAAAAATAAAATGATATTTTCAGCACCGTAGATATCGCAATTTTTTTCGAAAACCTTGAGGGATAGAAAATTTTGGAGTCAGTTTCGGTTTTAGCGCAATAAATTCTACCCAAGACACAAGCGTTACTTAAAAAATCTCTCTAAGCAAACTAAAATTCAATGGAAAATCCATATTTTAAAATTGTAAAAGCTTAGCTAGCCTACCATTCTATTGATTTGTAACTATTGAAAAAGGATACGGGGTGTTACATCTCATGTTAATTATCTGTATTTACTGGACGCAAACTTTTCAAAAATTTAAACTACAATTCTACAATTTATTAGAGAGCTTTTGTATTTCCATGCCTTATGAAAACTATTTCCAAATAACTGGTGCGACCTCTGCACCCCACAGAAGATCTCAGCTTTGCGCGTTACATTATTGGTATTATTAATTTTTATTATTGAATATGTAGTATGTAATTTAACCACGTTTATTCGGTTGCCTATACTTACGTAAAATTCCAATACTATTTCTGAAACTTTCAATAATAACAAAGCACTTTAATAATAACAAAAGTTATTGGTTTAATTTGTAATCACAGCATATATCATTTCAAAATGGCAGTGAACATAACATACAATAAATTTGTCATAATTTAATGTTCTTAATTCTCCGTGCAATTTTCTTTGCCTCATATCTAACATTTTCCCCAAGCTTCTGTCCCTCATTTCTAACATTTTTCTCAAGTCTCTGTCCCTCATATTTAACATTATCCCGAAGTCTCAGCCCCTCACTCTTCACTTTATCTAAATCAACAACAATAACGGTACCGCCTTCCGATGCACGTTTTTCATCTTTTTCTTTTAAGACAGCAATATCCTTGGACATTTCTTCGTGCTTCTGTAAGATCTCGTCCGTTTTCGAAATTATCAGACTCGTATTTTCAGCTAAGACTACCTCTAGATGATTCATAATTGCATGTTGACTTGCCTCTATACTTTCTTTTGTCTCTTTCTGCTTCGACGAACTGTCCTCTAATAGGTTACTGGCGATATCTTGTCTTTGAGCGCTTGCTTCTTCGAAAAGTTTAAGTTGCTCTTCAAAAGTAAACTTCGCAAATTCTTTGAGGTTTTCCATTGGATCTTTTTTAGCTATATACTGGTAGATGTCTTTAATTTCTTGTTCTTTAGGGCAAGATATAAAGTGATATTTGTGGGAATATGTAGGACTATCGATTGAAAAACGTTCTAGAATATTCTGGTCTTCGAATTCGAAGAGTAGTCTATGTCCCAAGGAAGGAATGTGGTTTTCTTTGATGTAATAAGTAATGATGTCATCATGTTTTGTGCGGATCCCACAATTAATGAAGAAATCGGAAGTGGTGATTGTTGAATTATCTTCCATTATGTTCAGTGTTCTTCCAAAATTCAATAAGTTTGGGGTCTTTCTTTTGGATTCCCCATAAAGTATTCCTTTGGCCACAATATCCCATGTGATAATTGTAATTTGGTCGTCCTTCAGTAGGTACGTAAATAACCTATGTGACGCGTCTTGCGCAATTTTTTGCATAGCTCTTGTTACACCGCCGTTTTCACAGGTGACCTTCGAGAATTGGTATTCGTAACAACTGAAGACCATGTATGCGCCGTCTATCAAATTATTTCTTAGTAGATCCATATCATCACTGGTAGAGTATGCTATTGATGCGATATCCGATGCCTTATTTTTATCAGTCCGCTTATTGATGTACTTTTCGCCTTCAATAATGCCAGAACTAACCGCTTTTCCTGCAGTTGGTATTGCTGATGCTAGACTTGATAGTATGGAGACAGGTTTACTTGTCGCTTTTTTCTTTAAATCTGGGCTTTCTTCTAATACATGCCTCCAGTATAGAAGCTGTTCTTCGAAGTATCTCGTGAAGTAGTAGCTAAAGGAGTTCAGGTTGCCCTTGAGATCCATCCTGAAACAAAAGAATAGGTTTGTGAATTGTGTATACATATGTCAATTTTGGATGGATTGATGTGTAGCTTGGATTTTAAAGGGCTAACTCGGAAGTGTATTATTTGAAAAAAGAATATGAGTTATAATCTTTAGTAAAAGACAGTAAGCAACATAAATAACAGAAATAAACTACATGATAACAATGATTAATTTAAAAAATACTGGCTTAATTTGGAACAATTTTCAAACAATCGTAACAATAATATTATTATATATTTATATAAAAAAGTATATAGTTGTTGATTTTATATTAGTTTGATTGATGAAGATTTCCACCCTTTCTATACTTGAAGTTAAATTGAACCCTGTATACAGGGTTTCTTTACCTTTGTTGTTACCTTTGCCATTAAAATGAAAATGGTAAAATATAAATGAAAGATATTTTTCGATATGCATTAAAATACATCTTCCCGTTTATGTAGTTTCTGTTATCTGTGTGAAACATTTCTGTTTATGTAAGATAAGTATAACAAATACAGGAAATCAAAGTCTGGGACCTTTTTATTGGAAATGTGATTTCAACACGTTCTTTTCTAAGTACAAAATTGCAAAAGCATGTTGCGAGATTTTGTACATTTGAATTATCCAGATTAATGCGAGTCTAGTTAATTTGGGTAGACAAATAAAACGCCCGCCTATTAAAAAATAGCAATAGATTCAGAAATTTTTTGTAAATATCATATTGCAATGTTTACTGTATGTTGATGGTATTGTTGATATTGTTATTGAAATTAATTAAAAACTTTCAGTGATTAAAAAATACATCATACAGTGTTTGCATTAAGCTTAGCAGAACAAATTATTACACCATATTAAGGACGAAAGATGTGGGTACAAACCATCGAGATAGTATAAAAGAGGGGTCATATGAGCTTAAAATTGGGATCACTTTATGTCAAACCAAACCGTCGGTTAGTCCCTTTACGTCAAATTGACTAGCCGATACATTATATTCGTTTAAGTGGTTTCTGGTGCTGTCACAGCAGAAAGGGTCCTGGATGCAATAATTCAGCGGGAATTACGTTTCATCGGTAAGTGACATTAGATGTCAGTCAAATGAACAGGCCCGTATTCAATAAAATTTGACTTAATTTTTTATTTATTTAACAATTAACTGTAGATTTCCAAAGATTCCTGCCCAGTAGGAATTATGGATACAGTTTGTAGACCGATGTAACTGGAAGCCGACAAAGTCCAGTGTTTGTTCGAAGCATTTTGCGGATATATGTATAGACAGAACATCATCAAATCGCATCAAATATATTTTATGTCCTACATGAACATAAAGTGACATTTTACATATTAGATACCAGGGTAAAAACAGCTACTTTATGCCCGCGAGCGCGAGGGTATTAAGGATTCTTAACGCCCGAGCGGGTAAATTTTAAATCGTCAATGTAAATTATTGGATATTAAGGTCATTCTGTTTGACAATTAATTGTCTGCATTGTCACTCAACTCCGAATTCTTTGTATTGTAATTCAACTCCGTAGATACGCATGTCACTTGATTACGTCAAAATATTTATTAATATCATTCTAACGGAGGAACAAAACCATTGTAAGACAACAATTTTGTATGTACCACGGACATTAGTTGATGTTTATACCCTCGGGCGACTTAAAAAGCGCGAGGGCCGACAGGCCCTCGCGCTTTTTAAACGGCCACCCTCGCGGCATAAACATTCGTTTAATGCTTTTGGTACCTACATAAATAACTATTCTAGTTTAGTAAAACATAGTTTCGATCAAGATGTGTTGGATAGTCACAGAATATTATTAAATAAAAGTAGTACAAACAGGTACACACATATACGAATGTGTTACATCAGAAAAACAAAAATAAATAAATCCGCCAGCATTCGACATCAAAATAATAAAATGGTTTTGTTTAGTGGTCAGTAGGTTACAAAATGTATAATACTTATTGTGTTCATATTAATATTTATGTTACTTATAAGATTTATTTTACATTAAGTTAAACAAATATAAGATTTATTTTACATTGTTTGTTATAACCTTAATCCAGAGTATTTTTGTGTTTATTATATATGTTTACATTCTTTAGTTAAACAAATACCGTTAATATGTGCTATGTTGCACCGTCTGCAATATTACAGAAAAATAATTAGTCCTGGCCTGTGCAGACCGACCGTCGTATAGTCCCATAAGCCACACCTACTGACGCCGTTTTCAGTATAAGAAAAACGTTGTAATAGCGTCTCGTTTGTATATTATCTCGATGGTACAAACAAAGAATTAGTTAAAAATATTGAAGGATTGTAGGATAGGGAGAAGGTTACAAAACTGGCTAGAACCGAGATAGTTACATATCTCGGTTCTGAATACTCGTTTTTCACCCTTCTCCCACACCTACATCTTTCAATATTTCCAGTAATTCTTTGTTTATTTGTACACACATCGGACTTCTATACTATGTTTTATTAGTAGTGTTCTGCTAAACTTAAGACTTTCGGTGGTATTGATGTAAACATAGGTGCTAAACATTTCTATTACATTATATTCGACTCAACTTTCTAAATTATAACTATAATACTTATCTTTGGTATCTATGATAATTTCGTTTACAAATAACAACGATCACCGCGACACTAATTCTATTTTCCTGTACACTGATAACTACTTATGTACAACTAAAAATACAGCAGTGACAAGTATTTTTTTGATACTTAGGTATTATTTGTGAATCTACCGAATAGGACTAATTAAGCTAAACTTACCTTGTATTGGATTATCTAAACTGGTTTTAAATTCTTGATTAATTGCATTATAGCTACAATAAATACAATGGTTTGAGATATGCGTTTACCGACGGCCGCACTGCAAATATAACTGTAGAGCAGACGTGAGCCTAGCGATTATCACGGACAAACTAAAAATATCGGTTTCCCCGCGTTGATGATTCATGGCACTTATCTTAACAAACCGGGATTTACACTCCAGTTTAAATAACAACGATGTCCAGGAAGAAGAGTAGCATCACATTGAAAAGTTCTTTATTATCCATTTATCTAAATGCAAAGATGGGCACAAAAACGTTAATCCGTTTAACTTTAATTAACGAAGTTAAATTTTTCGTTAACGGATTAAGTTTTATGTTAACTTTCAAAACCATTAGCGGACTCATTAACTTCTGCTACATTCATCATTCGTTAATTCAAGTCCGTTAAATCGAAAATATCATAATTAGACATTTCTCATACTTTATGTATGAGAATATATAGGGGTATAGGTCTTCTGTGCAAGTTCGAACTTTGTTTTGTTTACATGTGTGACGTGCTACAGGGTAATAATAAATGAATGTCCATACATGTTATTTCTGAACATTGCCAAAAGAAAACTCCAACAATGTAATGCTACCTATTCAACAGTGAAATAATGAGATGTTTGAATTTTTATCTTTTTTTGAAATTTAAACAGTGAAATGTAAATATGGATTTGGAACCCTTTTTGTACATCTTCTCATACACGTTGTTTTTCGATTAATCCTCATAGGATTTAATCTAATAGTGTAAAATTGGGGCAAGACTTCCTGGTTATTAAATACCAATTACAGTGGAAACTGATACTAAATTTACACCCGTTGTATGAAGTGAGAAATTGTCTAAAAATAGTTTTAACAGCCAGAATTCATAACGCAACAAATTCTTTTTCGAATTACTTCCGATAACTTGCTAGAACCACTTGGTAACGTGTAAAACGTTTTCACCTAGTTACGAATGAAGCAAATTAAACACAAAATATACCACTTATTTAAAATTTTAAATAAATAGTTCTCATAAAAAATAATATCAAATGTTATCCATACAAGGTGTAAAAATTGATAAGGAATTTAATTAATTTACTAGTCCATGTCGATGAAAAAATAGCTTTTTACGTTTGATACTGGCTGTACTGCATAAAATCGAAACATCATAAATAACACTAAAATAGTCTTGTACTGGAAACAAAACACATTTTCGTAATTTCCCGTCGCGGACCGACGACAAAGCAGAATAGTGTTTGCGGTATGGTCGAGTTTGGCGAGGCAAAACATCGTTAAAATCGCTAAATATTACCGCCCGATCAGCAATTAAAAGTACCATTGTGCATGCTCTCTTTGAATCTATAATTACATGTTGTGTGGCTATACAGGATGTCACAATAGATTGGTCTCGGAAGATTGTACCTCTGCTGATTTTTAATGGAACACATTTTTGAATTCCTTGCTAAGTTTTAAGGCAATAAGTCCTAAGATAATAAGTCCTAAAACCAATTGCAGTTTTAGAAAAACAAAATTATCAGCATCTTTGTTTATATATTTCTTCTTGATTATTACTTTGTTTATGTGTTATTTCTTGTGTAGATGTTTCAACTTTATTATTCGGCAAGTTGGCTCTTTCTTTTTGCGTTTTATTTGATAATTAGGTTTTAGAAAACTTTGGAAACCTCCTCCTACGGAGGCTCGTCGCTCCGAGGGGTGTTCGCCTGTCAGTTGTTTTTCATATGGTTTCGCTCGATTCCGTTCTGCTTCCGTTCTGTTTATTCCTGTTTATCGCCCCTGTCGACCCTGATGTCTGATGTCCTTTCTCTGCCAATTGGTATATGTGGTTATACCGCACGAATTTGATCTACTTCTCTGCATGTACTTCTAATGAGGTTATTATTTCCTGATTCGGTATTTCTTGTTGTATATCTTGTGTTTTTTTGCCTTATGTTTGTGCATCGTTTTGTTTTTATCTCTCTCTAGTTTTTTTGCATTTATTTTCAATTTATTTTGCATTTATTTTCGCCGGTCTTCTCTGTCGTTCGATTTTTTTTAATTATAACGTGTTCTCCATTTTTGTAAATGCTAGGAATCTAATGAAAGATCGCTTTTGAGTTTTCTTGGGATCTGAGGCTCAATTGATTGAGTGTCTTTGTCTTGTAGTGACTGTGTGTTTACGTTTAATATTTTTAAAGTTATTCTTTCCAATTCGAACATGTTTATTTAATTTCTACCTCCATAATTTCATGCACCACAACGCATTTCTTTCCTAGCTTGCCTTTTTACTTGTTTATCATACTTAAATTATACATCAATACCGGGTGACCCACGGCATAGGTACTCCCGTTTATTTTTTTTCTTTATAAAGCTGGACGAATGAAAGTTGGGAATGTGTTAATAGACAAAAAATGCCATTCTTTGAGATACTCTTGCGGTTAATATGACTTCCGGTTTTTCCGGAAATGACGTTATCATTGAAATTTTAAATGGCACCCTATATTCTTTGTGTAATATTTTCAATCAGGATAACATTCTGAACACAAAGGCAACGCAAAAAGAACTTTTTTGTGTAGTAATCTAGGTGGCTAGGAATTGATGAAAATAGTCGAAAATAATCAAATATACACTAACTAAATCGATTTTGCCTGACATTGCATTACTGGCGCCCTCTAGCGTGATTTAATTGGTTTTTGGTCAGAGCGTCATTTTTTTCACGGGTACCCAATCGCCACACCCTGATTATTCGATAGAAAACATCTTTCCGATTACAATGATACCAAATACTTGATATTTTATTGAAATTCTTAGCGTACAAATGTTGTTAGAAGGAAGGAAATTAAAAAAATATTGACTTAGTTATCTAAGTCAGCGCACAAGTCAAAGTCACTCAATGGACTACTCGAAGGAAGTACCCTGATTATGCGAGGAAAAGCATTTTTCCGACACAATGATACAAAACTCTTGATATTTTGCTGATAATCGTAGCGTAAAATGATGTTTAAGGGTACTTCCTTCGAGTAGTCCATTGAGTGACTTTGACTTGTACGCTGACTTTGATCATTAGGTCAACATTTTTTTCGATTTCCTTGCTTCTAACAATATTTGCACGCTAAGAATTTCCACAAACTATCAAGTATTTGGTATCATTGTAATCGGAAAGATGTTTTCTATCGAATAATCAGGGTGTGGCCGTTGGGTACCCGTGAAAAAAATGTACCCGTGCCAAAAACCAATTAAATCACGCTAGAGGGCGCCAGTAATGCAATGTCTGCCAAAATCGATTTGGTTAGTGTTTGTTTGACAATTTTCGACTATTTTCGCCAATTCCTAGCCACCTAGATTAATACACAAAAAAGTTATTTTTGCGGTACCATGGTGATAAAAATTGACTATCGATATGGTTTTCTGTTCAGAATGTCATCCTGATTAAAAATATCACACAATGAATATAGGGTGCCATTTAAAATTTCAATTATGACGTTACTTCCGGAAAAACCGGAAGTCATATTAACCTCAAGAGTATCCAAAAGCATTGCATTCTTTGTCTATTAATGCTTTCCCAAATTTCATTCGTCAAGCTTCATAAACAACAAAAATAAACGGGAGTACCTATGGCGTGGGTCACCCGGTATATGGTAAACTTTTTTAGTACTACTTTTAGTACTAACATTGTTTTCGAAATAACCGAATTGTGTGTCACTAGCAGTAATCAGTTATTAATGGTCGATATAGAGTTTGACACAAAACGTATGATAGTTAACTTCGACAGTCTTTTCTTGTGTAGATTTCTAAATAGGCAAGTTAATCTTCATCACGTCATATTTGTTAATAAATGGATTTCAAAATGTCAAATACAGATTTGGTTCTAGTATGTGATACACCCCAAAGAAGTCAATTTATCGTAATCGAAGTCTCTTTGTAGGTTGGAATGTACCCTACGTGAGCCAACTGTGTGGTACCCCACTTGTTTATCTACCGGATGTGTGCCAAGTTATTACCCGCGGAAATAGCACTTCACAGAGTACTACGAATGCAGAAGAATAAACTAAAAAACTTTTTTCTCTTCATCTTCCATCCACCTGTAGATTTCTATTACGTCCCATTTTGGATACAAAATGGGCTCAGATTGTCAGAATGTTAATCACATCACACTTTGATATCCGAAAATTTAATGCAACGTGATAGAATTCTGTAGGTAGAGTGAGATTAAAGTTTGAACTTTGAACATTTGACAAAATAATCTCCCAACCGATAGATTTGCACACAATAGTACAGGGTGTTTTATTTAAAAAAACGACTTTTGTGGTAAAAGCTGTTTACAAAATGTCAACCAATATTGTGAAAATCCTGCATATAAATTGTATGTTCTAGGTGGTTAAACTGATAGAGCCATCTCTGCTAAGTGGAATTAGAACGTGATGTGTTGTAATTGAACAAGTTGGCAGTAGCTGAGTTTTTTCCTAAACAATTGGTTCTAGCGTACCTACTACTACTACCATGAAATGTGCGAAACCATTGGGTGTTCGTTTCTTAAAAAAACACCCGGGACATCCCGTATATTTTCTCACTCCTCAATGTTCCATGTTTCCTCCAAAGTCTGACGAGAGTTTTTTTTGTTACAGTCAGTTGCAGTAACCGTATCGATATTAACATTAACGTTCATCTCAATTGAACGTTGGTACGCCATCTGCTTTCCATTAAAGTTCAAATCGACAACTGGACGCGCTAAGGCAGCCATTCTGATTATTTGGATTTTAGCCCTGGCGTTAGGTAAGTGAGCTATGATTTAATTAAAATAGAGCTTTAAGATTAGATGGATCGAGCAAGTATCTTCGAAATAAGGGGATCTTGATATTAACGATCTTTTAATAACATTGACACAATGTACATTGTGTCCAAAACATACATTATTTGCCATTAAGCAAATAAAATCACTACTAGCACAACTAAGGTGTTTACAACCTCCCATATTTCTCTCAACATATCAGAGAAATATTAACCTGTTGACTCACGTTTTACCTACTAATATATTAAAACTTTTCAACAAATTGCTGATTTTGTTGTTTTAGATATACCGGAACTGGTGTCCTACCATACACAGCCACACGCGAATGTGCGTGTCAATGGAAGCATTTTTCTCACCCAGTGCGGCCCAAGCTGGTCTGCTGATACAGACCAAGTTTGGACGATCGTAAGGCTGGTTTTCCTATATCTAGTACCGCTGAGCGTGATGGCCGTGACGTATTACCGAATCATCAGTGTGTTGAGAAGGTCCAGCTCACAGCCTTGCGGTAATACAGGGAGATTTGCTAGCAATGGTCAAGAAGTAATTTATGTCAATGAAGGTCGTATAAAAATATGGCCGATTTTCAAAATAAAATTGCGGTTATTGATAGTGTAATTGAATATTACATAATTTCATTTCTAATGTTTTTGGCCAAACCTTGCTTGCTAGCGTTTCTGAACGTGAGTGGAGTAACCAGAGCGCGCTTTATCAATCAGCAGTCCAGTTACCCTTTGATAAAAAGAAATGTACACTTACACATTTTTATGTGGAATTTAACAGTTTTTGACGTCATTTTTGTCAGTCATTTCATTTTTCCAAATTTCTAACAATTATTATTACTTATTCAATTTCTGTTAAAACGGTTTCATGTTTAGATGACAATTCCAACTTCGGTCACGAAAATTGGTAGGAGTCAACTAAAAATAGTCTAAGGACCATAAACAGTTGGTAATAATTGAATTCATTGCCATATACCTATGAAGTTACCCACTGATTAGTATTATGTTGTCTCCATTTGCGTCATTTTGATAAAATAAACATGGTATATGTTAAGCACAGACCTACTGCTGGTGTGGAAATTCTAAATGGTTGCCTTGCGACACGTTTCAGATATATCGGAGAACACTCAGCTTTATTCGTTTTCTATGTCACCAAACGGTAACACCAGAGGGCCCTTGACGTCTCGCAGGAAGGCCGCAAAGATGCTCGTGAATGTCGTCGTCATGTTTGCTATTTGCTACTTGCCGGTTCATACCATGGAAGTATTAAGGTAAATGTATATTGTAAATACTTTATGCTTACTACGTCTTTACTTGGACCAAATTCTAGGTTCACCAATTACAGTTCTTTTTCTTAATCTTTGGTATCAACAGAGCTATTATTTTACAAACGTTGCTGCTTATTACATTGCTGCAATAAGTATTTATTTAATTTAAGGTTAAATAAGCCTTCTTCCATCAGAATTCTCTTTTATTCTTTGTTATCTTATTAATTTCCTCCCGCGCAGTGACATAAATTCTACTACCTTTCCCGTTTCGTCGCTACTCAATAGCTTCTGGTTTGTTGGTTTCATTAGCTGATGATATAAACACTCTTATTCCTGCTGAATCATCCTTTATAGTTTTATGTTTAAATTGCTTGTGTTCTCTTCAAGTCCGGAACAAAATATTATCATATTAGTTTCAGAGCACGCGACAATATACCTGATGACGAATAACTGATCTGAGAGGTGACATATTCGGGAGTAAAGGAGAAAAATCTTATAATTAAACTACAATGAATTACGGTATAAATAAAATTTTATAATCTAAATATTGTATCTGCAGTGTTACTTCTAAAGTTCGTATCCGAAAACAAGTATTTATGAACCTATGTAGACGACGACCGACAATCTCCGACCTACGTCTTGTGTACGTCAGCTGCCCGCATGTTAACATACTTTTTCCCGCTAGTATACTTTTTAAGAACGTCTTATTTTTCTTTTATTTTAACTTGATAAAACTCTTTTAGGTATCCATTTCAACTCCCATATTCTTTCGCTTTTGTTCGATTTAAGCCTTTCAGCTTGACCTGAATCCTCCAAATGTCTAGTCCTGTAAATAATAATTTTGGTATTGTGAATCAAGTGGCACTACCGTATACGTGAATGCTTCTTCTTCATCCGTACTGAACGGAGGAAACCCTCTTTCCCGGGGAAAAGAAGCGCTATGTACCATTTAATCGTTCCTTTGTTCACCGGAATCCCCTTCTATTTCTGTTTTAGACCGATGAATTTCATCACGAACAACGAATTCAACAGGGCCTGCTCCATGGCATCCCATTGGCTCTGTCACGCAAACAGCGCTATGAATCCCCTGATTTACAACTTCATGAGCGGTAAGTTTACGTTTCCTGTGAATATACCGTGTACGGAAGAAAGTTAGAGTAGAATGTGATTATCTGTTTGCAAAAGAGTAAAGTACCTTTATGTTCAAATCTATGCAAAAATGTTAATTTAAAAAAGTATTTAGAAATATTAGAGGTCACCAAATACTAAATTATAATCACCTTCTCCATTGCATATACCGGGAGCTTTTATTAGCAATTAACAATTAACATTTTTATTATTATCAATTTCTCAGAAAATTTTATTCTTTATAAAATTGTCCTAAACCTAAAATGCAAATAGAATGTTTTAGTGAGTAAATATGTTCTACTTATATGTATTAGAAATAGTGATGTAAAAAAAGTAACTATTAGTTACTTTGTAACGGGTACTCGGCGAGATTCAAAGTAACGGGTACCGATATGAACGTATACCCGTTACTGTTACTATCGGTACTGGTTTCGCGTGTTCACTGTCGGTCGCCTGTTCCACTCGGTTCTGCACTCACTAGAGTCACTAGTCACTACATAACATACCACCGATACTACCCGCACAATAACAACTGAACGTTAACTTTCCGCTATGCAAGCAAGCATACCCCGTCACCTCTTGGTGTAAATACCAGATAGGAACTTTAGAATAAAGTGTTTATGTAAAATTTTCCGGGTATTACTTTTTAAAAGTATCTGTTCCCCTTTAGTTTGTTTGATTGTAAAACTTGGTCCATTGAAAAATATAAAGTTATAGATACTGAACCTGTGCCATCTATTAGGAAATAGGACGGTTCAGTTAATAGGAATTCGCTCTGGCTTTGCCGTCGTCGTGTAAAAACTACTGAACATTTATGTGAATCCCAAAACATTGTATCGTAAATCGTGACTCGTGACTCCATTTAGTTCAACCCTTGACAAGTTGTTGTAGTAAGTAGTAAGTCAGTGAGCGTTCAAACATTTTGTGGTTTAATAATAAATAAATTTGACAAATTAGACATAGGACAGGTAAGTTTTAAGAATGTTTTTAATGTAGTTTAACTAAACAAATAAATTAATTCTTAGACATACAATGTCCGAGGAGCAAGAAACACAAAAAGAAGCGAAATTTGGCTTCATTTTACTGCGACAGAAAATGAAAAAACCGTCTGCAATATGTGTAAAAATAAGTATTCGTATAGAGGGGTAAACTCAACCAATTTGAGAAAACATTTAATTTCAAAGCATCCCACAATTCTCAAAGAAATATCACGGACTGGATCAAAACAACCAACAACATCAAATTTCTGTTTGATTTGTTTGTTTGTTTGTTGTCACTTAATATAATATGTGCTATGCTCGCAAAAGAAAGTGGTATCTACAGCTAATTTTTACATAATGTAATTTTAGGTTTTTTATTTGTCAAGTTAACAGTTGGCGTATACTTATTCTCTGTCCGGCACGCATATGCGTCCGGCACTAACCTGGATACAAATAGGAAACATTTTTAATATCATTTTTACAGAAAATTTTATTCTTTATAAAGCTTCTTTCTGGTTTGTCTTAAACCTAAAATGCAATATTAGAATGTAATTATCTACTTGCATGTACATGGTGTTACAAAAACTATGAGACAAAAACTATCTTTATTTTAAAAGCTATTCAAAGATGTTATTTGAAAAGTGTGTTTAGAGGTGCCCATAAGAAAAACAAAAGTTGGCCATGGTTACGCCATCTTTGATGTTATTTCAAATTAAAAAATAACACTGCATTCCTTGTTAAAAAGTCGCTGTAGAATGTTTGTGTTTCAAATGTCTAGCTGCGTTTGGTTTTGAGTAAAAAATTAAAAACGATATGTTAATATTTTAGTTTTATGCGGATATCTTTAAAATGAACAATGATAGCTAAACATTAATTTCAGATAATTGAAAAATACGAAACTTTGCCAAATTTAAACATAGGCTCTATCTCCACTAATAAGCAAGATCTCCATGGTGAGCCTCGAAATTGAATCACCCGGTATATAAGTATGCCACGCCTCCTTAAGGGTGTTGAATCAAACTCAATATACCCTCGCCACATTAAATGTGGGGGTACAAAAATACACAGAGAGAAAGACATCAACGAGAACGAAATGAGATCTTCTGTCCATATAACTCAAGAACTATTGAACGAATTATGATCTATATTTTCTTGATTATTCTTTGAGATACAAATAATTTAATTATAATATTTTTGAGTTATATAGCCACAAAAAAAATTCAGTGTACGTTTGCGGCAAATATACGGTATACGTGTACTCGTATAGGTAAGTAAACGATAGTGCGAGTACTCAAAATCAAACAGTACTGAGTATTCAATCGCTACTACTTGAACAAAGTAACGGGTAGAAAGTAACGGGTAAAAAGTAACTGTAATAAAGTAACGGGTGCAAAGTAACTAACGGGTACTAAGTAACGGGTACTGTACCTAATAGTAACGGGTAGTTACAAGTACTCGAAAGTAACGAAACTTTACATCACTAATTTGAAAGTGTTGGCTTGCATGTACCGGGTGTTACCAAAACTATGAAAAACAATGAAGAGTAAAGTACCTTTATGTTCAAAGCTATGCAAAATTGTTATTTGAAAATTGTAGCTGAAAATATTAGAGGTCTTCAACTACGAAACTATAATCACCTTCTCCATCGCATTAACCGCGTGTTGAGAAAAAGATCAAAATGATAAGACTAAAGTAGCTTCATTTTCAAAGCTATGCAAAAATATAATATGAAATAGTGTGTCAAAATCTTAGAAGGCATTAAATATATATTTATGGTCACCTTCGACATTTCATATACCGGGTGTTGATAGATAGAATGCTTTTTAAGGTCAATGAACATACAAGGTGTCTTTTCTTTCCGGTCTAACATTTTCCACTAATTTAATTTTGTAATATTTGACATTTCACTGTAAATAAATACCTCTATCCTATTTGCAGGTAAATTTCGTAAGGAATTTAAGAGATCTTTCGATTGTTGTTCGGCGACTGCGCGCAGACGAAGACAGGAGTTGCGCAGCTTCAATCATGTTGGTTCGCTGACGAAAAGTAGGACCTCTTCCAGGCAATCGCAACAGAGAAGCGGGAGCTTCTTCAAGCGAACTGACACTGTGACATCGAGAGTTACGGACTGATAGTCATTGCACTGATGAGGAAAATTATGTTAAATGTACCTCTTGGGCGTTTTTTAATTTATGTTACGTGTTGTGCTTATGTCATGTTAATTCTTATTTATCAAAACCAGGTAAGCAATGACCAACATAAGCAAGTATGATGTTTGATGTTTGTAAACTTCAGCTGTTTTGTTGGGGTTATAGTTGCTGTAAAACCCAGTCATTAAAATCATTTTTATTTTATAATAAATAAAAAAAAATGTGTACTTTTATCACACATAGTATACTTATGGAAGAAACAGTACAAGGTGTCTCACGGAACTGGTACATTAGAAGTTTCTCATGTTCTACTATTTCTGGAAACTTGAAATTTTTGAATTACAATTTACTCGATCTGAGCTCAGCTAAAATCAGCTAAAATATTCTCAAGTTAACTGTCACGCCCGGTCACCGGACGTCGGTATCAACTTTGTTATTTTACATGGAATGAGATATTTTAATTTTATTTTTGGTTTCTACGTATCACAATACATAATTTTTAATAACGTTTCCCTATACCTAAATATCATCACTTTTGAGGTTTTTTGATTTTTCTAATATTTTGGTGATTTTCGCGGTTACGTTTAAAATTGAATATCTCGATTATTATTAAAACTAGAAGTTCCATGATTGGTGGTACAAAACTAGAAACATAACGAAATAAGGGGCTGTTTAGTTCATCTTGATATCTTCTACAGGCTGTTCACAAATTACAACACAATAATTGAATTTTCAAACGTAAAAAACTCATTTTTTCAAATGGAATACCTGTATACCGATACGCCATTCGATAGGAAATCTTATTCCCTATCAATCAATATTAGGGTTCCCTATGTCTATATTTAATAGTTTTTGAGATATTGTCAGTATAAAAGAATGCAAACTAAATACAAAACGATTTATTCTTCATTTATAGGAATGTAACAACTTTGGAACAGCAGGAAAACAGAAAATATCGAAAAGGTTTGTTGAAACTAAAATAATATATTTGTGAAATCTAACTTAAATTAAAACTTAATTATGTTGTTCGGACCACCAATCATGAAATTTCTAGTTTCAATACTTTCTATAATAACCGAGATCTCCAATTTTAAACGTAAACGCGAAAATCACCATAAAATTAGTAAAAAGAAAACTCAAAAATGGTTATATTTAGGTATAGGGACACATTACCAAAAATGATGTATTTTGATACGTGGAAACCAAAAATAAAATAAAAATTATATCATTCCATTTAAAATAACAAAGTTGATACCGATTTCCGGTGACCGGACGTGACAGTAAACTTAAGAATATTTTAGCTGAAGAGCTCAGATCGAACAAATTCTAGTTCCTAAAGTTCAAGTTACCAGAAATAGTAGAACATGAGAAACGTCTAATGTACCAGTTCCGTGAGACACTCTGTATATGGCGTGCTAAAGTTTTCTTCTGGAATATATTACGTTGTAAGCATGTGACATTTTCTTATATGGCTTAACTTTAAAACATATTGAAAGATCTATCAGTTGTTTTTTACTGTGTAATTTAAAAAAAAATTTTGTTACTAATTTAAAAAAAATATATAATCGAATAAAAAACTATATCTCAACTTCTAGATGTGTGTTCTATGGTTAAATTTGTAGAATCTCGCTTATACACCGATGGCTTTATTTTTCGAATTCTGTCTAGAATATTTGTTTACCATATTATTATACACATACATTATACATGTTTCGAATATTTATTAAAAACTAAACTACATTTTGATTGCATCTTTCTTCATCGCATATGAAACAGTGTTATTCCTAGGTTGCTTTCCTTCTGCCGTATTTTCAAAGAAAAATACATTGTTAGATGTTTTAAGGACTGTTTATAACCGTGAATTATTTTATAGAAGATCCCAAACGGACCTTGATGTGTTTTATATATAGTATGATTGCTTTTTGACTTTATTGTACTAAAGTTCATACTAAATAGGATTCAATTTTGAAGAGGTTGTACTATATTGTACTATTTCCTACATTTCAACTAAGTAAATGGTGGATTTTCAATTTTGATTTGACATATTCACGCCGCTTGAAGAAATAGTATTTCGTGCAGGTACGTATGTAACATTATATTTACACATAAATTCGGAATTATAGGTGAAATATTATTTGCCTTCCGTATACGAACGAATAAACCAGTACATAATGGAATTCCGCCTTGGGGTGAACGTATTCGAGTGTTAACTCCGATAATAACATCCATTGTAAAATCGCTTTCAATAAACATTTCGTCAGCTCGAATATTAACACCGTCGACGATGAATTCCGTTTACTTAACGAAAATATTAAATTTATCTTTATTCATCACAAGCTGTTGCCTGCTTATCGTAATACGCACTGTAAAATACATGAAATCACTAACGGACAATGAGACAATGAGATAATCAGTTTCACTTGACTAAAACGTCTATTTGAAATTTTTGATTTTTTAGTGAGCCGAAGTTTCACAATTTTGGTACCAACAATTTAAACATTTTATTTATTTCGTTTCTTAAGTTGGTATGATCATCTCCCTCCAATATTTTTTAGGCTGACTTCTGATAACCACAAACCAATACGGACTACAAATAAATACTTTTACAATAATACTAGGTCGCTGAGATCTGACTGTCTGGCGAATGCATTTCTGGATGAAATGGTACATTCCCTCCACAGAGTATGACCGGGTTGGGAACTGGCAAACTGCCTGACAGTAACAAATTTTGGTTTTAATGTTTGCATAAAACTCCAAAGTTTTCTTGATGTAAAAAGTGATGTGAAAAGTAACAATTTGTTGAATGTACTGTTGAACTTGTTAAACTTCTTAAGGAATCGAATATACAAAAAGTCCACTTGTATAACTTGTTACTCAGAATAACAACAAAAAAAACAATAAAAATGTAGATTTATTTCTTTCTTCAAGTCCTATTAATTTTTTGTTTATTATTGTTATGTTGATTTTCAATATTTATTTATTTTTTTATAATTGTGATGGGTATTGTTTGCTTTTTTCTTCGTTTTAGCAGTGTTCAACATTTCATTTGTTTTCTATTTCTCTTTCTATAGATTGGCGTTTCTGTGTTCTTCAGTTTTTATTTAATAAAGGTTGTGAGCAAGATTTTGATGGAAACGGATATCTCAGTAACGAATCTTAGCACGCCAATGTAGTTAGCATGAAAATAATTCTTATTTACTGCGATTCATATCTCTTGAATCTAATAGCATTCCAACTATTTGTTAATTTTTAGACCGAAATAAACATGAACAATATTTTTCGTTTTGGTTTTGGTTTTGGCTTTGGTCGAGGCAGTCAAACAAGATGCAAAGATTTGCCGTGCTCAGTGAATCCGTCTAAATCAATTTTGGTAAAATATCATTACTTAGAACTAATTCTACATCAAAATTCATTGTATTTAAGGTGGGGTTTAAATTGATCGGTAGTAGACTAAAAAGTAGTCACCGAAATTCATTAGAATCCGTCCGGGCACTGGGCAGAACTAAGTCGGGTATTTTTTTTATTGTTAGGAAAGCTTCAAATATACGGATAAAGTGTATCTTGAATGCAAATACCATAATATTCAGTTGTAATAAATTATTAAAATACGACAATTTCAAGGATTTTTACCACCTTATTACGTCGCTGTTCATGCGAATGGGGACGAAATTATTATTTTATCCAATAGATCGAGACTCACTGATTCAATTCCGATTTCATGTCCGATTGAAAGTAGTGCCCAGAAACTGAGATTCTTATGAAAATAAAAACGCTTGTTTCCGGACAGCCATCTGTTGAACTGTACAGGCACCACGTTAATTAATTCAGCTACTTCCCGTTCCTTGCCCGAGCGTTGTATCGGTTACCATGAATATTTGAAAACAGTATTGTAACACAATTTTATCGTTCTCAGCCATTTGATGAACATAAAGATAACATAAGAAACGCAGTGTGCAATATAACCTATGTATGTATTTTCGGTAAACTTGAGTTAATATTGAGTGATGTATGTGGTCTGAAGAAAGAAATTGCACGAAGGGTAGCAAGCTGTTTGGTTCTCTCAATACCCAACGGATAAAATTAGAATGAAATAGAAACAACTCAGCACAAAATGCAAAAAAATAAACCTCTTAGGACCTGGAAAAACATTCCACAATATTAGATGCGTAAACCACCATAGAATCGACCAGAAAATATGGGCCAGAGATGATCCGAACTGGTCACCTAGTGAGTATACAAGAAGTAACGGAAGGAAGAGGATGAGATACGTGAATGAAATTCGAAGAATAGCAAGATGACTTATAAAGGAGTGACATGCGATTAGGGTTCAACTAGTAGAGGCCAATGTCCAAAAAACAGCAATATCCGTCAATATCAGATATGAAGTATAATTTAGTTTATATTAATTGTATGCATTTAAAAAAAATATATAATTAAAACACCTTTTATTCGTGTTACTCAGAACCTCTATTGCTCGGAAAGATTTACGATGGTATGGTATCAATATGTAAATAAATATAAAATATTTAAAATACAAAAATAATTAAATATAATATAAATCCTGTAATTCATCATTTTATTAACTTATATCAATATTTTGAAATTCAACGATATTCTTTATACCTATCAACGTACGAATAAATATTTTGAATCACATAAGAAACTTGTCTCGTACACCCGTGTTGTATATGAATCCTAGGTGTGGCGGGAGATATTATTGTAGTAAAGGACAGGCCAGATGGTTAATAGGAAGAAGATAATAATTTTAAGCTAGGAGAAAAGGTACAATTCACTCGTGTTTGACAAATACAAGTTTGGGACAGATCCATTAACACTGTCAATCAACAACGCACTATAAACTATCGAGTCTATAAAATTAGCGAACTAAACTAATACAACACTGTCAATAACAAAACGCACTATATAAACTATCGAATCTATGGAACAAGCGAACTAAACTAACAAAATGATGTCCGACACTCTCAATCAAAAAACCACAGCATATAGGTAATTCGCAAATACTTGCTAAACATACGGCTGGTTGAATAAACACTTTTTACGCTGAAAATATTCGAAGCGTAGTACCCCTCCCACTTCGTTCCTTTTGTCAGTGTCCTTTTCAGTTCTTCACACTACTTTTTATGCAAATAGTCACAGGAAATATCTCCTATAGGTGTATTCTTCCATAACTTTATTACATTTAGGGTCACCATGATTTTATATACTAGTCAAAATGTACAAGTAGGACGATTAGGAAAATCAAGAAACGAAGGAATTTGTTTCACAGACACAAACTTAGTTTAATGATTATTTAAATTTACTGACAAACTTACGCAAGAAATATTTGTTTTATATGCTGAGATAATCTTTTAGGGAATGTTCATTGTTAGTGTTAATATTTTTATAATTCCTATTATTACTTTTGACAGTAAGCGGCTTATTAATTAATTATAATTTAATTATAAATATTATAATTTAATATAAATATGTAGTTTGTTTCTATATTTAATATAACTACAATTTTTTTTTAATTTTATTTATATCTAACATGTCCATCACATTGTATTGGTCCTGAACAATATTTTGTCAGTTTTGTCACAAACCAAAAATCCTGTATGTATCAGTAAAATACAAATTGTGTCAATTGGTATGTAAAACATTTTATTGCCTTACCTGGCGCGCCCCTAGTACTCGAAAAAAAAAACGCACCTCGGAGCTCAAGCACAGGTCACGTGCACAGACCACGTAAAATCGTCAGCTTCCCCAAATATATCTAAAATTGCATTGAACCGCCATCTATTAACAAGAGGCTCTGCATGCCGTATAGTTGGTTGCATAATATTTATAATTATGCCTATTTACTATTTCGAAGCCCATCTTAACATTCGATATATTTAAATCGCACTACTATTTAAAATTCCGAACTGTTCTGATATATTTATTAAACATATATTTATTTGTTACAAAGAAACTTTATTTGAGATAAAACAAATATTTCTTTACTTCAAATAAATGTTCTTTGACTCAAATAATATAATCATCAAAGAACGATTTATTTCAGTCAATTAGTGCAAGACACCAACCATCAAACTATGATAATATTGTTAGCCTAGCACTGTCTGTTAACTTCATACTCTACCGTCTTAAGAACATATCTACAAAGTACATTTGTAGAAAACAGTGAGATATTATCTGTTCATTTCTAATAACATATTACATGTACAGAAAATTGTATAATAATTATTGTAGTTAATACTGTAAGTTAGGGTAAATGGTTATAAAATTACAAAACTGGCTGATTTATGAGTGTTATAACACGATTTGTTATACACCCATTGTACTAGACTAGCGCAGATAATAAAAGTTGGCTACGTTAATTTAAAACCACAGACAAAATAAAAGACATATTCATAAAAATGCTAAATTATATTTTTATAAACAAACCGATAGCCCTATCAACGCATCCAATAATTTTAAAAATATAACACCAAATTTCTTCCTAATTATTCATAACCTTACTCGTTTTACATATCAATCCCCCTCCATTATTGGTGCTATGCGTGTCGACGCGCATTCTTTTATTTTCACGTATGTGCAAACCAAACCAAACAAACCTGTTTAGTAGACCTAGCGTCTAGAAAATGTTAGCATCTTCGAATGTATGTTTACGCGCTTATCGATTTTTGCGTTCAAAAGTATCGGTAAGCGCGGATATATTTGATGTGTGAGATTTGCGGTTAGTGAAGGTCCCCCGTTGACTTTATAATCTGGTTTCGTCGAATAAGATGTGAACAATTGTCGAAATAAGGTAGGATGTTTTTTTAATTTGTAATCGCTGTTGATTTTGCTGGACTGCTTGCGTTTTAAAGTCGTTTTGAGCTTTATTCTCCGTAATATAGTATTCAAACTACATTGTCCCTCCCCATTGTTGGCTACCTTGCTTCAAACTCAATAAATTAGTCTTCGGACCATGCATTATCACAGTTTATAATGGGTAGGTAGTAATGTGTCACAGTGAAGTTATGTTGCTGCATTGTAAGCGTCTCGTTTTGGTCGGCACCGGTACCGGTAAAGAGGATATCTGAGTCAAAACGTTTAAAATGATCGTTTATTATCGCCAATAAACCTAACCTCACTGGGATACATGAACCATTATGAACTGGGAACAGACCAAACAGAACAATTAATAAACACATCATCGAAATACAAAAGTTTCATAATAATCCGTTCACATTATTTTAATGTGATATCTTTCTTGGATGGAAGTTAAACTTTTTACGCTTTATAGGCAAAGTAACGCGGCGATAACTTGCTTATTCTAAAACGGGCACGACTTTTGGGCTTCTGGAAGCGATAAGCGTTCCTGCTGCCCATCGAGTTTCTGAAAACGGATAGAATTTCACTCGAGAGCCTTAATTGGATACCGGGGGTGGATTGAGAGCGTCTTAAACACTGCTCGTTATCTACAATATTAAAAAGGGAAGGTGACTGTGATAATTTCAAGTGTCCCTTTTCGAGTGAATTAATAAACACCAGAAGTGCGTTGTATAAGATTTGGAGTTTACTTGGAGTTCAATTTTAAACGTTGGAAATCTACAATTTCCTATGTTTCCTTTGAAACTTGGAGAAGCAATAAAGGCAAGACGAGCATTTCGAAGATAATTGTGAAGAACTCCTTAGCATCTTGTTTATTAAATGCTCCTCAGACGAGTTAAATCCTTATTGACAGAAAAATACACATCTGTGATTATAACAGTCCTTAAAGAACATAAAATTCGTTTTTTTTGATCAAATGGTGTGTAAACGTTTGAATCGTCGATTCAAACTTTAAATAAACTTACTTCTTAACTGCAAAACTTTAACCCGGTGTCGCATGCTAAGAAAAACCTTAAAACACAAAACGCAGAAATTAGGACGAACGCTACCCTGTAATGCTACATTGTAGTTTTCTGTATACGGCAGCAACACAAAACCAGCACCTACACATACAATTTTTAATTAACATAATTACAACATAATGCTAATGACATAAACAAAGCAAACGCCACAAACGAGTGCGGTTAAATTATGAATAAAAATAATAAGCGTTAAATTAAACTACGGCTGCATGTACAGGGTGGGCCAAATTCGATGTTACTATAGGAGATCTCGGTAACTACAAGAGATATCGAAAAATGAGTAAGGTTGTTGTGTAAAAAATAAAATTACCTACTACAAACTACTTTAACAATTTTTCAAATTGATGTCCATTTTTATTGATGCAATTTATAGTAGTGACATACGCCTACTCGGAGAAATCTCGAAGACAATAATTATAATTTCTCTGATATATACTAATTTCATGTTATTCAATAAAACATTACTTTTGGAATGTTTTGGACCGGCATGTTATATATCGTTGAAAAGGGGGAAAAAGGCTCTATTTATATCAGTCATAGCCAGCTATGGTTTCCATTTAAAAAAACACAACTTTATGTCATATCTACAAAACTATTAGAGATATTTAAAATCTGTGAATTCCACTGAGAATTCTAATCGAAAAAGTGCCTCAAGAACGTGCAAATATCATTCGTCTGATTTAACAAACAACAAAGATATCGACAAGTAGGTATCAAAATAGCGAAAAATCGAGTTTTGTGTTATAACTCGAAAACAAAAGACGATAGCTAATTTTGGTTTTCACCATTGAGTTTCTTTCAAAAAAAGACGACACAACAACCCTACTCATTTTTCGATATCTCTTATAGTTACCGAGATCTCCTATGGTAACATTGAATTTGGCCCACCTGTACATATTTTCCCGATATTAACCCACAGATATTGCTCGCTAAGTTTGATTATGATAAGTATGCTTTGGATACAGCAATAATATTTGATAATTTACCAAAATAATGTTCACTGTTACAAAGCAATATTAATTCCAAGCATTTTGTTTGTTGATTCGTCCTAATATGTGAATGTGTGTAAACAACACTCAGTAATAAAAGACGTTTAACATGATGTTAATGATTTTTTTAAAAAATGGTAGTGGCACAAATGATGACTATTTCGATTGCAATTCGCTATTGTCTACACTGTCCGGTTCATTTGGTTGTTTAAAGTTGGTTCCAAAATTACAAAACTTTTGTTCTCATTGACTCATAAAAATGTTCAAACAAAAGTTATTTTTTTTTTCGATAGGGATCCTATTATACCTAACGCAATTAATTAGGTAACTTACCCTATGCTCTTTGTTGGTACCATTCTCACTGAATTTTTGCTGCGTGCAGCTCGGTTCCTTTCCAAAGTGGTTCTCCTATGACATTTCTGTATACCTTTTAAATACTTTACCATAATTCTTTACATCCTCTACATATAGCAACCATTAGTAGCATTTGGACTAATATTGTCGCTCTACAGGTGTACAAGTGATTATAATAATAATACATATTAATAATGGTGTATTTTGTCGTCCCATTTTGTTCCCATTTTGTCTCAATATTTTTAATCATTGTTTCTCGTTAATTCGGTAAATTTTAAATTTTTGTTGTCGCCTTTTTATTGTTTATCAGTTTGTTATTAAGCTATATTACACAATTATAGATTATTTTAGTGTGTCCATTTAGAATGAATTTGGAATGGTAAATTTAGAATCTTATTGCTATTGTTTATTAGTTATTAACATTTTTTATGGGTAGACCGTTTTAAACATTCTCTCTAGACAACTAGAATTTCAAGTAATGTTGTTGTTTTTCTAATGTTTATTTGCTATAAGAATTTTTGACTCGTGTTCATCGAGAACAGTAGAAGGGCGAACAATATTATTTATTAAGAGATAATGTTGGAAACTGAAAATACATATAAAATGGAGCAAATTTTGAATAGTATATATTCGTGTCGGCCAGAAATTCATATTGCCAATTAACATGAATTACTCTTAGCATATGGATAATCAAGAAAAAGTTAATAATAATGGTTGAAAGTTAGACAGAATATTAAGTTCTTGGTTACAAGTTCTGATACAAAAAAATCTACACAATGATGTAAAGCTATGCAAAAGAAAATAGACTTAATTGGAGTGATAAAAAAGTCTCTTTGACCACTTTGGTTTTAGAAAATGATTTCTGGTTTTGATATCGAAAAGTTTCCAATTATTATAATATATTTTAAAATACCTGTTGGCAATTCGTAAGCATGCGCCAATTAGTTCAAATTTAAACAGCACCCTTTCGTACTAACGAAATCTGCCCCCCCCCCCCACCGCCTGTAGTAACATTTTGTTGGTTGTGATGAGAAAACTGTAAAATCATTCACTTAACTGCCATCGTATTAATGAGTCCTTGCAAAAAGTAAAATGGTTGTTTAAGTTATTTAGTTATTTAGTTGTGAAAACGGCTTTGATCTTTAAACGAAAGCGCCATATCGTCAAAAACATAGCCCTTGCGGTTCTCTTTGAGCTCGTAGATTCTCACCACACTTCAGTACCTACACCCTCAGTACTCGAGTGGAGAAAGGTGAGACGCACCTTTGTTCGTCCTTTACGTCGGTCTACTTCTCGTTTACTGGTCTCTTTACAAAAAAAAAAATATGAAATCAACGTTACAACGGCGTTGAATTTTGCACCAACAGTTGACAAATATTTGAAAGATTTAGTAAATGAATAAAAAGTTATTAAAAAAACGATTTTATTCAGTTCTTTACGTTTAGGGAACACTTGAGTTCAACGAAAATATAGTACTCATTTTAATGTAATTCGTGTGATAACTAAAAATGAATCAGTAGCCTAATTTTTAAAAAAATAAACGTCTAAATATGAGCATTTTTATTTTATAAATGTAATTATTTGTCAGTACATCATATATTAAAATACAATTCATAACTACAATGTATCTTCGTCATTCGGGCCTACAAATAATATTGGTAGACCACAGCGTCGTGTATGCCAGGGCTTCTCAAAGTGTGGGTCGCGTCCCCTCGGGTGGTCGCGTAAAGATATTTGGGGGTCATCTGAAACAAATCATAGAGGTGTCCAGAGATACGTTGGCAAAGGTGTCCATCATGCTGGCTCCTGGCATAACATACGAGTCAGAATCGCTGGGGCGCGCTAACGAACGTTGTGACATATTTGTACAGTTCGTGCAAGTACGAATGCGAAGGGAGGTACCTTAAGAATTCCTCTTGCGTGTACAAAGTTGTTCTAACGTGCAATGATTAACTATCAGAGCAGTTATTGGCTTCCATGTTATGTGTGTGATGGATGGGTGGTTAAATTTGTCAACTGCTAAACCTAGAAATAATATTGTGAAAGCTGTAGATTCTGCAGTATCTGGATCATCCAGTATTAACAAATGTGAGCATATTATACATTTAGCAAAAAGGAGGAAATACAATGCAACGTTTTTCAATACGGTTTTCCGAAAATAATAAAGATAAGCGTGTGTGCGTTGTTTGTAACTAATGCTTGGCTATAGTAAAATTATGAAACCAGCTAAATTAAAAAGACATCTTCACACAAAATACGCCTTATTTGGTAATAAGCCTGTACAGTTTTTTAATGGCTGTTGCAGTCCTCACAAATGTCTTGCAACCCATGCTCATGTTGATAAATAATACTTAAGAGCATCCTATGAAGCCGCTTTCCTAGTCGCAACTGCTAAAATACCTTACACAATTGGTGAAGAATTCAACCAGTCGCGATTAAAATCACTGAAATTATCCACGGAAAAGATATGCAGACGAGTTAAGAAACAGTTTCATGTCAAATGATAGGACGAGTACACGAATTTTGGAAATTATCGAAGACCAGCCAGAAGAACTAATTATAATAATAAAAGAAAGTCAAAAAATTGCAATTCAGCGGATGAATCGACTGAGATCATAAAAATCGCACAGCTTTTGGCTTATGTTAGGTTTTGTTATGACAACAGTGTTCACGAAGATTTACTGTATTGTCGTTCGTCAGATGGACGTACAACCGGTGGGGCAATTTTCCAAAATGTTAATGATTCTTCGAGGAAGTAGGATTAGAATAGAATAACTGTGTTGGAGTTTGTACAGACGGTACAGCGGCAATGACAAGACATATCGGGATTCCATGCTAAAGTTTTTTGTGTTTTTAACTCTTTGTATGATTCATCGAAAGGCACATGCGGCTAAACGCATTGTAGTGATTTAAATGCGGTATTAAAAGATGCAGTTAAGGTAATAAATTTCATTATAAATCGTGCATCTAGTAGTCGTTTCTTTGCAAATTTATTAAGCCAAGATATGGTTTCCGATTTCAGCACACTTCAGAAGTACGATGACTGTGAAAGGTGCAAGTGTTGAGGCGGCTATTGACATTAAAAAATTAAGTTATGTTATTTCTTTCTGAAAATAATTCAGGATGGAGAATTTGTTGCATACCGAAAATTGGGCATGTAAATTACTTTATCTTAACTCATTTTCGAAACTAATCGCTTTAAATGTCTCTCCAAGGGGAAGTAAAGAACATTTTTACACTCAAACAGAAAATTTAGGTGTTTCTAAAAAAATATATATGGAAGCTTAAATGGAAGATAACTGTTTTGAAATGTTCTCATATACTGAGCATTTTCTTGTCGATACCCAGTGGAGCTTTGATTTGGTTAAGCAGACTTTTGTTAATTGAGAATTTGGTTGTCTAGAAAGAAATCTAGAAGAAATACTTAGTGCCGGAATGGGACCACAATAAATCAGATTGGATTAAAACCCCGTTTGTTGTCAAAATTGAAAAAGTAAATAATATATAATTTGAAATACTAACAAAAGATAAAATAATAAGTAAGACTGTTAGTAATAAATTGCACTTATAATTTTGAGTGTGGTCGTGGAAAATTGTGTGGAGTACAAGTGGGTCGCAGATGGAAAAAATTTGAGAAGCCCTGGTGTATGCAACCCAAATATTAGTGTTTTTGTCTTCACAAAATATGTTTCGTCGGCCGCCGACTTTTATTCTTCGTATTCGTGTTCTTCCTTGGTTTGGTGTTTCATTTTTATATTATATTATTTTTTCTTAGAGCATTCTTTCGGTGACGTACTTATTAAGTTAAATGTCCGCTATTTCTTCAATTAAATATCAATATTGATGTGGTTGGATACCGTGGGGTTATATATCAGATATTTTAGGGCTATTTTAGCTTTTTGTGTGTTCCGAGTATTTTTATATCTTTGCTGATTTTACTCAATAGCAAATATTGTTCCATATATGTTTCTAATACAATTTTACAGTACCTTCTCAGCGAATTTGTTTTTCTAAGCGGGAAGATTCGATTTCATAGGAATTTTATCCACAGTTAAATTGTTTGCAGCCAGGATTAACAGTTATTTATTTTAATAACTTTTTGGACGTTCCTTTCTCACAGTATCTCGAAATAAGAAGTATCATTAGAGTTTTTACTCCATAAGTTGCAAGCGGCAAACCATTGAAAGCCGAATTCTGACACGCATTTGCACGGAAATTTATGCAAACAATCTAACAAGTCTAACCATGCGGCTATGACTTATGCATACGACCGAATCCTGAAGTCTCGTACAAAAGTTCTAGTACATTCGTATGATAAATATAATCGATTGCAGACTGGAAAATTCGCACGCTCCTGTAGACGAAATTGCTATCGGCGTGGCCCGGGCTGCGGCTACGCCTGCACGTACGGACGTGACGAAAAACGTATGGAATTTTTGCCAAAGGGTCAATTTTAATTTATTTCCTTTGTTATGGGCGGGGGCAATAAACACTAGGCCCTCGTCGCTTTGACACTGACAGAGAACGAAAGTTTGATTTTCCGTGCGGTCGGTTCACAAATTCATTAGTCGAAGGCATCGGCATCGGTTAGGACAATTACTTTTAATTGATAGAGCAAAATCGACAGAAAGCAATTTTATAATTCCCCTGAATTGATGGAAAATTACAGATGTAGGGCGTACTTTTATGCAAATGATTTGCAAATTTATTGATCTTTTCATCATAGTCAAATCGCAAATGAACAATCAAAAGAAAACTATGGTATCAACAGTCTTTGGTAAAGCTGTTTGGAGAAAAATCTGTGCGTGAAGCTATTGTCTGATAGTGACCCAGAATTTAGAAAACATGTCGCTAATAAGCAGATTTTAAATTACATATGGAATCGTCCAGTTGTGAAGAGCGATGTTGTACACTCGTGTAAAAAAATGCACCTAAAAGCAAATTGTTTCCGGCAATTTCAATAACTAGAACTTGGAGTACATAAGGCCAATAAGCTAACCTCAAATTCCGGTGAATATGCTTGTTTTTTATGTAATGTATGCATTGTGGAAAACTGGAGAAAAAGGTTTTACCACTTATTTTACGGTTTTTAGTGGACATTTTGTAATTTACAAAATAAAAAAGTCAAACAGTTAAATTTTAAAATTGCATAACTTAATGTCTCTAAAACTTTCGATAGGAAATTCTGACTACTTGTAGTAAAATTATTCGATGATAAATCTCTAACATGGTTTCTTTTTCTCCAATTAATTTGATCAATGCAAAGTCCCCCTTTGCTTGTGAAGAAGTTAAACCGCTTTTCTTTTGCTATAACATTTACATTTAAAAAAATCAGAATCTTGTCCCAAGTAAAAAAAATACTTCTTTAACACCCAAATTATTGAAATCGAATAAATACTAAAAACACATTTAAGGTAAGGAGCGTTTCTATGTCTCTTATGACCCAATTTGATAACACTGTGTTAAAAAAAAACAAAAACGAAATATACTGTTCATGAGACATAGCGGAAGTTGTTGAGCTGGCAGAGCTGAATATAATGGCATAGCTGAAATTTTCGAAACGCCCCCAAAATCTTGATTTTTCTCGAAAAACCCGTTTTTGGGTACTTGCACGTATATAAAAATTCACAACTCCGCCATTTTCTATTCGATTTCCAAAATAACAAATGCAAATGAAAGAGGAAGCATAGACCATTATAAAGATGTACGTTCGGTCAGATCCAATAACAAATTGAAAAGTTATGGACGTTCAAGTTCAGAAGAAACTTTAACAACAATTTGATGATCTGTCTGAATCCGTAATATTTTTTTGCTATTTTTTTATTGAAAGCACAGTTAAATTTGCGTCTAATACGCGTTTGTTTATTAGAATCGGTTGAAATTTAACAGAATTATCAAATTTTATTGGCCGGCTAGACACACTACGGAGAAGAAATATACAGGCCAACTGTAATAAATCCGTAGTCTTTATACACATTAATTTGACATTACAAGCACTTTATATTTACAATGTTATTAAATTTATGACAGTTTTTTTCTTTTCTTTTTTGTTGTTACCTGCGAGACTATCACAATATGTCACTAAGTATAGGGTGTTTTTTTTTTAGAGGCGGAGAACTTTAAATTGAAATTAAACACAGATTTTTATATTTATATTAATGAATTGTTTTTTATTTCAAAGATAATTGTTTGGCATTTACATTTAAATATGATTTCGGGCATGTGGCTCCCACGACTGGTGCGTACATGGCGTAATCTAGAAGTCCAATTTTCACATACCCTTTGCAGTACTTCAGGCTGTATTTCGACAATCACGAGTCGAATGTAAGTACTCTTCCAAGTACTCAAGTGGTTCTGGTTTATCGGCATAGACATGTGACTTTACATATTCCCAAAGAGAATAATCTACTGGCGTCAAGTCGCCATTAATAAATTTTAGAGGCGAAAACTTTAATTTGGCAACACTGTTCTCTGCAAGAGCCAATGTGACAGTTCTCGGCAATTCATTATGAATACACTGACGCCAGAGCAACGTTTCGAAAATTGTACAATTTTTTTTTTGTTGTGGTGAAGCACACTTTTGGTTAAATGGTTACGTGAACAAACAGAAATTCCGAATTTGGGGCGATGAGAATTCACGAGCTATTGTCGAAACAGCATTAAATCCACAAAAACTTTCACATAAGGACCAATGATTCCACCAGCCCATAATGCGCACCAAATGGTCAGTTTTTGTGGAATTAATGGTGTTTCGACAATAGCTCGTGGATTCTCATCGCCCCAAATTTGGAAATTCTGTTTGTTCACGTAACCATTTAACCAAAGTGTGCTTCATCATAAAAATTTGAAATTTGAACAATTTTCTAAACGTTGCTCTGCCGTCAGTCTATTCATAATGAATTGCCGAGAACTGTCACATTGGCTCTTGCAGAGAACAGTGTTGCCAAATTAAAGTTTTCGCCTCTAAAATTTATTAATGGCGACTTGACGCCAGTAGATTATTCTCTTTGGGAATATGTAAAGTCACATGTCTATGCCGATAAACCAGAACCACTTGAGTACTTGGAAGAGTACTTACATTCGACTCGTGATTGTCGAAATACAGCCTGAAGTACTGCAAAGGGGGTATGCGAAAATTGGACCTCTAGATTACGCCATGTACGATGTACGCACCACTCGTGGGAGCCACATGCCCGAAATCATATTTAAATGTTAATGCCAAACAATCATCTTTGAAATAAAAAACAATTCATTAATATAAATATAAAAATGTGTGTTTAATTTCAATTTAAAGTTCTCCGCCTCTAAAAAAACAGAGTTTACGTTCATTACATTTCCAGGTATATTTGGGTTCAAAATCAACTGCACCAACAGTAAAATTTTCACTCGTTTAGTGGAACAGTTGATATGACATGTTGCAGCCGTAGACACTCAAAAACTCTGGTACAACATTTGCGTAGTTGACACTTTTATCATTTCCAAGAAAGTTATCGCACAAGGAAATAAAACTATTCCAGGCTCGTCTTTCCACATCATTCAGTTTAGTTGCAAAATCGTTGTCCCGCATAATTTTCCGAATTTGTGGATGTAATAGGTTAAGATTGTCGATTAATGATTTACGATATTTGGGTACAAGTCGAATAGTACTTAATAACAAATTAGATAGACTAAAATACAATAAAGCAAGGTAATAAACAAACAAAATAATGTCTAGTTAATGTGAATCGAGAGTACGGATTTATTACGGTCGGGCCGTAGGTATATTCCTTCTGCCTAGTGTGAACGTCAAGACGGTGATTAAACTTCGATAACTCAGTCAAATTTCAACAGATTCTAATAAACAAACTCGTATTAAACGCAAATTTAAATAGGCTTTCAATAAAAAATAGAAACAAAATATCATGGATTGAAACAGGTCATCTAACTGTTGTTTAGGTTTAGAGAATCTGAAAATAATAAGGAATTTCTGAATTTGAACGTCCATAACTTTTCGATTGGATCTGAAAGAACAGTACATCCTTATAATGGTCTGTGTTCCCTCTTTCAATTGCATTTTTTATTTTGGAAATCGAATGGAAAATGACGGAGTTGTGCATTTTTATACACATGCAAGTACCCAAAACAGTTTTATTGAAAAATTCGATATTTTGGGGGTGCATATTTTCACTGTGCCACCGTCTAACTGATAAAATTTAACAATGATATTATTTTAAATCCTGAAATGTACAGGTGTATGCCTATGTTTATAAATTATAAGTTCATAAGTTTATAAGTTTAGTTGTGTTTCTATCTTTTAGTGTACCTAATTGAGCTTCACTATAACTATAAATGAATGTGTTTGTGAGTCCTAGATAAGTAATATTTGGATTATCTACAGCCAACCTACCCTTCCTAAACCCATCTTGTTATCAACAAAATGGGATTAGCTATTCGAAAAGAAAAACATTGTCATCGTGGCCACTTGTTTAGCATCAACACATACACCCATACACCTGCATGTTACACGCTCGCTGCAAAATCACAAGGCTAACAAATGCAATATGGTAACAAGATTTCGCACACTGCGAAAACTTTAAATCTTCTTAGCCGCTGAAAATCTTGAGAACACTTTGCGCGTTATGTGATATTTTTCGCCGTCGGATTGTCCCGTGCTTTTATCTACTCGGGTTTATTTAACAATTTATTTTAAAACAAAGCGTAAAAGTTTTACTATATTTTCCGTTCCTCGTTTGCCTCTCGGCTGCAACCGCCGGCTTTTATTGCCTATTCCTCCTCGTCTGCACGTTTGGTATTTGTCACCGGCAATTTGTCTACTCTCTGCTACCCTTCAGACAGCTGACACAGTATACTAGACTAGAAGTCTTGAAAACATTGGATAAGATAAGTCGAGTGTAACACATTTTGAATTAGAAAACTGGGACGAAGTGCATCAGTGCATGTTTTGCAACGGAAGATAAGAATAAACATTGTATTCTGTCAAAAATTCTATTTTCTTTAAGCGGTACTTTTCCAAATCGTTATATGACCGAAAACCAATTAGTGTTCTTTTTGATAATTAAGAGAAATATATATTTGGGAGTCGCTGTGGCTGTCAAAGTTACGAAAATGAATTAGCTTTGAATTTTAAAACTAATACAGTAGAACGTCGATAATCCGAACCTCGGTAATACGAACGTTCGCTAATTTGAACGCCCAAAAATATTAATAAAATAAATCACTGTGTAACTGAGGGAAAAACCATTTTTGTCGATTCCTGTTACAGAAAAATATTGCTTTTGTATCTATCTTGTAACCAATACTCGTAGTTTTTACTATTTAGCAGTAATATTTGATAATCCGAACAATTTGATAATCCGAACCACCTTCGGTCCCTATTAGTTCGGATTATCGACGGTCTACTGTATATCAATAAAGTTTTTGTTTCTCAGATTAAGTAAATTTGTGAAAAATACTGGTACTGCTGACAACTTATTTTTGTATCTTTTTCCAAATGGCCTGAATCTGAAGACATAAATTCAGAAATTCTGGGTCTGGTTTCTGAGGTAAACAAGACTATTTCTGCAACTTTAGTAACTGATTTTCTCAAAAAGTAGACTCAATTCACTATTACGACTGCCTTCAGATTTAGATTCAATGGGAAAAGTTATGTGTCGTGTGTTCGTTTTTTGTCAAGTTAGGCATTTTGTTTTGATCATTCTATTTTCGACAAATTTTTTTGACTAAGTTTTTGAAAATTTGGTGGCCTTTTTTTATTAAGTTAATAATAATGGTATGCAAATTTATTGTAGTTAGTTCTTATTACAGTTGTTAGTTAGTTGCTTTTTCTATCAATACAAAGTTAGTTTATTTATCTTAGCTTTGATAGTAGCTCAGTCAACGGGGCTCTATTTTACTCTTTATAAAAAACTATAACATATCCATAATATATAATTATTAACAAAAAAACATAACCAATAGACTTTTGCCGAAATTTCAAAAATCAAAAAAAAAAAGGTTAAAACCGGTTTTTATAACCTAATATAATAAAAAAAACTTAAATTGTCCCATAAATGATTACTTACTATTTTTCATATTCCAGATACAAAATAAAATATATAATATACAGTGTGTTCATTTGAAAAGTATCCACCCTTAATAACTCTTGACCTGATGCGATTATTGCTTTGAGTGGAAACACGTCGATTTAGATATCGAGGGGGAAATTCAAAAATGGTACCTAGGGTATTTTAGGTTTCATCCCTTCACCCCCCAGCCACACCACTTTGAAATTTTAAATGGCACCCCCCTATCTTGTGATACATCATTTGAAAGGGCGCAAAATTGTCTAGTCAACCATGATAAAAAAATGAAATCAATCGATTAGTTCTTAAGATAGACTACACAGAAGATGGAAGGTATGAAATAAATTATTATTAGCGAAACATTGCGGATTGAATACACTGTTGAATTAAATTACAGTCAAAAGAAATAAAAAAATAAATAATAAAATAAGAAATTATTTTATGTTCGAAATGGCCACCATTATTTGCTAGACAAAAATACATTCTGTTTTCCAACTATTCGCGAACTTTTACGAATGTTTGACGGGTGATTTGTCTACATTCTTGCGTAATTCTGTGTCTGAGCTGTTCGACACTGGCGAGACGAAATACACACAAGGTAGGGGGTGCCATTTGAAATTTTGAAGTGGGGTGGCTGGTGGTGAAGGGATGAAACCTAAAATTCTCTAGGTACCATTTTTGAACTTCCCTCTCTAAATCGACGTTTCCACTCAAAGCAATAATCGCGTCAGGTCAAGAGTTATTAAAGGTGGATACTTTTGAAATGAACACACTGTATAAAATATCAATAGAAAAAAATCTTCAACTGGCTATCAACTTTTTATTTATTACTTTATCATACGCGGTATGTAAAGTATTGTAATCGCGCCAAAAGAAAATTTTGAGATTTTAGCGGAAATATGTCTTTTTGGATCCCCTGAACATTTTTGACCAAGGTACAAAAAATGTCTGTGTGTGTGTGTGTGTGTGTGTGTGTGTGTGTGTGTGTGTGTGTGTGTGTGTGTGTGTGTGTGTGTGTGTGTGTGTGTGTGTGTGTGTGTGTGTGTGTGTGTGGATGTGTGTGTGTGTACCCGTTTTTTGTGGCGACGATTCCGGAGAAACTACTAAAGGTATCGGGACGAAACTTCATACTTAGAAGTTTCAGGACCAAACTTAGAGCTGAAAAGCTTTCTGTTGAAAAGGGTCCAAAGGAACTGGAGGTTTAGTCTTAGCATTTTTGAAAGATTTTGCAAATAAGTCGCCATTTCTGGAAATTTGTCGAAATAGTTAAATAATAAATTAAAGTGGAGGAAATTCTGAATAATTTATAACTATGAAATTTTTTGGTACAATCAATAGTTTAGCTACATGAGCAAATTCTATTTCATCGAGATCGGTCGTACTGCACTAAAACGAGTAGCCGGGATATGTCAGAAATTTTGATTCTAATGACAGTAGTTAGTGTCAAACGCTAATGTTTTGACATAATATAAGCTGCGTTCGGATATTGCACACCGTTACACTTTTTACACCCAATAGCACGCAAGTATCATTTTGACGGTGTACCCGATGTCAACGGAGTACAATATCCGAGCGCAGCTTTAATAGACATATCTGTCTAGTTCTACTAGTTTTATTATAATGCAGACATGGCCGATCTCGATAAAATAGAATCTCATGCAGCTAAAGTATTAATTTTATATATAGTATGATAAAGTCATGTGCCTGGCCACATCAGATTGTTTTTTGGTTGTATTGTTCTCAGTGCATTAATATCTTTATTTGGTGTTTTATTGGTTATCTCAAATACTGAAATTCGCATCCAGTGTCTTCTGTTATTTCTCCAGTTTCTTGAAGTACCCTATGAATTTCGCTGATAATTAATTATAGCTTTTCATGTATCATAACAGTTATTATAAAATACTTCGAAAAAAATACGACAAAAATGTGTACCTATAATTTATATAGGTACCCGAAAACGCTTTAGTTTTTCTTCAATTCCTTAGAAAGTTGCAGCCGTTGAATTATTAACAGAACGGTATTTTAAACGGCTCTATTTTGTTAAGAAGTTGGTGGAAACGAATAAGTTGATTAAAGCTTTTTACTCATAATTTAATTTACATTCTTAAAATCATATTTTTTTCTTCATTTGTTTATTATTTTTATATTTAATTATTTTACTTACCTTCACTTATTCTTTATTGTTGTAATGATAATCGCTTTCGCATTATATTTTATTTTTATGTTTTGTTTATATGTCAAACTTTTTAGGAATTAAAAAAAAAACGAATAGGTTTATGTGAAAAATGTTAATCAGAATGACATTTAACAGCTACAAAATTTTTTTGGGAAAAAGTAGGACACCCGTGTACATAGTTATTGGAATCAGATTCAATACAAAAAGTGATAATATGTGTGCTACTATTTAAAGTCAATTGCAAGTTTTAATCAAATATCACATTTATTTATTACGTATTAATTGTAATCGTAAACTAGTATCTACAACCGTTGTTTATATAATACAAAAGCCGGTTTTCCAATGTCACAAAAGAAAACGACCAATCTCAGTAGAAAGCGATCATTTCTCGGTGATTGACTGCACATCCCAGATCTGGCTGAAAATAGAGTATCAGAGCATTTCGCAGATTTACATTACTTTTTACAAACTTGTTAATATTACAACAATAATATAATTTTCTGACAAACAACAACAAAAAATCTGACGAGTGACAAGAAATTCTGAGGTGGCCTTTGTTTTACTTTAGGAAAACAATCGTTTTTCACCAGTTTCGTGTTTTCTTTTGCATTGATTATCTCAAAAACTTGATTCTAAAACGTCTTGTGTTTATTCATGAATTAATTATTAATTGTGCCCACGAAAACATTCAACATGTTTTTCCCACATTAAAATAAGCTTTATTGTTCTATTAAACAAATATTAAACTAGATTGTATTCACATGTATATTTACTCTTAGCAATAAACAGGAATTTTACCAGGGACAGTTCTTGTATTTTAAAGCGACGCTCACTCATGGCATAACTAACCAGCATTCATAGCGTGCCGCCACATTAATTTTCCCTTTGTTGTGGTAGCATTGCCGCAAATGCAAGAGAACGGAGCACAGCAGCTTTTTTTTGTCGCTTCTATCCAATTCTCCTTGCTTCGTTTCACTTGCTTTCTCCAGAACACTTTGTACGGTTTCCAGTGAGAAGCATGCTCTTTATTGCGAAAAAATGTTGAATATGAATCTGCTAAATTGAAATATACAAAAAAGAACAAACATTCCACTCTTTCGGCCAAAATGTTGGTTTTCAAATAAAATTAGTGATACTTCAAAATGATAAAACATAAAAATACGCGTGCGTACATATGGCGTGGGGCACCCCGTATAGTAAAATCAAATAAAATAATCCGCTTAAGTTTATCCCTCCATTAAGATACATTAATGTAATCACACTAAACAAATAAAATAGTCACAATTTCGCTGCGCTACGTAAAGTTTAGCGTCATGTTTGCCCAAGATACTAAATATGCACTTACCTGTATCCCTAAATGAACTCTAAAGTAACAGATGGCGCACTGAAATTTTCGACTAAATGAAAAGACGTTTAGCTCTGGTGGTAAGTAATTTATTCAGACCTATGGTTACATCGAAAACTTCACGGAAATACACACATTAAATACAGTTTACGAGGTCGTTGAGGTAAACATTTATACACGTTTATGTACATTGGAGAAGGATCATCTGCAGTAAACGGCTTACGTTGCTATTAATGGTAAACGGGATTTTGGATTTTGACTGCTGATGGGTTTACATGGAATGGTACATTAATTGCCACTTAGAGAGTATCTTCATGGGAGACTGCACGTTATTCAAGTTACATAAATTAGTTTAGTTGATATTGATGATTGCAAATGTGTTGTTCAAGAGTTAAGTTGATGGTATATAATCATCATAATCGTTCAAAATTCTTGATGGTTAAATGTTAAAATGGAATTAAATACATTTAAACATGCTTGGCATCGGTTTGAACCACGATCAAGATAACAAGTGGATATTATAAACTGTTATTACGGACAATTTATTTAAGTAGAAAGTGCCTTTGTATACTATAGGGTGTTTCACTACGCGTATGTTTATGAGGATAGATTTTAGATAAAGCGATTCCAAGATAAAAGATAAAATGTAATTTTGTAAGATATTTCTTTTTCTACCATCATTGTATAAAATACAACGAACTTACACTTCTTCACAAATGTAATAAAAACTACAAATTAGACCTATTAGAACAACTCGAGATAGAAAAACATAAAAGAAACCACAACATAACTTTATTTAATGATCAATTAGACTTCCAACAAAAGCCATTATTCATGTTTACATTACAATAATTTTTAAAATTTATGAACTTTAAGTTGCCTATCTTGAACCAATTTTTCATATTTTCGCTATCCCTCATGCTTCCAGCCGTATGTCAGTTGTTTGTCGTCATTCACACATGTCACACGTACTTTACTTTGCTTGTGTTTTTAATTACCTGACCGTGAGTAATCTGTTAAATTGTTATTTGTTTGTTTTCGTACCAACATTTTCTAATTGTAGATTTAGGCTGATGATGTTCTAACCAACGAAACCGGTACCTAAGAAATTAAATATTTTACAAAGGACTACAGGATTTTTTTCGAGTATAGTAATTTATATACCTTTGTCGACTTTGTCGACACAAAAACAGACATGTTTATAGTAGCGCCATCTACATCTTGTGATTTTTTTTATTTCGAAGCTTTGGAGAGAAGTTCGTTACAGTTCGCTATTTGAATTGAGACGTGAGCCTTAACTAACAAAATCAATACAATTTTGATCTTAGATTCGTACGAAACTTATTTTCTGTAATATATGAAGTTTTCTGATTGCAAATCATATATGTTAAATTCAAAACGGCGGTACTAATATGGAGACCAAAACTGTAGAAAACATCCTATTCGTGTGTAATATATGTAATTATGAGATATCTGATGTCAATGTCAGACTTTTAGAATTCAAAATGGCGGATACAATTGCATGCGACGGATGACTCGTATGCGAAATAACTTTAATCAGCCACGGCGCACAGTTGCTGAATTATATCGGTTCGACAGAACTCGCTTTGCAAACATAAATTTTGTAAATCAGAATCACATTTTTGGATTACATACCTACCAACCTTCCTAATTTGTTCAATTAATAAGTGTTCCTACGTACCTACATCACAAGCAAAATATTTTGGTATTCTTTATATGGCCCCAAAATAATTTACATTTGTTGGTAAAGCCCGATGAACATTTTAGTACGCTGTTTAATTTTTCCATTTTTTAAATTCGTTTTGTGTGTAGTAGGTCGTATACGAAGACTGATAATACATTTGTAATGATTAGTAAGATTTTTGATTTTTCTAAAGGGCGAAAACAGCATAAAATTGTAATTTTGTTAAACCGTCAGACAGACAGTTTTCCAGAAACCGTCAGAAACCGACAGAAATTAAAAAAAATTGTTATTTCTTTCCAAGAAAAACGTACACCATATACAGAGTATATCCTAAGTTGGATGCTTTTCTATGAACAGTATAGATGATACTCATTTATGAGCTTTTAAAATATAACCTTTTTGTTAAATAAAAAAGCTACACAAAATTGTCTCTACTATTAAAATATTTTTAATCGTTTTCGTTTCATTTCAATTAATAAACATTATAACAATTTTATAGCATGTCTATAAAATAATTTATTTGGAAAAGTATACTTTATTTGCTTGTATTTATATATTTGTCCATTTTTAAGACGTTTATTATTTGAAGAGAAACGAAAGCGGTTAAAAATGGTAGAGACAATTTTGTGTAGCTTTTTTATTCGACAAAAAGGTTATATTTTGAACATTTATTTGTTTAAAAAATTAACAAATAAATTATTGTTTCAGAAGGTAATTGATCTGTATTTCAGACAATATTAGGACATATACATATAACGAACCTAGTAGTACAATTGAATTTAGTAGAACTTTAAAGATGTCGAAGAAATTATATCTAACATTTCTTTTATGGGCCATATCTTCCTAATTTAAGTAAAAAAAAATATATTTCTTCTGATTAAAATAATAATTTATTTAAATTAGTTCACATCAAATGACCAATTGAATTGTTTAACACTCTGTTAAAATGCCGCGAATTAATAATACAGAAAACTGATGAATTAAACAAAAAATCACTCATGGCATGGTTTAGACCAATCAATAACAAACATTTTCGATTTGCGTGGCAAATATATTTGCCAAATATTCAACATGTGGCAAATATTTGATATTTGGCAAGTATACGAATATGTAGCCCCGGCAATGTATAGTATTTTGCCACTCAACACCAATACCATTTCATATAAAATCGAATAAAGTCTGATGCCATCTTAATACTATCTGAAAGCTAAGTTGAATATGCAACTTTTTCACTACATGAAGTCAAATAAACGCAATAAAAAAATAAGAATTATTTAATGTTATTACTTAATGTTTTGTTTTTCACCATTATTAAATATCATTAGGTAAACACTTACTCCTAGGAAGAATATTCAGATAAATACGGATGTAATCGCTCTAGAAAACAGTGTTGGACTATTGCACTTGCTTAAATAATGATTCTACCAGCAAGATTCAACTAACGATTTTTGAGTAAAATATTTTCTTTGTGTAGTCATCTTTTTAATAATATTTGATGTAGATGTGATGGCGACATGATGTAGAGAAAAATAAAATCTATTATGTTTGGTTTAATTTAATATCTGTAAAATGTGAAGTGTAGGACCTTATGGACACCACTTTGAATTAATAATGTTGATAACTATTTAGTGTTATTAGATATATTATAAAATTTAAGATGTCTAGACAGAGTGCCAATTTAAAATTAGTATGAAAATTCGTATAAACTTGTGAAAATTAATTCAGTGAAACCCAATATTAGGTATATTTTGAGCTGATATTTCTGTATTTCGGGAAGATCTCTTGAGAGCACTTCCGAAAAGACGCGAAACTCGATATTCGAATAAAATCTTAACGTAGCTCGGTAACCTGATAAATTATCCGGGACATTCTGATCAATATCGAAGACGAATATATTTGCTTGAATTGTATTCCTCCGCAAAATGTCCTTCGGGCGATTTTGGAAGTAAAGTTTGGGATATCTTCGCTGAATTTTACAGGGAATTCCACTCAAAACCGCAGAGCACCTATAAATATCTCCGATGGGAAATATGCGGGAAAATTTGCGAATTGTATCGGCAAAATATGAGCGAATGCATTTCTCAGGTTTTCGTGGAATTTGGAAAGTGTTTTATTCAATTTGTGATGAAATGTTTGTGACATTGGCGCCAGACTTATTTTCTGCGTTTGGAAAGCAAAACAGCATAATAGATGCGTATTATTAAATTTAGTTTAAATTCTAACATAGTTCTATATTACTACAAGAAACTATAAATTCAATTGAATTAATGGATTATATATTGGAGATGGAGTGAGGTTATGTTCTTGGAATGAAGTTTAGTCCTCGGCAGTAATAAAGTTTCAGCGCTAACTTGAGCGAACTAAAAGTGGCCGCCATGTTCTGTACTTATTGTAGACATTAATTTTCATCCACGACTGCGGAAATTGTTTTCGTGCTATTGCGCTCCGATGCCAATTTCGGCGTCCGGGTCGGTTACGAAACGCATTCATAGATGGAGCTATGAAAAGCTCTTAAATAATTATTATTACGCCCTTTAAGTCCGATCTTGCAAGTGTAGGTATAACGAGTAGAATAGCAATTGCCGGAATAAGTAATCGTCTCTTTGGTTGGTGTATTTGTGTTGCTATCGTAATAACAGCTTATGTTGATATAACTTATTTTGTAAGATCGGCTCCCGTCTCAATTGTTGCGAACTTCTCTCCAAAGCTTTGAAATAAATAAATCTCGTGATGTAGATGGCGCTACTATAAACATGTCTTTATTTCGTATTTATTACATTTGACGTATGGTATAACCTAAAGAAATAAAGATTCCACAGGGCAATATTTAACTGGGCTTTAAATGATAGTGAGGTTTATTAAACGGGTAAAGGTAGTCCCAAATATCGGTTTAGGAAAAACCTGCTGGTTTTCCTTTCTTATGACTTTTTTATATTTGGTAAGTACTTTCATCCAACATTGTGGGCATCATCAGACCTACGATATAACAGCCATCTTAGACAATAATTACTGAAGTGGAAGTGCGACGCACATTTCAATAAAAAGCTGGTACTGGCAAGGCGGAGACACAAATAAATGTCCGGACGCATCTGAGAGCTATTATAACTCAAAACGACACAAATACAACGGGAGCAACGTCCGGCCATTTCTGTAAGAAATGGCAGAAAAGTTTTGTATTGAAATGTGCGTCGCACTTCCACTTTTTTTGCGTAATTATTGTCTAAGATGGCTGTTATATCGTAGGTCTGATGATGCCCAGAATGTTGGGTGAATGTACTTACCAAATATAAAAAATCTGATGTGGCCAGGCACATGACTTTATCATACTATATATAAAATTAATAGTTTAGCTGCATGAGATTCTATTTGATCGAGATCGGCTATGTCTGCATTAAAATAAAACTAGTAGAACTAGACAGATATGTCGAATAAAGCTGCGGTTGGATATTGTACTCCGCTGACACAGGGTACACTTACGTGTTATTGGGTGTAAAAAGTGTACGGTATACTATATCCGAACGCAGCTTATATTGACAGTAGGTTGTCAAAAGATTTGCGTTTGACACTACGTACTGTTATTAGAATCATATTTGACATATAATCTGACATATCCTAGTCATAAATTATTCAGAATTTCCTCTTCTTTAATTTATTATTTAACTACTTCGACGAAATTCCAGAAATGCCGGCTTATTTGCAAAATCTTTCAAAAATGCTAAGACTAAACCTCCACTTCCTTTGGACCCTTTTTAACAGAAAGCTTTTCAGCTCTAAGTTTGGCCATGAAACTTCTAAATATGAAGTTTCGTCGCGATACCTTTAGTAGTTTCTCCGGAATCGTCGCCACAAAAAACGGGTACACACACACATACACACACAAACACACACACACACACAGACATTTTTTTGAACCATGGTCAAAAATGTTCAGGTGACTCAAAAAGACATATTTCCGCTAAAATCTCAAAAAAAATTTTTGGCATGATTACAATACTTTACATACTGCGTATGATAAAGTAAAAAGCCATAAGAAAGGAAAACCAACATCTTTTGTTCCTAAACCGACATTTGGGGCTACCTTTACCCGTTAAAGAAACCTCACTAAAGAAATAAATGTATTGCTTTCTATTTTTACAAATATTCAAACTGGACTGAGTTTGAGTTTTCTAGTCGATGATATAGTACTTTCACAATCGTCGCTATTGTAAACATGTTATCCAACTCACTACAAACACGCACTACAATAGCCCAGAGTGCAAGTCTAGCTAAGTTCAGAAGAAAATAACTTGTGCTCTTATAGTTATCATTTAATTATATTTTATAATATATTACAGCAGACAATAATCAGACGCAACTGCCATCGAAAAGCATTTCGATATGTGTAGGCCACAACAAAATTTGCATACATAATTTTCATAAATATTGAAATTCCTTTCCGATGGCAGTTTCGATAAGGACCTTCAGAATCGAATGGTGACGAGCATTTCATGATTGGCACAATAATTATGACGTGGGTTATTTTCGCGTTTTCGGGGGTAGGAGACTTTAAATGATGCCAGGTTTTCAACAAATATGCGATAAAGGTTCTTCAAAATCAAAACCAATTAAGGTTTAAATAAAATTTCAATAAAATTTGGTACGAATTGATGGTTTGTACAGTAAGTGCGCAGATAAGTGCGCAATCTCACAAATTTTTAATGATCAAAATACTGATTTTTATATCAAATTTTATTGTCGATGTTCAACTGTTTTTTAAATGGCAGCCCCATATTTTTCGCACTGATTTTGATAGATTTCTTAATTGTTTTAATGGAAAACTTTAAAATTTATGGCCTTACATAAGAACATTTTCTAGTAAAAGACAGTTGAAACTTTGGTTGGTAATGAAACCCGAATAGGTGTTTTCAATGGATTTATTTGCGCTACATACAAATTTTGGCTTGACACTTGCATATCACGTCTGGTTATTGCAGTTTTAGTTTGTTTTTTTTTTACGTAGGCACCCGCACATCATGAAAAGAATTGCTGTAATTTCATTACATTTGTGAACTAACTTTCTAACTAACTAACTTTTAGGAAGTCAGACAAAGACTAACGTTTAATATGACACCCTTTTGCGGATCCTAGGATAATTGGTTCAGCTGGAATAAATTTGCATTTTTCACCATATTGACAATTTGTAAGAAAATATAAAGCGATAGAAAATTTTTGCACCACGATTTGTCTTCGGGTAAATAATTCTACCCAAAACGCAATATAGAAAAAGGAATCATTAAAAAAAGTGTCGAAGACGTCGTAAGTTAATTTGACGATCGGAAATTGAATTTTTTATAAAAATGCGTACCTCAATTATTAAAAATCGACAATCTTTTGAAATTTTTCAAACGTTTGAAATTTGCATTTGTAAAATTTGTAGAACAGATACCGTACAGCACAGCTCTCGTTCAACGATAACACCTTACGAATGATTATCACCTTTGACATGTTAGTCTGAAGATGCCTTGTAGGCGAAACGCGTAACTAACGACTATTTATAATAAAGAACTGTGAAAAACGCTACAGACGTTTTATTGTACAATAATAATTATTGGAACTAAATAAATCTCGTTCCTTATAATATACAAATTGTAAATTTTAACGGAAAACATAAGTTGTTTGACACAAGTAAACGTTCTTTCTACCATAGAAATATTTCAAACAAATGTTCTTTTATCCGTATTTCTTGGCCTCTATTGAAACACCATATTTCTTTGAGTCAATGCATATTTATTCGAATTAAACAAAATTTTCTATCTGCGTAGTATCTTTGTAGTTTTAGTATCTTTGATTATGTATGTACGAACATTATGTATGTTTTTTAAACAATAATTTTTATTATTTATGATATATAATGGTCCAAAGAAATTAAATGTATCACTTTGCAATTAGCAAAATAAAAAGATGTGAATATCCAAAACTGATAAGCTAAACCTTAACCACTTGTTGCCCTTGAGTTTAAGTTTATCTTTCAGATACACACAAACTTTACGCAATAATTTCCAACCTAAAGCGTCCAAGACGTGCCAATTAAAGCGTTTAATAATCCTCTCTGGTCCATCAATCGCAAAATTAACAAACACTAAGGCCCTACCCGCTATAGAAGATCTGAAAGGGGTTCATGCACCGACGCTCGCTGCGATATTTCATCATCGGAATTCCCAAAGTCCCCCACCACTGAGCATTTAATACGATGTTGTGACAGGACCTCAGGAGGGTATTCAATCTGACGTTAAGTAAAAGTTTCCCGTGTGGCAAAAAGCCATTAGTTTGCTACCAGAAGAAAGTGTGTAAAAAATGAGAAATGCGTTGACGTGACAACGATTTTTGATGAGATGTCAGCTATAGGCAGATTTGCCCAAATAATCATAATACCATAAATCATGGAGAGACGGAAGTTAAGATATTATACTGTGTTAAGCAAGTGCTAAGAATTATATCTGAGTAAGCCATCTAATATACTTGCAAGTATTTCTTACTATCTCTATATCTGTAATTGATAGATATTTTATATTCATTAACAGATTCAGTGAAAAAAAGGTAAATTTTTCATAAATGTATCAGATTTTCGTATCATCAATACCATAGGAATTTTCCTATTCCAATTCAATCTGATAGGTAGTCTTTTCATATTTTTGGACGCCATCTTCCATCCGCAAATTTGAACTTCAAATTATTCACATCAAATTTATTGTACTAGCATCAATTTCATAGATGAATAGCTAAGTGTTGATATTATCTGCAACATCGGGAAAGAAAATTATATCATGTCGCAAAACATTTTGTATATAGTTGTTTTGGCAAAAAACGAATTGTGGCTCAATACACTCCGTGGAAACTCAGGCAGGGGTGCCGTTACATATGGGTAGGGATTTCGTGGATTTCGAACCCAACTACCGCTACGCGCAAAACAAAAAGATTAGAAATTTGTGAGACCGCAATTGAAGACCGATAAATAGATCTGATCGATAAATCGGTTATTATCGAATCAGACGGATCTTTTGATCATAGATCAGGTTGATCTATTGATCAGATGGATCTCGCAAATGTCAAACCGAATTGAAAGCTATGTATTTATTGGACAGATAGGTTGGTAGTCGCCCGGCCTGTGTGTAAAATATTTTCGTGGCTAGGCTTGAAAGTTATTAACTAAACGCCTAGCGGGCAATTAGCATCTTTCGTGTCCCCACAAAGATGCAAAAATGACATTTTCGTATAGTGAAGGATGAAAAAGAAATACTAGATAAATGATGACTATTCCGATTATTATCGGCTATTGCCACCAATGTCAGTTTTATTACATATTGCGATATTGCCCTCCCGTAACAGTCGCGAAAGAACCACAAGATGACAAGATACGGTATCTAAATTTTGCCCTGTAGTCCAAAATAAGTATTGTTGTATGCACTTTTATTTGATCGTACATATTAGATTCCATTACTTCGCAATTTTTGGCACTGCTGAGCAGTATATCTTAATTACACTGGGTGCTAAACTAATAAGCGTAGAATATATAGATAAGGTATAATAGTCAACTTTTGATAGACGCCGTTTAGGAACTGCAGACAGCCGGAATATTATACCAACTTTAGAAATTACTTTAGTAAAGTAGGTTGTATGAAGTATCATAGAATAACTATTTTAAAATCAAATAATTTAAAAAGATTTAAAGATAACCCATTATTGGCAAAAATTGGAACTAAAATTAGAAAACTTCGGTGAAAATGAGAGTTTCAAAAACCTTAAATAATAAAAAATTTCAGACAAAAGTTATTTGGTATTAAAAGGGCCATCCTATGATACATGACAATAATTTCTCTATGCTGTTTGTAATATTGGTACCATTTTCTGTCTCTCTCCAGCGTTGACACACTACATTAAAGTACATAAGTTCGTTCAAAAGTTAGTAGTTTACCTAACATTGTCACCTTACAAGTGTTCAAGTATAATAGTAAAATAAACAAAATATTATTTCGTCGTCAATTATCCTTAACACAGAATTAATCCACTTTTCTCTACATTTAGTCATTATTTCTCGTTAATGGGGTAAATTTGAAAACAATATTGTTGACTTTTTATTGTTTATCAATTTATCATTAAGATATTGTATCAGATACTCGATGACCACGAGCTAGAAAGTATTATAGGAAATTAACAACAATTTCTGCTAGCATATTAAAAAGTAATAAAAAGGCTACAATATTGGTTGAAAATCATACAAAATCTTAAATTCTAGAATAAGAGTTCAATGATTCAGAAACAAAATATATTTCCAAACAATTATTAATTAAAAATAGTAATCCCAAGTTAATAGACGATAGAAAGACGGCAAAATGACTTGAAATTCAATGAATATCAATATATAATAAGTAAGTGTTGTCGAGCATACAGGGATCACAGCCATGGATGGCTATTAACACACAAAAATGTGAACAAAAACATTTCACTACCTTAATGTGATAGAGATTTTTCAGAGTGTATGCAAAATAACACAATACGAAAATGCTGCAAAACAGTTAATGGCATAGTCCTTAATATTACGTCACCATTTAATACTAAAAAAAGTCTTGCCCCCCTGGAACATTTTTAAACGGCGCCCATTAACTCAGGCTCTGATTTACGTTTAGTTGTATTTTAAACCACCGCACGTAGGTAAAGGTCGTGTTTACACGTGTTGAAAGGGAAACATGAAATGAATTAATGATGAGTACGCACGCCAGAAACAACATATTGCCGAAAATAGCATGTTTGCATAGGTCCCTGCATAAATAAATTTTCTCACGGTGATTAATTTTGTCTGCATGCTATCGCATGACGTGATTGTCGTGTGTCGGGGGAAATGATTATAAATGAATTGACAATATGTATTATTTATTTCTTTCAACATTAAATCAAATGCTTAACGAGTACCTGTTACGGTTTTAATAGTTTTTTTGAAATTGTTGGGTGGAGGGGAGGTGCGAGCGGGGTATGAATCCGCACACGATGGGGAGTCATACGGTGGTTGCCAAGTGGACGGTATTCACCCGAATACGCCGGTATGTTAGAATCATCCATCTGGCATGCCATGTTTTTATTCTAATGCAGTGTTGCCAGATTGGTCGATATATGGCAGTTTTAAAGTTCGATCATCTTTTTTTTTGGGAAAAAAACGTAGGTCACAAATTATTAAGTTGTGTCATAAATTCATTTGGCTCATTAGGGGTTAAAGTCATACACATTTACTGACAGAGCAATATAATAGACAACTGAGAAGACAACATGAAGACATAATTAACAAAATGTGTAATCTACGATTTTCATTACTTTTGATTTTCAGGAGTGCATACCAATTATCAACATTTGGTTTTCAATTTAAACCCAATACCTGAATTTTTGTACACGGTATACAACATTACATTTCCTTTTCTACCAGAAACACTGGTAAAACTGTATTTTGCTACTCATGCTGAATACGCTTCAATCACACATGCTCGAATTTTAAAACTTATCCATTCCACATTAACAAAGTATGTAGTAAGTATACGTTAAGTATTGTTTATTAAAACCTAATTTTCTACTGGGTTTTCTTTTAAATTCTGGCCATTATCTTTAATTTAAATCATTCTTGGAAAAAAATAGTCTAATACTGCTGACTAAATAACCTTTACTGATATGCTTAAACGCATTTCAAATTGGAAATAAAACAAATTGTTGAGATTGTTATGGATTGGCGACATAGTGGTTGAGAACTCTCCCAAGTTACTAAGCTCTCCCCAGCCCGCCTCGAAAGGTATATGATAACATAATGAATTTCTTACAATCTTCTTGAAAAGATAAATAATGAGAACCAGTAAAATTACAAAAGTTATTGAACATAAAATTTCAGCAAAATAGGTTGTATATTCCTTTGATTGTGCTCTGTGAGATGTAATTATATTTTATTTTTTTGTTTTTGGGTGTTTTTGCGCGAGTGGTGAAAGCGACTATCTTACTCTAAATTTCGGTGTTCGAATCCTCGGTTTGGCATTGGGATTTTTTCAACATTACAAGAACATTTTTATAACTTTGTAGCATTTGGTGAACATACAAAATAGGCTGACACTGACTGGTGCTTAGGCCGTTATTTTGATTTCAAAGAGTTGTTAACTCTAGTTGTAATTCAAGTTGCTGATCATTTTCTCTTTATTGTGAGAGCAAATGTTAGGTAAATTTATTGAAAACCATAATCAATGAACATTCGATTGTATTCATTGTAGCGAAAGATAAAGTTAATATGATGTATACTATGCAGAACTGTGAAGGGTACATCTACATTATTTAGTATTATTAATTTTAAGCCCATTATCGATGAATGGAAATGTTGATTTGTCAGATTTGTATTTGCTTTTCACGTTTGCATTTTGGAACGAAACTCCTCTCTACGAATATTGTCCTCTCAAAAGTTCTCTTGTCATCAAACACTAATTACAAATACAACCATCAGTTCAACTCTACAACAATCACATCGCAAAATCACATAACCTAAGAAAACCAGCCTTAATTCCTCCCGTTCTTCGGCTCTTCAGCCCTCTCACCCTTATATCAGACCTCCATCTTCACGACACTAGTTTTCGTGCCCCTCCTATGAATGAAATTAGTGTCAGCGGCGCAGTTAGTATTTGTCGTCCTTCTCGAACAGCGATGATGATAGTTCGAACCGTTAGGGCATTCCTTTACCGTATTTTTGCTATACAAACTATTCAGTTCGTACCCGAGGTGATCCGTCGATGATGAGCAGCAGGCGAAAGCTCGCCTGAACTCCTTCCTGAATTTCCCTGAAACGGATAAGATATATCATTGTGTTATATCGATCAATTCTCGCGTAAGGGCTTTGATGGGGATGCATTTGATGGTGGATGATTGGCAAGGACTCGGTAGGACGTCCGTATGATTGGAATCCGAGTCGCCTCCGCCGTTTTCGTCCACGTCAGAGGATGCGGTCTATCACACGTGTTACCTATGGGAATATTTGGTGTAAGTTTGCAAAGCGTGCGTTGAGTGGGAGTCGTCGAGGATATGGAGATGGCTGTCTTACCGGGTAATCGATTACAAATAGTGCAATTAATTGGATGAAATTAGAAATTAATTTGGGATCGATACTGGTGGACGTGGAAGCGGACCGGATCCTCCGCCATTTATGGCGAAATTTGTATTTTCGATGACGAAGGAAGTTTTTTTGTGATATTTTGTGTTGAATCGATTCGGACTACTGTAAAGTTCGTTTGGTAGAAGATAGTTTTGTTGTGTTTATTTTCCTCTCAATAACCAACAGAACTGAATGATTAATAATATTAATCATAGTGTAATTGAATATAAGATGACCACAACAACTTTTTGTTTTCTTAATGCGTACCGTGTTGCGTATTGATGTTATCGATTCTACTTTTCTTTCCTGATTCCAATACGCTAATACTTACTTGATGTTACTGTAAATTCTAGGTAAATAATTATGATTTATTTTTTGCTGTTCAGAGTGCTTACTGATTTAAATCACCTCTTTTTTTGTTTGCAATTATTATTGTCATATCTCTTCTATTTTTAAAAGAAAGAAAAGTCTCTTATCTCCACACAAATTTCAATGGCCTGCGTTAGATTTAGGCAACTAGACTAGTGTCAGATTCTAAATTAATTCGATGCAAATGAAATTGTACATTTACTGAAATGTATAGATTTACCGTTTTATTATTATTTTTACTTTATCATACGCAGTATGTAAAGTATTGTAATCGTGCCAAAAAAATTTTTTGAGATTTTAGCGGAAATATGTCTTTTTGGGTCCCCTGAACATTTTTGACCAAGGTACAGAAAAATGGCTGTGTGTGTGTGTGTGTGTGTGTGTGTGTGTGTGTGTGTGTGTGTGTATGTGTGGATGTGTGTACCCGTTTTTGTGGCGACGATTCCGGAGAAACTACTAAAGGTATCGGGACGAAACTTCATATTTAGAAGTTTCATAACCAAACTTAGAGCTGAAAAGCTTTCTGTTGAAAATTGTCCAAAGGAACTGCATGTTTAGTCTTAGCATTTTTGAAACATTTTGTAAATAAGCCGCCATTTCTGAAATTTCGTCGAAATAGTTAAATAATAAATTAAAGAAGATGAAATTCTGAATAATTTATCACTATGACATTTTTTGGTTAGCTGCATGAGCAAATTCTATTTCATCGAGATCGGTCGTACTCCTTTAAAACTAGTAGCCAGGATATGTCAGATTATATGTCAGATATGATTCTAATGACAGTACGTAATGTCAAACGCAAATGTTTTGACAACATACTGTCAATATAAGCTGCGTTCGGATATAGTATACCGTAGACTTTTTACACCCAATAACACGTAAGTGTCATTTGGACAGTGTACCCTGTGTCAGCGGAGTACAATATCCGACCGCAGCTTTATTCGACATATCTGTCTAGTTCTACTAGTTTTATTTTAATGCAGACATAGCCGATCTCGATCAAATAGAATCTCATGCAGCTAAACTATTAATTTTATATATAGTATGATAAAGTCATGTGCCTGGCCACATCAGATTTTTGTATCCTACAATGTATTATAATATCTTCTACAAAGAGATAGAAAGTTACGATATGTTGCCTTTCACGAACAGAAGTCACATATAGTATTTTATGAATGCTAACTTTGTATACAAGCCAAAGCATCAGTAATTTCATACAATCCAAAAGCACTCTTCACAAAAAGAATCTGATGTGGCCAGGCATATGACTTTATCATACTATATATAAAATTAACAGTTTAGCTGCATGAGATTCAATTTGATCGAGATCGGCCATGTCTGCATTAAAATAAAACAAGTAGAACTAGACAAATATGTCGATTAAAGCTGCGTTCGGATATCGTACTCCGTTGACACCGCATACACCGTCCAAATGACACGTGTTATTGGGTGTAAAAAGTGTGAAGGTGCGTTCCGATTGGTGGTAATGGTAGGTAATGGAGGTTGTAGCAGACGAAATTATAGTACTTCTCACATCTCGTGATGGTGACACATATTAGTTTGCATGTACATAAACTTGAGTCACTAGCAATATCTATTAGAAATACTATAATGGCGTCTACTACCACTGCCATTAGCACTAATGAAAACGCACCTTAATAGTGTACAATATCCGAATGCAGCTTGTATTGGCAGTAGTATTGTCAAAACATTAGCGCTTGACACTACCTACTGTCATTAGAATCATATCTGACATATAATCTGACATATCCTGGCTACTAGTTTTAATGCAGTACGACCGATCTCGATGAAACAGAATTTGCTCATGCAGCTAAACTATTGATTGTACCAAAAAATGTCATAGTCATAAACTATTAAGAATCTCCTCCTCTTTCATTTATTATTTAACTATTTCGGAGAAATTCCAGAAATGGCGGCTTATTTGCAAAATCTTTCAAAAATGCTAAGACTAAACCTCCAGTTCCTTTGGACCCCTTTCAACAGAAAGCTTTCAGCTCTAAGTTTGGTTATGAAACTACTAAATATGAATTTTCGTCCCGATACTATTAGTAGTTTCTCCGGAATCGTCGCCACAAAAAACGGGCACACACACACACACAGACATTTTTTTGTACCTTGGTCAAAAATGTTCAGGGGACCCAAAATGACATATTTCCGCTAAAATCCCAATTTTTTTTTGACACGATTACAATACTTTACATACGCGTATGATAAAGTAATAACAATAAATCATAAAAAATCAGAAGAGAAAAGTAGAATTGAGAACACAAATCTTCAATATGGAACCCATTGATAAAACAATTATATTGGCCAAGTTATCATGAATTTAATTAAACAATTAGATTCCTAGAAAACGTGTAATACGTGCATGTCTCGAGTCGCGAGTTTTATTGACTAAAGATCACCACTCTAGTCTCCTCTGCATGAGGCTAAATTTAATGATTTTTGAAGGGAATTTTATTGCTGATGTATTTAGATCCTTAATTCATGCTAAAAGAGTATCGTATTGTATTGTATGTTAAAGTATCCTATTAATACGTCTAGGAGCAAATTCACCCTGTGTGTCATACAGTTACATATTACCATTTTTTCCACTAATTAACTCAAGTGTTGAAACTAACTTGTTACATCACTACAAATTTAAACAAAAATAATTATTTTTTTAAATTTTTTATATTTGTTTACATTTTGTTTCATCTTTGGTTAAACATATATAGATTACCTTTTAAACGACTTTGAGTAGCAAGGTACTAAAATTGTTGTCTTTACCTTGTTGCTTACGTTTCGTCTTTACTTGTTGCTGACTTGTTGCCTTGGCTTTATTTATCACCTTATCATAGCTAAAGCACAATTAGTTAATTTAAGATAAATTAGCTATGAAGCTCGCCATGTTTCATTATCAGAAATTCAGTAAATAAATGAAAGGTGGCAATGTTATTGATGAGTCTTTTTTAAAACCTTTCAACCACATTGCAACCTTTCATTTATTTAATTTAAGATAGAAAATTTCAAACATAACCTTGAAATAAGTTACAAATAAGACAATAATTACATACACCCACACATGTGTCAGCCGGCGGACATTTGCGATAAGCAATTTTAGAACAACACACTTTGAAAAGAATAAAAAGCTTGTTTTTTGGAAATCGGGTACGATAGTTGTATAATTAATAGGAATGTCTATAAGATAGAGTTTCAATGTGACTGGTTTAACTGCAATGCTTATCTCAATGTTGAAACCTGACAACCATAAAAATGTAACGTACAATAAGAAAAATCTTGGCAATTTTTATTCTAAGATGAAAGACAAGGTAGACAACAAGGACGCGAGCGAGTATACAAATAACATAAGTATGACTGAGAAAATATAAATAATAATAAAAAAGAAAAACTGCACTTGCTTGATACGTCCAGTAGATTGGTCGCACAATCAACTTTGATACCACAAAAATTCTCAAAAAAAAATGTCCAGTTATAGAACCCGGTTCGTCAAGTTGTATTTATAAAAATGACAATAAAAAACACTATTAATATGTGGAAATAAGATTTCACAGAACATTTCACACATACCATTCAGAGGTTTATAAGGTATACAAAGCAATAAGGTATTTACCATAACAAAATCACTAAAGCTAGTCACGTGTTATGTATGTTATAATTAGTCAATCTTTGGTGCACATGTGTTTTGTATTGTTTAAATTTTTTATAAACGTATTTCACAGTTACGCAATGCAAAACGATATGAAAAACGTTTTCTTTATTTAACATGGGCTCACCTTAAAAGCATAATGACCAAAGATACCACGCAAGCATCAAGTTTTTTTACAAACAAAAAATCAGGTCGTGAATTCCCTTGCAGCTGGAATAGCGAGCGTGACGTGAGTGATAAGCGGGGCTTTTTACCACTTTTAAAATTGCATTAAATTTGCAACTCGTCGCTCCGCCACCAGCGAGTTTACTGCCTTTTATTTAGGAGCGGAACCACATCAGGCGTAAATTATGGGACAGTATTTTTAGTATAAAATCCCAGCGAAACGTATCGGATTATTTAGATTTACGTGCACTTCCTTTATAGTTCTACCAGCTAGTAGTGGCTTAACGCTAGTAACAGTAATTTATTTTCCACATGGGGGTACTTTATAAATTACTAAAAGACGCATTGTTGCAATAAACTTTATATGGAATGTATTGTCCTGCATCTGAGTAGGTACATACTTTTGTGGCAGTAGAGAATTACATGAATAAAAAACCAATGAACTTGACGTCAAAACTATTTACGTGCGTGACCTCGAATACGATGACAATCAGACAGAAATACAATCATCTATTCCATATTAAAAAGGCAATAAAGGAAAATTATAAAAAACATTAACACGTATGCACGTATGATTGACGCCAAATAGGGCAATAGAAAACTATATCTACAATATTACAGACTGTATGCAGCCTAATAATGTGTCATTCATCTCATGTACTATTCACGAAATTCTAAAGTCTAATGGCGACGTTTTTCAGGATCTTTGACGTGAAAACGCGTCGCATAACTTTCAATTTTAACCGTAATAAATAAGAATTACGCCTAGATTTTTCTCCACGAAAGTGGCATTTCGCGATTTACGATGATGTATCGCGTTACGTGGTTTTATTAAAATAAGAAATAGAGTGAGATGTCGGAATAAGCATCATCATTTTTGCACGAATGTTCGCCGGATTTTCCACGACATCTTGCGTCACGGCGGCTCACTTTTCAATTGTGAAGTCTTTTGTGGATTATTGGAATGGAATTTCGCTCGTGAAATATCAAAGGATGAAGTCCGGCGATTCTTGCGTCAGTTGAATGTATGCGAATGGAGATCTATTTTTAAAGGTCTCGTGAATTTCCCTGTAAATCGGTTATGGTTATGAAGAAAGAAAAAGGAAGAATCTGCTTACGCCGATCGTGTAATAATGGTAAAAAATATTTACACAGATACCCCAAATTCAAATGATTAATACTAATAATAATCATGATCTTGCACTTTAGACATAACTTTAGACAAATCATTGTGTTGTGTTTGGTATCATAAGATAGCTATTTTAAACCAAATCATTGATAATTGATTTGGTAATTATGTACATATATTATTATGCCACAAGCAAGAGATAACATACTGAAGGCAGCCGAGTTCCATTTCTTGACATAAACACCAAACCAAACCTTTTGCATATATTGCCATGTGAGTAGAAAGTTTTCTTTTATTTAGTAAACTAAAAAATAAATAAGAAGTAAATAAATATGTACTTGCATACCTACAGTTTATGAAATAATTAAAAAAACAGCGCCTGTGTTCCAGCCGGGGTCGGTATTTCACCGGAGTCAAAGGATTTTTTCTATGTCGACGTTCGAAGCATGATTGATGTCATTCACATCTACACAGATTGTCTGATAGTTGTCTGGTAGTTTTTAGAATTTATAAGAATTTATAATTTATATATAAGTGTGAAATATTGTTTAAGTCAATTAACTCGTTCTTTGAATAGAGCCAAAGAAATATTTGTTTGCTATGATTTTTTACCTAACTTTAATTACTTATATTTTTTAAACTTGGGCTGATTTTTATTTTTTTTTCTTTGCTGGTAGGCAATACCTTTGTCCTTAAAAAAATAAAGACGTTAATATTTTTTGAATGTACAACAGTGTATCCTGCACTGTAGTGGAAAAACTGGAACCATGCTTTTTCCTTATTTTTGACTATTGATACACGCTACTTTTGTAGCATTTTGTTTTTTATTCATTGATTTAACTCTAAAATTGTCCGAATTACGGCTTATTTTAAACCTTGCATATTACCAACCTTCTGAATTTATCTAGAACAGTTTTATGGTGAAATAAACTGATACCAATTTTGAAAAACGTTTCTATTAAACACAAAAAAATAAACTGGGAAAACTTCTTAAAACAGTGTATTGCCTCCCCTAGCAACTCTAAGAGCATCTAATCTACGCGGCATACTGGAAATCAGGTGTCTTATCGTTTCCATTGGTCCCATTCTTCCACTAATGCTTACGCCATTTCTGCGAGACTTTTCTGATGCCTTTCGCGAGAACGCATCCTTCTCACCAGTCCGTCTCCACTCTCTTTTTCTTCCATCCACCATATTAAGGAAAAATCTGATGAGGCCAGGCACATGACTTTATCATACTATATAGAAAATTAATAGTTTAGCTGCATGAGACTCTATTTGATCGAGATCGGCCATGTCTGCATTAAAATAAAACTACTAGAACTAGACAGATATGTCGATTAAAGCTGCGTTCAGATATTGTACTCCGTTGACACCGGGTACACCTTCCAAATGACACTTACGTGTTATTGGGTGTAAAAAGTGTAATGCAATATGCGAACGCAGCTTATATTGACAGAAGTTATTGTCAAAACATTAGCGTTTGACACCAAGACTACCTACTGTCATTAGAATCAAAAAATCTGACAAATCCTGGGTACTAGTTTTCATGCAGTACGACCGATCTCGTAGAAATAGAATTTGCTCATGCAGCTAAACTATTGATTCCACCCATAAATGTCATAGTGATAAATTATTCAGAATTTCCTCATCTCTAATTTATTATTTAACTATTTCGACGAAATTCCAGAAATGGCGGCTTATTTGCAAAATCTTTCAAAAATGCTAAGACTAAACCTCCAGTTCCTTTGGACCCTCTTCAACAGAAAGCTTTTCAGCTCTAAGTTTGGTTATGAAAGTTCTAAGTATGAAGTTTCGTCCCGATACCTTTAGTAGTTTCTCCGGAATCGTCGCCTCAAAAAACGTGTACACACACACACACACACACACACACACACACACACACACACACACACACACACACACACACACACACACACACACACACACACACACACACACACACACACACACACACACACACACACACACACACACACACACACACACACACACACACACACACACGCAGACACACACACACACAGACATTTTTTTGTACATTGGTCAAAAATGTTCAGGGGACCCAAAAAGACATATTTCCGCTAAAATCTTAAAAAGAATTTTTGGCACGATTACAATACTTTACATACTGCGTATGATAAAGTAAAAACCTTGACTCATCCATAAACATGACATTCGACCATTCAGGAATATTCCATTCTCCATAATTTTCAACAAAATTTCTTCCAGCAGCACGATGTTAAAGGGAATTATTTAGGAACCCTGCGGGTCTCCTAGCTTTTGAATTATCATCTTTTACGTGTACAAACAGTCTGCTTACTTTCTTCATCACCACAACAAATCAATTGCTATAGCAATGGCAATAGTTTTTCAATGGCAATGTGATCCTACAATAAAATGAATTTGTGGGATAAACGTAAGGGTTCAGCAAAGAAAGCTGAACTCGGACAATTTTCGAGATAAATCAATGAATAAACAAGCAAAATGCTCGTAAAAGAAGCTTTCATATAGAGGGTAAGCATTTTCTAAACCATTACTTGATTAACACATAGGATGAGTAAAAATTAAGAAAAAACAATGTTCCAGTTTTTCCACTACAATCCAGGATATATTGAATAAATTTTCACGACTTTATTTTTTTGACGACAAAGAAATTGCCTACCAACAAATAAAAAATACAAAAAATCGACCCACTGGTTTAAAATATATAAGACATTAAAGTTAGGTCAATCAAGTGTGTCACTTTTATTGCAACTGAGTTAACGTACAAGTTTAAAAAAGTTCTAGGGTCAGCGATGCCAGAATCAGCAGTTCTTCTAAATTATCATAAAACATCGCCAACTTTTAAGGGAAATCTGTCAACGATTTTGTTTCTGCATACAACCGTACATAGTAGTATGGTCGGTAATGTTGGGAAGTCTATAGTGTACACACCAGCGTTGAATAACATACAATTTTGTGGATGGTAAAGTATAAGACTATAAGTATAAGACTATAAATTTAATAATGTACTATCTTGTTCTTATCAGTAGCGCACATTTCATATTCCATTTTTTTTGTTCATCTTGTTAGGCAATTCTTTTATATAAAAGAGCCTATCCAAATTATCTGCCAACGTTGGACTATTTATAAAATTCCAGATATTTTGGGTAGCTTATCAATTTTTAAGCTTCAAAATCTTCTAATAATCTTTTAATCTAAATAAATTAAATATTCTAAATAAATAACAAATAATGAGTGTTTTTCTTATAATAATGGGGGATACCTACAAATTACTTAATCGTAATTGGTAGGTATCTGTTTATGTGATCTAGGCTCCAGGTACTACATTTAATAAAAAGAAATATTTTTTTGTCATGATTACTGCTTTCTAAGGGCTAGCTAAAAAAAAATTAAATATCACTTCTACGTCCTACACCTTGTAATCATACCCTGAAATTTACAGCAAGTTTAAAGTATTCATATTCTACTTCGCACACACACCGGTGTACCATACAAAATGTAGTATGTGTTCGGTGCGGCGAGGCGGTCGATTAACTGGAATGGTTACCTATACCACATTCAGATATTTTATGAATACGGGCATTAGTGTAAATTATTAACTTCTTAGGCATGTTGTTACGCTGGTGACTCTTGACGATAGCGTTTACATAGCAACGTATAACATAAATGAAATATAGACGACAAATGCTGGATACTTGTACAATGATATTATTTTTGTTTTAATTTATCACGGTCAGTAACGAGAAAAACATTATCAAAAATTTTGAGCATCAATTTCTGAGTAGATTTTACTGCAGGGAAATCATTATTTATCAATAATATTTGTATGTGTTGACACTAAAGAAAGTTAACTTGAACTCAGACATGACAAGCCGAGCCAGGTAAATTCTGGCAATCAACGGGATTAAAGGGTCGCGACAAGGACATCAAACCGATGAATTTCTACATAGCTTACAAAGGCTTCCTTAAACTTTGACGATGAAACTTTAATCTGACTTTCTAAAGCTGGTGCAGGGCCTGTATATACAAACCTTAGATGCATAGACGTTCTAGTCTGTATTCGGTCAAGAAAGCATCTCGAGGCGCACGTCACTATTTTCCTTTCGCGCGCGGCGCCGTCTAACGCTCCAGTTGTCTTCTTAACGTCACCATAAATTCGTTTCGGATGACTAAAGATTTTTACCGGTGGAGGAAGATAGATGCCGCACTTTGTAGGTTAGCCAAGTTGGCAAAAACTTTTCAGCTGTCGTTGCTTGTAGAAAATGTGTTTTCAATCCTTCCGACGTCCTGTCATTCTTATGCCAACATTGATGTCCCTTTATGTTCGATCACGACCATGATTTTTCTTCACTCGGTTTTAAATTTAAAAGATCCGGTTTGAGATACTGTAATTAATTTGTAAAAATAATGAGCTATTTGATTAAAAACATTACTTTGTTGACTTTTGTGAGTTCTAGAATATTAAAACCCTAGGAGCGGGTTTTCAATAGGGATTTGTGTTTCTTAGTTCTACCGAACGCCGTTCTATTCTTGATCGCGGTTCAAGGTAAATGATTTTTTTTTTAATACCATTTGTGTATTATTAGGAATTCAATTTCTAGTATAGAAACGGATTCTAATAAATATATTATGTCACATACCTATGTGCTATTTTTCACAAGTGCAACATATTTTTAAAATGCTGTTCCTGTAAATTTTACATACTTTTGACTCAGTTGTGCTACTATACATAGCAAACAATTATTGATGGAATAATTTAATTATTAAGTGGAAAAATCAATATATGGAATATTTGATGAATCTGAAGAAATAATAGATCGAGGACAATGTATGAGAAAATATCATTATTTGTGATAAATCAAAGACTAAATAACTATAATGACTGTTATTAAATGTGATGCTACAAAAGAAATAATAACAAAAAAACAATTGCGGGTTAATTTTTTATCTAAAATAAGAACAATATTATTACGGGATTATGTCCGTAGTCTGTCCGTCTGTCCGTCTATCCGTTTGTCCGTCTGTCTATGTACACGATAATTGCCGTAATTTTGAAGTACATAATTGATCTGAAATTTGGTATACAAGCTTATCGCTTAAAAAGTAAGGACAAGTTCGTGAATGGACAAAATCGGTTAACTCCATTTTTTTTTAACTGCGCACCAAGAGTATTTTACAGTGGGGGGGTTCTTTTAACTTTGGTCAGGCTGAAGACAATTTTCTTACGAGTTTTGTTTTTTTAAATTATTATTTTTTAATTATAAGTTATTTGTATTATAATATGTATTTATTTATTTTAGTGTAGGTATTGGTCGGATGTTGATTTTAAGTGATACTGAGTGCTTTTACTTTTTTAGCGAATAGATATTTGTTTGAGGAATTTTGCTGTTCTCTACATAATTAATGAAACTTTCGGTTTGTTGTAGGTAACAAAAAATACGCCGATTAGGTAGGTAGGTGTTACATAGTTACAAAAGCGAAACAACTATTTCTCAAATAAAAAATAAAGACTAAACAAAAAATAAAGCAAAAATAATACAAAATTTTAAATATAAAATAAATTGAATATTCTAATTATACATGGTGTAAATAAAGTAAGGATTATTCCTCTTTTTTGTTGTTTTATATTTTTGTTTTGTTTTCTTTTTCAATGAAACATGATATTTTGTGGAATATTCTAGGATTTTGTTTCTGAACTCACAATGTCAACAATAATTTTCGAGGAGGAAAAACGTAAAATATTGATAACTCTGCTGCACATAGATTTTGTAAATGAAAAGTGAATAGATATTTCTCAAAAATGTAGATTAAGGTGTTAAACGAAATGCCCTTAAATCTTCTGATCTCAAAATAATGACATAATAAATATGTCTTGTTAAGTTATCGAAAAATGGGTTAGCGAAAGCCACTGTATTTCTATTTTCACGCATATTGCGGGCGCCAAAATCCAGAGACACAATACGCATACAATTTATATGCAAATTACGGCGTTCGTTAAAATCTTTTATCGCGTGCAGAGGCCCGCGGCGTGAACTTAATTTGTAAACAAAAACGGAAGCGCGCGAATTCCCCAAGCGGGGTGTACACGCCGAACTTTTGTTGTTTCGGGAGACCTACCGGCAAACAAAACGCGCCAAAAGCCCCTAACCGACACAGGCGAGCTCGTCGAGTTCGAAAACTCCGAATCCGGTTTGAAAGTTTGTCCTGCTGCGAGCTTGCCGTAAAAATTGCCGATGCTATTGTTTTTATTGGCGTTGGTTGGGCTAATTTCGAAGTTTCTGTTCGTCGGAAAGACAAAAGTTTTTATTTTCTATTTGGGTTTCAGAGATTTATGGCTATCTGACATTTGCAAGATATGGAAATAAATAATAAATGTAATAAACTCGGAGTTCAAAATTCAATTGTGGTTACATAAATATACATCAAGGCCTATCAACACTTAAAAATAAAAACAAAACGGCCAAATATTATATCTTTAAACAGCGATTGTCTCACCTTCAGATAGAGAAATGGCATATGTGTAAATTTCATTTTTCTTGATATATAGCACAATTGTGATTCTTAGACCTTTTTGTTTTGTTGGTTTATTCTCAAAGTACGAAGTGGGGTGGAAAGAGTTCATGTCAGATTAAATTTGTATGGCCATACCGTTTTGTAGAAAATTGGGTGCAAATTCAGATTTTTTGCGCTAATGTCTCTTTATAAGAAATAGTCAGTCGATTTCAAAAACTTTTTTTTATTCTATAGCTAACCGTAGTAAATGTTAAGGCGCCTAAATGCAGTCACTAATTACTAATAAAATTACAACTAAATAAACAAAATAAAAAACAAGCTGAATGTTTGTATACTACTTTATTTTGATGTTTTAAAAATTATCTCGCAAGCGACAATTTAATTTATTCATACGGCCTCTGTAAGTTACCTGTAAAACCCAATTGAATCTGAATTCAAAGGTGGTGAATTAATTTCCAGTAATTGATGAAAAGCATTTTTACTTTATCATACGCAGTATGTAAAGTATTGTAATCGTGCCAAAAAAAAATTTTTGAGATTTTAGCGGAAATATGTCTTTTTGGGTCCCCTGAACATTTTTGACCAAGGTACAAAAAAATGTCAGTGTGTGTGTGTGTATGTGTGTGTGTGTGTGTGTGTGTGTGTGTGTGTACCCGTTTTTGTGGCGACGATTCCGGAGAAACTACTAAAGGTATCGGGACGAAACTTCATATTTAGAAGTTTCATAACCAAACTTAGAGCTGAAAAGCTTTCTGTTGAAAAGGGTCCAAAGGAACTGGTGGTTTACTCTTAGCATTTTTCGAAGATTTTGTAAATGAGTCGCTATTTGTGTAATGTCGTCAAAATAGTTAAATAATAAATTAAAGGAGAGGAAGTTTTCTATAATTTATGTATATGACATTTTTTGGTAGAATTTATAGTTTAGCTGCATGAGCAAATTCTATTTCATCAAGATCGGTCGTACTGCATCAAAACTAGTAGCCAGGATATGTCAGATTTTTTGATTCTAATGACAGTAGCTAGTGTCAAACGCTAATGTTTTGAAAATACTACTGTCAATATAGGCTGCGTTCGGATATTGAACACAATCACTTTTTACACCCAATAACACGTGTCATTTGGACGGTGTACCCGGTGTCAACGGACTACAACATCCGAACGCAGCTTTAATCGAGATAACTGTCTAGTTCTACTAGTTTTATTTTAATGCAGACATAGCCGATCTCGATCAAATAGAATCTCATGCAGCTAAACTATTAATTTTATATATAGTATGATAAAGTCATGTGCCTGGCCACATCAGATTTTTTTTTCTCAATATCTAGACATTATACACAATGTCTTGGAAAATTGTGAATTTTGTTTAGGTTTTGGGAATACGAGTGGAAAAACTCGGAAAACAGCGAACTTTCTTTCTCAAAAACCAGACTCAAGTCGAAATGTCTGCATTCATATTCTGATTCTACAGATGAAAGCATTTTATTGTACGGTTGGAAGTCCTCTCAGCTACATCTTGTGGTTGTAGCTGGTACAAGCTGGAGACTGCTACAAATTTTGAACAAAACACGTATCGATATTGTTACCCCGAATATACTCAAAACTTGAATTTGAATTTTTGAAATGAAAATTCTATCATATTATCGTTACTGAAGGAGTAACCTACATCGCGCGGATATCTCAGAAACGAACAGTAGCAGGTCAACGCAGTTAGCACGTAACCAATCCTTAATTATTGTGATAATTAATCATCCATTGATGTATAATAACATTAAAATTATTTGGCAATTTTTAAGAGTGATATGAATGTAATCGATTCTGTCGATGGTTCCCTTCGGGGAAAGGGGATTACGGGCGGGAAGCGATGCACGGCTTCGAGCGATGATTTAAAAAGGTATCAACTCTCAGGACCGTATTCTATATTTTAGTTATTTTCTCGTTCGGTTTTATTTTTTAAACTAGCATACGTGATTTTTTTTCTTAATTTGTGGAATTGTATTCATATTCTATTTTATGATTTATAATATTTTGCAGTATTATTTCTGCCGAAAATTAGTTTTTGATATTATACAACACAATCTTGCTATATCTGTTTTGATACAGTGCTTTGTTGCATAAATTTAACACATCTTTAATTTTAAATGTATTGTGGCTTTTCGCAAATGTATTTTTTACGTAAGCCCAGATTAATTCATATGCATTAAACTCGCAATGTAACCACAACAATTTTACTTCATTGCAGCTGATTTCTTTGCTATAAAATCTTATAGAAGTACTACTTCTTCTAATCCTGATTTTACCCAAACTCAACCTGTCATGCATATTATTGGGGTTTGAGAAAAAACAATTTCTTTTGTCATTTTATTTGGTTGCTGCTACCTGATAATATTAAATTTGATTGCTGCTGTTGATGCAAAATGCGTTAAAAACAAAAAAAAGCATGCGAAAACAGCGAAAATGAACTTTGAAGTTGTGACTTTGTAGATGTGTTTTGATGTGCAGTATATGAATAAAAATGAAATTGCATTGATAACACCGTTTTTACTATTTTACAATTAAACCATATTTATTTAATAGGTTTGCAAGTCAGTGCCCAGTCCAACTCAAAATCATATTTTAATAATCTTTACTCTAATCCTAGCATTTATCGAATTTTGTTTCGGCTTTTACGACTTATCGTAGTATCAGGTAGTATCAGTCTTAACTGATACTATCTCAATATAACTCTGGTGAGCTTACTTATAGCGAGATTTTTTTGGTTTGAGACCACACCAGGTGAAAATCTTTCTTAGATGAAAGTCCAGTGAAATTTAAAGTGTACCTAATATGTAAATTAAATAAATTTCTTCGCAATACGTTTCAAATACTATCTTCCTTAACAAATACGGAAATCCTACCGGCTTTCTCCATTCAAGAATATTCAACAATCAATCCATCACTTAAACAAGGAGAGAAAAATAAATCCGTGGATACCAGCGTTCAAGTTCAATTGGTATCCTTCACACCTCGCCACTTATTATTCTTTTCAAGTCTTTGTGGGTATATATGACCCCGGGAGGCTTTCCAAATCCACACGAATCTATCTGTCTCATTTTTTATTGCCCGAACGAACAAAACGATTCGGATAACTTTGGCGAAGGCGCGCGAATTGAATTTCGTGTTTGTTGTCTTTGTAAAATGACCATCGTTCAAACGTCTACTGCTCCGGTTCCGCTTCATCGGATATGCGGGGAATCTTCAATCTAGCCGAAAGGAGTGGGAAGGAATAAAAATATTTTCTCTTGCGGGAATATTTATTCTCGCTCGAGGCGGATCTGCATACTTTTGGGCAATTTTATGTCGGCAGTAAGTTTGCCAAGGTTGGAACATTACTATCGGCATTCAGACAAGATATAGCAGGTAGTATACAAGATTTTGATAAAGTAAATTCGAACATGGGCCATTATGTCAGGCATACCAAATATTTTCTTACAGTGCGCTTTCATGTCGTCAAAATAAAACGTTATAGGTACAACAATGAAAGTAAGAAGGTAAAATACCACAAAAAGACAAAAAAATAACAGTATTTAAAGTTACCGAAATGTGCATTAGTTTCAGATATAACCGCAAAACTTATATAATCAATGCAAAACGTTTATTTCTTAACAAAATATTTAAAATTGTGAATTTTCAATAGTTTGTTGTTTTAAGCCCATGGAGATTTCCGAGATTTTCTTCCTCCTCATGCGCATTAAACAGGTTTAATAACAAAGGACAACAGATTACAATGGGTTCTTTTTTGCTGTATAGTCAAACCCCTCCCCCTTGGCGCGAATTTGTTGGTATGGCGGAGAAAAAAGCGATTCTGATGTTACCGGCTAGGTCTTGTATGTGTGTTTTTATTCGGTTGATTGTAGGAAACAGTTATATGAAAAAAGTTTTTTTAAGCTTTGCACCAGACTTGATGACACACATAGCTCAAGATGTCTTTTAGCGCCCCCCCCCCTTGAGTTTTTTTCTGTATCCGCCAATGGTTGAATGATGTATTGTTTTCACAATTTCTACATAAAAATGGGTTATAAATGGTGTATAAATCCACAATGCAGAAATACGTCAATAAAAAAACTCCGAATAAACTATTTGTAGCTGTTCCGCAAGATTTGAAACTGCGAAGAAAGTGCTTGGCTCGTAGAAATCCAAATGAAATAAATAGCGGCCAATACAAGTGTTTTTTGTTGTGAAGATTACTTCGACATAAGTAAAACTGACTAGAATAAGTTATCTATCGTATTTTCGAACCAGGTATTATCTGACAGCTTAAGGTTAGGGCTAACCTAACCTACAAAGTTATGCTTACATGGCAATTTTTACACGTTGCTTAGTTCCGGAGCGTAAAATAAGTATTATGTTTAAAGAAGAATCCCACCATCAAAGCGTTAACCTTCGGTAGATTACCACTAACCGCTTTAACAAAGTTGTTTTCTATTGTTTGTAAATTAACGTAGTAAATTCAAACGGGAGAAGCATAAGACCGCGTTCGGATAATCGGGAAGGGTACGGTCAGAGTGACGCGCTGCATAATAGGACGACTAACGTCATACGGCGTTTATCTGCATATAACAGAGAGACAGCCGACCTAGGTTATCTGAGCATTCTCTCTCCCGATACTCTACCCTGACAAACCGAACGCGCTTTAAGCGTACTAACGAATGACGTCACTGGAGACTGACCCAATTAGAGAGCCTTTTCAATCACGTGAATAGGAAGTGAATAAAATTCAATTTTAATTTTGGTTTTTACTAGAAATAAAGCATGTGTTTTTTTGAAAAGTAATAACAAATAGTTTTCTTAAACTGTAATCTATTAAGATGATTACATTAAAATACTTACTACAAGCCATATTTGTAATACAGTCAAATACCCTATTCCTGTGAAATTTGAGATCAATCAATACAGCTTACCACGTTTTCCAAGGGGCTCGAAATCGAGAATAAATTCAATTTAATAATTAAGTACGTTGGCTTTCACAGCCAGAATCTTTTAGAAAATAAATTGCTTTCGGTTTATGCCGTGTGTCAAGATTCGTAAATGCTGACGATTCGCGAGCCATGTTATACTCACTTGTTTAGAACTAACTTTAAGAGCTATGAATATTGAGTATTTAGTATTCAGTTCGCTCTAAAGAAGTAAGCAACCTGGTTCGCAAAACGTCAGCATTTACGAATCTTGACACACGGCTTATCCCGGAAGCAATTTATTTTCTCAATTTAATAATATTAAAAGAGATAAAAAAGTTTTTATTTTATTTTATGCAAATATATTTATATACTACAGTTATTAGATTAAATATTATTTTAAACCCTTAAATATTTTACATATTTCACGTACTTCGTTTGTTAACAATACAATAATATAAGCTGTAACTATCCTGGCCAACAAACAGCAAAACCGGATAAGTAAAAACCGTTTTTCGTATGCATTTTTTTCCGTACGTCGGAATCTGAAAGCAGATATTCCAAACTGTCCAGATATTAGTTTCCGTTCAGTGCAGAATTTCTGCCTTCAGGTTCTATGGAAAAAAGCATATCAGAAACAGTAATCACTTGTTAGGTTTTGTTTATTGTTGGTCAGGATAGTCGCGTAGCTTAAACTATTCTATGTTTGATAAGGTACTTAAAAATAGGTCAAATTTTTTGTAGTAAAACAAAATAGACAAAATCATTTTTCTATATTATTAAATTACACTTATTCTCGATTTTGAGCGTGCTGAGACGCGGGCTAATATGTATAGGGTAGTGTGGGGCTCATTTGGACTTTCGGACAATTGCAATTTCCCTCTCCATTTGCGAAAATATTTAAACACAATTATAAATATAGAAACCGTTTGTTCATAAGGTAATATTTACGTTTGTGCTTAAATGTTTTCGCAAATAGAGAGGGAAATTATAATTGTCCAAAAGTGCCCCATGTCCAAATGAGCCCCACCCTACCCTACTATACATCGTTCTCAAATTGAGAGGATCCGGAGATAAACAACAGCGGCGCGTGCCAATATAGTAGTCGGATGGTTATCCTTACGACAATACTAGTTTGCTCCGTTATTTATCAACAATTAATGTTATAATAGCAGTGGCATTAGGTTTTTAACTAGTCAATCTTGGCTAACTTGGATATTGATAAGTGGCAAGTATGTATTCATGTGATTTAAAAGAAAAACGTTATTGATCCATTCGAACAAAGCTAAAAGAATAATATCAAAATATAAAACTGGTTTTAGACAAGATCTGGTATGACTTAGAGGCGCCGCGCACGAGCAACTTTTCGAAGGCAACTATTTTGTTGCCGAAATAGAACACAAGGGTTTAAATGGAATCCCGCGCACACACGCGCACACCACCCGTGCGCGGGATTCCATTTAAACACTGGTGTTCTATTTCGGCAACAAAATAGTTGCCGGCGAAAAGTTGCTCGTGCGCAGCGTCCCTTATTCACGTAGAGTTAAAGATGATAACTTTTTGCGTGGACAGCAAAGTGGATACACCAGGTCTCCTTGCTTAATTTATCTGCGGAGTAGTAGAGCTAAGCAGGACCATCGGACAAAAAAGTCATCGCCAGTCAGAGAGATTATGTCTGCAGGTGTAGCATACGTTGTGAAGGAGTCATTGCTTCCTATAGAATCAATCTTCCACTCCATATAAGGGTGAAGCTTGTGAAACATTTTGGAAAGCGTTAAATAGTTTGATGAATACATTTCCAACTCACTTCCGAGGCTGAGCATGTAAAAATAAACGGAGCTTTTTATGGTTTTTAAAAGTCGACAACTAAACAAGGATTTAGATTTCACAAAATCTATGACCGATGTTAAGCATGTGTATGGTGCAGGTACATCGGAGTTATGAAGAATTTCTTTAAACAAGGCAGAAACATATAAATAAATAGAAACAAATGCTCTCTACTTTTAAGAAACTGGGCGTTCATATAAGCAGTCAAATACATTAACTTTATGCCACCAAGACATGTTTCCGGAAAATCTTGGTGTTAGCGGCAAACAGGGGGGACGCTTTACGAGGACATAAAGATCATGGAGGAATGATAACAAAGCAGATGGGATATACATATAATATATGAGACGGACCATTGTTGGAGCCTCTATCGTTATGATTCTAAAGAATACAAACAAAGATATTTTAATTTTATAGTTTAATGTTTCATTACTATGGTAATTTGCCAAATGTGACCCTTCTTTAGTAGGCGGAGATAATTTTTGAAAACTACCTCAACGCTGCACATATTGTTATTGTTGTATTTTATCAGTGCAGTCCACTATTGCTGATTATTGCATATATGTTTTTAACTTTTAACTACAGCTAATTGACGGTATGTATACCCAATTATCATACCATGTATCTGTAAAATTTCCATTCACATGTAATTTGCCGCACCTGAAGATGGGGTGACTCGAAAACATGTTTTTCCAAGATAACGGAATAAATCATCAGTACAGAAATTTTAATTGTTTTTTCAACCCCGCTTATTTATTTTTCAGTAGGTAGTTATTTCCTGTTTCTTTCTGCTTTCATGCGTATCAATAGGGGAGCTATTCGTAAAACTAAAACAAATTTAATAAAACTGATATTAAATGCGGAATTTTGGAATTAAAGACAAAAAATTGGCCCGGAATTGTAGAAATATCAATTTGCAGTTGTTAATAAAAAACGCAGTGGACAGTGCTCGTCGTCTCGGAAAAAATGTCCGTCGGGCATTTCAATTTTTACGCGCTCTAATAAACATTGCTGGCAGGTGTTCCACGTTCACGCCACATGTTTTCTCGCTATGCAGCCTAAAAGGACATAAATCATACTTTTATTTCATCCTACAGTGAACTATCACATTCTATCACATATGATTGTTTGCATGGTTTAAAAAATTGCGTTACTTGGACACTTTTTTTAAATTGACCCTCATTTCATTGTCTGTGATATACCTGTACTATAATTTAAAAAGCATAATTTCCTTCATAATTTCTTAAAGTTGCATTAAAAGTAACGCAAAAAGAAACATTGCGAATTATCTGGAAAATTATAATAAATTATAAACATGTTCTTTTATAAAATAATTTTCTTAACGAAACAATGTTTTTAAACACTTTCCAAAAATATGTTTTTAACATGAAATAAAACATGTTTTAAATCACTCAAATAAAAGGTTTTAAACAAGGAATAAAATTTGTTTAAAATATAGTTTATATCACGCAATTATTTTAATTGTAAGCATTTTGATCGGCATCTTTTCATTCCTTACTTTACTTGCTTCCATTGTTATTGTATTACTAAGGTAAACGTCCCAAATTCAGACACTGGCCTAAATTCCGACATATTTCATTTTAGTTGGATAAAATAAGAAATCTACAACATTGAAATTTATTTTAGGACATCCGGTTTGTTTATTTGACATTACATTTATCAACCTACAATCATTTCTTATTCTACCAATGTTTATGTTAAATAGTGATGAGTTTATTTATTAATGAGTTTTATGCTAAAAGTTGATTTTTACTGTTTACTACTCTTTTAACCTCTATTATTTTCAAATTTAGGGGTGTCGGAATTAGGTACATGTAAATATAGCACGTCCGTAAATCAGACATGTGTGTCGGAATTGTGTACATGGTTAGAAGTAATACATATAGCTGTATTGCTGTCTTTGCACAAGAACATGACATATTTTATATCGTTTCCTATATTACAATTAATTCTGCGCATTTTGTCCAAATTCCGACCGGAGATCAATAATCCCTAATTATTACAGGGTGTCGGAATTACGATCATCAATAGTCCCTAATTCCGTCATAAAGATCGACAGGCATCATAGGTGATGATGAAATAAGACAGAATGATGCAACACTAGCAGCAGAGAGTAGCGATTTTGGCATTAATACACCACCTTTGGAGATAACAGTTGAACTCATGCCACCTCCATTAAGGAAAATCATTATTCTGACCTGAAACGCCCAAATAAAGTAAAAGGAAACTAATGCTTGGAGAGAATATTTGTTAATAAAAGAGAAGGAAGCAAAAGAAAATTCTAGAGAAATAAGAAAGGAAGCGAAAGACGAACAGAATAAAACGCTGTGCCAAGAGAAAGAGAACACTAAAAATTCCAGATGCAAGAAGCATAAAATACAGATGAGGTAGAGAGGGCAGACTGAAGAAGACTAAGTACTTATTTTATACTGCGTTCCATTAAAAATGGTAAAACATAAATGTTTAACATTTCTTAATAATAAATCTTATTTAACAATATTTAAAACACTTAGTATTTACTTGAATGTTTATATTTGTCGGAATAATGTACCACAAGTTTCTGAATGAGGTGTCGGATTTCGGATCAAAATATACGCGTAGTGTCTGAATTAGGGGCAGTTGTGAAACTTATAAAATATAATATAATTACATAACTATTATCAATTGTCTCTAAAAAGAAATAGCCAGATATCTTTAGAAGGAAATATTTGTTTACAAAAAGTTGGCATAGATCATTAGCACCACATAAATATAAATTCTACAGTTACAAAAGTAACAAACATTCCATAACCTGTCTGAATTTGGGACGTTTACCTTATATTTCATAAAACGCTTTTTATTTTCACTAAATAAATACAACATTTAAATTATTTCTCATTTTTTAGTTGATCTATTTAAAATACTATATTATTTTATAACAAACTTTTTAAGACTTGTTTAGAACAAAATAGTTTTAAACAAAGTATTTGTTTTAAAATATGTTTAGAACACTGTTTTAAAACTAAGTGTTTTAAACATAACAACCCTGTCAGCACTGACATTTAGGGCTTGTTTTCATAAAATCCATCTGATGGCCGCATCTGTAACTTAGGGTACAGTGCACTGTACAGTGGATACAGGCACACAGGTTTCTACAGTAGTAAACAGCGCCTCTACATAGATTTATGACAGCAGGGCATACATTTAAACCTCACTGCACTGTCTGTAGTAGTCTGTGCTTGGTACATACATAAATAACTATTCTGTCCTACATGATCATAAAGCGACATTTCACATCTTTGATCCGGGGGCAAAAACTGCTAGTTTATGCCCGCGTGGACATTAAGCGTATTTATATGTCAGATACATTAACTATTTGCACTACAAATTGTAAATTTTAAATCGTCAGTGTCAATTATTGGCATTCATATAGTCAATCTTAAGTAACAATACCATAGTAACCATAGTGGAACATAATATTTTCAATATTAGAAGCATAAGCTCTTTACCCCAATAAATATTAAAGTAACAATGTTTTTAAAATTCACGTTTGAAGACTAAGGTTATTCAGTTTGACAATTCATTGTCTGTGTCAGTCTGTATCGGTCTGTATGTCGGACGGCTGTATCGGCTGGATGTCATTTATAAAATAATACGAATAAAATTTTTTTGGGGCTTGTCACTTAGCGGCGTTGTGAATGCCTTGACAATGTCGCTAAGCAGTGTATCAAAACACGATGGAATTGATAAACCAGAGCTGTGATTGGTTCTAAAGTTCGCGGAGTATAAGAAGCCAGGAATAACAATTTGAAAATGTGTGTGGGGAATGGTTAGTATTACTTATCCTAAATTGCCATGATAATGAATTAGGGGCAGTTGTGAAACTTATAAAATATAATATAATTACATAACTATTATCAATTGTCTCTAAAAAGAAATAGCCAGATATCTTTAGAAGGAAATATTTGTTTACAAAAAGTTGGCATAGATCATTAGCACCACATAAATATAAATTCTACAGTTACAAAAGTAACAAACATTCCATAACCTGTCTGAATTTGGGACGTTTACCTTATATTTCATAAAACGCTTTTTATTTTCACTAAATAAATACAACATTTAAATTATTTCTCATTTTTTAGTTGATCTATTTAAAATACTATATTATTTTATAACAAACTTTTTAAGACTTGTTTAGAACAAAATAGTTTTAAACAAAGTATTTGTTTTAAAATATGTTTAGAACACTGTTTTAAAACTAAGTGTTTTAAACATAACAACCCTGTCGGTCACCAAGCACCAAGCACCAAGCTTCCCAAACAACCCCTGTAGGTCAAATTTAATTTTCTCTTGAAACGTGGGCGTCACATAAGTCAACACGAATTGTATCTTATAGGAACTAACGGAACCCAAATTCTCTCTATCTCTATCTATCTATCGATTCGTGACTATTTTCCGATACGACAACATCGCACAGTAGCTTGAGGATGGAACAGAATTCGTCGTTTAAACTTGGAGGTGTGAAGTGTGTTTAGGGAGCGGGCAAATAGTTTCGATCAGTCGGTTGGTTGGTTTCCACTTACCGCTCATAAAGTTGTAGATAATAGGGTTGACTGCGCTGTTTGCGTAGCATAGCCAGTGCGATACTAGAGCGAACGCTCTGTTCGTATCCGTGTTCTTCATGCCGATAATTATCCTGAAATAAATGCATACAGATAGTGTTTAGTATGATATATCGCTTAGACCATGAGTATCCAAATATTTTTGGTCGCAGAAAAATATATTTATGTCCTACATGATCATAAAGTGACATTTTACATATTAGATACCGGGACGAAAACAGCTTCTTTTTGCGCCCTATGGCAATAAAGATTCTTTTTGCGCCCTACGGCATAATGGATTGCCATGGTTATATGTCAAATATATCAAATATTTCTCATTCAAATTGTAAATTTTAAATGTCAATGTCAATTATTGGCGATTAAGGTTATAAGTTTGACAATTAATTGTCTGTATTGTCACTCATCAATGTCAATTATTGGTGTTTAAGGTTATACCCTCGGGGCATAAAAATCCGTCTAATCGCCTTGGTACTGTGCTTGGTACATACATAAATAACTATTCTGTCCTACATGATCATAAAGCGACATTTCACATCTTTGATCCGGGGGCAAAAACTGCTAGTTTATGCCCGCGTGGACATTAAGCGTATTTATATGTCAGATACATTAACTATTTGCACTACAAATTGTAAATTTTAAATCGTCAGTGTCAATTATTGGCATTCATATAGTCAATCTTAAGTAACAATACCATAGTAACCATAGTGGAACATAATATTTTCAATATTAGAAGCATAAGCTCTTTACCCCAATAAATATTAAAGTAACAATGTTTTTAAAATTCACGTTTGAAGACTAAGGTTATTCAGTTTGACAATTCATTGTCTGTGTCAGTCTGTATCGGTCTGTATGTCGGACGGCTGTATCGGCTGGATGTCATTTATAAAATAATACGAATAAAATTTTTTTGGGGCTTGTCACTTAGCGGCGTTGTGAATGCCTTGACAATGTCGCTAAGCAGTGTATCAAAACACGATGGAATTGATAAACCAGAGCTGTGATTGGTTCTAAAGTTCGCGGAGTATAAGAAGCCAGGAATAACAATTTGAAAATGTGTGTGGGGAATGGTTAGTATTACTTATCCTAAATTGCCATGATAATGAATGCATTCATCAATAGGAATAGAAAATAGTATTATTATTCTATGAGCAAGTAATGTCAGCAATTACTCATTATAACGAAGCAAAACGTTCGAGTGAGTGATTGCCATTACTTGCAAATGGAATACTATACTTTTTTTACGACCATACAATGGAATTTTATAAATTAATTTCTTGCATATAGGGACGGTATGTCATTATGACGGTTTACAGGAATTTGACAGATTCAAATCGTTTGTTGCGCTTGTCACTTACCGACATTGTCAATGCCTTGACAATGTCGCTAAGCGATGTATAAAAACACGATGAAAATGAAAATCCAGAGCTGTGATTGGTTCTAAAGACGTGAGAAATCAAATATTTCCCACGACTCGCAGAAAATATATTTTGTCTACTCCTATTGATGTACGCATATTAAAATATTTCAAAAAAATATTTCATTCCTGGCTCCTCATACCTCGCGAATCGTGAGAAATATTTCATTTCTCACGGCTCTAGAACCAATCACAGCTCTGGAGTTTTCATTTCCATTGTGTTTTGATACACTGCTTAGCGACATTGTCAAGCCATTGACAACGTCGCTAAGTGACAAGCGCAACAAAACAATTTTTATCTGTCAAAATCCTACCTTTTCAAATTTAGGAGATCCTGATGCATTCTCAGGAAAAACGTATACATATATTTTTTTTTGATTTTGCGTCCCCCAAATATCTCCGTACTGCACTTTGGAGACTACTGGCTTTGAATGATACAAATTTAATACAAAACTATATAAATAAAATACTAAACAGAATTATAAAACTAAGGCGTCAAGCTCAGGCGATCTGACTGGCTATGTTTTAGGAGCACCACAACCAGTTCATCCTGCTTACGAGGTAAGGCCTAGTTGAATTTTTGTTCTAGGTTAAATGAGTAGTTTTGAGTGAATAATGGTACTACAATGAAAAAAAGGTGTATTGATTGCAAGACCTGGCAAGCAGAAGACCCGGGTTCGACTCTGGTATGAGCGTAATTTTTAATAGATTTTTTTACTTTACTGTCTCACACGGTTCCTCGTTTGTCATAAATTCAGTTATACTAGTCCCTGGCGGTTTAAAACCGATCAACCAAGTTTCCTACATTTCCGTACAATTTCCAAATATTCTCAGTTTATCAGTCCATTTATCACGTCAACTAGACACTACACACTCGATCTATAAAAAAAAGCGGTGGACATGTAAAAGTTTACGTGGGTCTCGAGCTCTCAACTCCCCCCCCCCCCCCCTCCACTCCACGTCGAGCAAATTTATTCGCGTTGTATCTCACCAGAATTGAATAAAAGTCGCGTATCTCCGGGGATACATGGCAGACGTTGTCGCCTTGCTGCAAGACTAAGTAAATCCTTACGACATGGAACGACGATAAAGTGGTGGGGAGAGACGTACGAGGAAGGTACGAACGTACTTAGAAAATCTTATCTGCGGGGATGGCGTTGGCTTTTTAAGAAAGAGCGACAGAGCGCGAGATGTATTACTCGTGTTACTTACCTCAGTGCATGCACCAAGTGCACCGGAAAATAGCAAACGGCAAACATCACGACGACGGCTACCAGCATTTTGGCCGCCTTCTTCCTCGACCTGAGCTGCCCCTCAAGGTTTATGTTTGCGTTCGGGAAGGAGTTGATGGATCTGTTTGTGGAATCTGGAAAGAAGCATATTGACAGTTGTAATATTCAGTACTAATTTAGAGTTCACAGATTTCACAACAGCGACGATGGAGAATCGCAATGCCACATGAGAAATTTTCAAATGGGAATCATAAGCAGATTTACGAGTGGCATAACAAGATCATAAAAGAATGATATTCTATTTAATTCAGAACTTACTTTAATTTCTTCAAGTTTAATGGAAGTGAACTTATGACAGAGTGAAAGCAGTTGCTAGCGAAACAAAACACCCAGTTGTTAGTGCAGTGGCCAACACTAGGGATTGTAAATTTACTTACAATTACCGGTAATTCGGTAAAAAAATCACAAAAAAAAACGGTTTACCGGTAATTTACCGGTATTTTTTAATATTATGAAAAACAATACATTACGTTACTAATGAAAGTAGTTTATTGAAATATTAAAAATAATAGTAAACGTTACAAATCTAACGACGGCATAATATAATAATAATAATAGGAATCTAATATAAACATTTTTTTTATTTCTCTTGTTTACTTGTTTAAAAAAATAAGCTCGCGAAAACATAGTCGTCCAAACTGTCATTATTTAGCCACAGAAAATGTCTTTTCGGATTCTACACTTGTTCGTCGGGTAGTCATTACCATGACCCTTACCTTTTCTTTCTGAAAATAAGTCAGTTCTTTTTTCACAACTTGATTAAAAATTGAGTTGTTTTCATCTTTATTAGAAACTTAAGTTTTTCCTTCATTGAAGTAGTATGATGTAGTTGATGTAGTGCTGGTAGATGTCGAAGGAATTTGCATCGTATAAAATTATCAACGAAAGTTCTTTACCAGACTCGTGCTCCACATGTTTTTGTTATATATCATCGCTTTTTGTAGGGCTTTTACGAAATATTTTGCACACTTTTTGTACTTTTGTTATTAGACAATTAATTTGTATGTTTTCAAAAGAATTCAAGTGTGAATCAGTAAGTATGTCTATTTCTATTTCTAAAACTTCACCATTATCTTCATCATATGCGTCGTTATCATCGTCATGGTCATTATCATTGGCATCAGTCAATTCAATAGACATGTGCGTCTTCAATTTCGCTGAAATTATCTTTAGTGTATAGAACTTTGATTGCACCCAACTGTATTTCATGTGCAAGACATAATTGATGATTCGCATTAGTCAAATATCACAACTCATAAAAACCAATAATTAAAGAAAACGCAGAACGTAAAAACGAGTAATCTAGTAATTTAATTATTAATGGTTTGCGAGCATGACAGAATGGAAACTTTCGTACACCTTATCATAACAGATGGTTGGTATAAATAATCATAATGGGACACAATAAGTGTTGCTTTGTCAACTGTAATAATACAGGAAGTAATAATAACAAATGCAACATTGTAATAAATAATAATTCAAATTTGATCGGACCAGTTTACACACTAGAGATAATTGTAACATTTAGTAGCGAACTGCACCATTGACGCTTCGTGGACATAGTACCGTCAATGCCTGTAGAGCGTAGTAGAGCGTCCCGGCGCCTGGCGTCCCGGCGCCTGGCGTCCCGACGCCAAAGCGCAAAAATAAAGCGCACACCAAGCAGGCTCTACCTACTACCAAACCACCCAAACCCGCGGCTACCGGCACCACAAGCGACTCTGCGGTACCATCCATTGTGGTACGGCAGAAAGAAAAATGGTCCGCACTCAGAGCGACCTTGTCAAAGGAAGGTATCCCAATTAAGTCTGCTATTAACACCCAGGTTGGCATTAAAATTCTTACATCCAATCTGGACGACTATAAAAAAATATTGGCTCTGCTAAACGAGTCCTCAGTTCAACACCACACCTTCATGGCACAGGAGGACAGGGACCTCCTGGTAGTCATTCGCGGTGCTCCAATCGAGCTCAGCCTCGATGACGTAGAGCAAGACCTTACCTCCAAAGGATTCAAGCCCAAAAAGGTGGTTCGGATGAAACACCCTCGCACCAAAGAAGCTATGCCTCTTATTCTAGTAACTCTTCCCCGCGAGTTGCGAGATGTCTATAACATCTCCAAGCTCTGTGACCTTATAGTCACTGTCGAGCCCTTAAAAAAGTCCCCAGTGATTGGGCAGTGTTATCGCTGCCTCCTATTTGGCCACAGCTCCTCCAAATGCACGGCAGACTACCGCTGCAAAAACTGCGCGGGTAGTCATGACTCCAGGGAATGCAAAGCCCCAGCAGATGCCCCTTTTGTTTGCGCAAACTGCCACGAGGCACACAGGGCCACCTACAGGGGCTGCAAACGCGCCCCCAAGCCTAGAAGGACAGCGGTGTCCCCCCAAGCGCCAGCTAGGGCTGCTCTTCGGCCAGAACCAAAATCGTTTCCTGCTTTACCGTCATCTAATAAACAACAGTCTCAGTCCACGACGCAAGCGTCCACACTCCGCGCCACAATGGCGCAAGTAGTCAGAAAGGGCTCGGAAAAGCAGACGCCCTTGCTCGCGACTCTCACTCAACAAAACATGTCCACTGCTATTGACCAGTTTAAGCTGGCAATGGCTACTGTGGCCACCATGTTCAATGATCTAGCACAAGTTTTTAACAACCTGTAATGCATCCACACGCAAAATGCAAACCACAGTCACTTCGCATGGTTGCTTGGAATGCGAATGGTCTCGCCGGCAAGCTGCCAGAGTTTCGTGAATTTCTTTCTCGGCTCCGCGTCGACGTGGCCCTTGTCGGTGAGTCCCATCTCAAACCTTCGCACCGAGCAACCGTTGCAAACTACAGCTGTTACCGCAGCGACAGGCTGGACGGTCGTGGTGGAGGCACCGCCGTTTATGTCAAAAAGTCCATTGAACATCACGAGGTGGCCCTGCCAGCTCTCAATCACCTGGAAGCCACTATCATCAAGGTTTCGACCGCGGGGCCGAGCCTCGTGTTGGCTGTGGGCTACAATCCCCAGCGGCACCAAATTCTGCGGGAGGACCTTGTCGCCATATTTAGCTTGGGGCAAAAGGTCATTCTGGCAGGCGACCTCAATGCGAAACATGAAATATGGCACTCTGTTGTCAGCAACCCAAATGGCCGGCGTTTAAACAACATAGCCACCGACCTAGACCTGGTAATAAGGGCGCCTCTGAGCCCCACACGCTTTCCCTTCCAGGACAACCAGAGTGCCGATGTGCTCGACATTGTGGTCGCCAAAAACGTCCTCCTGGGCGAAGAGATAGCGGTGGTGCACGAGCTGTCATCTGACCACATGCCCATCCTCTTCTCTTGGGGCGCAGGTCTTAACGACCTTCGAACCCCCGTTGGCAAAACTTCCTGGAAGAATTTCCAGGAAACTCTGTCCGATTTCTCGTTCCCACGGCATATCGACAACATTCAAGCCCGTGTTACCTTCCTGGAAGGGAGGATCTTAGAGGCTTACCAGTCGTCCACCATGGTAAAGTTTGTGGGGGAAAGATCGATGGATATCCCTCCAGAAACTCTTGCTCTCATCCAGGCACGGCGTAGAGCGAACAAAATATACCATACAACACTGTCCCCTCAAGATAAGTTGCTTAAAAACCGCTTAAACGAGCAGGTACGCCTGGCGCTTCAAGCGCTTTCCAATGCCACTTGGCAGCGGAAGCTCGAGGGTCTAAATCCGGAAGACGGTTCCTTCTGGGCTCTGGCGCGTACCATTCGCAGGCGTCGGTCAGGCATTTGTGCGCTCCGTCACGAAGGCAGAGTGGCCAACTCTGACATCGAAAAGGCCGAATTCTTTTCAGACACACTTTACTCTGTCTTTCAAAACGACATTCCAGACGAAAGACAGCACTTGTCCATTCTCCGGCGCCTCGAGCGAGACCGCCTCCGACCTGGAGAGGTCATTGCCCCCACCACCCCCGCCGAGGTTCGCTCCATCATCAAAGCCCTTCGGCGTAAGAAAGCTCCCGGACTTGGAGGCATCACGAATGTGATGGTTCAGAGCCTCCCGGAGCCGGTCCTCTCTGCCGTAGTCGACGTCATCAACGACGTTCTGGCTTCGCGTCGGTTCCCCGATGCGTGGAAAAGAGCGAAAATAATTCTAATCGCTAAGCCAGGAAAGCCCAGGACCGACCCACACAATTACCGGCCAATCAGCCTCCTCCCATCGCTGGGAAAGCTCACCGAGCGAGTTATCCTCGCCCGGCTTTCCGAGCAGTGCGAGGAGCTGAACGTCATCCCACAGGAGCAGTTCGGTTTCCGTAGCTCCCACGGAACCGAACTGCAACTCCTCCGTCTTGTCGAGGCAATCCACCAAGCCATGGACCACAAGGACGTTGCCGTAGGGGCGTTCCTTGATATCCAAAGGGCGTTCGATACAGTCTGGCACGAGGGGCTCGTTGCCAAGTTATACAGGCTGAATATAAATCCATTTCTGGTTGAACTCGTCGAAAGCTACCTCAGAGATCGCAGTTTCGTGGTCTCTGTCGGGGACGCCACCTCCACCGTTAGAGCTATCAGAGCCGGCGTTCCACAGGGCTCCGTGCTCTCCCCCACCCTGTATAATCTTTACACGGCCGATTTCCCTAGACCCGAAGCTGCGTCTCTCTACGCTTACGCAGACGACTTGGCATTCCTGGCCAGCTGTTCAGATGAACAGCTGGCCTATCGTCGCGTGCAGCAAGCACTATGTGCAGCAGACGGGTTCTTCCGGAAGTGGAAGCTCCGCCCACATCCTGGAAAGAGCCAGTCTATTGCCTTCACAAATCGCTATAAACTAAACCCCAGGCGGCTCTACCTGGACGATGTTCCCATCCAACAGGTGGTGTCGGTCAAATACCTGGGCGTTACCATCGACAAGAGGCTGACGTGGGCAGCGCAGTTGAGTCAGGCGGCAAAAAAGGGCTCCCAAGCCGTGGGCATGCTCTACCCGATGATACGTCGTGGTAGTAGGATGTCCATGGCCAACAAGCTCTTGCTGTACACGCAGGTCGTCAGGCCCATGATGACATATGGAAGCCTGGTCTGGGGCACTGCAGCAAAAACCCACATTAAAAAGCTGCAGGTGCAACAGAACAGGTTCCTGCGAGTCATCGTCAACGCTCCCTGGCGCACGAACATGACTCTTGTCCATGAGGAGACCGGGATAGAGACCATCTCCGAATTTCTTGCAAAGTCCGCCACGAAACGTCTCGAACGCGCGGAGGTTCACGCAAATCCTTTAGTAACTCAGGCTCTCGACTACGGGGCAACCATGAGAGCTCGCAGAAACCGCCCCAAGACGGCCCTTCTACCGCCTCCGGTGCCGTAACCCTGGTGAAATTCCGGTACAAGACCTTATAAATTGCCATCTAGTCTAGTCATTCCCGTTGTTAAGTCCTATTTATTATCAAATATACTAGGTTAAGTCATGCATCTAGTCATCCTGTAGCCCTATTGCTGCCGTACCGTCCCGTTTTACTTTTGTACTTGTTCAAATATCCTATATCTAGTCATTTATGTAGTCGTATTGTTCTTTGGTCGTCTTTCTGCTGCAGCTGGCTGGTCGATGCGAACTCGTGTTCGAGTTCGAAGACCCCGTAGAAACCAGCCCAGCTGTGCCAGTATGTCTGTCCGTCTTATATCGTTTTGTAAATTAAAAATTGCGTTTTTTCGCAAAATGAAATGTCTACCGATATTTACGCGGTCTCTCATTATACAACAATATTAATCAAACTATACGATCCTATTACGCGGTATTGATTGCGTAATTAAATTTATCCAGACGAGGCATAAAGGGACTCCACCCTTGCCTCTTATCAATTAAACATGTCGAGCTAGTCGAGCTAGTTTACACACTAGAGATAATTGTAACATTTAGTAGCGAACTGCACCATTGACGCTTCGTGGACATAGTACCGTCAATGCCTGTAGAGCGTAGTAGAGCAAGTTAAATACCAGAGTACGGTGATTCCCCAACATATCGATTTAGAGTTGTAGTCGCAGTGAACCGAACTGATACGTGTTTAGATTTGCTATATGTAAGGTATCGAATTACCGGAAAAAATTGCCAATTACCGGTAAAAATGTATGTATAGTTATTTTGAGCGATTTACCGGTAAACCGGTTTACCGATATTACAAACCCTAGCCAACACTCCGACACGTGGTCCGATGATTTGAAATTGAACTGTTCTAGTATAACGGTAGGCTAATCGTGTAAATTAATGTAATTAATTAAACTATGTTATCTTGGGTGTTACCGTTCATGCCATTCATGTACTCAATTGTCAATATTTAGGAAAATAATTTATAGGTGTCTGGCAATATTGCAGGTTACAGCTTTTGTTTGCGAATTAAGAAATCTGATACAAATACAGTTTTATAGCGTAAGGTAAACGCCCCAAATTAAGACAGGTTAAGGAATTTTTGTTACATTTGTAACTGTAGAATTTATATTTATGTGGTGCTAATGAGTATGTCAACTTTTTTTAAACAAATATTGTCTTCTAAAGATATCTGGCTATTCATTTTTACAGAAAATGTATAATAGTTATGTAATTTATATTATATTTTAGAAGTTTAACAATTGCCCCTTATTCCTACACCAAGCGCATATTTTGATCCGAAATCCGACACCTCAGTGAAACTAATTCAGACAGTGATCCTAAATCAGACACTTGTGATACATTATTCCGACAAATATAAAGATTCAAGTAAATATTAAGTGTTTTAAATATTGTTAAATAAGATTTATGAATAAGAAATATTAAACATTTATGTTTTACCATTTTTAATTAAACAAAGTATAAAGTAAGTCCTTAGTGTTCTTCAGTCTGCCCTCTTTACCTCATCTGTATTTTAATCTGGAATTTTTAGTGTTTTCCTTTTCTTGGCACAGCTTTTTATTCTGTTTCTTTTTAGCTTCCTTGCTTATTTCTCTAGAATGATTTTTGTTTGCTTCCTTTTTTCATTAACAAATTTTCTTTCCAAGCATTAGAGACAGTATTACAGAAGAACAGTTTCTTTTTACTTTATTTTGGTGTTTCAGACCAGAATAATGATTTTTTTTAATGGAGATGGCATCAGTTTAGCTGTTATCTCCAAAGGTGATGTATCAATGCCAAAATCGCTACTCTCTGGTGCTAGTGTTGCATCATTCTGTCTTATTTCATCATCTCCTATGATGCCTGCCGATAGGTATGACGGAATTAGGGACTATTGATGATTGTAATTCCGACACTCTGTAATAATTAGAGATTATTGATGTCCGTAATTCCAACACTCGTGTCGGTATTTGGACAAAATACGTGCAATTAATTGTAATATAACGATGTAAAATATGTTAATTTCTTGTGTAAAGACAGCAATAGTCTTTATACAAGAGTATAACACTCAACTATCAAGATCAGTCAAACTTCTAGGTTATATTCTGACCGTTAGAACATAAAAGAAATAAAATACATACTGTACCTCTACGGAACATGGGTTTTGTGGATGGAATATGAAATTGCGTTTTGGGTAGAATTATATGGTATATAATATATTTTGGTATTTTTGAAAATGTAACCCATTGTCGTAGAAAACTCAAAATGGTCTCATAATAAAACTTAAATTTTTGTACTCTTACCTGAAATCCTGAAAGTTTGCTCACAAATGTTTTGAAGCATTTAGAGTAATTCTTTAAGTGGTGTGTGAGCATGCGAGTATAAAAAAAACAACAAAAACGCAAAAACCTGACGTACCAGGCAAATTTCTCCGAGGCAAACTCCGACTCGTATAATCAGAAATCAACCATAAACGCCTATTCGCTTTCCATAAATAGACAAAAGTTATCAATATTACCGTAATTTTCTCTTTGTTTTTTTCTTGAAAATGTGGGGTTGCCATGAAAAACCGGACATGACATCATCGATGAGCAGTCACTAACATGTGACTTGATGGTGTGAAATTACAAAAGATATAAATATGAAGTGTATTTTGTGCATTGTGCATTCTAGTAGGTGGTACAGTCTTGACACAGCCAGAAACTTTATGTTTCTACAACTTTCAGCTACCACATAACAGTTATAGTTATTATATTCCAATACACCACGCCATAGGAGCCACGGTGAGATGACATTTCAGCCATTATGGTGAGAGACCGTTCTTGAACAACTTTGCGGGTTTGTTGAAAGTTGGACACTAATGTAAAAAAAATTATTAACTTTTGACAAAATTTTATTCTTTATAAAAGCTTCTGGATTATCTTAAACCTAAAATGCAAATATTAGTATGTAATTTAAATCTGCCGTAGTAGTACCGAGTGTTACCAAATGAATAAGTCTTAAAAGTAAAGTATTTTTATGTTCAAAGTTATGCAAAAATGTTATTTGAAAAAAGTATTTAAAAATATTGGAGGTCTTCAAGTACGAAGTTATAATCACTTTTCTCTTTCTTTTTTCTTTTTACAACAATTAACATTTTTTTATCAATTTTTCACAAAATGTTATTTATAAAACGTCTGGATTATGTTAAACCTAATTATTATAATGTAAGTATTTGCTTGCATGTACTGTGTGTTACTAAAACTATGAAAAACACTGAAGACTACTTTTATGTTCAAAGCCATGGAAAAGTATTTGAAAATATTATTTGGAAAAAGTATTTGAAAATGTTAGAGGTTTTTAAATACGCAATTATAATCACCTTCTGCGTTGCATATACCGCGTGTAAAGGTGAAAATGACGTAAGAATAAAGTACTTTTATCTTCAAAGCAATGCAAAAATATTATTTGAAACTGTATCACAAATTATTAGAAGGCGTTAAATATGAAATTGTAGTCACCTTCGTCGTTCCGTATACCGGGTCTTTATGCAACGACGAAGGAGATAAATAAAGGAGAGAATATTTTCGTATCTAATGCCCTCTAATATTTCTAAACACATTTTTCAATTAATATTTTTGCATAGCTTTTAAAATAAAGGTACTTTATTCTAAAGAGTTTTTCACACTACACCCGGTACATGCAAGTAGATAATTACATTCTAATATTTGCATTGTAGTTTAAGACAACCCAGAAGATTTTATGATGAATTTTCTGAAAAGTTAATAAGAAAAATCTTTCACATTAGTGCCCAAGTTTCTGCCAGAGTATAGTTATTTTTTTCACGGACTTATTCCAACGAATAACCTTATGACGAAATTTATCAATAGTGTGATTTTGACGGTTTCGGAACCTCCAAAGCTATTTCTTTCATGACTGGTGGTATCAGGTCTCAAATCTTAAATATTAACTTAAATATATTAATTAAATAGAACTCAGTCACTTCATTTCAGAAATAAAAATTTAACAAGTACAGTCTGGCCAACACCTGTGCACAACAAACACGTGTGTTGAGAAGGTATCATACATCACTTTGATATTTTTTTTTCGTAGAATACGGATACTATCATCAAAGGTTTCCACAAGTTTACATATAATCCGGAATTTGGCAGTGTTGATGGAAAAAATCCCAGATGGATTTTCGTACATACCTTTTGTTGGGCTTAGTGCAAAATCTCCCCATCAATATTGTGTCGGCGTCGCGAGTTATTCACGGCCCAAGGTTTGACCTAATTTGTTTTTCAGCCATATCGTAAAAATTCATTTGCGTTCAACTACCACCACCAAAAGTGTTGACATTTTCTTTTGAAACAACCGATATAAAAACCATCGTAGTAGCGTTGCATTTTATAATCGCATTTAATGTAATACAATACTAAAATTCTGTTCGTAGAACTCTACTTAATTTAAATAGAAACAAGAACTTCACAGAATTTCAGTCTTTACCAACGTAATCCTCCTAGCACTACTGAAAATAATAAGCAGAACTTTGCGGTAAAGAGACGCGTTTAACAGCTGGTGACACGATATCATGACCGCTTAGTTAACCCGGTCGTAATTATGAAACAAAAGCGGAGCGCTGGGACTGCAATTGTCAAAATGAAGGACAAGTCCAACGCTTTACCACTCGAGTTGTGCAAGACCACCCACACAAACTGTTTAATCTCCACCGGTTTGTGAACGGTGTGTATTTTGGGGAAGAAGCGGAAATTAAATTCGAACTGGAGCTAATCCTGTGAGAGGACCTCTACAGGCCAGAAAGGACACCTCTTCCGAACCAATCGAGCGTTCGACACATAAAAAGAAGCCTTTTCTCGTCGATGGCTAATATCGTCCTGTGTGTGAGGATGAAATCCACGGGCTCATAGCGTGGACGAAACGATCTCATCGGGGCTTAGAAATAAATTACAGTCGTAAGGATTGCACTGAAACGGACTTATAATGTCACTCCGGGAAACAATCCCAAAATTAATGGGTCTCATGTGGTATACCCGACATCATTATTACCTTGTTTTCCCTTTCGCATCTTATAATAATAATAAGGATTGTTTGCATATTGGTTAGAAGATAGTGTATTATAATTAAAAAAAATTAAAATTTTCTGAAAAATGATAAAAAAATCAAAATTTTCCAAAACTTTTGGCAACTTTTCCAAAACAATTTTTTTTTCTTGATTCTTGCATTATCACAGGAAATCTATTCACGTACAAAACATGGATTCCGAGATTTGAACGTGACGAACAAGAAGTGGAGTGAAGATAAGCCTAGTAATGGACGCATTTTTCAATCGGACAATCAATGTCTGCTTTGTCAAATATGAACAAGATGGCGTTGCAAAAATTACGGAAACGGCACTACTAACGGATTTTTTTTTGTTCAATTAAAATAAAACGACGCATATCTCCTAAACTAATGCCCGTATCGACAAACTAATTGAAAATGTCTCCCCTGCACCAAAGCCACTTGTCCGCTTTGAAGAATACTAACAAGATGTTGTAAATATTGCCAAAATGCACTACTAAGCAAATTTTCGGTTAAGTTAAATGGTATATACTTCTTAAAGTAAGGCCTGTATCGAAAAACAGATAGGAAGATTTTATTCTAATTGTACTGCCCGCTTTCGTATTTTGGTATTATCCAAAAAAAGTGTACACGTATTTTTTTTTCGAAATTCTGACTTTTCAATGTGCCTATCGGGGCGTCAAATATACATGAAAAAACGACATTTATTGGTATTTTTCGAATAATTGTTCGGGGTTTGGGAAAACTTATGTTAAACTTTTATAAACCCCCATTTGTTTAAACAAATGCTATTTCAATTTTTTTTTTTTGCAATTTGCCTAAAATTATTTTTTTTAGATCGGTCTGGCCAAGTGTTATTATTCTCAAGTCATATCATTTATATTTTAAGACGATTTCCATTATTGTTTGAATAATAAAATAATATTGGTTTTCAATATTTCATCATATTAGAGTACAGGGAACAGTTTCCAGATAGCATCAAATAAGCATTATCTTGCGACACACATGGGTCGGAATAAGAAATGGCGAAAGAAATCTGATTAATAAAAATTTGTTGACTTTAGGAAATTTAATATTTTAAAAAGAAATGTAACTCCCCAATTTCCCGAAAAAGAGGATTTCAAATCATCAAATGTTTTCGAATAAATGATTTTGAAAACGAATAATATTTTATTATTTAAACAATGGAAATGATCCCAACATATAAATTATGTCACTTGAGAATAACAGTTAGCCAGACCGATCTAAAAAATGAATTTTAGCTGAATTGCAAACAAAAATTGTTTAAACAAATGGAATTTGTTTAAACAAATGTGGGTTTATTAGATAATATACTAGGTTTATTAGATATCTCGAACATGAAATTTATAAGTTCACTTCACAAAAAAAAAGTGACTTTTCTACTATAATTAGAAAAAATCTGATGTGGCCAGGCACATGACTTTATCATACTATATATAAAATTGATAATTTAGCTGCATGAGATTCTATTTGATCGAGATCGCCTATGTCTGCATTAAAATAAAACTAGTAGAACTAGACAGATATTATGGCGATTAAGCTGCGTTCGGATATTGTACACCGTTGACACCGGGTACACCGTTCAAATGTCACTTACGTGTTATTGGGCGTAAAAATTGACGGTGTACAATATCCGAACGCAGCTTATATTGACAGTAGGTGTTGTCAAAATCATGTCAAAACATTAGCCTGACATTACCTACTGTCATTAGAACCATAATTTCTGACATATCCTGGCTACTAGTTTAAATGCAGTACGATCGATCTGTATGAAATAGAATTTGCTCATGCAACTATACTATTGATTGTACCAAAAAATGTCATAGTCATAAATTATTCAGAATTTCCTCATCTTTATTTTATTATTTAACTATTTCGACGAAATTCCAGAAATGGCGGCTTATTTGCAAAATCTTTCAAAAATGCTAAGACTAAACCTCCAGTTCCTTTGGACCCCTTTCAACAGAAAGCTTTTCAGCTCTAAGTTTGGTTATGAAACTTCTAAATATGAAGTTTCGTCCCGATACCTTTAGTAGTTTCTCCGGAATCGTCGTCACAAAAAACGGGTACACACACACACACAGACATTTTTTTGTACCTTGGTCAAAAATGTTCAGGGGACCCAAAATGACATATTTCCGCTAAAATCTCAAAAAATTCTTTTGGCACGATTACAATACTTTACATACTGCGTATGATAAAGTAAAAAGTTTAAAATTAATAATAATAATTGATTGTTTAAACAATAGGAAGTTTTTTTTAATGAATAATGTCACTGTAAGATAATAATTTGCCATTTCAAATTCAAGTAACAGAATTCACACTGATTTTCGAGAAAAACGAATTATGTAAACAAATAGAATTTATTTAAACAAATGAAATTAACTGACAAATGTTTATAAATATTGCACTAGACTTATAGTAATAATTTCTATAAGAAAAAAAGAGACTGAAATGATTAGAAGGATCAATTATCTGAAGAATGTACAGTTTTTCTTATAAGGGTAGTTTTCAGGGCAGTATGGGTTGGGGGGTGTCAAATCCATATGTATAATAGGTCAAATTCTTCCTTGGAAAGTCCTCTACAAGTTATTAAGTACTCTTTAGTTTTCCCAAACCCCAAACAATTATTTGCAAAATACCAAAAATGTCTTTTTCCCATGCATTTTCCCATGTAAATTTAAGGCCTCGACAGGCACGGTTAAAAATCAAAATTTCAACAACAAAAATGTGTCCACTTTTTTTGCATTTGGAATCGATTTGGGGGATCGTTACTTTCTATGATCACAAAAATGTTTGCAATGCATTTTTATACCACCTTAATGGGCACCCTTCCCCCATACTGCAAGTTGAATTTAGCAAACTGCCCCCCTTCCGATTTGAGCTGGATACGCCCATGCTTCAATAGTGAATATTTTTATATTTAAAACATATACGTCGTTTTTATATATTTGACATATTTTTTCATATTAGGTAATGTTTTTTTATCAAATTTAAGTCAATTCGTTTATTGCAGGCACTGGGATGCGAATCGACGCTTCAATATACACAGTGATATATAACTCTTGTAAAAATGTAAATATCAGATAACGTAATTCCGAAATAACGCTCATTAGAGTTATATTATTTATGGCTAAACAGTAGAAAGTTATAAGTAAGCACTCATGTTTTTTAATAATAATTATTACACATTTACATATATAAAATCTTTTTCTACATCTACCTTTCCCTGTTTATTAATTTACCAATGGCACAACATTTTTAAAGTGAAATATCTCGCAAACAATGACCGATTGTAAAAAATGTGTGGTACTTAACTTTTTGCTTTCAGTTATGACTCACCTGTATATATTTATAATAAAGATAAATGTACTTCTAATACTAAAAGTTACTATATCTGTGATATCTGTAAACTCCATTTGAAAAAAAAAAACTATGTGTGGACACAATTAATGTTTTAGCACTTCGCGTGGTGAAACACGCCAGACATTCCCACTAAGAACGAATATCATTTGTAGTCATCCCTTTTATAGTTCACTTGATACAGTTTATAGATGCATCAATTTTCTCTTCTGCATTTAAAATATTCTTTGTGGTATAATCATCGTTTGTGCCTGGGTTGTAATAATTTTTGTTAATTGTAACCCAAAAAAAAACAGTCTATTTTTTAAGTATTTGCATATTCACTATGAATTTAAATACAGCGAGTAAATTTGGTGGAGACCATGCAAACCGAAAAGTTTATTTCCCATGTTTTGTTCTAGCGTACGATATACTATTCAGACGGCGCCGTTCAGCAACGCGTCATTGTAAAATTCTAAAGTCTCGTATAAATTATTTAATGTTTAAGTAAATATTGGTATTAGACAACAGAAGAACGATATCAAACGATAACTTTCTAATTTAAAATGTTACATAAGTGTTATACGTCAAATTATGGCACCCCTGTTATTCAATTGAGTTTTATTACAGGATTTATTTTTATAAAGACTAGAACAAATCTAGAGGGTGGCATGAAAAAAAAATATAGTCGAAAATAAGGTCCACCCTAGTATATACTGTCTCACGGCAGGTGCTTTTTTAAATTTATCACTTTAAGTCACTTTTAATAGTTGACAAACTTAAATTTGAAGCAAATCTAGGAAAAAACAAACACCTAGAAAACTGAGTGAAAAAATGTATTCGCCCGGCAAATTATGATTAATATTATTTATTGAAAAATATTAAAAATAATAAAACTAAAAATAATAATAAATTGTTGCAAATTCAAAACAATATAAAAGAAAGTGGGATCAATACAACAAGTTTATCTACCTTTTATTGCATCGTTTGTTATAAATATTTGGTACCGAAACTCGGATAGAGTTAAAAATTGACATATGACACGATAAAGGAGAACATTAGGAAGAGTGTTGTTGCCAAAAAGGTATACACAAGGACTATGCACACACGAGTTAGGTGACGTCTCCTTCAACGATACGTCTAATCTTCCAGTCGATAAGACTTCACAATCTCAGTCTGTTTGGCTTCCTTTGTTAGATGGAATCTAAATTAACCTAACCTAAAATGATTTGCCGAAACTTTCGGGTCGAAAATGCCTCCGTAGACGGCGGCGTCTCCGATCAATCAGCGGGTGAACTTGAATCAGAACGTGAAGTTCCCGCGAGAAACGCATACAGTCGGATGTCTGTATTGACACTTGTCGAATCAAATCTGGCAGTGAGTGAATGACGACATCTTCAGAATACGAAATTCCCCAGAAATACTAACAGAGGAAATTTTATTTGGGAGATTTGAGTAGTTTCTTGCAATCTTCAGTTAATACATAAGATATTGGCCTAAAATAAAAAAGAACGTTTTTATCTACCATCTAGTGTTCCACCACAGTATATTTTTAATATTTAAGAGAGCCCAACAAAATAACAAATATAATATTAGCCATCCTGCTTGCGCTGACTAACCTTAAAAACCAATTTTCTAATTTAAATTTCTTAAAATAACGTGTTTGTTACGAACTTCATACTCAACAGGCAAGAATAAACCCAGGAGGAGTTAAATATCCAAAAATGGCCCCCGAGAGTTTAATAAATATCCACCCAAGCGTCTACGCCGTTTCCAATTAAGAAAATTCACAAAATTTACGAGTAGTATTCGCATACGCTACTTGACACTGTAGAGCTCGGAATGCTTATAAAGTGTGTTATAAAAGGTCTCGGTTCCCGGTCCCTCTGTTGAACAGGATGACCTTTTCATTGCCCCTAATGGGGTCGGGCTGCAAATGTGGTTCAGCGTGGCAATGATCCCTTTCCTGCTTCGTAGTTGCATCGGTAATTTATGGAACCTTCACTTAAAACGGCTCGAATATTCTCTTTGGGGTAGGAGGACGATATTGATGGGACGGAATTAATTATTATACATGCCTGGTTTACAGAGAAATTATGGAGTGAATCCTGAAATTTTCCACTGTGATACATATTCCATAAACTTTGCCCGAAACCCGACATAAATTGAAAGGAAAAACACAAAAGGGTCTCTCGATTGGGCTATATCTTCCGCGGCCAGTCTCAACCCAAAGTAAACATAAATTAAGGGATCAATACGATTTCTTTTATGTTGCTAAGCTGGTCAATGCCTATCCGTTCATTTGTCCCATATTTTTACTCTCAAGGGGATATATACATATTACTTATATGCGAGCGCCCGGTAAAAGCAAATCAGCTGTAACTTGATTTTTATCATCTTTAGGTTGTAGTCTGCCTGAAACGCACCGTAGATTCAGAATCCTAGCGTTCATACGCGCTGTATGTATATGACATTTTTACAGTGGTTTCTTATTTTAGTACTGCACCCTGGAAAGTATATAAAAGTAATAAAAAAATTAACGTATTTCAACTTTTTTAGGAAACATTGCGAAACATTTCACGTATGAATTTAGTTTGAATTAGTTATTGTTTTTACCAGGGCTGTGGAGTCGGTAAAAAGACTTTCGACTCCGACCCCGACTCCAACTCCAGATAATATTTGTAGTCCGACTCCGGCAAAATTTTATCTGTTTCCAGCGAATTTGTTGGCGAAAAAAAATTAAACTGACATAAACTAATTGTAAATAAAATCAAAAAGACCTTTTGATCGAACCACACACAGTTATGACCATATTTAAAAATGTCGCTTTTTATTTTTTCAAAATTTCTGAAATCATTAGAAATTCAACGTTTCCTAATTAGAGACCACATAATTCTGAACTAGTTTATCAATTTAACCGATTTTCTATATTTAATAATAACAAAAGTAATGACAATCCACTGTATAGTACAAATAACTCATTCCAACTAAAATTCATTCCAATTAATACAAAATTAAGTGCAAAATATGCTGAAAATAATCTCAACTCTTACATCTGTTAGTAGCAATAACGTCACAATTCTGGCTGCAACGAGTATGACTTGCATACATGCATATTCCTATATTCTACTTAAATAAACGGCCCTAATTCACAAACTTACTAACCATTTAAAATCTCTACATATTTTGTTAAATACAAAGGGATGTGATACTTTTAATAAATTTTTTCATGTCGAAAAAATCAATTTTGATTAAAGGTTTAAAGTTATCAAACATTAAAGCTAAAATTGCAAAGTTTCACTAGTAAAGCTGTATCTTTTACAAACATTCAGATATTGGAGCGAATAAAAATAAAAAGAAAGTTGAGAGCTGATACGACAGTGACACCATACGCTGTTTCTTCTAGTACAAAAGCTGAAGGAAACTATTTTTTCTTTTTAAAATTGCAAGAAGAAAATCATTCAAATACTTTTTGCAATATTTAATGAATTGTTCACCTGTTGTTTGTGGCCGAGCGAATACGAGCAAATCCTCTTAATTTTGTCCACAGGTAGACGCTTCACTTTGGAAAGTTCTAATTCGTCTAGTATGCATCATAGTTCGATTATTTTTTATTTGGATTGAAGTTGGTTGTTGGAAATTGGAAATAAACTATATATGCGACGCGTCAAGCGTCTCACAATTATCAGTTGCTAATCATCATTCACCATATCGACATGTGTGTTTTGTAATTTAATTTATATTATCATATGTAGGTAGGTGCTTTCTAAAAGACAATAATATGTTTAGTTAATTGTTTACTATCTATTGAGGCAACGGCCATCTCGCATGTCTTTTTCTACATTATTTACACATTGACTCGGAGTCGGAGTCGGTACATTTTTTCCCGACTCCGACTCCTCTGAAATTTGTCTGAACTCCGACTCTGACTCCACGACTCCGACTCCACAGCCCTGGTTTTTACGTGATTTCAAATCTACGATTTAGAAACAACTATTTTCTTCTAAGCACCCTTGGCTTTACCGGTTATTTCATGTGCTTTTTAAAGTCCTATATCACCTGTGATTAGCTTCCAGTGCAAACAGTCTTTTCTAAGCACTCACAACAATTTTCATTAGTGATACTTGCTCCTTAAAAAATTGAGTATACAATGGATGTACTTTCGGGGTAAATAGCAGAAAATAATAATATGTCCAAAGGTAAATATTGTTAAATTTGAAGTAAATCCGACGACTTTGTTGCAAAAGTATTGGGCCCTGTGTTTGAAGGCTCATATCTTGAAAACAACAAAAACGTGTTATACTCTTGATTCATTTCTGCGTAGTCTGTGCCGTATAACTTTCGACATCGCGTAGTTACTTCTCGTAGCGTGCATAACGTGTAAACACCATTTAACTAGTGTCCGACCGAAGGCGATTTTTTGGGCCGAAGCCGAAGCCGAAGCCGATGTTTGGCTTTTCCTATACCTTCCGCTGAAGCCGAAGGAAGCTCATAATGCTAAACAAGTGACGAAATTTAATGATAAATTTGTAGACACTATATTATAATGGATGTCCTAAAACGTCGCCATTATTGTTACAATATTGATTTAACGAAAAACAAGAAACTGTTCAATTTGCTCAAGAGTAAAAAAAATTGTTTTAAATTTAGTCTTGTCCTCAAATATAAAATTTGAATATTTTATATGAATTATAACTAGATATAAATATACGGATATATCGTATCATACGCACTTACCATAATGATGAAATAATCAATGTGTAGTAAATGGTAGTACACAACCATCCTGTATATCACCATTTACTATACATTGATTATATGAATTAGTTACGTTTTATGTATTATTTTAGCGTTTGTTCTTATGCTTCCGTTTTACCGTTCCCCAATAATGACTTAGCCTGTATTTCTGTGAAAAAATAATATCAAAAAATTCTTATTCTTTACTATATCTTTGAGACTTATGCTCATGATTTAACAAAAAAACATGAAAACATAAATCTATCTTTTCGTAATACACATATAAATTCCTGATTCCAACATTTCAGATCTTTATTATTTTTAATTAGGCCCGTGCCGGTTCAGGATCGCCATGAACTGAACCGATATCTGAGATTTCAGACATTTTTAATTGAACTGTAAAGCAATTCATAGTGTATTCTTGAGCAAATTTAATCATTTCTAATTTTTCGTCGTTTTATTTCTATCAAATTGCTGACTATGGCTATGGACTTTTGAGAGCAACCAGAACTATTTTTGAAGAATAACGGTACCTATCTCGAGAAATTAAAACGTAGGTCCATTATATGTACAATAAAGTCTATCTGGAGACGCACAGTATTTGATTTAAAAACAAAAAACTGATAGTCAATAGTCAATATTAAAATGCTTCAGAGGAATCAGTACCTGCCATCTGCTTACTAGTAGCAAAAACTTCTCCACTATTGATTCATAGCATCAAAATAGAAAATATTACTTTAAATTTAATACAAATAAAATAAAAATAATAAAAACTGTATAATTTTCCGTCTAATGACAAAAGTCGACAAAAATACACCAAACAAAAAAATATTACTAACTTGCGAGTTTTAGGAATTAGGCCGAACTTGAAAATTATTTAATTGTACGTAGAAAAAAAAATTACAAAGATTTTATAACTTTTTTCAGATTATAACAAGATTTCTGATATGTATTTCAAAAAGTTCATCAACATTTTCGCCAAGCACCAACGTAAACAAACTATCAAATATATCCCTTTCTTTTCAGAATTCTTGGTACGCATGCGCTATACGCGAACCTTCGGCTTCGCGTATAGCGCATGCGGCCTAATTTTGGCAGAAGCCGATATTTTGCCGAAAGTTCAATTTTTGGCCGAAGGTGACCGAAGGTGGCCGAAGCCGAAGCCGAATGTTCGGTCGGACACTACATTTAACCCATTAAAAGCCAAAGATTTGTTATTTTTTATGACAAGCCAGTAGTATTATGGATGAAGCCCTTCTCCCCGCCTCCAACCTCACTCTCACATCCGGCTCCGAGTAGCTAACCCCAACACCATATATCGGCGTTTAGTGGAACCTGCAGTAGTTTGGTTGCCAGCTACGATTAGTCGAGAGCCACAATACTCAAAACTGGTGCCAGATAGAGAAAAAAAGGGATTTGTTACTCAAATTATGAAGATCTATAACCACTAGAAAGTAATGCACTCATTTAATATACACCTGTATAAGGAAAATACTATCAAGCATTCAATACAAACAGCTAGGTGGCTCTCGGCTATTCATCAGTAGATAGCTGCTCGATTACTATAGGATCACTATTTGCCGCTGGGCGGTGTTGGGGTAAGGTACTTGAAGAGGAGAAGGAGGATGAGCCAATGTGGTTGGAGGAGGAGAGTAGTTTTTAGAAACAACCATAACACACTACTCAAGACATCTTTCCAAAACAGTTCCTTGAAATCAAGAATGTCGTTGAAATATTTGATAACGACACAATACTTTCTGCAATTTCAAGCTTTGCTCCAACTCATATTTTGAAGTACCTACTCGTGCCGTATGTTTTTCATTCATTCATTCATTTCAAAAGGTTTTGATTCTTCTCGAAGGGTGGCGTTCCAAGCGAACCAAAAGACATTTCGAAATTAAAGTCATTCGATAAAGGTAGCCATTCGTTACCAATCACGAAAGTCTTTTATCATATCAATCGCATGAGTATAGTACCGCAGGCAGGACTTAATACATACTGTCTCTTGAAGCGTGATACCTTTACATGGGCAACATAAACGTAACTGGAAAATATTGTATTGGTATTCTAGAGATTTTGTCGTATTTCCATACATCTGTGAGCTATACTTACTTAAGGGTTGATGACTGACGTTCCCAGATTTCCATAGCACCCTCACTATCTGGTAATATGTAACTGTCATGAAGAGAAGTGGTATCAGGTACAGGAAAACCACCCGCAAAATAGCCCAGGTCGCATCAGCGTATTCAGACCAACTCGGCATGCATTGAGTAAAGTATATAGTCTCGATTTTAATGTTCTCGTGCTTTGCCGTCTTGTAGGTGACCAATTCAGGCAAATCTGCAAAAAAAGAAACATGTGTACTAAGATCTTGTAGGCTTAAATTATTTAAAAAATAATATGAATCGGCATGAAAAAGACGTTTTGTCCATATGGTTTTTAAAGAGAACTTTCTGTTTGTAGTATCAAGCACTAGAATGATTTAATAATTTTTAAGCATTAGGCAAGCCTGCATGTGTGATACCTTGGTTACGTTGTCATTTACTGGTCGTTTACTTATTACTCTTTTATGGGATTTTACAATGTTGTTCCGTTGTTTTGTCATTTTATATGCATTACCAGATATAACTGAAAACTCACCTGATCAGTTATGTGTCGTATTTATAGTATCAAATAACAACAAAATAAGAATAATATATTCAATATAACAAATAATTTATTGAAAAACATTTTTAAAATCACTACTGTATTTAAAACTTAAATTTGATGTCTTGAAAATAGACATCCGTGGCAAAAAATTTTACGAAATCTGTCAACTACAAGGTCTAGTAAACTGGAGAAAAATCGTTTCTTGAATCATCGCTCTGTTATGTCTACAAATGCATAATCGTCATATGAACGAATCTTTAATTATTTGCACAAAGCGTTGTACGGAAAAACAAATCTGTTTGACGCGTTTCCTTTTTGTTTAATATTCAGAGATTTAAACCGTTTCTTCACGACCGATTCAATTGTTTGGGCGAAGGTGCGTGTGGAAAAAGAAAACTGAATATAGAGTAGGGAAGCTAGCAGAATGAATAAGTTCCTCGACTTTGAGGCTGCGACATCTCGCCGTGGTGCATAGTAAGAGGTATAGTAGTTTTCACGAGAGCTTCAAATGACTAGTAGATTTCTGTTATAATTTGTCGCATATGTTCGCATTTCATTCTCATGAATTGTTGTGTGTTAGAATTAAATAGCATTATTTTATACGTCTGTTAGTATTTACGTGCTAAATGCATTTTAGAGTATCTTTTTTAGTTCCCTCAAGATTAGTATTTAATTACTAATAATAATAGCAGTACAAATTTAATTGTGATAATATCTATCTCTGTAGGCTACACATTTACTGCGGTGTATATTCGGTTGTCTATCTATCGCTATAATCTACGCGCTACGTCAAAATCTTTGGTCATACTCTTCTAATGCTTTGTTTGCAATTGTCCAGAAAACTACTATATAACGAATTCCGCTTACCGAATAGGAACGCAAGCACCCATATGACGATTATCGCTGTTTTTGCCCTGCTTGTCGTCGATTTGAATTTCAATGGGTAACATATTGCGTACCATCGGTCTATTGATATGAAGGTCAGAGTTAAGACGGATACGGTCACCGATACAGTCTGAAACAAAGAAAACAACTGTAAGTGACAATAACAATTGAATATAGAAAATAAAATACCTAAACATATCTTATAGGCAGAATATTTGGTTTTGGTCATAACAAATATCAACGTATAGTTCGTAGGGAAGTTAAGGGGAAGTTCTCATGTAATCGGTTGAAAAAATTAATATTTTTCTTTCATATTTTCAAACCTTGAAGTATATATGATGTCTCCAAAGCAAGTATAGAGAGCTCATGTTGAGTAAATTATTATATTTCAATGAATTCATGTAGAAAATTAGTTTTAAAAAGTATAATGTTTCTACCTTCCCTTGTAGAGTTTAATACTTCTTTCAACCTAACATGCGCAATTACTTGTGCATCGCTAACGGATCGACTCACTCTTTTTTTTTTCCTTTCAGAAAATACTTTTTATGTGAGGCTGAACCCCATAATAAGTGAAACTTTTAAATAATTAATCGGTTGAAAAAATTAATATTTTTCTTTCATATTTTCAAACCTTGAAGTGTATATGATAAGTCCCCGAAGCAAGTATAGAGAGCTCATGTTGAGTAAATTATTATATTTCAATGAATTCATGTAGAAAATTAGTTTTAAAAAGTATAATGTTTCTATCTTCCCTTGTAGAGTTTAATACTTCTTTCAACCTAACATGCGCGATTACTTGTGCATCGCTAACGGATCGACTCACTCTTTTTTTTTCTTTTCAGAAAATACTTTTTATGTGAGGCTGAACCCCATAATAAGTGAAACTTTTAAATAATTATATTATTATATAAGAGGATAAGAGGATTATATTATTATAATTATATTATTTATAACGATTTGAAAACGACAAAAAGTTGTACAAACTCAATCATAAAATTCATACATCAGCCATTTTGTCAATTTTCAACTTTTTTTAACTCTGTTGGTTTAGCCTCCAACTATTTCTGGTTATTTTTATAGGAGCTATCGTGCACGTCGTAAGAAAAGCACGTCGCGTAGGACTTAATATTTACTACAACAGTGTCCACTTCTTGCACATAGTTTTTTCTAGCACAATTTCTTTTTGTACACTAAAGTATAATAAATATATAGCAAAAGAAAAAACATTAATATCTCTTACAATTTCTTTGAAAAACTCTGCCAAAGTTGGTTCAGCTCAGCTCAGCTTGGCTCTCGCTTGCTCTCATGGAATTTTAATTCAACTGCCGTTTTTATACGGCTACGTGCAGAGTAATAAATGATGTGAAAATAGACAATACCAAATTTTATCCAATTGTCGTCCGCTCAATTTGCGCTATGGCATCCATCCAGAAAAGCTTCTTCGTTAAGTTTTTCGCGGCAACTCTTCTCGTGTCTCGTTAGTCTCTTGTCATGCCGTGCACGTTTTCATTTAAGACTCTCTTAATTACTTCCCGGTATTGTGAAAATTCGTTCGGCATTCGGCGAGACACTATTAAAGGGAGTTTCGGGGTGAGTGACGGCTATAAAAATACGAAAGACGAAAGAAAGAAGTAATTGTTTAAAAAGTCTTAGGGGTATATTTTGATTAAACTGTGGTTGCGAATATTTTAAGTTAATTAGAACGGTTGGTAAGCGGGCTTGTTTATCACAGGCTGGTTGAAAACTTAGTCGGTGTTGTTGTCTTTATAGAATTGTTGACAGTGTCAAGAATAACTTGTTGATGCTATAAATAATTTCCAACACCCACCTGGATACCTTGTAGTTTCTTTTCACGTAGTGTAACTCATCAAAATACTTTATTCACTTGTTTATTTGTTATTAAAGGGTACCGTAGAATCGGGTGATTGAGATGATTTTGAACTTAGTTGTCGCTGACGAAAAAATTACATTTTTGTTAAAATAAAATATACTATACGATGCCAAATTAAAATAGGTATCTAAAAAGAAAACTTGATATTTCCTCGGGGCTCTTACGATAGCCCACTTAGCTGGCGCATGGTGGGCGAAAATGGAATTTTAGAGGGACATAAATCGAAAAATGACAATGACCTGGAAATATCATTAAATTACCCATAAAACGGACACACGATAGCAAAACTTACTTTTCCGTAAAGCAATAGGTGGTTCGTGCAAACTAAACTGGCACATCAGCTGTAAAAGCGAATAATGTTCACCAGTCGAGTTTTACTATCTATCTAGACCTCTAGACACTTACAATAAATATACATCTTCGTCCAGGTTCCTCGTGCAAAATCATAAACTGGCACATGTGCTGTCAAAAAGAATAAGAATAATCGAGTTTTATTACTATCAAGACCTCTAGACATTTACATAACAAGCTACGTTGTTGAAGTTACGTAGCTCCAGAGTATTCTACCTGAAGCTACGTACACGTCTACTTAAAAAAAAACGTGTTACTCATATGTCCATTTTGCTATGCTAATTATTGATTTATTTATGTTGTTGTAGTATAAAACCTCTAACTATAAACAGCGGTTTAAACAATGCGGACTAATAGTACATACTGTACGTCAAACGTTGAGATATACAGGGTCGATAATGCGGTACCTTTCTTATCTCATGAATTCAGAATGTAAAGGATATGGAATTTTGGTATCAGAAGATGTTGACAAAACTTTTTTGTTTACATGTGACGTCACAGGATGCCATCTTAAGTTTTCTAAATGGAATTCAATTTTCAAGAAGGGTTAGCATTTCTAAGCTTTTAAAATACTTTTAATAATTAGTCAAAATTTCAGTGCCAAAGTTTTTCTTTTATATTCAAAACTTTGGAAAAATTACTACTGTATCGTATTCTTGGAGTTATTTAAAAATTTGACCAATATAACTTTGATCACATAACTTTTAGTATTTTGACACTAAGTGCTGATTTAAATATTTTAGACCTCTAACATTTTGTTAAACATTTATTACTGGTTATTCTTTGTTGGATAATTTTTGTTACACCCACTATATTCAGAAAATTGCAACATTATTTAACGGCCACATACTTTATCTTGCTATACTTCTTGTGTTGGAAGAATTATATGACCTATTTGCAATTACCGTTGTACTTATTTACAAGGTTTCGGAAAGACAGTTTTAAAACCAGTTTATTTTACCACCTCACAGCCCCAATTGGCGCATTGACATTTAATTCTATTGTTTTTCGTGTATTTGCTAGTAAATTTGAAAACTAATCTAAAACCACTCCATTGGTGCATATGTTTTTTGTACTATCTTTCGTGTGTTGGTACAATAAAATAATTATCATATTCGCAGGATTTCATAATTTAAATCCCAAAATTATCTTTGAACCCTCCGCGAAACTACCCCATTCGTGCATACTTTTTTTTCTATTTCTCGTATATTGCAAATATTGTCATATTTGCGAAGAATTTTTCAGTATTTTAAAACAAAATTTCATTTTCATACCCCTTACAAACAACCCCTTTAATGCTTAGTTTCTTTTTCTTGCTCAGATACTCTTAAGCAGTGGTTGAAAATGCGAATCTAGCCGTTCAAAATTATTTTAGTGCTATGGTCCAATTTAATCCAAAGTGACATGAACATATTCTTAGATAACCAAATGACTAAAAACCAATCAGTTTGCCACCCTGGAAAATTTAGATAACGTACTGTAACGAGCTAAAGTCGGATGTAGATTTTTGTACTGATTTTAAATTTCCGCATCAATTCTCGATTGTCGCGTTGAACAATTTGTTACTAAGTGATTGTGAATATTGTGCGTGTAAACTTTAATATTGCCTGATTGTCTGAGAATGAGACTTGATTTTATATTAAATATTCATTATGAAAAATTTGGAAATTTAATTAGCTTACAGTTTTTACTTTATCATACGCAGTATGTAAAGTATTGTAATCATGCCAAAAAATTTTTTTGAGATTTTAGCGGAAATATGTCTTTTTGGGTCCCCTGAACACTTTTGACCAAGGTACAAAAAAATGTCTGTGTGTGTGTGTGTGTGTGTGTGTGTGTGTGTGTGTGTGTGTAATGCCGCTATTTGTGTAATGTCGTCAAAATAGTTAAATAATAAATTAAAGGAGAGGAAATTTTCTATAATTTATGTATATGACACTTTTTGGTAGAATTTATAGTTTAGCTGCATGAGCAAATTCTCTTTCATCGAGATCGGTCGTACTGCTTTAAAACTAGTAGCCAGGATATGTCAGATTTTTTTATTCTAATGACAGTAGCTAGTGTCAAACGCTAATGTTTTGAAAATACTACTGTCAATATAGGGTGCGTTCGGATATTGAACACCGTTACAGTTTTTACACCCACTAACACGTAAGTGTCATTTGGACGGTGTACCCGTTGTCAACGGAGTACAATATCCGAACGCAGCTTTAATCGAGATATCTGTCTAGTTCTACTAGTTTTATTTTAATGCAGACATAGCCGATCTCGATCAAATAGAATCTCATGCAGCTAAACTATTAATGTTATATATAGTATGATAAAGTCATGTGCCTGGCCACATCAGATTTTTTTCCATAACTGAACGCAACTTTTGCAAAATTTTCCTGATTGTCGTATTTGCTTTAAGTATTTTTGTAGTGTCGACTGGCGGAATCGCTTATTGAGGATTACTAGGTTCGTCGACATAAACATATATATATGCGTTTTACTTTATCATACGCAGTATGTAAAGTATTGTAATCGTGCCAAAAAATTTTTTGAGATTTTAGCGGAAATATGTCTTTTTGGGTCCCCTGAACATTTTTGACCAAGGTACAAAAGAATGTCTGTGTGTGTGTGTGTGTGTATGTGTGTGTGTACCCGTTTTTTGTGACGACGATTCCGGAGAAACTACTAAACGTATCGGGACGAAACTTCATATTTAGAAGTTTCATGACCAAACTTAGAGCTGAAAAGCTTTCTGTTGAAAAGGGTCCAAAGGAACTGGAGGTTTAGTCTTAGCATTTTTGAAAGATTTTACAAATAAGCCGCCATTTCGTAGGCGGAGTGGCCTAGTGGTAAGGCGTTTGCCTTGCACTCCACAGGTCCTGGGTTCGAACCCCAGGGTAGACATACGGATTTTTCACTCCGCCGCCGTGCTTCGGAAGGCACGTTAAGCCGGTGGTCCCGTAACCAGTCTCGACCTCTGGTTTCGATAACATTGTATTGGATGGAGTCACGTGATAGCGTGCCTCACAGAAACATGCCTCGGCTTGGGAGGGATGTGCTCCCACGGGAGCCACCCTCTCTGTTCCAGGGGCATTGGCTATACTAGGCAGCCGTGTTCAGCCAGACTGTTCTGGTTAGAGGCGCGCTGCGCATTTGTGACATCCATCGGGGAAGCAAAAGGGGCCAACTGTGGCCTAGGTGCACTGCTACTATAATAGCTATACCCCTCAGATTTTTCGATTCTAATAGTAGGTAGTGTCAAACGCTAATGTTTTGACAATAACTTCTGTTAATATAAGCTGCGTTCGGATATTGCATTACACTTTTTATACCCAATAACACGTAAGTGTCATTTGGACGGTGCACACGGTGTCCTGCATTCAGATAGCTGCATTCGGATATTGCACAACGGAGTACAAAATCCGAATGCAGCTTTAATCGACATATCTGTCTAGTTCTACTAGTTTTATTTTAATGCAGACATGGCTGATCTCGATCAAATAGAATCTCATGCAGCTAAACTATTAATGTTATATATAGTATGATAAAGTCATGTGCCTGTCCACATCAGATTTTTTCTTGGTTATATGACGTCATAGAGGCTCAGGAAACTAATTTACGTAACGAAATACCTGATGTATCTAACAGTTTTGATTTCCACAATATATCGAAAGTAGTGACAACTGCATGGGGGTGGAATTTATAACCAGAACTTCGGTCGTGTGTAGTATCATTGGATAGATATTTTAATAAGACACAACATTTGGTTGAAAACATTGTTTATAAATACGGTTTACGAAAGACCCCATAATCAGTATGGCATAGCTGCATTAACTGTAATCATGACATAATTGCAGGTAATAGTATTGTATATAGTTAGTAGAGAAGGTAAGTGATATTATATCGATAGTCAATAATTGAAGCATCTGAGGATGGCGAATGTAAGTCCTTTAAATCAGTCATGGACAGTCAACTATCAAAAGAAAATATGTTTTCCATAATCCAGTGCCATATGGTTTATTTCGTAAACCATATGATTGAGTAAGATTCCTTTCCAACGAAAGATGTTTAATTTTTAAATATCTATCCAATGATACCACACACGACCTAGGTTTTATTTTGAACTTCTAAAACTGAGTGGAGTTATGACTCCGGTACATTCCGAAAATGAAAATGGTTATAATTAAACTCTTCAGAAATGGCTTATTTTATGTTTCTTCACGAATCGCTGTGACGTCATATAATCAGGAAACAAGCCTAGAATAAAACTGGTGATATTTACGTATTTGCAGGATTTTATATATGCAGAATGTACCACAAAATTTGTTTCTCAATTTCAACCCTGTCAAAAACAACCCCATTGTTTGAATTTTTTCAACTATTATTCGTATATTCACAGGTGCAGTGTTATTATACTCATTAGGTTTCAGAACTTTAAAACTAAAATTGTAGCTAAACCACCCCCAAAACCCACCCTATAAGTACTATTTCTTTTACTATTTTTCCTGTATTTGCAGATATAAAATTATCATACTCACAAGATTTCAAAACGTTCACGTCAAACATATGTTTCAACCCCCTTAAAACATCCCCTATATGGCTGCAATTTTTTTCACTATTTGAAATTTGATGAAATTTGACTATTTGAGGTTCATTTACAAAAAAATAATTTTATCAGCTAAAAGTGCAAAATGGACCACTGTGCGCCACCGTCACACTTCTGCCGCGCCATCTTAGTGGCAACCATGCTTCTAGCAAACAGTAAGCAATAAAACGTTTAATACAAAAATGTTTTGGCTCTACAACCAATGAAGGGAATATTTTCAGAAAATACTTTTCCAAATTATATTAAAATAGAAAACCAAATAAATGTACAAGCAACCGCTGCGGCAGTTCTTTGCGGTTAAGCCAAACAATACGATTGATGATGCAGAAACCCCAGTGGAGTGTAACTCGTGCTTGTTCAGACCTTTTTTAGCCAGAGGACACAGATTAAGCTGCGTAACCCACAGCTTAATCTGTGTTTTCCCAAAATTCCAATCAATACATCTTCGAACTTCCACATCAATTAATCCAACGGAAGGAATAAGAATCACCGGAGATATATCTTGAGCTCCGGTCGCATTCATCACAGTTTCAGCATCCATCCTTTTCAGGCCTGGTTTCAAATGGATTGCTTTTCATACGAGGGCTGCACTTGGACAAATAGTAGATGTACGGGAGACGTTTTCAATTACCGTTAGGTCTATAGGTTGCCCGGCTCTCTCTGTATCTCTCTCGCAGCGTAGACAACAATTAGGGCGTAATTAAAAATGGGGCTGGTTGTACCTACTGTGATTTTTTTAGGCGAAGTTTGTTCACGGAAAATGTGTACCTTTGATCAGTTTGCGTCTATTTGCGTTTGTATGGACCTGTTTGTTTTGCGAGAGGGCAATTTTTAAAACTCGTAGGTCCACTATATAGGATATAGGATTAACGACGTAAACATTTTTGTAAAAATCGTATTCATTTTTCCATAGCTTTTTCCGCTATTTTATCTCAATATTGTTGTTCAACGTGTCTCGTACTCATTTTACATACAATACTGATTACCAACATCAGGAGAATTGGATATATTTTATTAAACACTCCATCAATTAATTATTGTTCAATTTTCTGTTGAAGTAAGCATAAGGGCACCTAATACTTAAATGAAAAGTTTGAATTAAATTGGATCGAGACACACAATCCCATGGCGACCAGGGAGTCTACTCTTGTCATCTTTTTGAAGCGATTACAAGACTTTCCGAATGGTTGGGTGAGACGTAGTGGGGATATCAGCGGTTGCCCTCTGTTTGTAACGCATCTATGAGCAAGTTTGCTTGTCGCTAAGAACAATAATGCACGCGCCACGCCCATTCGTTCCAATCACCAGGGCAACCGCCGATATCCCCACTCCGTCTCACCTAACCATTCGAGAAGTCTCGTATTAGCTTCAAAAGGATGACAAGAGTAGACTCCCAGATCGTCAGATGGCATTCGATTTCTTTCTTTGACCTTATTTGAGAGACTTTATGTATAAAACTCCACTAGAAAATCTCGAAGCTCTGAGGAGCTTGTGACAGTATACGCTGTACGCAATTGAGCTAAGAGATGCAGGGAAACTCTAAAAGGGTGCATTATGTATACAAATTACAAAGTAGTTTTCATTTTGTGCAGTTCGTTATTCTTATATTGGCAATTATCCACAAAAGTACACTTTGGAACGGCAATATTGTTTATTGCAACTAAATATGCATTATCGCATACCATTTTTGTAATATAAAACAATTAAAAATAAATGAAGGAGAAGAACGAGTGGCTTACGCGTCAAGGATTCTGTTCCATCGAATTCTAGATAATCCTCCCAACCTAATTGCTACTCAATCATAACTATGCTTCTATTATATCTATTAAAATTTCCAGAAAAATACAATTGCCTGTTATGAGTAAACTTTCTAGCCTGGATTCGTCTCACCGCAGTTATCAAAATGTTCATAATTTTTAATTCAAGACTAATATAGCATTTTACAATAGGAAGATTAGGGATGTCCATTCAAAAATATTGATGACGCCATAAATGGAAAGCAGTCAAATTGATTAAAAGTGTCCATTCTTTTGGCGCTCACTATGTATTGTTATTAATTATTATTGTAATGTTCACAACTTATAAAGCTCATCGTGAAGAACAAATGGATTGACTATTATTATTTTGAAATGGAAAGTTGGTGGCAAGCCTAACTGGTAGTCTCACGTGCTGTGTAAAATACAATGTCAGCCTAGTTAGAAAAGTATATCACGTAGTTATCATTAGTGTAACTTCTATACAAACAATATTTACTGGTTCGCTGAACGAAAGAGGTTTTTGCAAAGGTCTCAGAAAGTAGAAGTGTAAGTGCGCATACCCCCCCCCCCCACCCGCAAGAGTTCACAACATTTTGGTGTAATTTGTTCCAAAACTTGTTATGATTGGCAACTTTTAAGCCCCGATTCGTAATTAACGCGGAAACAATATGGCACCCCCGCGAGTCATATATCATACACATAAACAAAAATTATTATCTAAAGTAGCAAAGACAAAGTTTATTGTTTTCAAACTCACAGCGACTGACTAACTTTTTTACATCTTCAGCTATTTTTACGACAACATTCTTTGATAGGAAACTTTTGAGTCCACATTAGTATTCGACGTAAATAAGTCATCGCCCACTCGCTTCCCATTCACAACATGCATGTTCCCTAGAATTATAATATTTTCTTAATTTTCAATTGTTTTTTTCTAGAAAATTATCTGACGTCATACATTTTTATGCTGCCATGAAGACAAGCAAAGGATCTATCAAAATGGCCATTAAACAAATATGTCTACGACGTCATACGTCAAAATCAATTGACAAGTATAATACTCCTGGCTATTGGTCATGATTATATGGTATATATCAATCCCTTTTTTGGCTGTAGAGTAATCTTCAACCTAATCTCTCTTTAATTCATACATAAATGAACTTTTTGCTTAATTCATTAAATCTTGTGCACCATAAAATCATTCAAACATTAATCCGACATAATTAGTGATTAAAAAAATCCAATTACAACAATAATTACTCGCCTTATTATGACAGTAAGCGGGTATAAAACTTCAAATTTGAACCAAATCGTTACGAAAACTATTAAACTTTACTGGTTAAGTCCGTAACGAGGAAGGGAAATTTAAATTGAAGTGAATTTCTGAACTGGACTGGAAGGTTTCTGCCGTTACCCATCACACTGTTACGCAGTAATCTCATTCGGAGATTAATCAGCTTGTTGCCGAAAGAACTCGACTAACGAATTATAATCGACTTATATTAAGTTTTTTAATTACTAATAAAGCTGGAGGACGTCTTAATGATTGGCTTTCCATTTCATAGCCCTCACCATCGAAAATACCCCTACAGATTCTAGGCACCTCATCAAGATAATTTAATTTCGACCAAATCCCCTTTATGTCAAATCGCGATTAATAATATTATTTTGTCCCGATTGGCGACATTCTAGCTGTTGGATTCTGCTATTATTGGATGTAAACCTACGCAGTGCAATAATACTATTATAAACTACATCGAAACCTGAGGATTATGCTCGAATATTTCGATACCTTTTGTATTGATCCTTGTTAAGGAGAATCCATACCCCCTACGTTTTATTTGCAAAACACGCAAAAGTTCTGAGGCTTTTTCTCAGCAATTAGTTCACACAATCGTAAAAGAAATACACCAAATTAAAGATAAAAGATATATAATTTTGCGTCTAGTGGTAGACTTTTGATAGTTCTGTTCATTTTTGCCAAATCTATTTCTGATTTTGTAATTTTTTTTATGAAGAACGCAGGTTAAAATTGAAAAAAGTACCACATAATAGGTCTAAGTTACACCTTCCTCTATAGGTGTACAAAATTTCACGTAAAAATATCAATATCTTACATGCTTTTTTCACTCAAAACTGTACCTCTTCAAGTACATGGAGAAGTTAAATTTTATCACGTATCGTGGATACAACAACAACAAATAATACATATACATTACCACAGCAAGTAATACATCTGTATCTATAATTTGATGTATAACATGAGAGAATTGATACAACATTAAGCTGACTATGGATGCTTATTTTATACGACGTACCAGCAGTAGTGATTCCTCCGATGAAATAAGGTTAAATGACAAAACACTAGGCATTTTAGGACATCTAACAATAAGTGCATATCTACCAAAATTAATGCCGATTGATATTCAATGAAATTATTGAACATAAAATAGTAATTAAGCAAGTGGGTTCGGAACCGACTTAGGTGTAGTCAGAAACGTTCAATTTTATTACTACCAATTGTATGAGCAATATATAAAACAAACGGTACATTTATAGTTTGCATTTGATAAAATATTTGACAACACAGAAAAATATTTGACCAATACAATAAAAAATTAATATTTTTTGGACAGTCGTTAATGTTTCCATGATCGTGCTGTCAGCCTTCAAAGAAAAGTCGTCATAGATGATGAATAGCACCTCACAGTATGGTGCAAACCTGCAACTCTGTTGTAGGAGGGACTATTTATATTATAATAATATTAATGTGTTACTTATACATATACTATCAAATATCTGTGACAACTACTTATTTATTTATTATGTTATTTTTAATTTATTTAAAATTTACATCCCGCCTTTACATCACCATCTTCTACACATAGATTATTTTCATCATTACGATATGTCCGTTTGAAACGGTATGTCCGTATTTCATCTCTAGTAACTATATATTTGTTAGGTGATAATTGCACAATGATTATTTATTGCAGCGACGATATTTAGCATTGCGAGATTGAAAAATTGCATAATATTAAGAAATAATGTTAAATCTTTGTGACGTTATAACTAAAAACTATTTAACAATATTTAATCGGAATTCCACGTGTCCATTATTCACATACAAGGAAAAGTTCAGCAAAACTCCGATAAAAAATTGTTGAATAGCTTTTAAGTTATATAGCCACAAACAGTGCCGTTAAACTCTTACGTATGTATTATCAACACGCTTGCTGCCTGTGAGAACCTGCTGCCCGGACGAAAGAGAGAGACGGATAGTTCACAAGAAGAAAAATGCTTCTGGTTTGCGGCACAAAACAGCACAAAACTAGCACAATACATTAGCATCGAAAAAAGTTTGATTTTGATTCGAATTTGGAAGTTAGGTCAGGCATGTCCACAGCCCCCTTTCAGAAAAATGCTTATAACTCGGAATCGAAAGAAGCACAAACCTTCTAGTTTGCGGCATAAAACAGCGCAAAGCTAGCACAAAACTTTGCCATTAGCAAAAAATCGCAATTCGAAAGTGGGGGGAGGGGGTGCTGGCATGTCCACACCCCCCTTCAGAAAAATGCTTATAACTCCGAAACGATAGGAGCACAAAACTTCTAGTTTGCGGCACAAAACCAGCAAAAGCTTTGGCATTAGAAAAAATTCGAAATTTAAAAGTGGGGGGGCTGGCATGTCCACAGCCCCCCTTCAGAAAATTGCCTATAACTCCGAAGCGAAAGGAGCACAAAACTTTTGATTTTCGGCACAAAACAACACAAAACTTTGACATAAGAAAAGTTTGAGATTTCGAATGTGGGGGGCTGAGAACATGGACTCAGTTCACATCGCTACCATTGACAACCCGTCATTATTCAAAGCTACCATCGACACCTACGTTGAAAAGTATTTGATATAAAACTGTTGACCCGTATAGATAAAACGTCGTAATTATATGCTCGTGGGTCGTGGCTCGTTGGTCGGTTGGGTATAATCTGGTTATAGAGTAACCATACTTTTTAGTTTTAAGAACTTTATCTAAGTACCACAACCTCAACCATTATAAAATTCATCATTCTAAACACGCTTTATCAGACAAAGCTCATCACACTTACCATGATAATCTTAATCACTTTTTGAACTCAATAAAATGCTAATCAAAATCTCTATCATTAAATTGTAGCTGGTTTGCTCACTTTAAATAGTTAAAGAAACTTACTCAAAAGTAAAACTCAAATCTCAATAAAAGAATAACAAATATTTATTTACAATTAAAACAAAAGAATAAAAACAATGAAATGAAACTCTAAATCTACCGAATATTTTGAGGAGTTGTCAGATTATACAAAAACACATTAAATTAAAATTAAACACAAAGTAAGGAAGTAATGATCGGCTTACCATTTACAAAAGCACACACTAAAAAACTACATTTTAATATTAAGCAAGCTGGATGCTTGCGACTGGTTTGTTTTACATCTCAAACCACTCTGAATCTCTTCTGGATGTCAACGAATTTACGCCTCCCCTATTTATTCAAACTTCCCTCTCCTTGACTTCATATTAAAAGAAAAAAGGACCACACGTCAAGTTCAACAAAATGTGTAGATAGCAAGCCAGCCGTACTAAAACCAAAAATATCTCCCTCAGCAGTATATTATGCAGTTTATGACAAAAGTCACAAATCTATTACCAAAGAAAGCCCTCAAATGCATGGGAATAAACTCCATTAAAAAGTTTCACACGGACCAACGCGTTTCACATTATCGCGTAGAATAATTTATGTCATACACAAAAAAAACAGAGCCGGCTATAATCGGCCGTCGAATTATACGCGATAAGAATTCTTGAATGTCTCTCACAGACCAACGCACAGTAACGTTGATCCCACAAACAAAGATAATGCCAATTATCACACTCGTATAATAATACATTATTATGTAACATACTCATATTTATTTAATGCAAAATATTTATTATTTTAATGCTCAAATTATTAAATATAATACATAAACTATTTATTTTAATGCACACTAGTACCTATTTAAATAATTCACTGTTAAATTGCACTCATATTTTATGTAAAACCAATTTATTATATTCACATTAGTTCATATTGATATCCTGTAATGATGGCACGTTTCTCTGCAAAGTCATATTCCCCGAGGGCTTTACTACGTTATTTGGGGCGACAAGTTCACAAAATAAAAGGGTACGTGCAGCGCTTAAGTCTACGTAAATCCTGGGAGGCGAGTACAAGTCATGCGTCATTAGCGTCGTCGAGATGTCAACGGGAGCAAAATCGCTGCCTGCATTCAAGTAACGACTTTCTTAACCAGGAAGCGTCGGCGTCGGTCGTCGCGTTGTCGTGAAATATTAATCAGTCGCGCTATAGTATTTAGTACCCCTTGTATTAAACCGAGGAATGTGGAAATACGAAAAAAAATACACAAGCGGTGTATCCTATCGCTTATCCCTACTTACGCTAGGAAAGAAATTTCAGAAACTTTTTATACGCTCTGAACTATGGAAACATTATTATCTAGCTAATATCGGTATTTATTATTGTAGTGTGTAGGTATATTTCAAATGCATGTAATCCATCAATTCCACGTTTGACAGAAACAGAGACGGCGTGACATCTTGCATCTCTCTTAATTTTATTGGGAAAACAAAGCAAAAGCGCCATAAGAGATCATGTATTCTATGATCATGTATTTCTGGCTTTCTAAATCAGCTTAAAATAAACCAATTGATACGATAGTGATTCAGCTTGGATATTTTTCTGGGTGTGTTGACCTTATTGAATATGTTTTGAAGCTAATTTTGAAATATTTCACGGTGAGTATTATACAAAACGATGTTAAAAAGTGACTTCAGAAAGTGAGGTTATGTTTGAAACGCGTGTTTTTTGCAGGTTTATTATGGAAAATATTCAATTCAGTGAGGATTTTAACCAACTAGGACATGCATATTGTTATCAAATTACACATCGCCAATATTGACTTTGTTGTATGGTCCAAAAACGAACTTTTTCTGCTTCGATTTTTTAGAGACGATCCATTCTGGGATTTTGCATTTGTTTGCAGTATCACAAAACAATTGTCTTACCTGAAATTTTATGTAAAGAAGCCTGTAGGCAAGAGAGTAGTCGAGGTAGAATAAGTCAATAAAACAATCATGGTAAAATAAGAGATTTATTATTTAAAAAATCTGAAATGTATGTAGAATATGAGTAGAATAACGTGATAAGTATAGGGTGTTTTTTTTAGAGGCGGAGATTTTTAAATTGAAATTAAACACAGATTTTTATATTTATATTAATGAATTGTTTTTTATTTCAAAGATAATTGTTTGGCATTAACATTGAAATATGATTTCGGGCATGTGGCTCCCACGACTGGTGCGTACATGGCGTAATCTAGAGGTCCAATTTTCACATACCCTTTGCGGTACTTCAGGCTGTATTTCGGTAATCACGAGTCGAATGTTGGCTTCCAAGTACTCAATCAAGTGTTTCGGGTTTATCGGCATAGACATGTGACTTTACATATCCCCAAAGAAAATAATCTACTGGGGTCAAGTCGCCATTAATAAATTTTAGAGGCGAAAACTTTAATTTGGCAACACTGTTCTCTGCAAGAGCCAATGTGGCAGTTCTCGGCAATTCATTATGAATAGACTGACGCCAGAGCAACGTTTCGAAAATTGTTCAAATTTGTTTTCTGTTCAGTGATGCACCAAATGGTTTATTTTAAGCTGATTTAGAAAGCCAGAAATACATGATCTATTATGGCGCTTTTGCTTTGTTTTACTCCCAATGAAATTAAAGAGAGATGAAAGATGTCACGCCGTCTCTGTTTCTGCCAAACGTGGAAATAATGGATTACATTAGTATAAACATTACTGGATATATAGAAACCAGAAAAATGACAAATGACATTACTACGGATTAATGTTCAGTGAAAGCTACTACCAACAACATAAGAAACCGACCAATCTTCAAATTTTGCCATTAATTTTGTGCATAGTCGACCAAATAGTCACTTTTATTATCCGCGTGTTAGCGGTTAGCGTATTAGCGACAATCTGTATAATTCCGAATTCTATGGAATGCTTACCACTCATAGGCATAATGTACAACGAGTGCAGATTTATACATTGCCGTACTAATACAAGATATTTTTAATATTCATTCGTACTTATTTTGTTACAGGTGAGTTCCAGTTTCCAACTACAGCATTTTGTTACGAGGTTTGTACGCACAACAGTCTATTTCAGTATTTCGACACTTAATGAGGGCATTTAATAACTTTACTTGAATAAAGCCCGGTTTTGGTTGTAACTTATCCGAAAATATAAATAAAACCGCAAATGCAGACAATATTGAAACAACAGAAAATATTTGTGCTCTCGTACAGTATGCAATAACAATCCTTAAGATAATACCTATAACAAGAAATCCCTAATAAATTAATAAACAATTGAGTATACAACATTTCTTGGAATTTATTTAATTATCGAGAAAGGATTTTGAAATCGAAAATGGTAAGAACAGTTCATAAACAAAAATACACGGGATTTGCTAGACAAGGAAACGACGCGTTTTTTTGGAAACGCGCCTCCTCTCCAAAACAGAGAGAGGGGAGTGGTGGTTCTCGCAATCACAGACGCATGGTGGGGACCGCATTCCTGACCGAGCGTGAAAAGCAATGAAAAACCGGTTTTAAAACGAAAATACGAACTACACAAAATATTGTGGCGGTGACCTTGTTAGTGTTGATCTCAACCAACAGATAGATAATTCGTTTATAAATAATATAAATCATGCGGGGAAATGACGGTGAAAGTGATGTATGATATTCTGTTCAGCCTTTGAAGTGAATTTGTGCGACTTTCGGGAAATCATCATACGGTGACTACAAGGTTGTTCGGAGATAAGTTTGTTTTGGTAATGTTTGTTTTTGTCGCGTACCTAGTTATGTGGATTTATGTTTATCAATTATTCGTGGACAGAATCACTGCACAATGATTGGAGAGATGGATAAAAAACGGTAAGATTTACTTTTTATTCAAATATATGATAGGTACAAATTAAAGGAACCCTTACACAAATTTAGTAAAACCTTGATGTTCAATAACTTCGGTATTCTTGACCGATTTTCATTAGTTTTCGGGATATTGTGAACAAATTCAGCAAGATTATCATATACCTTACATTTTCAAAATTTGAAAAACAAATGTTGCAGTTAATTATACTGGGAGAATCATAATGATGTTTTTCGTCTAAGTTTGAGACACTCTGGGGTAACTGAGTAATTTGTGAAGATTTTTAAGTCGTCAGTTACAAAGCCATATCAATTCTTAACATGTTGTTTTTAATTCAACTGTAATTCAGTTAATTCAATAATTTCAATAATTCAATTGTACACTGTACAGCTTCAAGTAAAATTTTGCATTGTTTGACTACCAGAAATACTGGTAAAACTTAGTGTTATAGGATATAGGCTGAATGTTCCGCAATCCCTTAAGTGTGGGTGGTTGTTATTTTTAATTTTTAAATGCTTTTGGATGATTCAGAATTGGGTCTCATTTCTGAGATAGTCAGAAGCAAAAAGAAGGGAAATAAGCAAAAAACACGTATAGTCTACAGTCATTTTTTGTACATTTTTACATTTAAATTAAAAATGTGTAAAAATGTGTGGAATAGTTTATTTTAAATGTAAGTTTATGCACATATTTCAAATTGGAATCCCAATCTGAGACAGGTAGCCTAATTTAAGATATCGGTGCAGATTATATTTGAATTTTGAAAGAATTGTGAAGAATTCTAATTTAATGTGCTACATATACCTGAAAGGGCCTTTTTTTAGTTTTTTAGGAATAAGGCATCATAAAAATTGTGGAAATAGTGAATTTTAAATGTGGCAATATCCATATAGCAAGTTAATCGTTAATTGTTCAGTGTCAAAGGGTGAAAATAAACCTCTTAATTGTTGCTACAATAATTTGTTTATTCTATATAGGAGACATGTTTCGGCTAAAGATAGCCTTCTTCGGTCCTAAATCTATAAACAAAAAACACAATCACAATATAAAATTGTAGAAATGTGTGCCAACTTAACCTAAAAGTCGCGTTAAACAATCTACTTACTGTCTAAATTGTGGAGAGATACATAAAAATAAAATCTTTGTCGAAATCTTCTGCTAGTTTGGCTGAACATGCCAATATTTGATTGGGAATCCAATTGTAACAATTGCGGATAATCAAGGATTATTTCAGGACAAAACAAAAGTGACGGCGTCTGTTGTGGCCTCTGGTGGACGGTAAAAGAACATATGAAATCTGAAATATTTAGTGAGTGTTGCAGGCAATTTGTTCTGTATTAAGAGTCCATGGAGTTGCTGCCTATACAATAAAGTCTTATTTTATATAGCAGCGTTTTATATAATGCCAAAAGCTCATTGAACTAAGTAAATTAATTGGTGTTTATTAATTATACTACTGCCATCTGGTGGCAAATTCATCTAACAACAACATAAACATAGGTATCCTCCAAAATACGACGTTGATCTATGGTTCAATTGTTTCGATCTTTAATAGTGACTAAAACGAGCTGTATGTCTGATATGGCAAAAAATTTGTAGATAAAAATCATTATGTAATACCATTATTCAAAAATGGCATCGGCGAGTTGTAGGAAGTTATCCGAGAGACTAAGTTTCTCATCCCTACTTATCAGGCTGAAAAAAGAAAAAGTATAAAAAAGAAAAACTGTTATCCAAAATATTGTGGTTGCGTAAAAAAATAGTCTGTAACGCTTAATGCCATTCAAGCACAACTTGCTGCAGTGACTCAACTTCATATAAAGGCTTCTTCCAAATGTCATACATTTCAGGGGTAATTATGAGCCAAACATGCTGCTCAATTTACTTTAAATGATTACTAAATTATTTCTCAATCAATAAATTTATTAAATTTCTTCATTATGTATTAACAGTCATCACTATATGTTCGAAATCAACAAATTGAATCATCTCCTTTCTGTCTGCAGTGACTCAACTTCATATAAAGGCTTGTTCCAAATGTCATACATTTAAGGGGTAAATTATTTATATATCAATAAATTGATTAAATATCTTCATTATTAACAGTCATCACCTTATTTTCGAAATCAACAAATTAAATCAACTCCTTTCTGTCTGAGTTTTCTTACTGAGAAAGTTATTTAGTAGTGTTTTTAGTATTTAGTACCTGTGTATTCGGCGGCAAATCGTCCGTCAAATACTATACAATTTATTGTAACTAACAAAATTGTTGTGAACATAAATCTATAGGTATGCGAGGAAGGTTGAATGTATTTTCATGCATTTTATACGTGTTAATTTAATATTAATTTTGATAATTCACTGAGTAAACTAGGTACATACCACGTACCACAGTAATTTGACAACAATAGATCAAATAAAATCAAACTTGGAGAAAATAATATCAACGATAATGAAGACTTGCCCATCTCAATAAAATGCATTAGCACGCATTTCTTTGCAAAATTAACACCATTACAATTTTCGAAGACAGAAATATGAAAAAGCAGTCGTATTAGATTCGTTGTTAAATATGTAAAAAACATTCAAGCGCCTACCGTAAATATGTCCTAACTGACTATTTTGTCGACTCTATGGACTGATGTGTCGTAGCTCCTTTTAATCAAAAGAGGCCCAAATATAGTCTGTATACAGTGTGTCCAGGAAAGTCCGCATCATATGGAAAAAAATGTAATTATCCATTTCTCAGAAAATTTTATTCTTTATAAAAGTTGGCGGCTTATATAAAACCAAAACGGCAGCAGTCAAATATGTAAATTTTGCTGCCATATACCGACGCGATTTAGAATACATGAACTTGTGATAAGAGTAAAGTAGGTACCTTTATTTTCATTATTATCGATTTGGAAATATTGTTTAGAAGTAAAAATTATATTCAAATATGAAGTCACAGCCACCAATCTTGAATTTTTTCTTTCTTTTTTAATTTTTACTTTTATGACAAATATTAGTTAATGCCAGTGCTAAAAGGTCCATTGTAATCTATTTTTTAGAAATTTGAATATATTATTTACAATTTTTATTATTTTGGTATGATAACTAATGTTTATTTCAAACTAGCGCAAAATTACTCACTTTCTTGAAGCGAAGTTTCACCCTGCAGATCATAATAGATCATACAATAACTAATACAGAAGCGGCCCTTCCCTTTAATGCAATTAATATTAATGACATTGGTTATGTTTATAATAGTAGTTATCCATCTACAGCAAGCGATTATCTCGATGTTGCTGATATTTTGAATGAAGGACACCCGGACAAACAAATTACCCATTCAGCCATTTCTAGGATAATCAGAAAATTCAAGCAGACTGGGTCTGTTGAAAATCTCTTTAAGAAAAACCAAAAAAATATATTTTCCGAAAATAAGGAAGCAAGTTTACCAGTGTTGCAAGTGCTAATCGAGGATAGAATGACTTCGGTTCGACAAATTGCTTCTCACACCCAATGCAGGAAATCAACAGCACATAACATACTAAAACTGAACAAATATCACCTTTAAAAATCATACGAAATTTGTAAGTACACTAACGGAAAGACACTATGGCATCAGCACCAAATCTATGACATCAGACCTGATGCCATAGGTATGACTTCGCCATCTCGTTTGAGCGGGGATTGGAAGAAGCCAGAATTTTTTTGTTAATATTCTATGGACAGACGAGGCAACATTTACATCAAATGGCAATGTTTCTTCAAAAAATAACCGTTGGTGGACACAAGAAAACCCGAATTTTACGATAGAATGCCGACATCAGTACCATTTTAAGACCAATGTACTGTGCGGTATTTTGAACAATCAAATATCTGGGCCCCTTTTTTCGTTAAAATTTAAATGTAGAATTATATCTTCAGTTCCAGAACAGCGTGTTATCACCTTTTTCTTTCAACGCCGTCGAGAATTTTTTAAACCCGAAATTAGACCAGCCAGCGTTGGATAGGCAGAGAAATTCGGAATCGGGATACTAGCCTCCTAGATTCCTCGACTTTACACCTTCAGATTTATGTTTGTTACGTCAAGAAGAAAGTACACAAACAATGACCATTTAGACTTAGAGGAAGCTATACAACGTTGCATCCAAAGCACGAAATTTTCTAAATAATGCCGCCTATGATGTTTCTCGAAGAATGTGTTTATGCATGGAACGGGAGGGACACTACACAGAGACATGATGATGACGTAGATGAAAAATATCTACTTCGTACCCAGATAATGAGTAATGTTGCGTTAATTCTGAATAAACATTACTTATCATACCAAAATCACAAAAAAATATAAATAATTTAACAAGTTCATATATTCTGAATCGCTCGGTATATGGCACCGAAATTTACATATTTGACTATTACAGCTTTGATTTCATACAACCCGCCAACTTTTATAAAGAATACAATTTTCTGAGAAATGGATAATAAAAAAAATCCATATGATGCGGACTTTCCTGGGCACACTGTATGTAAAGCCTATCGCTGTATATGGAACAGTTATAATTTTCTTAAAAAATATAAAACGATACTGTCAAAAAAATATTGAAGAAATGCAAATAACACTTAATAAAGCCTATTAACTAAATTGAAACAAAGTTGTGTAATCGCGCATCAAAACAACGATGATACGAGTGTTAGAGGAGATCATTTAGCTCAGAAAAATCAAAAACAAAAATCTCAAACGCGGAGACTTGCTAGTTCGAGGCTGCAACTTCGACCACACGTTGTGATAAACGTATTTTATAAGTACGTAGGTGTTCACGGTCAGTATCATTTGGAGAATAAATTGCTTCCGGGTTTGCCGTGTGTCAAAATTCGTAAATGCTGACGTTTCGCGAACCAAGTTGCTCGCTTCTTCAGACCCAACTGAATACTAGTATTCAGTATTCAGAGCAACATGGTTCGCGAATCGTCAGCATTTACTAATTTTGATACACAGCATAACCCGGAAGCAATTTATTTTCTAAACGTATTTGAATTCGTCCAGAGCAGCGGGAACACTAAAAATTACAATATTTCCATGATATTTTTATTTCCACTTATCAGTATTTTTCCACATTTCTGTCAAGAATCAAATCTATGGATTTAGCACTTCTATATACTATTCTCTATTCAATTACCTACACTGAAAGAACAACTATGAAATTCAAAGCAACAAATGCAAAAACGCACTTTTTGCCAGCCCTACTGCCAGCCTTCTTTTTAGACATTTTGTCAAATTCTTTATTATCTTCATTACCACGGTTACCATAATATGAGAATACCTAGGTTAAGTACCAAGTATGCTAAAATGTGTGCTCATAACTTGACGTAGAAAGCTATGAATATAGAAACCAGTGATAATGCTGGTTTTAGACAATCTACAATTCACGTGTTGCATTGCCAAGCATGTACTAGAGTTCGTAGCTATTTTTAACGGTTGAGATATCTTGAAAGCAAAACCAGATCGGAACAATGTTATTTCCCATTAATTCGATTAGAATGTGATGCCAAATCTGCCACTTCATTTTCTCTCGTTATGAATCACCCTGTATTCCAAACCAAACATCGACTGATGAATGTGTTGGCGTGCTATACATAATCTTATCTAAAGAGGCGAGACTATAATGTAATTCATAACTCCCCGGTTATCGAAAACAAAGGGGTTATTGTGCTTTGCTGAGAAAACACTTGCTCACATCCTCCACCCTCAATAACGACGCAGGTAATTTCCGTTTTACATTATGACGTTGTAAGCTTAAGCTTTTAGGCGAATCGGCGTGACGTTGGAGTGCCTATATTCAATTATGCGAAATTTCCATAGCTATTAGACATATAATACTACACTGGTATGACACTTGAATGAATATTGTTAAGTATCATTGAAGGGAATGAATCAGGCTACAAGAACTATTTTATACCTCACACGACCTTCTGTGTCCTTACATTGTTAATAATTTCAATTTATTATTACTGGTTCATACCGAAATTTTATCACTATCGATATCTGTTGGTCATATATATATTCCGATGTCTATTCTAGAATAGATACATTTTTATCAACCGGCTACACCTTATATGTATAATGTGTGACATGGAAAGCGAAACCACCTGTTATTGTTGTATCAATCGATATTAAATTAAATTTAGATTAAATGTCGCTGCCAAAGCAACAGTTTAAAAACTTATTTCTTAGGTGTTGTCACTCTGTTGGTCGAAGCGAGTATAACGGTAATATCAAGTTCGCGTGATTAGTGAAGTTTACCTCGCACAAGCAGCGCGCCTACCACTGCAAAACTTCAAAGGTAAATATATATATATATATATATATATATATATATATATATATATATATATATATATATATATATATATATATGGTGCCTGTCGAGGCCTCAAATTTACATAAGAAAATGAATGGGAAAAAGACATTTTCTTGTATTTTTCGAATAATTGTTCGGGGTTTGGGAAAACTTTAGTTTAAAGTTATAGGACTTGTAGAGGACTTTCCAATGAAGAATTTGAGGTATTATACATATGGTTTTGACGCCCCCAACCGACCCCCACAGTGCCCTGAAAACTACCATTAAATGAAAAATGTACATTCTTGAGAAAATTTACCCGTTTAATCACTTCATTCTCTTTTTTCTCATAGAAATCATTACTATAAGTCTAGTTGAATGTTTATAAACATTTGTCAGGTAATTTCCATTTGTTTAAACAAATTTTATTTGTTTAAATAATCCGTTTTTCTCGAAAATCCGCCTGAAGTCTGTTTTCTGAGTTCGAAATGGCAGTTTCTTATTTTAGAGTGACATTATTCTTAAAAAAAACTCCTCCTATTGTTTAAACAATAAATTATTATTCATTTTCAACTTTTTTCCAATTATGGTAGAAAATTCAGCTTTTTGGAGAAATTAACTTATAAATTTCACCATTAATGTATTTAATGTTAATATCACCATTATGCATTTGAATAATATTTTATTATTTAAGCAATGGAAATTATTCCAAAATATAAATGATGTCACTTGACAATAACAGTTGACCAGAGCGATCTAAAAAAATTTATGGTAGGAGAATTGCAAAAAAATTGTTAGGACAAATGGAATTTGTTTAAACAAATTTGGGTTTATTAGCTAATAACATAGGCAAGATACCCCGAACATGAAATTTATAAGTTAATTTCACAAAAAAGCTGACTTCTACCATAATTATAACAACAGTTGAAAATTAATAATAATTGATTGTTTAAACAATGGGAAGAATTTGTTTAATGAATAATGTCACTCTAAGATAATAAACTGCCATTTCGAACTCAGAAAACAGATGTCCGACGGAGTTTCGAGAAAAGCGAATTATTTAAACAAATGGAAATTGTTTAAACAAATGGAAATTACCTGACAAATGTTTCTAAACATTCAACTAGACTTATAGTAATGATTTCTATGAGAAAAAAGAGAATGAAGTGATTAAACGGGTAAATTTTCTGAAGAATGTACATTTTTCATTTAATGTTAGTAAATGAGCAAATGGAACATTAACAAACGGATATATTTTGCAAATCTAATGTTATTACTTACTTCTTAATATTTTGGCTAAACTCATTATATACGGAATTTTTAAAAACAAAGGAGGTTTTTGAAGAAAGGAACATTATAGTTATGATTTGCCCGAGAACCAAATAATAAACGATTAAGAAAAATTTTTGAAAAATCATTATTAAAAAATATCGAAAACAAAATTTTTAAATTTTTGTGTCTAAATTTGGAATTGCAGATTTTTTTCTATTCTATTTTTTAATGCCAAAACTGTGTTGATTTTTTGACTAATGGAATGATATGAGAAAAAATTAATATATCTACCCGAATTTGTAACTTTTCTAAACCAATCTAAAAGCAAAATATTTTCATCTGTTCTAATAATATTTATTTCTAAAAAGGAAACACTAAAATTATTTTCTTTTTCAATAGTAAACTGAATATTTTTATTAAAACAATTAAAACAATCTAAGGTATTTTCAATTTGGTCCTCAGGCAACGCACAAATAATATCATCAACGTATTTATGAATTAATGAAAATTTAAACGGTAATTTTGGGATAATATCATCTAAAAGTTTATCCATAATAATTTTGGCCAAAATAGGAGAAATTGGAGAACCCATAGGAGTATTCCTACCATGGTTCAACAAGTTTTATTTAAAATTATGGCGACCAAATCAACTGCTCTAGAGCATGTTTCGATTCAACTGTAAGGAGTTTCATAACACAATTAAGTTAAGTTAAACTTGTTTATATCGGTAGCTACAATAATACTAGCGTACTAACGAGGGTATCGTGTACTGCAAGCTTAATATAGTATAATTTCTACTTAATTAAAATACGAACGTACCAAATATTGACATATAGGGAAGGGGCAATATCAACTCAGGGACACAGCTTGCACACGTTCCAATCATCTGCCTTCTAATCACAAACTGTGATTAGAGTATCACCGATGGGATCAAAGAGACCTCTATGAGGTGAGACTGTAAACAGTGCAGAAACCTCGCAGAAACCGATTTGGATTTAGACCGCCGCCTTCTGTTTGCTTACAAACGCAAAATAATTGTGTCATATTGTGCTAACAACTGATTTTCCAATATAAACGAGAGAAGTGGTGCACATATTTAATTTTGTGAAGCAAATTTAGGGATATTAGACGTAGCAACTTTTAAAAATTATGTATGACCAGATTGTGTCTCTGATCACATTGTTTTTATCATTTAAGAAAATTATTTATGTTAAAATATCCGTTTAGGCGTTTTCTCAACTGTTTTCTCAGCTGATTATTTATTAAAGAAGACACAAATGTCGTTATGTAGTACGTCAAAAACCAGGAAAATGTGTCAGTTGTCAAAATGACAAAGGTTATATTTCCCCGAAATGGCTGTAGTGAACAAAAGTTGTATACATGTGGCCGTCACGTATGCAAATTTAATTAGACTTTGCTGAAGCGTATGACTTTAATAATATCTTAGTAGACAGACAATCCTCTCAAGTTTTGAAAATTTGTATCTACTGAACTAAACGCAAAGTTGTCCTGTTTATCTCTGTTGTATTCCTACCATGGTTCAACAAGTTTTATTTAAAATGATGGCGACCATGATATTTCGATTCAACTGTAAGGAGTTTCATAACACAATTAAGTTAAGTTAAGTTAAACTTGTTGATCGCGGTAGACAGGTGTACCATTTATAAATATACATATTATTTGGTCTGCTCCTTACAAATTGTACAGGAGGACGCGATATTGACAAGTTACGTTTCTTTTTATACACTCTGTATTTAAAAATCAGGGCCGTCATTATTAGTAATCTAATAAAATTAGTTCGTATGTATAACATTATTATTAGTAATTGGTTAGAGCCCATTGTGCAAAGTAAATGGATATTGTAGAAAAATAGCTTCTTATATCTTTGCAATTGATTGACAATTGCAAAGATATAATATTTTTCTACAATATTATTATTAGTATATTAACATTATTCACACGCAACGATTTAATACGTGTTTTTAACATTTCACTACCTAACATTGACAAAACAAGTTTAAAAACGAGTTAACTAGTCACGTGTGCATAATGTGTCCGTATAGCTTTACTTGTCGTCCTCCTCACCTCAAAACCATAATCTTTTATAATATTCACAATTTCTGTAGAGTTAATTAGGAAAAAAGGAAAATTTTACAACTTTTTTGGGTGTGTTTATTTGTCCTTACTACACACAGAAAAGTGATCTCTCGAACGAAGAGAGAATTACTTGGATGAAATAGTTGGTAGGTTCGTATATACGCGAGAGATTATTGACTTCACTATTTCTTGGAATAATTACTAGATTTAAGAAAGTTGTTACTCTGGTGAGTCTTCAATGAAGTGTATTTTTTATTCCCGGTAAATATTTTTAGTTACTTAATGTAAGAATTTTAAAGATTTGGCACAAATACGTTTCCTATTGCTAATTAACAAGATAGGTATGTATATATACTTACTAGGTCTAACCTGTTGCGTACCTTACATCAAATAATTCCGTGTTGAAACGTTTATTGTACACTAATCACAAGGCACATCCCCTACGGGTACTTCGTTGTTGTTTTCGTACTAGGTTTCGCTCCTTTACGGCGCCAGTCCGACGCGCGGGCGGGCGAGGCTTGACAAAATCACGATGCGCATATTTATTCCAGAGAAAGGGATTACTTGAAAGAAGTGAGAATCACTTCAGTTAAATAATTGGTGGGTTTTTATTCAGTAAACAATACTTACTTATATTAAATGTCTTATATTTTCTTGGATCAAGAAACTACGCACTTGGATGGATTTACTATTACTTCGTTGGAGAAATTTTTGGGACGAAAAATTCAATTACTTCTTTCAATAGAATATTGGTTCTTATAAAGAAAGAATTTATTCGTCGACAACATTTATCTGAGAAATTATTTTACTTAGATTAAGTATGTGGCATTTCTTATATATACCGAATTTTCTCCATCCAAGTAAATATGCATTTGAATCTAGTAAATAAATTCAAGTAATTATGCTTTCTCGTTTCAAATAATCACTTTCCTGTGTGTAGTAAGCCGCTATCTTAGGTAGTAAGTCTGCACGTTTATGTTTTTTTGGTGATCACTCGTTAAATTTAAACAAAAATAGGTAAGTTATTAGTTGCTTACTTGTTGTTAAATTCAGAACAATTCTTCATTTGTATTTTTTTGAAAATCGTAAGAAATATTACCTTAATCGAAAAGGCGGGATCTATAAATTGTAAAGTTAGTTAAATACAAGTGCGAAAAGATATAAAAACCCAAATAAAAATATTCCGACGCTTTCTCCACTTTTAATATATTTTTACGGGTCTCCGTTAAACTTAAATTGAAATCAGAGTTGGGAATATATTCAATTATAAAAAAAAGCTGAGCTGGAAACAATCGACCCAAATAAGAAAAAGAGAAGAATAAAACGCCGTTTCTATATAAACCTAATTTGTCGATAAACTTAGCGTCCTTTTACGATTTTAATTAACGCTCCTCGCAAGTAAATATACGCTGCAAAATCAAAAACGTTTACGGCAGCGGGTCGATTATCGATTATTCCGTGCCGTTTAATTAAAGCCGTTTATCGCCACGAACACACCTGTCACCGAGAGCGAACTCGCCCTGCCCTATCGGCAATTACACCGCCAATTTGGAACGTTGAATTTTTAACCAAAAACTAGCTCGTTAACTGCAGCGTTCGAACCCCCTTCTATTAACGTATTTTAGCGTAACGTTTATCGAACCGACAATGGACCTTCCGCTAATGTCGGTTGAAATCTAGCTCGTATTTGTATGCATTTTGTGCACTGTTTCGCGTCCAGCGCTAACGCTATCACCTCCGGTCATTATGGGCGTAATTTAAATTACGTGTAATTCCATGTTAATTAAACAGTAATTTTATCTCACCACTGTTTGGATTTTGATGAAATTTGTTATAATTGTTGTCTTCGTGTAGCTAACAGAGAATACAAAGCAAATTGATGTTGATGCTCTGAGCCAACCCTATCGGTGTCCGCTGCCTATCTGATAGCGACTATCAAAGCAAGGCAGTAAAATGATAAAATAATTAAACAAATTACAAGAATTTTAATAAAACTTTTTTTTTTTAATAATAACGAGAATTGGGTCGTCAAGCACTCTGGATCTATTGTTTTTTTACCAGCGCGTATCGATTTACACACCATCTGCTGAATGTGAGAAGATTATTACAGTTGTCGAGATATTTTAGTTTATTTAGATTTACAGAAGCCAAAGGAAAACCAATCAGTAAATTTGCCAAAACGACTAAGTAAATCTTTAAAGACGTCGGGCAAAAATACAAAGGAATGGTTTACTTTTAGACCATTTTGGAGTTTGTAGACCATTTTAAGTTTTACGGCGGGAAAATGGATCGCAAACGCCTGTTCAGTGTCCATTAGGGTTGCCAACTCTTCAAAGTCCAAATACCGGCCTAAGCACCAATCAATGACTATCTATTTTTGTATGATCTGTTAATGTTAAAAAGTTAAAAAAAAATTCTTTAGTGTTGAAACCAGGCTTTCCAGTGAAAGATAAAGTTTTAAAAACATGAAAATAAAAATCACGCTCTCACAGACCTCCACAATTAAAAGAACCTAATACCAACTTTGCTAAATATTGATAGATTTTCATTATTTTGTTTAAGTTTATTTTGACTTCAAAAGAAATTCATCAAGATTCATTCATTAATCAGTACAGATCGGATAGTAAATTCGCTCAAAAAATAAAAAAAAATCTGACGTCGCCAGGCACATGACTTTATCATACTACATATAAAATTAATAGTTTAGCTATAGATCGAGATCGGTCGTATCTGCATAAAAATAAAACTAGTTAGCCAGGATTTAACAGATATTTTGATTCTATTGACAGTAGGTATTGTCAAAATCATCAGCGTTTGACACTACCTACTGTCATTAGAATGAAAATATCTGTCAAATCATGGCTATCTAGTTTTATATGAATGCAGACTCGACCGATCTCGATCAAATATAATTGGCTCCTGCAGCTAAACTATTAATTTTACTAAAAAATTTCACAGACTTAAATTATACAAAATTTACTCTACTTTTTGACTTATTTTGACGAAATTACAGAAATAGCGGCTCATTTGCAAAATCCTTGAAAAACTTCCAGAGTGGACATCCAGTAATGAATTTATATAAAAAAATTAAGTTTTTAAAAACTACGCCTTATTAAAAAAATGTCCCTTTTTTAATTTTCTAATGTTCCAAATTTTTTAAAATTTTCAAGTGTTTTTTATTGATTAATTCATTGTCACCGGAAATCTGTATACATGCAAAAAATCAACGCGACTGTCCAATTTTTAAAATTTTGGAAAAATGTACAATTTTTCTTTGGAAAAAAAGCTGTTTTAAATTTTTTAAAATGTTTGAAAATTTTGCAATTTTTTTTATTATTAATTTATCACCGGAAAGCTGCCCGCGCGCAAAACTTCAACTCGAATCGAATTTTGTTTTATTGATTCATGCATTGTTACATGAAATCTGGCCACATTCAGAATTTCAACTCATTTGGACATTGTGAACTAGGTAAAATATCGATTACAAGATTTGAACGTAACAAACAAACATACAACTAGTGAAGTTAATATAAGCTTAGTAATGAATGTAATTTTACATACCTACACTTGGAAGAAATTACACCGTCTTGCCGTTGCAAACACCCTTTTTGTCGTTATTTTACCCTATTCTGGCGGACTGATAAACCACACCCCAAAACTATCATTGTTTTATAATAAAATTGATGTTAAAGTTGACAACATCTTACGCAACTTTTAAATTCCTTCGATTCTAACTTTATTATAAAACAACGGCAGGTTTCATAATAAAATTAAGTGGCCTTTAAATACTTAACTTTTAAATCTATTTTATACCCCAATTTTAAAAATAAAAACAGGCGCCTTTATTCTGAGCTAAATTTAAAGTCAAGATTTCCCACTTTACCGCCAAAGGTCGGCTTTAATCCTACCCTAGAAATATCACTTGGCGTGCTTTTATTAATATTTTTCTTTGATTTACTCGTACATTGAATTTGATGGATAAAAGTTCGGCATCTGAAGAACTAGTCTAGTGGTAAAACGACAGGTGGAAAAATGTAGAAAGTTTCTTTGCAGATTTTAAACAATATGTATATTAAAAGTAAAATTTCCGATTAACAAAAGCAACAGTAGTTGCTTTCATGAGCTTGAGGAGCACAAAAAATTCTATCATAATACAGTATATTATCTTCCTTTAATGGAGGTTGAACCCGACAGTTGCCTCTGAGGTACTATGCAACAGACAATTTGTTGATAGCTTTAGAATTTGTTAGATAACTTGTCGATGCACTGCATAAGGCTGGATGATTTATTACATATGAGAGCGTTTATTCAAACATGATACAATAAAAACTACTCGCCGCACCGGCTTCGAGTTAGCGCGCGCGGAAAATAATACGGAAAAATGTCAAAATATAAATTCACTTTATTACACATTTCAGCGGCAGATTTTGTTAGTTTCCAAATATCGTATTGCCATATCGTATTGTGAAAAATCGTTGAGATGACATTTGGATGTATTTTTTCCACTGTTTTAACAAACTTGTATCGTCATATTTTGTGTGTAAGAGTTTATTTAATTGCAACATAATCATGTACTACAATTTCAAAGTATACCATGCCTATAAAGTATTATACATATAAACATAGTCACTGGGTATTCCCTCATTCCTGGCCTCGGGGTTCGATTTCCATCGCTTCCGTTAGGGTCTCCTTTCGCGGGTTGACGGTATCGAGGGTGCTTTTTTTTGTTTTTTTTTATTATTTCTTTTTTTAGTTTTTTTTATTTCGTTTTTTGATTTTTTTTTATATTTTTTTTAATTGTTTTTTTTTATTATAATTTTTTTTCTATTGAGTCTCTATATGATGTTTGCTCTTGCATTTGTTTCATTTTTACGTTGAAGGTGTTCACAGTCAATTGTTTTATGTATTCCGGCAGACGGTTGTATTTTTTGATGGTGGCTGTGAGTAGTATTTGTGAATATTTATTCCTTTTAACCTTTTTACTTCTTATATGTGTGCAAGTTCTTGTTTGGTAGTTGTGGAATTTGTCTTTCATCTTTTATTTAATGTTGGTTTTAATCTTCAGATGGACACTCAGTGTCCATCTTGCTGAGTGTCCACTGAGTGTCCATCTTGCTCCTTGGCTATACCGTACTGATGACGACTAATAGTCCGAAACACGTGTCTACGGTTGCTTTTCGATCTTCGATCATCGTATGACGGAATTGCCCGACAAATACCTTTCTCCTTTAAGAGTATTAGGTTGTGCAATGGTTGTGTAATGCTCTTTTGCACGTCTAATTCTTTGGTGATTTCGTATAATTCGGAGGTTGGTGTTAATCTGTTGATACAATACATAATTTTAAGAAATTTGTTCTGTTGTACTTGTATCTTATCTATGTTTGCCCTAGTTGTGTTTCCCCATACGTGTATTAGGTAGTTGGTCTTAGAAGTGAACAAGCAGTGATAGATGGTTTTCTTTATTGAGTTGGGTACTACATTTCTTAGTTCCCAGATTATCGGTATTGTTCTTGCGTTCTCTTTGAGTATCATGTTTATATGTCTGTTCCATTTTAAGTTATTTTGTATAATTATTCCCAGGTATTTGGGTTCTTTGACCTCTTTGATTTTAATGTTGTTTATTGTAACTATTGTTTCTTTTGTTCTCCCGCTCTCGAAAATCATGAACACGCACTTCTTCTTATTGACAGTTAGTAAATTGTTGTAGAACCACTGCGATAACATCTTCATGTCTTTGTTAATCTTCTTTTGAATGTCTCTGTGGGTGGTTCCGGAATAGACAAGGCATGTATCGTCCGCATACATGTAGTGGGTATATTCCAAATTGAGTGCTGCAAAATCATTTGTATAGACGATATAGAAGGTCGGTGGGACATTTGTAGCTTTATTAGTTTTTGTTAACTGGGGTCTGTCGGAGAGGTAGTTTTGAACGGACTTTGTATGTCAATTTTCATTGCCTTTTTATATAGCATATGTCTCAGTTATAGAATAGAAGTGAATGTTTTGGATTATCCACATCGCCCTGATTTTTATTATATCCTGGTTATTCCTGGTTCGGATTATTGCGTCACTACTGTATGTATCTATTTGTGATACTGAGTAAGCATATTTTGCATCCAATCCTCATTGAATGCAAAAAGATTGATTTCCATCGCCCGTTAACGACAGTTTCGGGACAGAAGCGACCATTTCCAGTCACGCTTGTTAGTTTGGAGTTCGTTAAAGCTGGATGTCTAGTCTCGGTAAATCCACTAATCGGATTGGTATCTATGCTGTTGCTATTTATACTCTAAATTAAGTTAGATTGTTTTGCCTGCTACAGTTTTATTTTTCAAACACTAAATCAAATGCGTTTGTTGATTATTATTTTACGTTATTTAGTACATTTTAATAGCTTTTTTAAAAACAATATAGCAAATCATTAACTAGAACTAACGCAATCTCATAATGGAAATAAATATTGCAGGCATTCCTTCATTTATCAACTTTCCAGAGGTGATTTCAGCGACAGTAACAAATGACGGTTGAAACGTCTTTCATTTTTCCGTTCCCTCTAAATAATTCAAAATTCAAGGAATGGTAACGGAATCATCATTTACCTCGGAAGGCCCGCATGCTAAATCAAACCGACTTTTCGTTTTTTGTCGCTCGTTCTTAACTCTAATCAGAAGCAAGTCAATTATAGTGACGTTTCTCGGAAGCTGCGCCGTTTTGTTTTAGAGCAGAGCTTCTCAAACTGAGGGCCGCTTAAATATAATTGCGTAACAGTTGAGAAAATAAATTCAGCACAAATTTACTGCATATTATAATGGGTTTAATTGCAGTTAGTTGATTTTTAATCTATTGATAGGGCTATTAATAAATATAATAGTGTTTATCAATATGTACAGATACTACTTTTTCTGATAACATTTGTTATTGTTTAGCCTTTATAATTTATTTCTCGATATAAATATTCAAGGAAATACTTTTTCGAGTAGGGAGGAATCTCAAATGCGGTGTGAATTACGGATCACAGTTTTCTATCATGTTTTGCGCCTATTTCTTGGAATTGAATTGAAGTTGTCATACTAAATGCCCTCAAAAGTGCCACAGATTAAGCCACAATTCAAATTATTTCTCAGAATAAGTAATCATATTTTTATTAAAGTGCTTCATTTGTAATTTGAGATCTGCTGTTGTTTGTTCTTACATCTACTCAAAAGTTTATTGATTTTTGTTGATAATTGTGGTACATCCCAGTTTATAGTTAAAAGCAAGAATGTCTGTTTTTAACACAAAGTCAATTCATGTAAGGAGAAAATGTAATTGACGAAAGCATTTTTTTTTGTATTTTTATACACAGCCATAAAAAAACAGATTTGCGTTTATGACAGGGAAATGTAAATGTAAAAGTTTGAGAAACCCTGTTTTGGACCGCTTCATTGATTTATTCATCCTAAAGACAGACGGAAATAACGACGCCAAACTCGCAAAATAATTGGCGAATTCGTAGACGCCGCTCAATACTAGAGTTTGTAGGTTTAAAAAAATGCTTTTTGTGACATTCGAACATCGGCTTTAATATAAAAAATAATATATTATTATACAAGTTCTATAAGACGTCAAATTGGCGCACGAGTTGTTTTGGGCACGACGAGCGTAGCGAGGAGTGCCAAAATGGAACGAGTGCGCCAATACGTCTTATAAAACGAGTGTAATATACTATTTTTTCAACTTTGCGTCATTAATTTTATATAAATTTAGAAATTGTGGTTACTATATTGCGCTAAATTAGAATCTAGGGTATTTCGCGAGTACCACGTGGCAGCACTGTAGTAACTGTCAACTTCGTTAAGGATGAGATCTATGAGATAAAATCTTGACAAAATCTAATTGTGAATAAAATTACTCTACTTTAGCCTACAAGTTAGAATAAATATTCAGCGAGGTCTCAACGATGATCATAATGGAGCTTGGGGCAACACTTTTAACCCTACTGTGATAAATACATGAAACTTAACCTAACAAGTCAACAACTTTAATAGTGGTTTCATAAGTATAATAACCAGAATAGAAGTGTTTGGCGGTGACTGATTAGTTGCTTCGAAGAACAAGAACTTACTAAAGAATTGTTTTAACGCCTAACGTTTAATAGCGGTGTCTACCTAATTCCGTTACGTAGCCGTTGCGGCTTATATATTTACAAGCACTTATAATTGAAACCCAATTTTAATTTCGGCAAAGTAGTTTATTAGAATAAATTATACAGTAAAATTACATGTGATGGAGGTAATACAAATATGTTGCACACAACCAGAACTAAGACGAAGTCGAAAGCGACGGACAAAAATGAATACGAATTGAGCCGAACAGAATTCGGTCGAAAATGTTACCGAAAACTTACGTTACATAAACTAAGAAATCCTCTACACTTTAAATGTACTATAGCTTCATACGTGTATGCTGATAAACCATTGATTGCGCATATACAATCTCGTAGCAGTAATTAAAATCATTCATATCTACGATGTAGGTTTGATCTTCGCATAATACCTTATTAAAGTAAATGTGGTCCTTGAATTATATCTGAAAAGGGGATTTGATGTTTAGTTGAAAAGAATGATAACGATCACTTACCAGAGTCGTAAAACATCACCGAAAACGTTATGCTGGCGTATTTTGATGAACACAGCAAAACTAAGAAAGCCACAACCTTTGGCCATACTATAGCAGGCTACACGCATGTTTAAATATGTATAGAATATTGATATTTCGCAGTTTATGCGATTGCAAGCGATTAAAAAGAGGCAGTGTGTGGTTATGTATTGCACGTTTGACATTTGGCATTTGATATCAATGTGTACCAATCCTGGCAATCTTAGACAAAAATGTTACTGTTTTCGGTGTTACAATGTGTTAATTGTAACACTGAAAACAGTGTTACAATGTGTGCATTGTGAATGCAAAGTAGAAAAAAGATTTTAGATACCATTTTACCAGTTGACAATTACAAATTAAGGTTGGGCAATAATTGAGTAGGCCACCAAATATACTTCAGGATTTTCTAATAAGATTTACACCAGAAGAAATAATTGACTCAATTCTATCGGGTCTAGTAACGGATATAATGAATGTTGGTGGTTATCTTGCGATTAACTAAAATCACCGAGAAATCGTCACCTACATTCGCCAGAATTGAGCCAGGTATTTTTTTATTGTTAGCAAAGGTACAAAGTCCACGTAACGTATATTTTTTAATACACAAACTTGAACATAGCCGATCGAAAATTATGACCGCATATCCGATTTAAACGCCACATTAATATGTAAAAATATTTGATTAAAAATAGAATTCCTGTGAAACAATACAAAAACCTTTACTATAACAACAATACAAAAATAAATTAATGTAAGCTAGTTCTAAAACATAAAATAATTAAAAATCATAAAAAGAAGGAATAAACATTGAAGACTATGATAAATTTAATTCTGAATAAGAAACTTAATATCGACTTATTGTTTTTTTCCTAAGAAGTTTGAGTCGTTTAAAGTAAGATTTGAAAGAAAGATTGAAATGCTGTGCGAACAATAAAAGCGAGTTGAGCAGCCAGTTGAAGTAGCATTTTGTATTTAGAATATGAAAAATATTATTTTTTTGTCGTAAACCGGTTTTGTGGAAATCGAAAATTCAAAAACCGTTTTTTTTAAGTTCGCTTTTGAATAAACCCTGCTCTTTACAGAGAATATATAATTGCTGCTGGTCATCTCGTTGTCATGCTTCATCAGATCATCAAATATAATGTAACGCGGCCCGCAAGGCATGCAATTGAAAGAAAAAGTTCACCTAAAATATATGTTGAATACAAGAAGTTTAAGCAAGAAGTTTTCCGTAAAAGATAACGTTTAAAAAAAACAAAATATTGGAAAGTGTATGCTCTGCATTACTAAATCAATTTTTAGCCAGAACTAAAAAAGAAGAGACAGAAAAACATTCACGAACGACATGAACAAACTTGTGTTGTTATTTCATTCTATTTCAGTTATTTATTATCTCTTTAATTACGATGAATGAGAGCCATGTTTATATAGCATTTTCTCTTTACTTTTTATCTATCAAAGATTGTTAATGTGGAAATTACTTATCCAGTGTCATACTCACATAAGATGGCTACTTGCTCAAATGATAAAAAAGTAGTAATAGTTATTATGTACCAAGGGCATTAGACGGATGTTTATGCCCCAAGGCCCGAGAGCTTTTTAAGTCGCCCGAGTATATAAACATCAAGTAATGCCCGAGGTACATACAAAATGTTATGTCCTACAATGGTTTTGTTCCTCCGTTTGAATAATAATAATAATAATAGATATTTTGACGTTATTAAGTGACATGCGTATCTACGGAGTTGAATAACAATACAAACAATTCGGAGGTGAGTGACAATACAGACAATTAATTATCAAACTTATAACTTTAATCGCCAATAATTGACATTTACAATTTAAATGACAAATATTTGATATATTTGAAATATAACCATGACAATTCTTTATGCCCTAGGGCGCAAAAAGAATCTTTATTGCCCTAGGGCGCAAAAAGAAGTTGTTTTCGTTCCGTTATCTAAGATGTAAAACGTGACTTTATGATCATTTAGGACATTTTTTTTAACTAAAAATAAAGTCTTGGCGAACAAAGAATTCTTCAGACGGAATAAAATCTATCGTAAGCGATAGATTAGATCATGATATGAATTTTATCCAGCTGTTCTTGAATAAAATTCATAAGAGTGATATAGGATAAAGCATTTAAAGTCGTTTAGCAAAGTACTCGAAGAATTATTATTAATTTTGCCTTATAATGGAATTGGGTTTTAAAGTTAACTGAGTAGTCGAGCGAGGTCTGGAAAGTTTACACACTTTCTTAGCTAAAAAGTTATCTGCAGCCACTTGAATTATATAAGACGAAAAGCTATTAAACCGACAGGTAAAATTAATAAACGGATTTACGAATTGCGGGAATGACTGGTAATCGAAGAGAAAATTATGTTATAAATTATTTTATTTAAATGTTGAAAAGTTGAATAGAAACAGGTGACAGACGTTCCTTAAATAGTTTCTTTGAGAAGTGATTACAATGTAACTCAATTTACGCAATTGGAAAGTTGAACGAGAAGCTGTCCTTTGACAATCTGCAAAACTTCCGGCAGATAACTCACTTTGCACCGCCTTATAGTTTCGCGTATTTATCAGGAGGGTCTTGGAGTTTGAACTCTATCAAGTTCCACACTCAGACGCGCGCACACAGAAGCTACGTAGTTATTAATGGGGACGCTAAATTTGGCAAGCGTTGGGTGTACATTAGTGGTTGGTAACTTTTGATAAGAACATCAGTGGTGCCTTGATGAGACTAAATTCCACGTTAACCCTAACTACTAACTTATGCAAGCACGCACACCACTAAAATAATCGCTCCAATTATAAACTGTTTCGATATTATAGATCTTAAAGCTAACAAGCATCATATTTATATTTTAGTGCTACATTCTGCGTCCAAAATAGTTGCCTACAAACAAAAACTTTGTTATAATTCATTTCTTCAAATTTGGGACAAAAATATTTATTATTCAAATTTAATACAATTTGAATTTTGTTGTATTTTTAAGAATAGATACTTAATACCACATTTTTAACAGAAAAATAATGAATAATTTTTAGTTTTTATCATTGGTTTCATTGTCATCTTCAATTTTGTTTTCATTTTTGTGTTCAAAGTCATCTTTGATTTTATGGCTGGCAATTTGGCATCATCTTCACTTTTCACCACCCTTTTAAACTTCGTTCTATCAATCGTGTTCGAATGTTCGTGTGATTTGAGGATTTGTCCTTTTAAATCATACGTATGGATGAAACTAAATGGTTGCTCATGTTGTGGATGTCTCGTTTGTTAGTCTTCATTACTTTATTAGCAAAAGTTACTAGATTCCACACTAAACTAAACATTTCTGGAGAACAGGCTGTTTGTCCATGAAGAATACCAGCCGTCAGCGATGAGTTGCCACCGACCAAACAATCAATGAGCATTGGGATTGCTGATTGGCTACTAAGTGACTGATAGCTTATAACTTCGGTTCTCGATGAACAAACGACGAACGAACATCCACAAGTGCTGGAATACGTTAGGTGAGTTTTTGAATGCCATAAACCCACCATAAACCGAGTTGTGCCAAGAATAGGTTATTAGCTGTCAAGAATTTTGTATATCTAAACTTGGTTTATTGTCTAAAGCCCAGCCTTTAGTTGCAAGGTCGAGAAACATTATACCCAGACTTGACCGTTGATTTATCTGGACTAAAGCCCTAACTAGAGTCCTGACTAATATACACCATCTACAGAAATTTTACTAAGGTGAAAAACGATTATTCTGGTTAACTGAACAGCTGACGGATACTTTACTATGGCAACCACACGAACACAAGTCAGCAAGCTGCATTGTGTTGCTTATCAGATATTATATAATTATTATGTAGTCATCTTTTGGGGAGCCTCTTCATTTGTCAAGTCAAGCCTTTTGTAGCCCAAAGGAGCTTGATTAGATTTTTTGTAGAATCCTCACCACATCAATCACGTCGACCTGTCTTTGAAGAGCTTTAGGTAACGCAAGTAAGTTGCCTATTTGGCTTTAGAGAAAATTTCTCCAATATATTTCAAGTCCATGGATTAACAGAATTAATAGAGAAAGTATTACAATAAAGGCTTATTTCCTCAACACCCTCAATGTGAGACAAGCCTTTTATAAGGTTTGCCACTAAGACGTAATACCAAAACTAAAGAGTATAGGATAAAATAGATAGGTAAATTCTCGGACCTAAGAGGTAAAAGCAGGTGTGCCCCAAGTTAGTATTTTAGGACCAATCCTCTATCCGCTGTACTAGTGACTTACGGGTTACTTACGTAGTTACTTGATCCAATATATGTCGCTTTAGTGGTCTGATCAGGGCCGCGTTTACCAGTAGGCAAAATAGGCATGTGCCTAGGGCCAGGCGAAAGGGGCGTAAGCGTAATAATTGTATAATAAATAAATCGACTTCGAATTAGAATTTGAAGTTATACATAATTTTAGATTTTTTTTCTATTTTTGTATGTTTAACAGTAATGAAATAAGACTTCACATAGTCCGTAATGACAATCTTCTTTGCATTGAAGTTCCAAGATTCAAGATTACATTTCAGCCTACCTAAAGAATGCAGTGCCAAAAAAACGAGATAGTTGGTATTTTGACACCATTTTTGAAATTATTGGTAAAAATTAAAAAAAAATCGTAATGATCTATTTCTCTTTGCGAGACACAAAAATGCTCGAACAATGTGGAGTATTCTCAAAACCGCACCGCAATATACCAAACGCTTTATTTTCTAATGTGACAAACAGCATGGCTTTTATATGTTTTAGGGAATTCACATGATGTCAATGAAAATTATTCTCAAAACTTCCGTACATAAGATAAAATAATATGAAAAACCCACGCTTTTCATACATTTGTAGACAAAAGTACATTCAAGAATATTCATGCATGGACAAAATTGAAAATGTGTTTTTTGTTGATATCTGGAAATTGATCAGCAAAAATACGTTTGCCCAAATTAAGATTTACGTTCATTTTTTTTATCTAGATTGTTTTTAAGGAAGCACGAATGCTAATGCTAGGTAGAAAAAAATAAGAAGAACTGTAACATAACTGCAGAACCAACAACACTTTTGAGTGAATTAAAAAAAAAGATTTTTTTTTTGCTTTTAGGATTGCCATACTTTTTAGTCGACCTACACTCGATTATAAAGCCACTGCTTTTAATAACGTAATTTTAGTAATTGTACCACATAATTATAGAACGAACAAAACATATTTCATTGCAGTTACCCAAATTTTATAGACTTATGATAAAAAATATAAATAGAACAGTTTTATTTATTAAAAATCGCAGAAAATAGGATTTGCTTCAGAGAAGTTAAATTATATTTTAGATAACAAAATTTAATCCACCCTTGCTAATGTAGAAATAATTTTAAGATCTATTTCTAACACGGCCAGTGCCGAGAATTCATTTTCTATTTTAAGCTGGTAAAAAATTATTTGCGGAGTACACTTTCAGAGTAAAAACTCAACGCGCTTGCAATACTATATATTGAAAAGGATTTTCTAAAAACCCTCTACTATGACGACAGTATCAAAACATTTATTGAAGCCGAAATTACAAGAAGAACATTTTAGGTTTGTAAAATAACATATTTTCATTAGAAATTTTAATAAAAATTAACTACTTTGCGATTTCTTTAAAAAATATTTTTATTATTGGTCTTATATCATATACGATATGTAGGTTGAGGGGCCCGGAATTTCAGGTGTGCCTAGGGCCCGTAAAACCCTAGACGCGGCCCTGGGTCTGATCGTTAAATGTCATCATGTTTGGGTATATAAACGCTGGATAACAGGTCCAATTAGTGATCTATGGATCTAATGTATCTTTGGTTGTTGTGTTGTCGTCAATACATCTCGCCGAGAAGCGCCAACAGCTCGACATTTCGTGGCAGGTCAAGCGCGCAAAATGCGATTACGGGGCCACTGTGTCAGCTATGATATTAAGACCCATCGCTCTCAAGGTTGGCTGCGCGGGATCATATATTATTTGGTCTTATTTTACCCGTTTAGGGAAAAAATCATGGAAAATTTTAGTAGACTTCTTATAGAAAAAATGCAACTCCCTCTATTGAACATGCTAAAAACAATTGCTGCAAATAAAAATGTGCTCTTCACTGAAGACTATTTACTTACTTCAATGGAGTAACAACTTTCTTAAATCTATTAATTATTTCAAGAAAAAAAATGTGTCAATAATCTCTCGCCTACATACGAACCTACCAACCACTTCATCCAAGTACTTACCTAATTCTCTCTTCGTTCTATTTATTGATTATTTGAAACGCTCAATTGTCAGTACAGAGTAAATTTACACTACATACTAAAACCGATTTGGCTACATGGCGTTCAACTTTGAGGTTGTGCTACAATAAGCATCTATCCAAGGGATCCACACTTATGTTAGTTTTAATATGCCAAGCATCTTCAGCTATTAACTAAAAAAAAATATTAATATTATAACTGCTAGGTTTCGAAGTATAAAACCTATTGGAATTTTTAAAGTTTTGAGTTGTATTATTGGTCATAACTAGGGATGTAACGGAGGTCCGCCTCCGCCAAGGCGGAACTTTCGCTTGTTTTTCAACCGCCTCCTCCGTCTTTTTTTGGCGGAGGTACAAGCGGAGATATGAGTGACGCGACGTGTGTGATGGGCGTATATGTATGTAAGTTCGTTGTGTTGAAGTTTGTCGGCCATATAAACGCCATAAATCACCAACCCAACCCAACGCAGCACATCGTATGTGAACATATATGTACATCAGTTCTCCGTGTCCAACTCCGCTACCCAGATAAATCCAACAAATTGCCAACCAAACCCAACCCATCTTATGTGTTACAGATTATGAATAATCGATTATTAAAGGAGACAATTTTTTTATAGCCTCCGCCTCCGGGAAAGTCGACACTTGACCTCCGCCTCCGCCTACGTCACCGAAATGTCACCTCCGTTACATCCCTAGTCATAACTAACATGTAAACTCCATAGAAAAGATAATATTATTAATCCCCGTTTTGACATACAAACAGGGAATAACAATACCCATAATTAGTGAATGTAATTAAGTACCTACATAAATATAAACTAAATTTAATACAAACTAAATTTAATACCATATAGGTCTTATTATTTCAATAATCTGTTGTATAATACGTAATTAATTATACAAATTATAACCTACATCAAGCCGATGTTTGTACTTTACATAGCAGTAGCACGGTAAATACAGCTGGGAACTTTACGTAATACCGAAACGATATTTGCATAGTGTCTTATGTAAACTTGACTAGATATCGTAATAGCAAACGGCAACGGTTAGCCTGTACAAAATGTACAAAAACGTCTCCTTTTTTAAATGTAATAGCTTCATCGGTGACAAATCATATGATTTGAAATTGTCTTGGGCGGAACATGGACGTCGCGATGTCAATATTAACGTTGACGAACATCACGAAATCCAACTATACACAAATTTAGCTTGACAGTTGCCTCCAGGCCATCAATCTAATTTTCGGAAACATCGCAAAAAAGCACGAACGTCCAACATCCGTACTTGTATTTTGCGACGCATTAATCATAGCTGGGGCTGTTATCACAAGGGTTAATAGTAACGGTCTAATACGCGGCTTAATTCGTCTCTGTTTCTACATTACAGTAAATTCGGGATTTATCTCGACGCCTGGGAGGACTTTGCAGGACCCACGGGGCTTTAGAGTGTCAATAGAGAAGGGACTTCGAAGTTTTGCGACGTTTCGTTGAAAAGGACTTACCCCAATTCGTGATTATCCGCGGGTTGAGGGTTAGTTTCAGGTCACCCCTTCCGAACAACAGTAAGTCGATTAGAAACTATAAAAATGGTTTTCTTGTCAATTTCTCTTCAAATGTTTTTAATGCTCAGTAAGTGCATTAAAAACATACCACGCCACAAAAGTAAAAATCAAAATGGTGTAGAATTGTCTCTCCAGATTTAACCAGAAGCCTGTCCTGACCTCCAAAGAAATAGTGCCGTTTTATAATCCAAAATGTGTATTTTATTAATTTTATTATTAAAAACTCCAAAACCATAGCTTGTCCAAATAAAATAAAGACTGCTGGATTATCACTTACTATAAACTGCTATAAGAATGTCTCAATTTAATATTGTGGCACGCCTATTGGAAATTTATTATGTGTTAGTAATTAACACTTTTTGTACAGCATTAGAAACTGATTTGTAATCCTCCATTACCGTATTGTGACAATTTGTTTCATTTGATACATACAACAGTTAAAACTCCGTGTCATCTACACAAAATGTTTGCGATAAATTGCCATGGGGTGTGTTATTTTGTTTTTCCCGGCACCGTTTCCATATACTACAACGGCGTATTTTTAATTTGCACATCGAGAGTTTTCGAAGAAAAAAAACGGTTCGGTCTGCATGCAACTATGTGGCGCCTGCCGCTCTGTGTAGTAGCTCGAAAGCATACATAAATATTGGCTACAATAGCACCATTTGACATTAATTGCTTTTCCCCTCACACACGGTAAAATACATAATTTAGCTGGACAACTCAAAATAGGAAGTATTCCAATTGAAAGGAAACTGGTTTGGAAAGTCGTCCATTAATAGTTTATTCATCATTTGCGCTCATTTTCTGTTGCTTGTCGGTTACGACCACATTGTGGTATTTGAAATAAAGTTTCTAAAATGATAAATCGCAAATAACAACCAATTTCTGGAATGGATAAAGAGCCGATGTATTAAAGGGCGGCAACAATTTTCAAGACACTTTGAAATGGTCTGAAAGTAAATCAGTTCACGTGTCCTTGAAGCAATGACAGCGTTTCTCTGTAGAAGTGTGCCCCTCAAACAAAAACTAAAAAACCCTATCCAGGTACGAAGCTTTTGGGCCACATTCATATTTAGCGTAAGGAAATCTATTGAAAACGCCTAGTCACATTGATAGTTCATTGTTTAATAAATAATTGGTTACAGTTGTGGAGATACAGCTTTAAGTATGATCAAATTTCCAAAGTGTTCATGTAAACGTAGAAAGTTGAAGATGAAGATAATTTTACTTTGAAACCAATTTCAAATAGGGTCTTAATAGCATTTACGGACCAAGTATAGTGACGTAACCGCACCGTAATAGCGTAGCGTAAAAATATCAATGTACATAATTTCCACTTCGCGATTATAGTGAGTCTCCGTAAACCGTAAAGTTCGTTCTCGGCCGCAACGAATTTCATCAACTGCGTGTTATGTCTTACGTTTTCCGGCGTATACGCGTGTGCGCGCGTATGGCGCCATCTGTACATATACCGGCGAGTGAATAGCAGCTTCCAGTAAGTTGTACGTTAACTGATAGCATTTTGGTAGTTTGCGGCAACGAGAACACAGAAGGAGAATGACTTCAGAATGAATTGTTGCTGCAACAAGCCCTTCGTCCACAATTTATTATAACTACCACGATCTACCACTGCTTAATACAATCAACAATAACACTGACATGTGTGGTTATGTGCCGTTGTGTATATACTTCTCCGCTAGATGGCGCTCAATTTGTTTGAGATCATTGCGGCACTATAAATACTAATTTCGTCGTCCGGAACGGCATGCGGTACAGCACGTTACGGATTTCGTTTTTGCGGCGCTATACTTGGTCCTTTACTATCACGCCTTAAAAGGAATATCAACTGATGTGAACTTTCAAATATTATCTCCAATATTGGATTTAAAACATAAAACTTTAATTATAAAACTTAATAATTTAAATTAGTAATTCTTTTTAGGGACATAACTGACCCAAAGATATTCATTAATCAACTCAGAAACGACAGTTATTGTTTCATGTTTAATCCTATGTTAAGTCTATGTTGCGTCTTGAAACGGAAAATGCAGTATGTATTTTTACCTACGACCGCATGTATAAATGTCCCTTACGTCACGGACTGCTTCACTCGTATATCGCTTATAACAAACATGTGCTTTTGGTTGTTCTTTTGCGTTTTTAACGCAGGACATATTGTCATCACAACGCAAATGTAGAACCATATTCTCCTATTTGATTATAATTTCCCTCTAGTCACAACCAACAGTTTAAATTCAGTTCCCCACAGTTGAAATAGATGTCGCGCAAATAACTAGCAATATATAAAATACATTTTTGTTGAACTCTCAAATATACTCACCTGTATTAGGTTACTTCTGTCGCACTATTTCTCCTTTATTTAAAGTAAGTGATTCATCTGTAATTGTCGGTCGTAGCTAAAATTATGTACAATACTCGAGCTGTAACGCATATTACGTGTTCGTGAAAAATAACAAAACTCGTATGATACTATTTCCACTCGTACGTAATATGCTAGTGACAGCTCTTGTAATGTGATATACTATTATATATTTCACATAATACAACGTGATAGCAATAAAATCACAAACAAATTACCAACAACAAATGGTGTAGTAGTAAGTAATTTACAAGTTATATCATAATTATATGACCTTCCATCCGGAATATGATATAACCCACCCTTCTTTGTTTAGACTTTCCCCAAACCTGAACAATTTAGAGACCCTGTGCTTTCAAGAGAATGTCAGATATATACCAAAGCCAGCTTACCCATACCAGTTATACTGGACATTCTTTTTGGTACCATGGCTTTGAAGACACGTGGGTTATAGTGAAATAAAGAGACAACTAGATTATCATATTCCGGATGGAAGGTCATGATAGAATTTCACTAAGGTAACTTAGTTTAATCATATAATAATATGTCAAATGATATGAGTGTTTTTATGCGTCACTTTTCATAAAAGTTTTTTGAGGCCAATAAAGAAGTAGCACCTGGTACTGCTGTCTTTCTCAGTTTAAAGTTTTATAGCTTAGCAATGTTTCAGTAAAAAAATAGCTATCAGTTCAGTTGTGGAACCTTTTATACCTTTATTTACATGTATGACATTCGTTACTTCAAAAAACGAACTTTTCTTAAATTTAAAAGATGATATATCTTTTTTATAATGTGTGTAAATCAAAGTAGACCGAATAGATATATATATATATATATATATATATTGTGGGAAATATGGTCAGTTGGGCGATAAAAAGGAAACTCCTTTAGTCTGCGTTCTAATAAGAATAAAACACAGGCTTCAGTCAGAGTAGAGGTCTACACACTTATAAATAGTGAACAAACATAGTTTCTACTTACACACAGAGTAGGACAAAAGCTTGCTAGGAGAACTCGACAAAATCATTGGCAACACATCACCGCACTCGTCCGAATAACACATTTATAAAATGAGAACGATGTAACACACGATGAACAAATTAAAACCACGAAGACACATGTCCTCTGCACGAATGACAACAGGTTGTGAGAACCAGTCAAAGCAAAAACGAAACGCATCAACTTCAAGCGACAGGGTCACCAACATTAATACCAACCGCGTCGTGTGAGTTCTTGAAGTTATGGTTAATTAAAAAGGAGTAAATGGTGCTCAATTTACTTGTGTCGGATTTAAAATTTAGGCAAATGTTTCTATTAGATTGAATGTAATACATTTCCAGAAAAAGTCTGGATTTGTAATTATTTTCCGTGGTTATAATTTCAGTTTCGGCCCACTTCATTACATGGTTGCAGTCAATGGCATGTTGTGCTACTGCACAATTTACATATTTACAATACATATGTGAGGTACCAGACAATAAGATTGAGGAGACTTTGACTATTTTCAACAACTACAACCCACATTTGCAATTTACTGTGGAAAGAGAAGTAAACTACGGTGTCCCCTTCTTAGATACTAAAGTCATCCGGAATCCTACTTCAAATGCTATCATCTTGGACTGGTATAAGAAGCCCACTGCGTCCGGTAGATATATCAACTTTTTTTCAAACCACTCTATAAGGCAAAAGATCAATACTGTTTTAGCGATGAGGAATAGAGTTGTCTACATTAGTGATCCGTCATTCATTGACGGTAACTTGCGGGACTTGAGCGAGACGTTCGTGAACAATGGGTACCCGAGATCATTGGTTCATAAACTAATTTTTAACAGCCCTTTTCGCGAACATGCGGCAGATGATGGCTGCACTGTTTCCCAGGTTAGGTATAAAAAGCTCACACAGATTGATGGTCTTTCCTCCAAGCTGGTTGGTTTATTCAAAAATGATGATTTTCGTGTTGTTGTCAGTGATAAAAAGTGTATTAGTAGTATTTTTTCAAACGTCAAAGACCAAACCCCTCAATTATTAAAGTCAAATGTTATCTATTGCATCCCTTGCGGTGGGTGCTCTCTGAAATACTATGGTCAGACCAGTCAATGGCTCAAGTCGCGTATTTCGTTACACAAAAGTGACACAAAATTACGGAGGAAAAATTGTGCAGTAGCACAACATGCCATTGACTGCAACCATGTAATGAAGTGGGCCGAAACTGAAATTATAACCACGGAAAATAATTACAAATCCAGACTTTTTCTGGAAATGTATTACATTCAATCTAATAGAAACATTTGCCTAAATTTTAAATCCGACACAAGTAAATTGAGCACCATTTACTCCTTTTTAATTAACCATAACTTCAAGAACTCACACGACGCGGTTGGTATTAATGTTGGTGACCCTGTCGCTTGAAGTTGATGCGTTTCGTTTTTGCTTTGACTGGTTCTCACAACCTGTTGTCATTCGTGCAGAGGACATGTGTCTTCGTGGTTTTAATTTGTTCATCGTGTGTTACATCGTTCTCATTTTATAAATGTGTTATTCGGACGAGTGCGGTGATGTGTTGCCAATGATTTTGTCGAGTTCTCCTAGCAAGCTTTTGTCCTACTCTGTGTGTAAGTAGAAACTATGTTTGTTCACTATTTATAAGTGTGTAGACCTCTACTCTGACTGAAGCCTGTGTTTTATTCTTATTAGAACGCAGACTAAAGGAGTTTCCTTTTTATCGCCCAACTGACCATATTTCCCACAATATCACATACGTTTTGATTCCAAACTGAGCTGGTCGTTACTTCCATTCAACTATATATATATATATATATATATATATATATATATATATATATATATATATATATATATATATATATTGGAGAAACAGGCAGAGCACTGAAGACTAGATTTAACCAACATATTAGGAACAACACAACGTCAGCATTAGGTAGACATTTGTTTATTGAGGGGCATAAGGCAAAATTTGACAGTCTGACACTCCTACATAACTGCCAGAAATCTATAAAACTTTCGCTACTCGAAAAATACGAAATTCTTAAACATGACATCAATGGTTCCAATATAATAAATGACATTACGTTTTTTCCCGAGAATCACATTTTTAAGTTCTGTTTTGTTTGTTAGTGTTTTGAAATTGTATTATTTTAATCTCTGAACATTCATTTAATAATACTAACACTTAAGGTTCAATTCCCTAATAATTCATTTTAGCTTAAACATAACAATCTCTTCATGTGATAATTTCCATCTAATAACTCTTTATTCCGCCCACCCCCCTCGCCTCCCACTCGATACACCTGTCCAGGTGATACGAGCACATGCTGCCACTCAGATAAGAGTGAACCGACAAGGGACACGGACACACACGTACATGAATGCATTTTTGATTTAATTTTCGTTCACTGTCAAGTAGCTGGCCTTTTAATTATGTCTCACTATCACTAGTTTTACACATTGACGGTATCTTTGACGGTAACTTGACTGGATCCTTAATTAACCCTTCTTTGTCCCTGTAATTTGTAGTCCTGAATTTGGCCTACCCCTTCTCAATTTTAATTCTACTAATTATATTTTATCTTTTAGTTTATACACCTGAAGATGGTCTTGTATGACCGAAATCGATAGCGTTTAATATTTTCCAAATACATCAGTCTACATAAAACACTCGTGTTTTATTATACTCAACTGAAATACGTTATAGACTAAAATGGAGCAGTTCATCAAATTAATTTAGACCGAAAGACTTTATAAGTTTTGAACAAATGTAGTGTAGAGCTGACTAAAAGCTCTATGAGCATAAATTTAACTTATATAAGTGTTTGCGAAGCAATTTTTGTTCATGAAGTAATGGTTTAATAAAAAAATAATGAAATACCTTCATTTGTTGGTTAACAATAGAAAAATTGCATGTCACATAACAAAAATAAAAACAAGACTAAATGAACACATCTACCGTGTAAAAGCTGTTCGATTTTTTCGATTTTGTTTTCTATATTTTAGTTATATTTTCCTTGTTCGTTGACTTAGCTATGTTTGTACACAAACCTTACCCAGTTGAAGAGTAGAAAAGTTTAAATGCCACCGTGGTTTGATGTGGTAAAAGAATGTTTAAAGTAATAATGGTATAAAACTTATGATTCTATAAATCGGATGAAAAATTTAGTAAGGTTCCGTAATAAGTTTTTTTTAAGAAAGGTTCGGAGTAAAACTTCGTTCATATCTGAAATAGGTGGCAGCTTTAATAGATTCAATTTGTAGGTTCAATTGAACGTGAAGTCACGAATAAATTTTAGAGTTCCCCCGGGGATCGAATGCTTTAAATCTCGAGCGAGCGAGCTGTTCTCATAAAATAACTTCGATTGAAGCAAATCTGCGACGAAAAGAAATTCGCTTTATATCGGTAGGACAAGAATACAAACTGCGTGTCTGTCTCTCTCTGAGTAAAACGCTTTGAATATATTGTTTATTTATGAAACATTAGTTGATTATTTTCCTTTTTTTATTAAATTTTGTATCAAGTAAAGTGGGAATGAACCGTTGAAACGGTGAAGAATAGAGCTTCCAACGCTATATTACACATCCTATTTGGTTTCTATTTTAAAAAATGTCGCTATTCTTAAGCAAGTAAATATAAACCAGTATGTCAAAAGTTAAAAGAAATATTTCCTAACTGAGATCATTTTTTATTTAAAAAAAAAAAAGAGGTCACGAAAATTACCGAACATAATTACTTCCATGAAACTTTTACTGCTTTATTTTCAGTTTTTGTTACACTCATTATGAATCACCCTGTATACCTACAGCAACACTTCTTGAAAATTATTGTTATTATAAATACTTTCCGTGTATAACTATAATAACCGTAATCTAATAATAATCAATCTAACTACTGGAGCAGAAGCTGCAGGCTATTTCTGAGATACTGAATAGTTCAATTACTCCCAAACAATACCTCGTTAAATAACAATAGGAGGCATATTATTTCACAGTACACGATGGTAATAACAGAGCCCTTGACTTGGCTAAACAGATTGACCGAGTTACAACAGGTACAAAACTGGAGTGGTGAGTTTGTCAATAAATGCAGGAACCGAATTAAAAGTGGAATCTGTAAATTTAAGGAACTGCTACCATAAATATTCGTCGGACACTTTCAAAACACGTTCCATACAAAATTTATTTAACATTCCCCAAATGAATTGGTGTATTGGCATGATCGATTTCAGTTAATATCAACCCATATCAAGTGATTTCGATTGTTACTTTCTATTAGCCGAAATTAATTTTGGATGTCAGGTCCGAAATGGCAGTAATGAATTACTGCCCTGATAGCAATTAAAGTTCCAAATGCTGCTCCAGCTACAAATAATATTGGGTAAAATCGGTACTTATGTCGATGTATCAAGTCCACGCTGTTTTATACTGGACAGCCATTATTATTCTTATAATATAAAAAGCAACCAATTTATTAGATAGATCAATGGTATCGCTGAGTTATTATTATTTGACATCCAGTACACAGCAGCATAACAGGTGTTTCTTTGCGCTGTTTTTGATCATACCAAACATATAGAGTCTTAAAAAAAATCTTTTTTTACATAGCAATTGAATGAAAGAACTCGGTTTGCTCGATCATATCACGGACAAATCTTCACTTTCTATTGCACATGTCAACAGACTGTGCATTAATTTTTAAGTAAGTACGTCAACAACCGGTTAAAAGCAAAAGTTGTCTACTTTTAATACTCTTATGAGGTGTGAAACTTAACAACAACGTACTTGGATAACCACTTTTGCCATGTAAGCTAAACCTAAATCATGATACTTTAGTAGTACAAATTATATGCGCAGTACAAATTATATGTGCAATAAATAAAATGAAACGTGCATTTATTGTAAGTATTTGATTAAATATTTGACCAATACCAAAAACATTTGTCCAATACAAAAAATATTTGAACAATTCAAAATATTACTTGTGCATTAAAAATAATCTGATGTGGCCAGGCACATGACTTTATCATACAATATGTAAAATTAATACTTTATCTGAATGAGATTCTATTTGATCGAGATCGGCCATGTCTGCATTAAAATAAAACTAGTAAAACTAGACAGATATGTCGATTAAAGCTGCGTTCGGATATTGTACTCCGTTGACACCAGGTACACCGTCCAAATGACACGTGTTATTGGGTGTAAAAAGTGTAAAAGTGCAATATCCGAACGCAGCTTATATTGACAGAAGTTATTGTCAAAACATTAGCGTTTCACACTACCTACTGTCATTAGAATCAAAAATCTGACAAATCCTGGCTACTAGTTTTAATGCAGTACGACCGATCTCGATGACATAGAATTTGCTCGTGCAGCTAAACTATTGATTGTACCAAAAAATTTCATAGTCATAAATTATTCAGATTTTACTCATCTTTAATTTATTATTTAACTATTTCGACGAAATTCCAGAAATGGCGGCTTATTTGCAAAATCTTTCAAAAATGCTAAGACTAAGCCTCCAGTTCCTTTGGACCCTTTTCAACAGAAAGCTTTTCAGCTCTGTTTGGTTATGAAACTTCTAAATATGAAGTTTCGTCCTGATACCTTTAGTAGTTTCTCCGGAATCGTCGCCACAAAAAAAACGGGTACACACACACACACACACACACACACACACACACACACACACACACACACACACACACACACAGACATTTTTTGTACCTTGGTCAAAAATGTTCAGGGGACCCAAAAAGACATATTTCCGCTAAAATCTCAAAAATTTTTTTTGGCACTATTACAATACTTTACATACTGCGTATGATAAAATGTGCAATAAATTTATATAAATGTACATCAGAATTATCGTTACCTCGTTGCCTCTATAAAAATATAATGAGCAGCTTAAAAAATATTTGTTCATTGACAAAAATGTATTTCCAATAGTTTAAATAAATCAGAATTTGAAAATATATAAGCGAATTTAATAATCTAAATTGTACCATGAGAAAATTATAATGCGCCCTAGAAAGAATATAATGTGCATTAAGTTCTGCAACCTGTAGCGCACATACAGTAAGCGCGTAAAGTATGGAAACATGGGAAAATCTCAGAAAAGTTGTGTCATTGTAAAAGCATCCTTGTAGACGTCTATTTTTAATTATTAAAAAACAAATTTTTTTAGTTTTAACTTACAAAAGAACATTTTTGACAAAAAGACAATTGAAAATTGGAAAATATATAAATTAGGGAAAATAAATTTTGTAAATTGAATATGAAATTGAGTTTTGGGTAACTAATTGTCCTGAATACCAATCTACTAAAATAATTTAATTTTCTAATGCGATTTGGTAATTTTGACAAATTTATACCAGGTGAACCTATTGTTCTAGAAACCTCAAAATGGTCTCATAGTAAACCTTAATCTTTGCACTTTTACCTGAAATCCCAAAAGGTTGTTCCCAAATATTTTTGAACCATTTACAGCAATTATTTAACTGGGGTGCGAGCGGCTCCCCAAAAGAAACGTAAAACACGAAATAACCTGACGTGATACGTAAAATTCAAGCTCACATTCGTATTCAGCGCAAATAAATCAATCGAAAACGCCTATTCGCATTCCATAAATAAATAAGTTGTCAATACTACCCCTCTTTTTCTCGAAAATTTTGTTATGTAAGGCCATGCGCTTGCTAATTACCTTTAAAACAAGTAATAATCTATCAATATCAGTACAAATCATTATCATACGAACAGTCATACGAACCGTCAAAATCAGATCAGCGTTAATTTTGATGCGCATTAGATCTAGTGCTCAAAATTTATTATTTTAATGCACAAGTTATTCATTTTAGGGTACAAAATGAATAAAATATTGCTCATAATAATATTTTGTATGTAACATATTCATATATATATGGAATGTTCAATATGTATTATTTTAATGCACAAGTTATCCATTCTAGCGCACAATATGTAATTTACTATGTAACATATTTATATTTATTTAATGCACAATATTTATTATTTTAATGCTCAAAGTATTTGTTTTATTGCAGATATCTATTTACATAATGCACGCTTAAATCGCACCCATATTTTAATAAAATTTTTTAACGATCATCGAAGACAAAAGCTATTATCCGAGCGAATTCAAAGTTTTACCGGCTCTTATTGATCTCAGTACACACATTTTCCTACGCTTTATGTTCCTATTTGACACTTTGGATATTTTTTGGGTCACTTTTGGCCAAATTGAAACAAATTTATCTCGAAAACCAACAGCTGTGAATTGGACACCTGGTTTCATGACCTTTTATGCTTAGAAGCAATGTATTACAAACTGGTCCAGCACACGGTAAGTAAAACATAAAACATCCTTAAATTTGGTTTGTTTATATTGAACATCAATGTTGCTTTTTTGTCATCTTGTTTTTAGTTTGGCAAACGCTATCAAAACGAATAAGGGAAACCTGTAAAACAGTAATGTGCATGCAAATTTAATGACTATTCTATAATTACTTGGTTTACTAACAGCTTATAATATACCAACTGTTGTTTTGTGAGGGGTGTAATTAGGTAGAAGTGAAGGTGAGGAGGGATATGATACCGCATATGATGGGGAGTCATATGGCGTACCGATCTCGGTGCTGAGGCAAAACATTGTTTCCTTATGGAACGCGAATAGCCAGATTCTTTTCGCTGAATATGTTGCATATCACGTCAGGTTATCTCGTTTTTGTTGTTTCTTTTATGGTGGCGCTCGCACACTACTTAAAGAATTTGTGTCAATGCTTAAAAAATCAAGTTGACCAAACTTTAACAACACTTTAAAGTTAAAGTGCACAGCGATTTAATAAATGGAATAGCTTCAGAATCAAAATCTAAGTAAAAATGTAGTTAGAACGTGGGAAAATGTGTTTGCAAATTATAATTATCAAAAATAATTATTATTTACACGGATTTGAGGTGTTTTCACTATCAGCTCTTAACACAAAGCGTTTGAAAACTTCTACCTCCCTTCGCCATTGACAAAGCCCGCCGCTGTGATACAACAAAGGCTAGTTCTAACCGTTAGCGACTATTACTCCTGTAATAACATCCCAAGCGACCCCAGCTATGGTTTAATGTGTCGCGAAATATAAGCACTCCCATTTCGGACGTTCGCTATTTTTGTCGTATCCCGAAAATTAGATTGATGTCCCGCAGGCAACTGTCAACCCGTGTTTGGCTATCACTACGCACATCTGCGTTTCGGAGTGAATGTCGGTCACAATATTAACGTCGGCTTACAAAGCTGGACACCGATGTAGAACAACATATTGGATGTTGAGCAATGTTGTCATATAGACGTTAATTACCGTGTTTACACGGAAAATGCTGCTGTAATAATTATTAAATTACAAAACTGTGTTCAAAGTTCAGTCAAATCAGGCTTCCACATCTTCTAAACACGAATAGTTACATGCTAAATTTGTGGGTGCAACTTTTGTAAGATTGGTTTCATGCAAGTATTTTTCGTTGTAAATAATCAGGATAAATGATAACAAAAGGAAATTATTGTTAACTATTATTTAATCATTTTGTTTAAGTTATTTTAAATACTAGCACATTTACTGTACACTGTACACTAGGGTGGTTCAAATTGGCTATTTTTATTTAGAAAGCAACGATCCCCCCAAATCGTTTCCAAATCCAAAAAATAATGGTCACGTATTTTTTTTCTTCAAAATTTTGACTTCTAATGGTGTCTGTCGAGGCCCCAAATTTACATGGGAAAACCAAATTTTTTTGTATTTTTCGAGTAATTGTTCGGGGTTTGGGAAAACTTAAGATTAAAGTGGTAGGACATGCAGAAGACTTTCCAAGGAAGAATTTTACCTATTTTACATATAGATTTGATGCCCCCAATCCGCCCCATAGTGCCCTGAAAACTACCCTTAAATAAAAAAATTACAATCCTCAGAAAATTGACCCTTCTAATCATTTCGATCTCTTTTTTCTCATGGACATCATTACTATAAGTCTAGTGGAATGTTTATAAACATTTGTCGGTTAATTTCCATTTATTTAAACAAATTCTATTTATTTAAATAACTCGTTCAGAAATCGAAATGGCAGTTTATTATCTTAGAGAGACATTATACATTAAAAAATTTCTTCCTATTGTTTAAACAATCAATTATTATTTATTTTCAACTTTTTTTCTAATTAATGTAGAAAAGTCAGCTTTTTGGGAAATTAACTTATAAATTTCATGTTGGAGATATCTAAAAATGTCTTTTTCTCATGCATTCTCCCATGTAAATTTGACGCCTCGACAAGCACCATTAAAAATTTCGATTACTTCTTTTGGATATCAAAATGAATTAAAGGGATCGTTGCTTTCTATCATCACAAAAATTTGCGCAATGCATTTTTGAACTACCCTACCTACTGTACACTCTCAAAACTATAATCAGTAGGTGAACATAGCCAAGAAATGCCTAAAGCATATTATGCCAGGAGAACCAACGTGATGTTTTGGTGGTCTGTGTTAGACACCCTGTGGAATAATTAAGGAATTTAGGACGGTCTTCAAGTGCTCTATTCAAAAGCCATATTAATTACCAAAATTTTGTTTTCTGATCCCTCCCAATATCTAAATGTTAAAATCCGAATGAAAATTTGCAAAACTTTTTAATTTTAGCTTTAATGTTCATTTATATCTTGCAATCTTTGAAGGATTTTGATAATTTTGTCACCACTGTGTAAGGAATAGTGCGTTTGAAATTTTGGGGAAAAAGTCTTAAAACTTTATACAAGAAATACCAAAATTATGGTGTCAAATTTTGAGGCACCTTTGGAGTAATTATGTAACTTGATCTGATTCTCTTGTACTCCTGTTTATATCCACATCAATTTAGTTTTTGATTCAGCCCAATTTCCGAATGTTGAATTGTACGAGCTTGAATTTTGAACAAAATTGTAATAAAAACTACAAATTAGACATATTAGAACAACTTGAGATAGAAAAGCATAAAATAAACCAGAAAATAACTTTATTAAATGATCAATTACAATTCCAAGAAGTTCCTTTATTTATGTTAACAATAATTTAAGTTGCCTACCATGAATCAATTTTCCGCTATTCCTCTTGATAACATTCACACATGTCACACATATTTCGCTTGTATTTTTAATTAACTGACCGTTAGTTATATGTTAAATTATTATTAATTTATTTTCATGATGTTTTAATTAACGAAACCGGTACCTAAAAAAGTAAACAAAACAAAAGAAGAGAGGTTTTTTATTCATTTACATTGGAAATAAGTTGAAGGTTGTCTAATATTCAATAAGAATATGCATTTACATTTAGCCTTCTGATGTCAATGAATATAAGTAGAATAGCACACTTAAAAAAAGTTTCTTCAAGGTAAGTTCCAAGCTTTTTATGATTTTTCGGATTTACTGACTCGGCTCGATTATGTGATTCAATTATTGATAAGAAACCGAACCAAAATTCAAACGAAATAATGTTCTTTTGTTGCGAACGTTCGCCATACGGAATTGAGTTTCATTCCAAAAGAAAAGGCCATGATTTCATTACTTTGTTAGGGGATTTAAGTTTTAACGTTAACGGAACAAAAGGGATTTTTTTGCCGGCACTGTGAAACGCTTTCCTATTGGATTATGTCTGCCGGGCAGAATTCGGCGCAGTTTTTAGAGAATTTGTCGTAATTCTGATATCTATCTTCAGCCAGTAACGAATAACCAGTATTTATTTTTCGGAAATTTGTGTTATCACACAAGGTAAACAAACAAAGAAAAAAAGCAGAACTAGGAACAGGTACCAACCTTTCAAAAACAAGCTTCTTTCGTCGGCCGCATCGTTAAGAATCCAATTTTAAATTGAAATAATGCAGCACGATTCTTAGAATAGTTTATACAAAAATCCATAGCTCTCCGCCATAAATACGGAAATTAATTCACTTAAAACTAATAGCCCGTCGTTGTTCATTCGTTTCATAATAAGTTCTTCATAACTCGGTGTGGTTGGTAATAGCACTAAAAATAATGAGAATGCCTTCGAATGCCTTTTAAAAGGATTACTCTCCGACACTTTTCAACAAAAAAACCCTCATCCGCTTTTCAGGCAATTGTTTTTCTACAATTTACCTTTTACACCAAACCGGGCGTTAAATTAAAATCAACTCAAGCGTGTGTTTTAATTCACCTGTAATTAAGTGAATTGCCGGAAGAGAGCTCCCGCTCGTTAGCACTGTTTCGAGGGAGCGGGTGCTAATCCAACTAGTAGTTAATCCGATTTATTTTATTGTAGAATTCTTCGCATTAACGCGGTCGGTTGAATCGATGTTTCTTTAAAATTGAAAGAATACTTGCTTTGCATAGCTTTCTACCCACAGACCCAGTCACGAAAAGTGGGAGTGTTGGAATAAATGTATGTAGGTAATATATAAGTTTGAATCTGTCCAAAATATTACACACAGAGAAATGGTTGTCTAATAAGAAAATGACATTCTTAACATAATTTGTTTGTTTAAAAACAACACATTCTTGTCATAAGAATATTTCTTTAATATAAAACAACCTAAGTATTTGCTTTAAGAAAACGATTGTTTTGATTAAAGAAAGTCGTTGTTTGCAAATAATGTGAACGGGGCCGATAGATGGAGCTTTACTTTCTCGTCGTAAGAGGGGTCTCCTAGAGGACCTAGAGGGTATATAACCGCATACATGTCCATGCAGCATCAGTGATTGTGGTATTATACCGTCAATGTACCTGACGTAGAAATGTCCAACAGCTCTGGTATTGATGGAAAAGGGACAAAGACGGGACACCGGGTACCTTCTCTTGTTGGAAAATAACAATATTCTTCTTTGGATGTCTTAATTGCATTCCATGTAAAATATTATTGCTTCCTTAAGAACATTGTTCAAATTCAAAAGAAGTAGGTGAATGTTTAATACAAGAATGTGAGCTGATTAATCTAACTACCCAACCTTTTAATTTAAAAGAACAAACTCTTAAGTCAAAAAAGTATTGCATCCATTTAAAATTGTACAATCTTAAAGTAAGACAACCGGTCAAAACAACGGTTTTCTTCAATCAACGATATATATTCTTGCGTATATATAAAACAACCGTTGTTTTGGATTAACAAAGGTTCCTTTGAGTTGAGACAACGTTTCGTTGTGTGTACCGAAAACGTTATATGTTATACTAACTAAGAAATCTTCAACACGTTAAATGCGCTATAGCTTGCTACATGTATGCTTATATTCGTTAAACAAGTTATCGCGCACATACAATACCGCGACAGTAATCGAAATCGTGGTAGATATGGTGTACGTTTGTTCAGGGCCGGCGTTTGTGCGGGGCCTTGATCAAATATTGCGCGCGGCCGAAAATCACAGTATGTAATTTACATATCATACAGGATGTTACACATCACATTCGCTGTCAGATACGATGTGGTCCCAAAATGTGCGAAGCATCCTTTGTTCTTTGATTTGAACACAATAACTTTTGTCGTTTAACCTAAACAAAAAAAAAATTTTAGTTACAACTTTGAGCACGATTCAAAGTTGGAAGTTAACTGTTTTGCCGTAATCACTGATGCACATTTATTCATCCTTTTCAATACGATAAAATATGATTTTCACTTTTGAAAAGTATATATATTTTTCTCGATGGTGGTAAGGAATCGGAAATATTGCTATGACTTCTTTTAATGTTAATTTTCCAACAAAAATGTTTTTAAAATGTATTTTTGGCAATAGTGCTGCAAGTGATAGCATTTTTCTTTATAACTTCCATAAGTTGCTACAGCAACAAAAGTCTTTTTAATAGAACGGTATATTTTCCCTCAAACTAAGGAGATTATTTTTTTACTGAATTAAAACATGCTCATGACTTTTCCTAACATGGAACATGGATTACATGAATAGAAGTTAAATTATTGTTTCGGGTAGATTTATTATGAAAGACGTGGTATCTATATGAAAATAATTGATTTGTTTTTGTTTTTTATTTGTTGACAAATTATATTGTATAATTATGAGTAAATTCATAATGCGAATGAATAAGACTGAAACGTCACTAATATTTAACTTTTTTTTCTTAATTTCTGTTTTCTTTAAAAAGTATTTATGGTGTTAAAAAGTATTTATAATTTCTCCAATACACATAACAGAAACGGAAAAACATGACGCGTAATGTAAAACTTTTGTGTCAGAATTCGTATTCAGCGCAAAAAATCTATCAAAACCGCCTATTATGCAAAATACGATCATTCACAAAAAAACTATTTTCAATTCGTTGTGTTTTTCGGAAATGTAAGGCTATAAAATTAAAACATTAATAACAAAATTAAACCACCATAGATTGAAGAGCAAAATACTTCTAGTAAATTGTAAAAGTACAACAAAATAATCCAAACCCCAGTAAGTTATCAACAACAAAAATTGAGTATGCTTCTGAAAGATTGGTTTATACAATTTCTTTCAATATTGTTGGTGGAAAATTTGATTTCTCCTCTGCTATGATGTCTTTATTACCAACCTAAATCATACATAAAACTATTGCTTCGGGATAATATATACACAATTTCTCTTATTTCTCGTGGGGCCGTCTAAAGTGCGGACTGCGGAGTCGGGTTCAGGACTACGCGCTGAACTCGCCTCGCGCTGGCCCCGCGTTTGTTCTTCGCATAACTCCTTATTCTGGTAAATATAGTCCTTGTGTTATATCAGAAAAGGGTATTTAATATTTAGTTGACGAGAAATAATGGAGTCTGTTGTTCATCGTGTGTGTTGAGGCTACTGTTTTAATGCGACAAGATATCATAACTCACAATACATAGAAACAAATTGTGGGTCTTCTTCTTCTAAGAAAAGATGGAAATGGGGACGAAGCTTCATGTCCCAGTCACTCCCTCCTTGTAATCACCATTAGAAATGTGGAATTGAATGCATTTTTACGTTTGACGAATTTTACAAACCTAAAAGATACTAAAGACAGCGTTACAATTTGCTAATTATATCACCGAAGACAGTGTAAGAATGTGTCAATTGCAAACGCAAGTAAAAAATATATTATTGCATTTACAGAAAGATATTAAATTTTGTTATTCTGCAGCAAGTGCAAGTCTGCAGCACGATCTGTGACTTAAACACTAATTTCAGTCCTAAAGACCCTTTGGAAAATGATAAAAAAAATTTTTAATATACCATTTAGTCAAGCATTAAGTTTGTTTCAAGAAGGTTTCAAGAAGCAAACCTTTTCCATCAAAAAAGTTACGAAGGATTATAAAAAAGACATACCACCCCTCAAATATATTACTTGGAGAAATTAAAATTAAAAATGAACGGTGACGGTAAAAAAATGGACACCCTGTACATCCCAACATACTAGTGTGATTTCCCTATAAGTTAAAATTAAAGACCTATGTCTTAAAACTTTAAACTATGACTTATGAGGTCTATTTTGTTCAGTTTTATACCTACCCATAAAAAATAACGCTGGGGAACGCCAACAGTTAACACCAAAAGTATGAAAAAAGTTGTTTATAACTGAAAGCCATTGTTATTTTACACGTCCGCGGACACGTAATTTTATTTGATCAAATTACACATTTCTATATCAAATAAAATTTTCATCTTCAATTTATTTTGACCAATGACGTAATAAACACTTCTTTTTTTTCTGATATTTTTAAGCTAATACCAGTTACTATAAAATACCTCAGCTACTATGACCGGCCAAAGTTGGATAAGTATCTAAAAAAGATCAGGAACAAAATATCAAAAATTTTTGGTTTTTGTTTTCTATTGTTTTCTCAATAAAAAATAGAACTCATGATTTATAACACAGGAATGCTTCAGATACTGGAAGGTAAGTTTTATCAAATCACTACCTTGTCTAGCTTTCTTTCTGAAGTTACCCCTTCAATACACTGAAGGGGTAACTGTTGTTTCCCTGGTTTCAGAGACTTCCATAAAACCATGGTAGGGTTTTCATGAAACACTTTGACCTTCTGACCTTGACCTGCTTCTTGACATTGTTCGTCACCTTTTAAAATATTCCGGTCGCGAAACAACACACTCTGTATTCATTCTTTTGTTATAAATTAGTCTGTCATTATTGTGAATTTAGTTTGTGTGAGTGGGTTGCATTCAGAAAATAGCAATTCGAGAATTGTAATTGAGAACTACGAAAATTAATTTAGATTTAGATTTATTTTGAAATTGAACAGTGTAAGGTATTATGTAACATGCCAACGACACGAACAGCTGTTAACTTAACTTTATTGGATATGTACGGTAATTGCAGTCAGATGCAAATATACACTTTGAGCACTGTTCTCACAGTATTTCCTGGATATATACCTATTGTATCAAATTGCTTTCATTAACAATGCCAATACCTGTCCATGTTCAAAGTTATCTATCACAACCAGATATTAAATGTATCAGATATTGAATATTTAACCTCTCATTTTGTAGGTTTACTCAACACTCAAATAGAAACAGAGCTGGGTGTAATAATACTTGGTCCTAATCTATAAAAATCACTTTTTATTAAACAAAACCAACAATTTTGAATTTTGATAATTTTTTAAGTTCAGTGTGTAATTTAATTGCACTATTGGATTCAAATGTCTTGGTTTTTGCATAAAAAATTAAAAAAGAAAGTTTTTCTTTGACTTTAAAAGAAAAGCAAATGTAAATGTTGTAAATTTCTCTTTAAGTACTTGATCAGCATAAAATTATACAACCCTGTCCAAATGTATGCAGTTTTGTATCTCTTTTGTTATCTTTATCCTCCATTTATTTAGTTTGGTTAATCAAACGGAGCTTTTGATAACTTTTTTACCCTAATACGTTTATGGTGTGCCATATAGAAAGAAAATCATCTTTGAAATTTTGAAATTGAAATTGTGTCTTAGCGGTGCACGTATTTCTTGGAGTAATTTACTTAGAATATAATCAAACATAAAAAAAAATAAAAACTATTTTTTCCTCGAAACTTCAGTAGGTATAAATAGTTAATGAAATAACTTTAGGAAGACGTAATTGGAGAAATTACCGAAGCCCTCGAGTTGGAAAGCCGATACTCGACCGCACCGCTGACTCCCCACCGCTGGAAACAAATGAAATAAATGCAGCAACCGCCTCGAAATTCGTTTATAAGGCGAAATCGGACGAATCGTTTCCTTTGAGGAATTTTTACCGGTCTTGCAAAACGTTTCGAACGAACGCCTTCAGACTTGGAACTTGATTGAAAAATCGATTATACCCCTTTTGTTGAGGAAAGAAATGCGACCGCCGCTGATATATTTTTGTGTTTATTATCTGATTTTGATCGAGTTGTTTAGATTTTTTGCAATGTAATCATTTTTTTAATCTAAAATGTTGACATTCTCGTCTGTTAATATGTTCGTCTGTCAATCTGTCCATATTCTGTTTTACAAAGAAATACCCTGAAATATTATCTTCTTCAATTGATTGTTTTCGGAACAGACAAACTGTTCTTTCAGAATATCAGAAAATTTTAGTTTGAGTCAGGTGGGTATGTATTGATCGATTCCAAATTCCACAGAAATTTATTTATTTTAACAGAATAAAACATTAAAAATAAAAACCCTACTACACAATGTATTTAATTTGTTAACAATTGTTACCTACCAACTTATTTTAATTTGCATAAATCCTCAAATCCGTCATTTAAAAACTCATTTCAGTACAGTTCAGTTATTATTTATTTATTTATAATGTAGTGCAGAAAATACATATATTAATTGTTAATTTGTTAAAAGCAATACAAAATTGAAAAACAAATATTCGTACTTTTAGTTTAATGTTATTTATTATTTAGTTACTTGCTTAGAACAATACCAATAAATGAATTAATTTGTAGTAGGTAGTACTTACTTGTAAGTAGAGAACAACTTTGCACATCACAACTCCAAAAAACCAGGTCATGGTGACATCCCATACGACCGAAGGCGGAAGACAAAACAGCAACACCATAAAGTCAGCGACGGCCAGATTAGTGATAAAATAGTTCGTAATAGTCCTCATCGAGTGATTCCTGTACACCGAAACGCACACCAGCGCATTACCGACCAAACCGACCACGAAAACAGTTGAATGCATAAAAATCAAAATCCACATCCAGGTACGCGGGAAAATAAACTCCATAATCTCCGCTAGCAATTCCGCTTCAGTGTCGTTCTTGTTCGCAGATTCATCCTCGGTACAATTATCCACAGTACAGTTCAAATACGATTCCCTCTTGTCGAGTTTCAGATTATCCATCGACAAATTTGGCAAAATTTCGCCGTGGAGTTCAAGCATACTCAAGTCGATTGTTCGATTGAATGCCTCGCTTATGGGGTCGGCCGTAGAGGGCGCGAGAGGTTGCGATTCGAGTATGTTAATGGCCTGTGGACTTTTGGTGGAGGTGCCGGGGCTGGCTTGATACGTCAACGCGATCAGTAAAGTTAGATGCAGTAGGCTGATTGTTACGCGTGAATACATTGTTCTTCGATTGTTTCCTGTTGGGTGAGCAGATGATTCGAATTTGGGATCTGGAATGGAAAAGAAATGTGCGAAGTTAGAAATATCGAACGTAAAATCATTTAATCAATAGTAGCTTGATTGTCTTACTTTTATTCGAACAAAACGAATCGCATATGTTAAAACTTTCAGTTATAATTAGTCCACATCTTGTGTAATATACTTGGCCAATCCTCATTATTTTTTCGGACATTGTAAAGAAGTTCATCAGTATTATCACATGCCTTTGCAAGTTTCAAAAAAGTTACTGGTTATTATAGCGGTAGAACCAAAATGATGTTTTGTGGGTCTAATTTTGATACGATCTGTGGAGTAGTTAAGGATCTCCAGGGATTTAGCTGTTCCACATTTAGCTGTTTGATTCAGCCCAATATCTGTTATTGTACAGTATCAAAGAAATCTTTTTGAAATTTTAAATTATGTTAAATTTTGCTGCAAATATTACTTATTTCAATGTTACACTATTCATTTTAATGTCAGCAATAAATTAACCCACATATGATAACAAGAAATAGACAAATAATTATGTAATACAGCAGACAATGTGTTAATAAACAAATGTAATGTATCAGCCAAAGAGCTAAAATGTTAAATAATGAGCTAAAATGGAAATCTCAATAGTACTATATTTGGAACCCTAAACATTTGGCTCATCTTACGAAATATCCGATGTTTGACTACCTGGTATTTAGATAACAAATAACAATAATTTGTATACATTAACAATTACAGGCGGAAATTATATAATTCTTCTGGTATAAGTAAATACTCTACCTGTAAATGCGTTAAATTTAAATAGTCGTTGTAAAACTGCAATGGAAATTTCTTAAATGCATTCTATACATTATATGAGTAAAACGTGTCCATTTAAAATTATTGTAAACAAACTACAAAAAAAATCAAAATCATTGCCAATATAACCATTTATTTTACAAGGTGAAAAAATATTTAAGGATTTAACCAAATTTATTAATTATCAAACTATAAAATCAAAAAGAAACAACATATCTACATTATTTATAAACAAACTGTACCTTGTGCCGCTAGCTCTTATCCGAAATTATAAGTTAGATAATAAAATTCTTCGATTTACCCACCAGTAACTTACCAATTTGGCGAGTAAATTATTAAAATACATGACGACCGAGCGATAAAAAATTAATACATGAATTTGATCAGATCATTCCAGAGATTTTATGGTAGATCGAAAAGCCTGGGATGACTAAACTGCCCAATAACGTTAATAAGAAAGCGTAAAATGTTAACTCGATCGTACAATATCTTGTCACCGCGAAACTGTGTGAAAAACTACAAAATGTTTCTGCACTAAAAGAAATGTTTTTTTAAGGTTCCTACTGCATTTAGGAGACAAAAGTAATTATTCGATCGACTTCACATGTTTTAGTTTACATTTATTCTATAATTACACTGAGTAATAGAGATTTTTACCTACAAGGAATTACAGATCTTTTCGATAGGTTTTTCTCATAGATTGCAAATGTTTGATTCAAATGGGCAAAAATATCCCAAATCAAATGGGGTAAGTATGTCTCGTTGTTCACTTTCAAAAGTCTAAGTTTATTTCATTAGCAGACTCAAATGATAGCTTGAAACTACCTTGGATAAGCTACACATAAGCAGGAAATACAAGTGACAACTCTTGTATTTTTTCTCTCAACCGGGTGCGTATTTTTGTTCATAGCGGTCGCGTTATCAAAAACTGGCTTGTTTATTAACACTGCCAATTTTTGAACACGTGACTTGAGTAACTATTTAAACTTTGAAAATTAAGTCAGGTTAAGTCATTTTTGTTTCTAAAATGTGATTATATAGAGACTTTTGGTTACAGGTTTGTAATCAACGAGGAAACCCCCATCGAAACAATTTATCATTCATTTTCTCCACGCTGGGGTACATATATTACCAACTTAGCTTGCTAACTATATATAATACAAGGGCTAACTATACTACAATCAACAACAAAAGCGCATGTTTCAAAGCCTACAGGGGGTACTCTGAAAGTCAGGCACCTATGGTAGTTAAACAGCGCGCATAGTTTAACCTTTCACTAGTTGACATTTACGTTAATAATGTAGGTATATAACACGTTCAATACCTGAGTGATATTAACTGCATCGATGTGCTCTAAAGCCAAATGTCATCCCATTTAGTCACTAACCCATGATTGTCTCTTCGCTATAACTTGTACCGGATTGAGAATGCCAGATATATACGACGCATTCCTACAGGAACTCGGTATGTCGCGATCAGAATGTTAGCCGTTCGGTGTCCATCAATCCAGAATCGTTTTTTTTTATCGTATCAACCAATCCCGGTAAGCAAATAAAGAAGTCTGCTGCACAAGTATAAACTATTTCCGAACTTTTGCAAGCTCAAGTAACTTATTGACTGGACGAAAAGTTCTCTGGCATCGTTAGCATTACCATATATTTCGATTACATCAAATTTGTAAGTACTTACCGCGTTCGGACAAATTTTGTATGCAGATGCCGTCGCATACTGCACTATTGACCGTAAATACATACCTCCGACCATAACTGAAAACTTTTTAATGGATTCGTGATGAATATTCAAATTATGAGGAAAGCTAAAAATACTTGAGGAAGTTGTCATGAGTCTGGAAATTTTAAAATACTGACGCGTACTTCGAATTTGATTTTATGGCTGGATTTTATGGCTCGTTACTGTTAAGATATTATTTAAGGGTCGGCACCAAACGAAAAAAATTTCCTAAACCGGTAAAAAAAGTGCTATTTGGGTTGCATACACGATGCAGTAATATCAGAATTGTGTGGTAAAGAATTGAAACAGTACACATGAACGTTGGATCACGTGACTAGACAAAGACGAATGGCACAAAGTGGGATGGAAAGCAGACACATTTCTACTATACGAAAACCACTACATTGTTTTTGTTTACATCTGTTAAATATCCTGATATCCGTCCAGGGATGTTTTTTTCTTGCCGAGCGCCGGCCACACGTTTGTTTTGAACCATTTTGCACAAAGTGTAATTATATATCGTACTCACTTTTTTGCTCACTTCATTTCATTACTCAATGAAATGAAGTGAGCAAAAAAGTTACATTTAGTATGTGCGCATAGGTATTTAGTTTATTTTATTGACTAAATACGGTACCGATCGGTTGGTTATTAGTGTTATTACTTAGGCTGTATACCTATACCTAATTTTGTCTACAGGTATACTTATTACTTTAGAATAAGTATGTAATAGTTACAACTTTTTGTGTAAGTTATCCCAACTTCTTGCAAACTAATAAAGTACATATAAGTAATAATTTTTGTCTAGTGTCCATGTCGGTGCGATACGTAGGATAATATTGCTTTCTCAAAGAATTTCGTGATATACAATTACATAAAATTTGGCATGGGCCAGATTTGTTTTTAATATTTTTTTTGTGCTAGGTTATGTATGAGAATTTATAGGTAAGTAGAAATATTATATGTATTCTACATACATATCTATAATACATACGTACTGTATAGCTTGAATAAATCCGCCAATTTCGAAAATTGGTTTGCAAATGTGAAAATAATAATAACCAATAAAATGTATTTGCCGGTGCTAACTTCATTGTGTAATTGTTTCATGCTCGGGATTGTACTCACCTCAAGCACACCCATGCTAAATAGCATTCATTATTTTTATAGATTCTTTTCGAAGAAGCATAAAATTGTGTTATGTATCATTCGAAACTTGGTACATTACAAATTTACCACTATCAAATGGTTTCAAATGCGAAAATAATAATAAACTATGAAACATATATACTGCAGCTAATTTCATTGTGTGATTTTATATTTTTGGGGTTGTACAGAAGTAGTCAGGTCTTCAGGGAATCAATCGATACGTGCCATTCTGTACTTGTATATTTACTTGTAATTCGTGACAGAAAAATCCTGAAGCTTTTGTTGACTAACAAATTTTTGATTTCCATTCGTATAACCCCAATTCACAGAGGGTAACACTTGTTACGCTACTAATAATCCGTTATACATCGGTTAAACCTTTACGATAAATACTTCACATTTCATTAATTTTATAACCATTATTCAAATAAACACAGTTTGATTACACATGATTTCGTAGCTTATAAAAAAAGCAAACAGTACAGTTTCAAGAATAATTTTCAGAAACATAACCACAATAATGCCATTGCAGTTTTGACGCTATTATGAATTAGATAGAATCCGTATGAACATAGACTATGAATGAAAGCAAAAATCAATACATATTTTCCTTTGGGTTGCCTACATCAAGGGGTTAAACAAGAGCGACATCTCGTATCAAACGCTTGAACTACAGACCAATGAATATGTCATTAGTTTTACACGACCATTTTTTGTGAATAGCTTTTTAAGTACAAGACGACTAAATTACAATTTATTTTATTATGGTTGTATATACCATTCGGTTCAGAAGCACATGGTGATTTTTATCTCTATTTTATGTCCGTTAAATGTTCTTATTGCGGCCATTTGAGCATAACAAATAATAAATTTATAGAGACAATTAAACTGCGATCTCTATTTATAATCTTGCAAATTTAGATATTCAATTAATCCGCTCTATCAAATGTCTTGTATACGTTTCAGTTGCGAGCAAGATTTCTGCGTCGTATGTGGTAAGCTTCCCTGTGACGCCGACCGTTAACGAGAAAACTGCTGCGCTTGGAAAAAAGTTGACTATAATGTTTGCATAACTATGTTTTCGTGCGACTAATATATGGAGTATATCTCATTCAATCACCTGTGTGTATTTATTTTGCAGTTTTTTAAAGAATTGTACAAAACTTAATCCAAAAGCTTTGATATCGCGAATGACGTATTGTGAATTTCAATATTTTGCAATTTATTGTTATAGATATGTACGGAAACTTCAAATAAATAAAAAATAAAAATAAAGTATGTATACCATCATGTTGTAGAATATCGCTATTGTAATTCAGGTCTGCATCTTAAGCGGTCAAACATCCTTAACTAATTTTGTTGTAAAATTTAAAACCCATGGCAACGTTATAAACTGAACTGACAAAAAAGGGTCAAACTGCATTTTCGTTCCAAACATTCATCTATTCAGCACATTCCTAAGTTCATTTTTGTCAATTTATTTAAATAGCCACAATGGAGTCGATTACGTTCTGAAGGTTGTACTTCCTCGTTATAATTTGAGCTTTTATAGGGCTTTATGAAACTAACTTTAACCATAAGGTAAGTGTTATCTATTTAGTTTACTTTCAGGAAGTTGTTCTTACTCGCTATAATTTGAGCTTTTATTGGGCTTTATGAAACTGGATTCTAAGTTTCACAGTTAGTTTTAAAATTTGTAAAAGTAATTTTTTCCGGAAAAAGTAACATATGACGTCATCGAGACTCAAAAATTACAAATAAAAATTGTGTATTTCGTTAGAGGAGGGAAGTGATATTATAGCAAAGGGCTTCTGAAGGCGATTTTAAGGCCTTTGTCAGAGACCATATGGTTTATTTCAAAAACGATATGGTTCAGAAAGAATAGGGTATTTGACTATTATTGGAACACCATCTTAGTGTCTTTATACCTTCACTCTACATTGTAAATGCATTATTTTTCGTAATTATTTCCTCAATATTTCATAAAAATCAGCGTTTAAAATTGAATCACAAAAAGTCCCGCCAAAACAATACTTTCTGTTGTGTGACGTCACACGATAGTAGATGTCAAATCGGCCCATATGGTCTGTCACCATCGGCATCGTCGCCGTTTGGTAATTGTGTTGTATGATGTGTTGTTTTCACAATTTCTACATAAAAATGGGTTATAAATGGTGTATAAATCCACAATGCAGAAATACGTCAATAAAAACTTCGGATAAACTATTTGTAGCTGTTTGGAAACTGCGAAGAAAGTGGTTGACTCGTAGAAACCCAAATGAAATAAATAGCGGCCAATACAAGTGTTTTTTGTTGTGAAGATTACTTCGACATAGTAAAACTCACTAGGATAAGTTATCTATCGTATTTTCGAACCATGTATTATCTGATCTGGCAGCTTAAGGTTAGGGCTAACCTAACCTACAAAGTTATGCTTATATGGCACTTTAGTGCTATTAAATTCAAACGGGAGAAGCATAAGAGCGCGCTCGGATAATCAGGTAGGGTACGGTGAGAGTGACGCGCTGCATAATAGGCGGACTAACGTCATACGGCGTTTATCTGCATATAAGACAGAGACAGCCGACCCAGGTTATTTGAGCATTGCTCTCCCCATACCGTACCCTCACAAACCAAACGCGCTCTAAGCGTACTAACGAATGACGTCACTGGAGACTGAGCCAATTATAGAGCGTTTTCAATCACGTGATAGGACGTGAATAAAATTCAATTTTAATTTTGGTATTTAATGGAAATAAAGCATATTTTTTTGAAAAGTAATAACAAATAGTTTTCTTAAACTGTAATCTATTAGGATGACTATAATACAAGCCATATTTTTAATACAGTCAAATACCCTATTGTTTCCTAGAAAAGTCCCGGAAATCAAAACTGCTATAATTACAGGCTTCAGGAAGTCTTATTTTACGCCTTATAACCAATAAATAAGTTTCGGGCTCCGCATATTTACAGGTATAATAATACCATCCCTTTTGGTACTTAGATTTTTTCAATTAGGTCTTTTTAATGTTTTTACAATTTTTTTGTATATTTGCAACTATGATATATTATATTCGTAAGGGGTCAGAACATTAAAACAAAATAATTGGACGTATTTGTATATATAAACTTTTATACTTATCATAGCTATATCACCACCTTTTTGTTGGCGCAATCCAAGTGAAACAACACAAGTGAACCTTTACGAGATAGACCTAAAGTTAGCCTAAAATCTAAACAAACATGACATGGATCCGAAGTTAAAATGAATATTAAATTCACACAGAAGCGTATTTTTAACCTGAGCAATTATTATCTAAACAGAAATTTAACCTATCCTTTTTAGGTCTGAAGTTCAGCTTAGTTTGGAAGTAACTGAATCCAATTACACTATGGGATATTTCGCTTAAGTTTAGATCATATTACTAGATCATTGACGGAATACCATTAACGTAGTATTTTCAGTAAAAATGCTGAAATAAGTTATGAAAATTTATGCTAAGTTATGCATTGAGAATAGAGCTTGAACGACTTGAATTCTATACGCAGTAAACCATAGTTCCTCGGCAAATATAATAACACTATTTACGTAATTCATATTGCGACGAATATTCTCTTTCCTAAAGTCCGAACATAAATTAAATGCAATGCTCGCTTTGACAACCTCTTACCAAAAACAAAAAGGATGCAATTCTCCCTAGGAGTAATTTTAATAACGCGTTGCCTCGCATATCACTCGAAAGAGGGCGCGTGAAATAGGCCACGAAAAGCTGGACAACAAAACACGTTCGTTTTTGATCCCCTCTTTTGTTAAACATTGCTAGCACTCGCTAAATGAGATCCTCTGAATATACTGAATTGATTTCAGATGAGCAACCGCGCACATCCTGGGTATTTATTACGGTTCAGTTTACATCGCGACTGATTTGCTTCTTGGGCGCATTGATTTTTGCTGAAGCGGGGAGAGAATATGATCGCGTTTGAATACATTACGTTATATTGCTTCCGTTCGTTCTCCTTTTGGTTTATTACGGGGACGTCCGGTGATCGGAATAAGAAACGCCGGATAAGATTTGATCACGCCGTTCGTCCTAACGCAGTGCCTTTTTTACGAATGTAACTTCGCAAAAGGACGAGGACATATCCAAAACGATTTGGGCCCTTGATTGTTAAGTTTTTGTGCAATAGAATACTTAGCAAGTGGCTTTTCCGTTTGTGCCGTAAAGGAAGATTGCAAACGCGCTCTAAGGCGTCTTTATCATTCCCCATAGTTCAGGAGAACATGCAAACTCTGTAAAATCCACTTTTTACACTTCGTCACAAATCCACAAAAACTTCTGATGTCGTATCCCAAGGACTTCTTCTCATTTTCTTTGTAGGTCGTAGATCTAACCCCTAAATTTGAAAGCAAGTAAGTTTTAAGTCTTGTTAAGTTTTAACAAATTTAATTTGGATTGAAAGGTTTTTACTTATCATCTGAACGTTATTGGGGTTTTTTATGATAATTTAAACATTATCAGAACACGGTAAAATATACATCTGCGTTTACACAAGATATAACAAAAACAATGGCATTTTACAACCTTCTAAAATCCAAATTTAACTTGGCTATGTCTCAGAATTCTACAGGTGGTCAAAACTCTTTTCGAAACTCTTGGGTGAAATTTTTAATTCATTTCAACCACTGTATTCTGCTATCAACAATTTGTCGGCAAATTGAGTTATTCGAGAAAAATAACAAACGTATACGAACAGTTTGGAAAACTAGTCAGCGTAAAATCGTTTAATTTTTCCGTGGGGTGGCTGAGCGTGCATACCAAACTAGCGACGAATTAGAATATTTATTTTAATGATAGGCCTGAAGGTTATTTCAAAAAGTATCCTGACTTTTATATGGAATTATATTATAATGGTGAATCAATAAATGCCATTATCTAGATCAGGGGTGGCCTACAAGTCGATCGCGATCAACCGGTCGATTTATAATCTTCTATCAGTGGCCCCATATCTGAAATAATCCAACAAAAAAAATAATTCCTAACACGGCCAATCCAGACTATAGCTTTGCTCTCAAAGCCAGTCTCCAGAACCATTGTCCTCAATGATAAACTTGGTCTCAGTAACTCTTTCAAACTTCCAGTCGACAATTCATAATTTGCCGAAATTCAAAGGTGTTACTCATTCAACAATAGTCAAGTTACCAACATGTATTTCTTCTCATTTTTGCGTTCAAAACCCCAACATTTTTAACTCAAAACATAGTCAAATAACTGCAAAAAGCAAACCACCTTTCAGCTCAACAACATATATTAGCATGTTAAGTTATAAACTTTCAGCTCAACAAAATAAACAAATATTTGCAAGGGGTCATCCTTTCAGCTCATGAAGATAAACAAAAAAGCAAAGGGCTAATCATTCAGCTCAACAACATAAACAAATATTAGCAAAGTGCCGACCCTTCATCTCAAACCAATATAAACCAATATTATCAAATTGCTAACTGTATATCTCAACATGATAAACAAATATTAGCAAAGGGTTCATCTTTCATCTCAAAAATTAAACAAATATTAGCAAAGGGCTAACCTTTCAGCTCAAAACCATTCAGATATTAATAAAGGGCTAATCTTCCAGCTCAAAAAGATAAAAATATTAGCAAAGAGCCACACCAGTAAATGGCTGACACAAATATGTATTCGCAAGCGTACGAATATAATTAACGTACGAAATTTAGATCGGTTCCATTTACATTCACTTACGGTGGAGTGTTTGACATACGCATCTGACAGTGACACAATATGAAATCTATTGCTTTTATCGATACAAATATATTCACGTACACACAAGTTGGTACGTGAACTTCCATCATCCATGATTATAATCAGTGAATTGCGCTAAAAATATTGCAAAATAACACAAAGACAACAAAGTTATAAACACATGAGTTAATTTTTTGGTTATGTATCTCTCACCATCATACGTATTGTCAAAATTGAAAGCCTGTGATTGGTGCACTTAGGTCACAGATTCTGCTAAGTTGAAGTTGAGTCAATTCCGTACGTTACGTTAAGTTTTACTACGTTAAGTGAATATACACGAACACATAATTCGATGGAGTTCAACATTCACAATTTTTTAAGTTTTCGTACATTAAGTTAAGTTAAGTGGATGTAAACGATACTTAAAGCTAACCTTTCAGCTCAACAAAATAAATAAATTTTAGAAAAGGGCTAAGCTATCAGCCAAACAAACTAAATTAACATTTGAGTAAACAGCTGACCTTCAGCTCGACAAGATAAACAAATATTCGCAAAGGACTAACCTTTCAACTTAACAAGATAAAAATATTAGCAAAGGGCTATCCTATCAGCTCAAACCCAATCAAATATGTTAATATTACTCTTTTTTTACGTAGGTAGATAAATAAGTTGCTTCAGTACGAGATGAACTACCGCGATCTATTGATAGATTTACAAAAGTCAAATTTTTTAGATAATAAGTCTAAAAATTTTCCATCATTAATTTTCCTGACAAAAAGAGTCGAGAAAGCTTAAAATCAAATTGTCAACCATACTGTGCATTTTTATAATGAGCTCTGCAAATCTGAAAACTTGGGACAGGAAATTTATTTACTTTATGCCTTTATATCGAAAACTTAATAGGTGACCTAAAAAAATAGTTTTTAACGTAGGTATATGTGGCGTATCTACTACCCATAGCTCGCGGGAGTGCTACGCCTATGACAACATGTCGATCGCGGCACATTTTAAAGATAAAAGGTAGATCTTAAGTAGACAAAAGTTGGCCACCCCTGATCTAGATCATCGCAAAGGCACTGCTTTTGTATAAGCGAATCTCTATCAAAAGAAAGGTTAGTTTTTTATAGGGTAGCAAGAACAAACAACATAGGGAATACTGTAATAGTGAAGGTATATGGACAATGGATGTCCGAATAGCAATAAATTAGGAAAGGAGTATTTCGGGTTATCGAACTTTTAAATAATATTTTTGATTTAGACTTTCAATTTTGACACTAGCTCCGCATAAGGTCCTTTTATGACGAACATGCTCGGTATTGCAATTTTCGACTTTTGCCAATCTTCCAAACGAGGAGGGTTTGGAAGATTGGCAAAAGTCGAAAATTGTCATAAGAAGTGGTACCAGATGTCAATTTTTCAAAGTTTGATTTTAAAAGAAATAATGAAATAGAAAACATTTATTTCATTTCAAAGGATAAAAATTCAAAACAAGCAGTCTACTAACAACAACACTTCCGTGTTGTCAATATGTATATTTTCGTAAAATACGAATATGTATGTTAATCGATAATTGAAGCTGTATTTTCCAATGTTTGATATCCTCTATAAAAACGCATTTTGTGATAAAATTCTTAATGGAATGCACTAAGCAGGCTAAAATAAAGTCCGCAAAGTATAAAGACAAAAAGCGTAGGTTATAACCGGGAGCATACCAATGACAGTGTTATTTTTTTGTTAATGGCTTAGAAGTTTAATTCAACCTGCTCACATAGTTCCATCACGTAGAATTATCGCGAGGGTGTCGTGATTCTTGACATTATAAATTAGTTTTAAAGAAAATCATTAAATAGAGTTACTTAAATAAGGTGAAACGAATGCTTAAACTTTGAACTTTATACAGCAAATTCATAGAACAACTCTGTTTGGTGGTACTTCCTTACTGTAAAACGCGGCAATAAAATTGGGTTGCGCTCAGTTGAAGAAAGCTTCACTTCACAAAGTTCTACCGTATCTTTTTGCTTCATAGCTTTAAAGTTCAAGTTAAGTCCTGTCGTAACTTTTGTGACACAGTCAGCGCTGACCTGTGTAATTATCTTAGTTTCTATACAAAAGAGCTTTGTCGGCTGCTATTGCATAGTCTACGTCGTAATAACGTTAAGTTCTGCTTTAAATTGCTATGTAAATTTGATTTAAATATGCAATACTTTCATCCCGCTTAGGGAAAAACTATATATTTTAACATTTCTGCGAACCCGTGACATTCGCAAATAGGTTGCAAAAATTTTATAACTTCGCGTGGAAAGCATTGAAACAGGATCTCGGTAATAACGATCACTTTTCATTCATAGTAGCTCACGTTTTTATTTATTTTCCGTTGAAAAAAGGGATGGTATCTTGTTACCTTTACATTTAAGGGTTGAAACTGGAGGATCGCCTTTACACAGCGCTTTTGGTGGTTGTTTTCGGGACAAACTCCCGTAATTCCTGAAGATTTATTATTACGGTGTGACTCATTTTGCTGCTCCTCTGGAAAATGATCGAGAAGACATGATCTATTACCTTTGTGTGACGGAAAGGATATTACCAAAATTTATGAGGGGGGACTTTATTAAAAAGAAAATAATTGATGAGTAAAAGAGATTATTATTTTAGGTATATTATAGACTAGAGGGTGCGATAAAATATGGATCCATGCAGAAAAGTTTAGAATGGGAATGACATTGGTAATATAATTTTGAACATAAGTATAAACACTCCTGACGCATATCATTTTCGTTTCCACTGAACTTCCGTTTCAACCGGAAACGTTCTAATAGAACAAGAACACCTGTATTTTCGAATTTTCTGTATTAATCAATATCTAGGTTACTTTTAATATAAGTAAAATGGCGCTGTAACTTTGCACAGGATTAAAGCAACAATCTTCAAACTGTATGGTCTTTTAGCAGTAAATTTAAATTCTGGGAGACAATTATTTAATGACTGGAAATTATATAGGCGTTTTCGATGGTTTTCTTTGCGATTCCAGTATTGGTTCTCTTTGGACGTTTGTGTACACCACTTAAGTAAACTCTGCCAGTGCTTCAAGGAAGGTTTTGAAAAATCTGCCACGATTTTAAAGAAAAGAACATAATTTAAGGAGTTAGGAAACGGTTGAGTCCGAATTCGTATTCAGTTAAAAGTTAAAGTTAAAGCTAATCTCATCTATTGAAAACACCTACTTACCCTCCATTCACTTTTGTGAAGGTTCCTTAAAATTATATTATAATTTTACAATTATATTACAAGAATGTTTTACAATTTTTAACTGATTTTTTAGAAAACAACTCTTTTGGGAAATTCAACGGAATTAAAAAAATAACCTTACTAAAATTCAAGAGAAAAAAAATATAACCATCTATTTGAAAAAAAGAGTTGGTTGCTATAAAACTATACTGAATTACGCATAAAGAAATATTCCCTAAACTTTTTCTTGTATAAAACAACAACTAAAAAAATGTTCCTGACGACATAAAGGATGCGATATCAAAGGTTAATTGAGTAGATCCCAAACGTGTTAGCCCAGGGCCCCAAAAGTTAATGGACCGCCTATGGCTGCAAACATCGGTGCAATTTTTTCTCGGCTTAACTAATAATTCCATTGGATGTTATTAAATCCCTATCAGTTAAAATAATCCCAGCATTTATGCAGTCTGCTCATTTCTGCGATCTGTCGATCTGCGGGTCACTTGACACTAGTTTTAGATAAAATAATATTGCATTAACTCGTATACTTTTCTAAAATTAAAAATTAAAAGTTATTTGAAAAGAATTTAACAGTATTCAGCATTTTCTCTGATGTTGAAATTTTATTCACAGCTCGACAGAAAATCCTTTATTTATACCTCAATTCTTTTACCAGATAAAATACCTATAGATCAAGCTATCGTAAATTTGCCATCAAAGTTGAAACTTAAAGAACACTCATACAACCATTTTGTACGAAAGGCTGGTTGTTATGTAATCCCTTCACGAGCGGTACATATAATAACAATATTCCGGGAGGGAATGCATCGAACCATACACTTCAGGCCGCTTCTACTCCCTCGAGGTCCTATTTCCCAATACTTCCGACAGTTTTATGGATACAACGGTCGTTAGTGTCCAGTTTTCTGCATATAATGGCATTCCTTTTTTCCTATTCCTTCTTTCGATTTTGTTATACAATTCATAAAGCAATATCCTACAGTTGTATTCCTTTTTTGTTTAACTAAAGTTTATTTATAGCATTAAATTTCCCGCCGTTTTTTTTTTATTTTGTGGGATTCTGGAGTACGCGTGATCCTTGATAAGAGGAATTATTCGTCCTGTCTAATCCAGTTTCTCTTTTATCTTTGATCTGGCCTCTACGAAATCTCATTTAAAGTAGAGCCGATGAAAGGAGGACGGTTGAATGGGGTCATTTCAGAGGCCCCACAATTGATTGTACGAGATTTTACATCATCACAGGATCAGGATAATGGTGTGCACCTTTTCTTAGGAAGTATATCCGGATTAACTACTTTACAAATTAAATTTCAAATAAAGACGTCTTTCGGATACTACTCAGAAAAAAACGATTACTAATGTGTTACAGATGACTAACTATTACGATAGTAGTTCCTTGATTTTACAAAACAAAACCTTACGTTAATTAAATGTACATAATATAATGCAGCATTTTCGAGATAAACGCCATTAAACATTACAGTAATGCTAATGGCTGTAACAGGCTAACAAACAACTTTAAATTTATCTTCAATGTTTATTCTATGCACACAAAAGCAGATAATCTTTGCCACAGTACGTGTCGATAGTTGTTGTCCGATAAAATCAACACATAAATAGCTCTGTTTCAGTACTGCTGAAATTTATTTAACGCAACATACCTTTACTAATCTTTTTCAAAAGAAGTAAATACATCATAATTTAGAAAATAAATTGCTTCTGGGTAATGCAGTGCGTCAAAATTCGTAATTGCTTACGTTTCGCGAACCATGTTGCTCGCTTCCTCAGAGCTAACTGAATACTGAAGACCTACTACATACATGCTGATGTCAGTGTCCACCTCACGATTGATGTTGTCAGGATGTTTTGATAGCTTCTCTAATAAACCTTTGATGATAATTACTCATGCTTGCCTACATAGCTCGTTCTACACTCACACGTTATCCTGATACCCGTTCGTTCGTCAAGAGTGGTGTGATATCTTTTTGGTTAGGCAAAAGATCCTTTACCTTAGCTGGTGCTCTATATCAGCGTTTCCCAACCTTCTTCCTAGGGATGTGAAGTACCGATACTTTTGAGTAACGAATTGATACCGGTTCTTTCTAATCGAGTATTCGTTACTTTCTATTCGTTACTTAAACTGATATTTTGCAAGTCAGCAATCCTACATAAAATATGGCAAACTAATACCTTTACCATTTCACCTACCTAACATTCGAAACAAATTGTTTCCTTATTCTATCCGATACAAATTACTGAGCGCGGACATAAGATCTTCTTATGTTTAAAAAATGTCCAAAACCGCCGCGCCGCATTTACTAGCGAATTTATTTGTAAAACATGAAACATCTCCGCACACCGTAGCACCCACGCCGCAACCAGTCGTACACGTACGACTGGTTGCTGCCTTCTGATCTCAGGCTGTTCGGTGCCACCTGAGTATATATCAATATCTATATGTAATCATTTGTGGTTCGTTACTGGATACTTAGTAGATACCTACACTTTTGGTACCGTTACCAGATTTGATACTGACTATCAGCAATCATTCGTGTTTTGTTCCTAGATACTTGTTACCTACGCGTTTCGGTACCGTTACCTGACTTGATACTGAGTATCAGTAATCATACGTGTTTCGTTACTGATACTTGATAGGTACCTACACGTTTCGGTACCGTTACCAGACTTGATACGGAGTATCAGTAATCATTCGTGTTTCGTTACTGATACTTGGTACCTACACGTTTCGGTACAGTTACCAGACTTCAAAGCGAGTATCAGTAATCATTCGCGTTTCGTTACTTGATACTTTGTTTCGTTTCCGTTACCAGACAGTTACTGATCGTGAAGTTGATAATTTACTGGATTTAATTGTACTGTACTTGTGATACCGGAATTAATACTGATATTTTGTTTAATACCAATTTTACGTGTGATGACTTATCATTTTCACATAATCTGCAATCTTGGGCACCTTGGGCATCAAGGGTGGCGGTATCAAATTGATAGGCGGGTTGATTCGCGGAGAACGTATAGATGGAAGCGGTCGGTGTTGCGAGGAGTTATTTGCCGGCAACTGAATTTTTAGGAATTACGACATTGGATCACAATTCCGTTGGCGAGATTATTATTGAGTTACGTTTAGTGGCGATTACACGTGTTATATTTATTATTCACTGTTATAATCATATTTATTTCCAACTTAATACGTGTTTTATTTAATTACGGAAATTGTAGTTATATACATGATACTAGAATTGATATTTCATTCGTTGTGCTTGTTGTGATTGATACCTAACCTGATGTAACAAATACTTTTTTAAATAAGTATTCGTTACTTGCAATATTTGAAAGTAACGAATACGAAGTAACGAATTGATACTATTTGCACATCCCCACTTCTTCCACTGTCCTTCTCCCGCTCACGTCAGGAGCATAGGTTCGCTCCGCTCGTAGGGCTCCGCGGAGCACTGGTTGGGAAACGCTGCTCTTTATCATACCGTGATAATCGTTCCAGAATTTTAGAAGTTTAGTAATCCATCGATACTTTCTGATACCCCCCCCCCCCCCCGTGCGACTTTCGGCTTTCTCTATGTGGCACCCCGTACGTCAAACTTGGTGTATCCATTTTGATGCAGGCACCACACCAAGTGGTTCTGTTCGTCGTACAAGGTACTGAAGTTGCATACTTTCTTGGCTCTGTTCAAGTAAGTGTCAGTAACACTTCTCTTCCGTTGGGGACCGTGCTGTGATTTGAGGTTCAAGTACGATCGGTTTGTATCTTCTTACTGTAGTCTTTATGTCCAAGCCTTCCTGTTGACGCTCTGTATACCAGCACATTCAATAATGGCAGCTGATTGTCCTCTTCTCTTTCCATAGCTAATTTGAAACTCAGTAACTTTGTCTCTACTATGTAGTCGCACCACAAAGGTATCATCGACATATCTAACCCAATACGTTTATCGACACCTGACCAAGTGACTTCTTATTCAAACAGTTCCATGAAGAAGCTGAAGAAATGGTACCACTGTAGTGTAACAGTGTTCATCATAGATTAATTAGATAGATATGGCGAAGGAGAAACCAGACGAAGGAAAAATAATTGATAAATTACCGCTGCCACTAAGCCTGTGCCGTATTGCCCCAACAAAGCAGAAGACCCTGGTTCGACCCCGGGTTAAAATGTAATTTTTAAATTATTTTTTTTCCTTCATCCTCTTTTTGTTTCGCTGTGACAATATTTAGATAGATATCTAATTATTCTCATTTCCTCGCGAGTTTGCACCATTAATTAATTCGTAATCTACGGATTATCTTTGCCATCAATTATTGTGAGAGAAAGTTATTATCTACACTACCAGCCGGATTTTTGCTGAGATTAAGTTTCCAAAGTTCTAAAAAATCCATTTTATTTATAAAAGTCAACCAGAATCAAGTAACAATAAAACAGTTATGCAGTTGGTAGTATCTTACAAACTTCTCTAAAACATTGTTATTAAATAATGAAAAATTACATAATAACAAAAGCGGACATTTCTTTAAATAATACCGGGGTTTATACTTATTTTAAGGATCAGTGGCCGACCAGAAACGTGTTCTAGAGAAGTTGCTAACAGACTACCAACTGCATATCGACGGTGACCTTGAAACGATATTTCCTTTTTTTAACCATTCATTGTTGATTATTCCGAAAACTTTCGCATTTACGTCATTAGACAAAAACGAACGAGAACCACAACCGATAGAGCTTATCTAAACTGTAAATATAAGACGAATTCGCAGTGACAATTTCCACCACGAGCTGGCGCCACCTGTCCAGTGGCGTAGCTGGGGGGGGGGGGCGGGCGGCCCGCATCGGGTGCCACACGTTTTGGGGTGATACCCGACCGTGAAAAATAAACTTAGAAACCATGTTTTTCAACTTTTTCAACTATAAATCACTTAGGCTTGAAGCCATTTTAACTGTTATCCATAGTAGATGATTTAATTTATCAATTGTGTTAATTTATAAATGCTTATAATCTATGCAATAAATAATTACTGCAGATGAAAATGTTTACAAGTGGCAGTTATGCAATCACTACAGTTTTGCGAATTTTTATATGGGGCAGTACTGATGTGTACATATGGTTATCATTTATTTATAATTTATTTTTTAGTTTATCACAAAGCAGATTTTTGTTGGATGTATAGATCATTTAATTAATTTATGTGGTCAACACTCATTTGCTCAAAATGTATCTTGTGTAACATTTTTCGAAACAATAGACAATATTTACATTTTTTTCTGCTTCTACTAGCAGCTTGGAAGTGCTTTTTAAACAGCAAAGCATCTGTTAAAATAATCTTAATAGCGCGTTGGAGTGCTCATTATGCTGCAGTAATGTGTTTGCTGAAAATTTTGATGGGATTGTGGCTGCAATTTAGAAATTGTGTAATCAACAAGAAAAATTAGACATCAGAGGTGCTGCACAGAACCTTATGCCTGCTGTGTGTGATTTGATATTTCTTTGCTATCATTTCTTTTGGAATGATGTACTAAGGAAAATGAATTCTGCTCAGATTGCATTGCAAAGTAAAGGCTTAAGTGTTGAACAGTTAGCTATAAAAATAGAGACACTTCATCTATATATTGAAGAAAAACGGAGTCATATTGTAGAAGAGGCAAATGATCTTGCTGAGAAAAAAATCGGAGGACTACAAAAATTTTGGACGACAAATTCGTCGTAAAAAGCGAATGGCCGGTGAGTTGGCCACCGATACAGGACTTACACTGAGAGCTGAACTTGAAAAGGATATGTTGGAATGTCTTGACCGATGCAATGTTGAACTCTGAACTAGATCGAAGTCAATTTACGATGTAGCTTCATTGTTCGAGAGTTTGCAGACAAACACTTTACTTTTGGCGAACACTGAAGAGCTGAAATTAGCTGTATCCAAATTTACTAGTTTTTATGATGAGGTATCAGAAACAGAACTCCTCTTAGAGATACCAAGGTTGAGAAGGCATTTAAAATCGGCCAATGTTACAGTTTTTAATTGGGCGTCTCTAGACTTGAAATTCATGGAACGGGATTTTACACAATCTCTTCCGAATCTAATGATCGCACTAAAGTTATCTATGACAATTTGCGTATAAGTTGCTTCGTGTGAAAGGTGTTTTAGAAAATTAAAATTAATAAAAATTATTGGCGGGCAACAATGCGCCAAACGAGACTTAACAGTCTTGGCATATAAACAATAGACCACCAGGCAACATAAAACATAAATTTCGAAAATGTGATTTCCGAGTTTGCGGCTGTTCAAGCTAGAAGGAAGAGATTTTAAGAAGAGATGAGATTCACTTTCATACAACTGTATGAAAGGATATACCTATAATAAAACTATCATAACTAACTATAACTCATAACTAAAACTATCATCAATAGTCTAACTTAGTTATTAATAACACTCATTTGTATTAATTAAAAAAATCATACTTTACGTTTATCGGATTTTTGTTAATTTTAATGGTTTTCATTCTTAGGGTGACACCACGATATCCGCACTGGGTAGGCCACCCATGGTAGGCCACTGCACCTGTCCACAACTGATTATTTTAATGTGGTGGTATATACTATTTAGTTTAGGGGAGCATGAGCATATCTCTATTTTATCTCCATAGTTTTCTGTGTGGTCAACTTAATCGGCAGCCGATCGTTAAAACACCGTTAAAACCTATCATTTCGCCGTTTCTCTTTGTATTACACCACTCTAACTAAACTAACTAATATATCAACGATATAGTTTGAAAAGTTAGAAGAAAGATAGGATAATATAGCAATTACTTATAAACTACAATAAGAACTGATATCAATTTGCTCATTGCATCTGTCACACAATAATCCTCTGGCATTTCTATATACATCTACCAGCAAAAACACGCTTGGTGTACGTTGGCATTATTTGAGCAGGATTTTCCAGTAAACTGTCAGAAGTCGACGGATATCCGTAACAGGAATACAAATGCGGATAACAAAGAGACCTACTATAACATATCCCAATTCGCTCACATAAAGCTACGACGACGATGGGAATGCCATCTACGGCACCAGTGCAGAGTGTGAGAATTTCTCAGATCGTTGCAACAGCGAGAAAATACCGGTAACGGAAAACGCATAGTTTTAGCTTTATTGTCGTGCCGTTTATTTATATAAAACGGCGACACGTTAGGATTTGTTGGAGCGTAAAATAGGGCTTGTGGATAGTGGTGGGGAGAAAGTAGGTGTATTTACGATAAGGGTGGAAACGATCGTGCACTAAAGAGAGGTTTATTATACTTTTAATGCAACCGTAAAGATCATAGCGGTCTTTTGACAGCTAGCTGTAAATCTTTAACGATGGCATGGGACCGGAAGTAATTAAGTTAGAGGGTTGGCTTATTCCTAGTTGATGTTTTGATTGAGTAAATAAATTATAATACTGATTACATTAGTATGTATACTTTTTCATGATAATCAAATTTTTTATTATTTTTTAAGTATAATGAATTTATGGATGCACTTAAGGAAGCACACTGCAACGTATCCCAAGGCTATAATATTCTTAAGGGAACGATTTTGTCGGAAATGCTTTATCTGACCGCAGTCTCCCCCACATTATTATACAAATTATATAAGACATCAATTGGCGCTTGACTGGTTTCGATGATGTCGACTCTTTTATAAAACGACAAACGGAGCAAGGAATGCCCCCGTTGTAATTGTACATACCTGCAAGTTGCATGTTTTCTGTCGTTGCTAGCTAGCATTCGCATCCCTCCGAGCTCACTAATTTGATTAGAACTGCAGAAAGATTTGAGTCTTCCATTGCCCTGGATGCATTATGAAAGGGATTTCTTTTCATGTTCTGCACTCAGAATGTATCGGTTGTAACCCATCTTCTTCCAGAACCTTCTGGTCCTTTAACGTTGCCCGTTGCTTCCCATTTTTTGGAAAACTGTCCATTATGCAATTTATGCCTTTTTGAATACGTGTTAATTGCGACATGGTGGTAATATACACATTAGGGTAAAACAAACACCGATTTTTTGAAAAGAAAAAAACAAAGGTTTCCCAATTCCCAACTTCCAAAAAACGCCTATAACTATTTTTCAATTTATGTAGACCAAATCAAATGTACTAAACCGTAATGTACCATATGATAGATTTCTGAATATTTTTCATATTCTAGATACAAACTTGAACATACTTATAATATAATAAATAGAAAAATATCTGGCTACACAACTTGGTTTTATTGTTCTCAGAGCATTTCTATCTTTATTTGTTCTTTTATTGGTTGCCTCAAATGCTGAATTTTTCGCGGTTATTATTTCTCCAGGTTCGTGAAATATCTATGAATTAATTTTTCCATTACTTCTGATTTTCCCATGATTCAAATTAAATTTTACAGGTGAAACATTTGAAAATAACATGGTTTCTGACTTCTTAAGAAATTGAAAAACCACAATATATTGGGATAAAGCTTTTTATTCAGAATTAAATTTACAAAAGCTTTTATATGGATTTATTTGCTTTTCATTTGTTTATTCCTTATATTTTTATTATTTTTAATTGTTTTACCTGCACTTACATTTTATAATTGTAAACGATGTTGCATTGTTTCGCATGTGTTCTACTTTTTGTTTTGTTTATATTTCAAACGGATAATTTGTTAAGAATTAAGAAAGAGACAAAAAATAGAAAAATTCCGCGGAAAGATGATAATATAAAATAACTTGTCGCTAGCAGTGTTGGAACGGGGTGTTGGAACGAAATTATATATGATTGTCATAATATGTCATATTACCAGGTTCATCGACATAAACATATTTATGCTTTTTTCTTGGTTATATGACGTCATACAGGCTCAGGAAACCAATTTATGTAATACAAAATACCTGATGTATCTAACAGTTTTGATTTCCACAATATATCGAAATTAGTGATAACTGCATGGGGGTGGAATTTATAACCAGAAGCTAGGTCGTGTGTAGTATCATTGGATAGATATTTTAATAAGACACAACATTTGGTTGACTATATTGTTTATAAATACTGTTTACGAAGGAAACCATAATCAGGTATGGCATAGCTGCATTAACTGTAATCATGACGATAATTACAGGTAATAGTTTTGTAGTTGGTTAGTAGAGAAGGTAAGTGATATTATATCGATGGTCAATGATTTAGCGCATGTGATGACGACGATTGTAAGCCCTTTAAGTCAGTTTTCGACTGACAAAAAATATTTTTTTCTATAATCCGGTATCATATGGTTTATTTTGTAAACCGTGTGATTGAGGAAGATTTCTTTCCAACTAAAGATGTTTAATTTTAAAAAATCTGTCCTATGATACCACACACGACCTAGGTTTTATTTCGAAATTCTGAAACTGCGTGCAGTTATGACTACTTCCGGTACATCCCGGAAATGAAAATTGTTATAACTAAAGTCTCCACGATGACTTGTTTTATGTTAGATTCTTCTCGAATCTCTGTGACGTCATGTAACCTGCAAATAAGCCTTGGATAAAACTGGTTATATTTACAGATATAATAATATTATTCGATCCATTGGTATTTAGATTTTTAACATTTTATTTTATTTTGAACAATTTATATATATATATATATATATATATGTTACCGACAAAACCCGTTTTCAGGTAGAACCAGTTTAACCTAGGTTAAACTAGTTCTGCCGAAGCGCGTTAGGTCGAACTAGTTTAACCTAGGCCAAACTAGTTTAACCTGGTTTGTAAACGCATACTTTAGGTCAAACTGGTATGGACTAGGCAAAACTAATTTCGATTAACGGTATTGAAATGTGCTATTATACCGGGTGATCCACGGTGTTATTTGTGGAACCAGATGAATGAAATTTGGATACCTATAATAGACTAAAAATTTAATTTTTTAGGATATACTTAATGTTAGTATGACTTTTTTTCCGGCATGGACGTTATCTTTTTCCTTTTTTTTTTTTCTTTTTTGGATGTTGCCATGTGCACAAGGCCTGTTGGCTTGTCTGTGCGGCGGTCGTGGAGACGGAGAATTTTTAAAATTCCTGCCTAACCTGGGCTTGAACCCTGGGCTTCATAGTGGAAGGCATTCGCCTTATCCACTAGGCCACATCCGCTCCAAATTTGAAATTGCACACACTAATACTAATCTGCACACTAATACTTTGCATGCAGTAATTTCAGGCATGTAGGGATGATATTCTAGAAACGAAACATATCGAAGACTTAAAAAGCTGATATTTTTCAGTGAAAATCAACATTTCTACTGTAATAGAAGCTATATATCAGATAACTCAATAGGGGTCTTTCATGATTTTACCTAACCTAATAAAATCCTTAGGTGGTAAGAAAACCAGGTGTAAAATTTTTCCGCTTAATGTTGTTGCACCCAATTGTTATTGAACATCAAAATTTAAACCACGCCAAAACGTTCCGTGACGTCATAAGATTGGTGAGAAGCTCAGCGAGCCTAGGCCGTAAAGCAGCCGAAAAAATAGGACCTACGGGCACGAGAACGCCATCGAGTTGAATGTATAGCATCTGGAGGACGTTGTGTACGTTCTGATAACGAATCAGTATAGTTGGGTCATGGAATCTTGGCGTGTTGTCAAAAGTGACAGTCGTCTGAGAAAACGTACGTCCAACGTTAATGTCAATCTTTTCACATGCAGATGGAGTGAAGGCATGACAATCGCATCGTAACTAGCTCATGTCACGTGGTCTTCGACCAGGCATGCTACGTCACACCAATCACAGCGCGATCATATTTAAAGGGACGAGCCCAATTTTAATATTATTAATTGTGTACAAACCGATTTTTTTCTTAAAAAAAAAAACGTTTGCGGACGGTTCTGGTATACGTTTGGCACTAACAGAGCGTATTAATTTTTAATTTTGAGACTTAGTGCAAGACCCCTATTGCTGAGTAACATTTCAACAATGTTTTACTTTGTAACATAAGGGGTTAGGCAAAACAAATATAGGTAAAAACATATTATGACTTGCTTAACATGATCCTGTATTTGTTGTTGACTTTATGAGAGTTTGTCTACTGTTAACAGCATGGAGAATTTTATGTTTATTTGTATTATTTCTATTTTTTAATAAATTTATAATAAAGTTCTGTTCAGTTTACTAAATTATAAGGCCCCTAGTCACTGCGCAGTTTAACGAAACTGGTTTGCATTATAAATTTTATTTGTCATTTTCATTTGAGTTTCACACCTACTTCATTTACTAAAAAATACGACTCACTCCGTCACCTACTGTTTACTACTTTTCATTTATGGAACCAGACGATGTTTGGGCTCTTTAAATCACCATAAGTTACGAATAAATATCGCAGGTCGAACACCAGCCAATCAGCTCGCAAGTACAATTTATTATTTGTGGAATTATTGATCTGGTGCCTGCCGGTCTAATCGAGGTACTCATTACTAATCATTACATTTTGGGTTCAGAAAATCATCATGATTGAAAATACCGCTGACAAAGTGTAGCCTGCAGTCTACAATGTAAAACATCAAGCAATTTCCGGAAAAACCGGAAGAAGTAAAAAATTGTCAATCGAGGTGTTTCGTTTTTAGAATATCATCCCTATTGAAATTACTGCATGCAAAGAATAGTGTGCAATTTCAAAGATAACGTCTATTCCGGAAAAAAGACGGAAATCATGCTAACATTAAGTATAACCCAAAAATTAAAATTTTTATAAAATTATAGCTATCCAAATTTCATTCGTCATTCGTCGCACATTTCAATACCATTAATCGAAATTAGTTTTGCCTAGTCCATACCAGTTTGACCTAAAGTATGCGTTTACAAACCAGGTTAAACTAGTTTGGCCTAGGTTAAACTGGTTCGACCTAACGCGCTTCGGCAGAACTAGTTTAACCTAGGTTAAACTGGTTCTACCTGAAAACGGGTTTTGCCGGTAACATATATATATATTTGTAGGTGTCATATTATCATATGCACATGGTTTCAGAATTTTAACAGAAACTTTATTTCCCAACTTCGACCCTGTCAAAAACAACCCCATTGTTACTTAGATTTTTTAACTATTTTTCATACATTCACAGGAGCAGTATTATGATACTCACTAGATTTCAGAACTTTAAAACTAAATTTGGATCTAAACCACCCCCAAAACGCACCTTATAAGTTCCAGCTTTTTTGTACTATTTTTCCTGTATTTGCAGATATAAAATTATCATACTCACAAGATTTCAGAATGTTCACACCAAACATATGTTTCAACTCCATTAAAACATCCCCTATATGGCTGAGATTCTTTTCACTATGTTTCCGCGTATCTAACGACTATTTGAAGTTTATTAACAAGAACAAATAATTTTGATTAGCTAAAAGTGCAAAATGAACCACTGTGCGCCGCGCCGGACGTTGTGAATTTCAAGTATGATAAACTATCCAATAAAAACTTGACAAATAAAAAAAGGTTGAATTATATGTTTTAAAAAATAGCTGTACGACTTTTCTTTGGGCGTGCGTAGTACATGTTTGGTACTGTCAACTTGCAGATGATTTCTTTTCCATATGTTCTTGAATTTAGAATTTAGAATTTAGAGAGAATTTAGTTATATCCTCCAACCAACGAACGGTGGTAGGAACTACTGTTAGATTTTTGTTTTACCACAAATATTAGCGGTCAGCGGAGTTAGGAACCAATTTTACCAACCGGTAAAATCAGTGTAGTAACCACTACATTTCAAAGTATACATACAGTGTTTTCCAACTTCTTTATTCTTCTACAGTACCAACACGATATCCCATCACATCTAGTTTCCGTTTAGCGAAGTGGAAACGTTTAAGATATTGTGTGCGGTAACAATATATGGACGTTTTCATTGTGCTCAGTGAGGTGGTCACCCAAATATTTGCCATGAGGGGTGATGTGCCGCTCATATCGACTGTAAACACTCTCCTGAAAAGGTTCTTAAGAAAATATTTTACAGTAGAAAGAGCTAGAGCAAATTCAGCCACCGTACGTGCTCTTAACACACGTATTACGAGAAAAAAATTAACTTGTTTATAAAAGTTTGTACTTTTTTATGTGGCGGAGTCAAATTAAACACAATTAGTATGTTATCTTGGAACCAAAGAAAAGAAAATGTCTATAAAATTAGTTACCATATTGAAAATGTGTAGGAGACAAATTAAGGTAAAGAAATAGCCTTCTTTACCTTAACAAAAATCTGAATGATTTTCTCTCAATGTGAATATAACAATAGACAAATAAATATACTTTCAAAATAAAGTGGTGTGACTAACCCCATTTGGGTGGAAGGACCTGGCAAATCGCAATGAATATCATTTCAGCAACAGGGGTTGGTATTATTGGGAAATTGTCCAATTAGTTTGGAAAATGAGCACCCAAAGGTCAAAACACCCTAGTCTCGATCTCGTGGTCGACAACTAGTACGTCAATTAATTAATACTATACACACACAGTATTCCCCTGATACCCGTGTAGCGGATAGATGTTAAACCGATAACAGGATTGATTTGCGAAAGCTCGTCTCACGTGAACCATCAAGCTCGAAGCCCACAAACCCTAAAAACCGCAATAGTCCTCTAGAGATTTAATGATGTGGTTATCTCTTTTAAAACATTCCAACACCATGCTAAAATGTGTATATGAGCTATGATGAACTTATGAACCGCCAAAAATCATGGGGGTGAATAAACCTATTTTTAATTGTTTTGAATCTACGCATGGCATATTATTTAAATAAAACAAAAGATTAGTTGAGATTAAAATCCATAGTGCATAAGTGGTCTTAAATAAGTAAATGAAAAAAAAAACTCTTTTATGCACAATATTTATTAGTTATGTACTTGGGGACGCGTTTCGGACCGCAGGTCCATCCTCAGCCGCCAAATAGTCAGTTCAATCGACGTCGACAAACAGATAGTAATAACAATCAAATAAGTAGTAGGTAAGGCACTTATACGTCGACATAATCACAAATTTAAACGACAGGAAAAATTCCGCGGAAAGATGATAATATAAAGCAACTTGTCGCTAGCAGTGTTGGAACGGAGCAGTGTTGGAACGGAACTCCCTTCCAACACTGCTAGCGACAAGTTGCTTTATATTATCATCTTTCTGCAAAATTTTTCCTGTCATTTAAATTTGTGATTATGTCGACGTATAAGTGCCTTACCTACTACTTATTTGATTGTTATTACTATCTGTTTGTCGACGTCGACATAACTAATAAATATTGTGCATAAAAGAAGAGTTTTTTTCATTTACTTATTTAAAAAGATTAGTTGACAGAATTGTTCCATTGTTAAATAGTGCAGTCGATAACATTAGGACGAATGAAACAAAAGTCTCTTCAAAAGTTCTCTTCACTAGATGTAGATGTCTTAGTGACTAGTTTCGGGATACCCTTCAGGTGTAAAGATACCAAACGTCAATAATTAAAGAAATATAAAACGGAAACATCACTTTTCATATTTTATTACACTGTTACGGTTTTGTTATCGTATGCCATCATGTGACACTGCCAAACACTGAGTTTTATGTTTTTAAATTATTGATATTTGGTCTGAAGAGTGGCGTACCCCGAAACTAGTCACCTAGAAATACGATCTATTAGACCAGGCTATAGAGATTTTATTAGAGTGACAAAAATAGTATCAGCAAGCCGACGGTCCCAGGTCACGTGGAACAGTCCGTAGATGTATTGTGATGTGTTTTCGACTCGCAAATATCATTACTTAATTTATTATAAACAAAAAACATCAAAAAATGGTGCCTTTCTTCGTTTTTGGTTGTAAAAGCTGAACCGATAGAGCAAGCTTGATTCTTTCAACTGACGAGTTGTAGAGAATGAACAGATGAACGAAATGAACCCTACACAGACTCGATGGGATTAATATTAACGGAGGAAATTCGGAAGAACCGGAAAAATCTGCGTTTTTTTCAAAAATTCATAACTCCGCCATTTTCAAAGTTGTAACGCAGGCTTTTCGCGAGAAAGTAGCGATTGATAGGTGCTTTAAGTGTGCACAACCCAGGCGTTCTCCGACGATTAGTTTTTGCACAACTGAGATTTCAATTTTTTTATTGCAATATGGTTCGGCGAGCCTGTATGCGTCGGAAGTGGTCCGATTTTAATTTTTTTAACGTATTTCGAAAGTAGAAGTATTGTGCTACAAAACGTCTATTCTGATTTTGAAATCTGCGGCGCGCTCCAAACCGGTCGAGTAGTGGGGGTAGGCGGCCGACGCGGGGAAGCGTGTATCTACAGTAATCCTAACGCGCTGCGCGCTTCCCCGAGTCGGCCGCCTACCCCACTACTCGACAGTATTGGAGCGCGCGGCAAATTTCGGTCAAGTTTGCAAGCATTTTTCGCCTATTTCGCAACATTTTAACGTAAAATCAGAATAGACGTTTTATAGCACAATACTTCTACTTTTGAAATACGTAAAAAAGATTAAAATCGGACCACCTCCGACGCATCCACGCTCGCCGAACCATATTGCATAAAAAAAATTCAAATCGCAATTGTGCAAGAACTAATCATCGGATAACACCTGGGTTGTGCACACTTAAAGTACCCATTAATCGCTACTTTTTCGCGAAAAGCCTGCGTTACAAAAAATGGCGGAGTTATGAATTTTTGAAAAAAACGCAGATTTTTCCGGTTCTTCCGAATTTCCTCCGTTAATATTAATCCTATCGGGTCCGTGTCGGGTTCATTATTTTCGTCTTTTCATTCTCTACAATTTGTCTGTTGAAAGCATCAAGATTGCTCTATCGGTTCAGTTTTTACAAAGAAAAAACGAAAAAAAGCACCATTTTTATGTTTTTTGTTAATAACAAGTTAAGTAATGATATTTGCGAGTCGAAAACACATCACAATGCATCTACGGACTGTTCCACATGACCTGGGACCGTAGGCTTGCTGATACTATTTTTGTCACGGAAAAATCTCTATTGCCTGGTCTATATATCTAGTGAAGAGAAACCCTATGTTTCATTCATCCTAATAAAACAAATGACATAAGTCGTCTATTCATTCTACAGGTACCATCAGTGATTGGCAGTAAAAGTTAGATGGATAAACGGAGTAGCTGTGAAATATCACATAAGTTTTTGGAATAAAGGCAAATTTTGCCGCAATTTCTGTAATTTCGTCAAAATAGTTAAATAATAAATTAAAGTAGAGGAAATTTTGTATAATTTATGTCTGACATTTTTTGGTAAAATTAATAGTTTAGCTGCATGGGCAAATTCTATTTGATCGAGATCGGTTGTGTCTGCATTAATATAAAGCTAGTTACCCAGGATTTGACAAATATTTTCATTCTAATGACAGCAGGTAGTATCAAACGTTGATCTTTTGACAATACCTACTGTCAATAGAATCAAAATATCTGTCAAATCCTGGCTAACTAGTATTATTTTAATGCAGACACGACCGAATCTCGATCAAATAGAATAAATTTCGATATTAACCTATTGTTTCCTATTTTATAAAAGTAGGCCAATCATTTTTAAAAAAATTGCATATAACCATAGCTTTTTATTCTGAACAAAACTTCTAAGTAAGATTTTGACGTACTGTAAACAGAAAAGGTACTTTACCTGCCGCAACAGGATATTTTTAGTCACTGTCAGTGTCAAGACGCACTTGTGTTTTAAAAATTGAAAATATGTTCGTAATTAGTCTGTAACCAAGCAGAGCTAAACCCCAAAAAATGTTAAAAAGTTAATGTCGAAAACTTTTTAGCCTTTATAACAGTCGTTTCACCTATCCGGGGACACACTGTATATAGTATGATAAAGTCATGTGCCTGGCCACATCAGATTTTTTTTATAGTTTTGAATACTTCCCAAAATTCTTGTATATTAACTACCTACTCATGTAGGCCTACCATAATCATTACAGTTTTTGAGTTATTACCTTATTTGTCTAAAAATATAATTTTAGAAACAAATTATATCTCAACTGTTAGAAATTTTCAAATGTATAGTTATGTTAAAAATTCGTTGGAACATTTATCAATATTTTCCGTGTTATTCTATTGTGTATAAATAGATCGTGTTTCTAAAAAGGTATCTAAGGTATCGAACGACCTAACATGCTTTTTTTTTATTACAATAAATTAAGCTTGTATTCGATTTTGAGCCCCGTGGGTTAATATGTAAGTATATATTTAACGATCCCAAATATGACAGGAATTTAGAATTTGAATTTAAGGGGACAAATTGAGACCGTACTGCATAAATCGTTTATCGGTTCAGAAATAAGGGCCACCCTTACACACATAGATACGAGACGTGTTTCCTAAAATATGTTGGAGACGTGAGCAATTACGAATTTTGACGCACAGCATAATCCACAGACAATTTCTTTTCTAAATGATTTCGACCGTAAAAGTCCACGTAGGTACCTACTTATATACAGCGAGGGCGTTTATCAAAATACACTTATTTATATATAAAAATGAATTTCCAACCTTACATTGTGTTCTACTTGTAACATTATCGAACATTTTTTTAAACAGCAACCTCATTCAATTTTTAATGATTAATAGATCTTTTAATAGCCTTAATGACAGTATACACATTATTTAGCGTTACACAGCCTTACATTTTTCTCAAAAATTTTACAATAGCTGTCACTGAAATCTCATTACTTTCTAATTCTACAGTGTAATTTTCCTCACCGATTCAGTCGCTATTTATTGGTGCCGCCATCTACCGATTAAGTTCTGATTTAACTTGCTTCCATAGTTCACTAGATTTTGGCTAAACATTTACATTAATTGCTTTGTTCTACAGGTGTCACACATGTCATGACGTGCATGGGGATTTCTGTAACTGTAAATATAAGGGGTCGGCTAAAATTTCATATATTCGAAACATTTCGGTTTCATGGAACTGCAAATTTCTCTGTATAGTAAATGCATCATAATATATTTTCAATGCCTTTGCACAGAACTTCCAAAGCCACAAAATTAACACAGACGAAGTAAAATAAATAATAGCTATAAACACAATGGCTCTATAATTAGTTTAGTTAGTATAGAATTGTTTGAAGCTTCCACATTAAAACAAAAACTAATATTAAAATTCTATGGAACGGACATTTGGAAATAGCCATGACAAAGCAGATTATACCGTTATTGTATTACTCCATATTTTCCGAGTCACAAAAGTGTAATGGATGGGAATACACTGTAACGGATTTAGCTTAAACAAATTATTGCAGCTCGCAGCACCGTCGTCTATGCTACAATGAATACAGATGAAAAATGGATTGTTAGTGCCAATTTCAATGCTGGGCTAGCTATTTTTGTATTTTTAATTGGATCGTTAACTCTTTCTGTCGTCGCGATGAATATAAAAAAAATTCTGAGATAATGTGAGTTGTAACATTTCAGGTATTTGTGAATATATGTCATGGACTGAGTGATTAATCGGGCAGTACTCATAATGCCCGGACAATAGGAAAAATGCTCAAACGAACTGGCAGGATGATTAATATTATTGTAGATATTACATTTCCCGGATATTGGTCATATTGTCATGTAAACAAAGGCAGGGCCATTAAAATATTGTTCTTTCTTTCTCTCACAATTTATACCATTTTACGTACTCCAAGTATTTAACTAACTTAACAGAACTTTAACCATCATGTTCACGTTCGTGCTGTTCATATTTGTGTTCAGGTTCGTTAAAGTGACTATGCAGTTCGAACAGATTCTTAGCGCTGAGTTATCGATTTTCGGAGAAAGTGAAATGCAACAAATACGCAATTTTGTGAATTCTTTCAAACTTATACTCCACTCAATGTCCTAGAAACTTCAATAGGCACTTTGTGCCTATGGTTACAATGTTTGTTCAAAAGCTATTTCAAAAACGGCCTAAATGTAAAGGAAGTGCTTATGGGCATTTTTGCAAATTGTTATCGGCTGAACCCAATGTCTTTGAAACTCCCAAACCATCCCATGAAGTTTGTTCTTTTAGTACTAATTGGACTGCGCTATTTTACCTAAAATCCCAAGATTGAAAGATGGTTCACAAGTCTTTTTTTCTGTTGGGAATTGGCATGTCTGTAGAAGGAAATGAACTGGTGATCAAGAATGATAGAAACAGAGATTTAGTACAGTGAAATTAGCAAAATAAAGGGAAATAAATCCAATACAGCTGCCCTTTTAGGATCCGACGAGAATTGATTTTTAATATTCTATGGCGTCCGCAAATTTTATTAGAGCCTAACACCCTAAAAGCCACCCCTAACATGAACGTTTGTATTTTTTTCGCATTTTACCGCCAAACGGTCACGATTTCGCAATTTTAACATCTGCACAAAATTCATAAAATTCTAATTATATTCTATATTCCACTTTTACTTTATCATACGTAGTATGACAAAGTATTGTAATCGAATCGAAAAAAAGTTTTGAGATTTTAACGGAAATATGTCCTTTTGGGTCTCCTTAACATTTTTGACCAAGGTACAAACAATGTCTATGTGTGACCCATCGAGATAGTATAGAAAGGAGACGCCATAACGACGTTTTTCCTGTACTGAAAACGGCGTCAGTAGGTGTCGCTTATGGGACTATACGACGGTCGCCTGCACAGGCCCAGACTAATTAGAATTAGTTTTCTGTAATATTGCATATGAACTATATTAGTTTAACTAAAGAAAGTAAAAATATATACACAAAAATACTCCGGATTTAGGATATAAGAAATAATGTAAAATAAATATTATATTGGTTTAACTTAATGTAAAATAAATCTTATAAGTGTAACATAAATATGAATATGAATATGAACAAAATAAGTATTATACATTTTGTAACCTACTGGCCATTAAACAAAACCATTTTATTATTTTGATGTCGAATGCTGGCGGATTTATATATTTTTGTTGTTCTGATGTAACACATTCGAATATGTGTGTACCTATTTATAATACTTTTAATTAATAATATTCTGTGACTATCCAACACATCTTGATCAAAACTATGTTTTACTAAACTAGAAAATATATCTGATGCGATTTGGTGATGTTCTGTCTATACATATGTCCGTAAAATGCTTCGGACAAGCAACACTGGACTTTGTCGGCTTCCAGTTACATCGGTCTACAAACTGTTTTCATAATTCCTGCTGGGCAGGAATCTTGGAAATCTACATTTAATAGTTAAATAAATCAAAAATGAATTCAAATTTTATTGAATACGGGCCTGTTTATTGTCATTTGACTGACATCTAACGTCACTTGCCGATGAAACGTAATTCCCGCTGATTTATTGCAGCCAGGACCCTTTCTGCTGCGACAGCTTCTTACATCACATACTGTCATGCTAATTAGTTCTAAAAAACTAATACTTATAACGCACTGGAAACCACTTAAACCTGTATAATGTATCGGCTTGTCCATTTGACGTTATGGGACTAACCTACGGTATGATTTGAACTAAAGTGGTCCCAATTTTAAGCTCATATGACTCCTCTTTTATACTATCTCGATGGTGTGACCCGTGTTTTGTGGCGACGATTCCGGAGAAACCACTAAAGCATCGGGACGAAAATTCATATTTAGAAGTGTCATGACCAAACTTAGATCTAAAAGAATTTTTGTTCAAAATGGTCCAAAGGAACTGGATGTTTACTCTTAACATTTTTAAACATATTACAATATTACAAATGAGCCGCCATTTCTGTAATTTTGTAGAAGAAATTTTGTATGATTCATGTCTATGACATTTTTGGTAAAATTAATAGTTTAGCTGCATGAGCAAATTCTATTGCATCAAGATCGCTCGAACTGCATTAAAACTAGTTAGCTAGGATTTGACACATATTTTGATACTATCGATAGCATTGTCACATCAGCGTTTGCGTTGGGAAACACCGGGAAACATTGCTAAATAGTATGATAAAGTCATGTGCTTGGCCACATCAGATTTTTCTTAAATACATTTGCTCTTAAACTGCAAGTGTGTTTTTGTAGTTTAAGAACCACACTGTATATAAAGGGTCCCACGCAAATATTAAATTGGTTGCATAATCTATTTCAAGTTTAACAGTTGTTTGTGTATAGCGGCAAAAATGTATTAACATGGGCATGGCCTACTTTTACAGTATTATTAAACGTATAATATGCCAGCAGACGCCATTTCCAGGCTCCATCATACAAGGGTAATCCAATAACAACATTTTCTTTTGTTAATTTAATTTTGTTAATAATATTTACATTTAATTACGTCAATAATTATTGTTTTGTTTTAAATATTCCCGCGATCGTGGGCTAAAATTGCCCAAAAAAAGTACCCCTATATTGGGGTGGTCGTAGTTTGAAAACCGCTGTATACAAGAAAAAGTACTAAATACTACTATCTTTTTTGTGCAGAATTATATAAACATTATTTTTGTATAGCAGCGAAATCGTGACCGTTTTGCGGTAAAATGCGAGAAAGTGCTAACGTGCACGTTAGGGATGGCGTTTAGGGGTTCCACGCTCTAATATAATTTGCGTACGCCAGAGAATATTGAAATCCATCTCCCTCCGTGCCGGATTATGAAAGGCCATTTTTTTTTCATTTTTTGCCATTTTTTTGTCTAATTTGAATGTACTAATTATGCACATTAGCGTACAAAAATCGCATTGTTCTGCGCATCTACGTCACACCAGAACAGCTGTCAAAGCCAAATGTGAAACTCGCATATATGTAGCAAACGAAATTGAAAACATTGATTATATGAAAAAAATCTGTGGAAGCAATTGAGGAACTAAATTGCAATAATTTCATCGTCAACGAGACTTATAGGTTAGGTGCAGAAAAAGATTACTATTAAACTTTACAAGCGATCTAATTTAGCATGTGATTTAGCATCAATGAATAGGTACTTGTTCTACGTTTATTTTACGGATACGATAAAAAAACTGCACTTTGATGCTTTATTTCCATTTTTCTGTATACAACCCACCACCTCGCATTTCATTTTCATGACTTTTTTCACATTTATTGCGAATTCAATATATTTTTTTATGATTCGTATCTAGTGTGACTTCACAGCAATCATGACTGTCAAACTCACACAAAAATGGATGACTGACCTGTGCAGCAATCTACTGTCGATTTGTTGCACATGTCAACCTTGGCTGAACATGGAGTATGTATCTAATTAAATCGGTTATTACGCGATAGCATCAGCTACCGACGACGTGAACAATACTACATTTTAGAAGTTGCCGCCCGCATCATCCTTAATTCATAACAAGCGATTCTCTCGACGTAATTGGAGGATGTGATGCGGAAATTAGATCTGACAGTCGTAATAGATTTAGGGGTAGCTATAGCGGATAAGAAGGCCAACAGCTAAACAAGAGAAGCCGCAAAATTCAGTTTACCTACAGACTGTGGTAACGATAAAAGGGTTAGAGGTCCGTTTGCTCGCTTTTCATCGATTGCCAAACTTCGTTAAATTCAGACATGAGAATTTGTGGTTTTTGAGGTAAAAGTGCTAGAAACTGTACATTTCAACGGACAAAATAAATACCTTTATTATGTTACTCACACAATAGAAATTGTTTTTTTTTTACCAAAGACATATTATTTTCCCGATAATAGCTGAGATGTATTGTTTACTAACTCCCACCCTAATTATCTCAGTAATTTTAAAATTAAACATCAAAATTTTAAATTTGTATTTCATTTTATTTTAAATTTGATGTAATTACGAGTGTGCCGTCTAATAAGAGTCGTCATAAATAATCGCAATCTCTCCTTGTAACGCCTGGTATTTTCAAGCGAATAATAAACGCCTCCAAACATTTCTAAAATTGCATATATTGAATGCTATCACCTACTTATGAACGCTTATTATGTTGTCAAATTGTAGAAAATTAATTTCTGTAGCCACACTCAAGTCTCAAACCGTACCTGCGTGGGGATCAACCCCACTATATGACCATATTGGCAAGCGACAATAGGGGTCTTGCACTAAGTCTCAAAATTAAAAATTAATACGCTCTCTTAGTGCCAAACGTATACCAGAACCGTCCGCAAACGTTTTTTTTTAAGAAGAAAATCTGTTATTACGCAATTAATAATATTAAAATCGGTCTGGTCGCTTTAAATATGAACGCGCTGTGGTTGGTGTGACGTACCATGCTTGGTCGAAGGCTACGTGACATGAGCTAGTTACGATGCGATTGTCATGCCTTCACTCTTTCTATAACAGGTGAAAAGATTGACATTAACGTTGGACGTACGTCTTCTTAAACGACTGTCACTTTTGACAACACGCAAAGATTCCATGACCCAACTATACTTATTCGTTATCAGAACGCACACAACGTCTTCCAGATGCTATACATTCAATTCGATGCCGTTCTCGTGCCCGTAGGTCCTATTTTTTCGGCTGCTCTCTACGGCCTAGGCTCGCTAAGCTTCTCACCAATCTTATGACGTCACGAGCGTTTTGGCGCGGTTTAAACTTTGATGTTCAATAACAATTGAATGCAACAATATTAAGCGGAAAGATTTTTACACACGGTTTTCTTACCACCTAAGGATTTTATTTGTTAAGTTAAGTAAAATCATCCAAGACCCCTATTGTACACTTGCAATGGTATCTCAAACCAGTCGAACCGAAAACCAACACCCAGTATAAATAGTTCATTCCAATTAAAAATTTTCGATCTTTTGGTCTATTTTACATGTTCCGGAATATCTTTAATTTGTTTTATAATACCATGAATTAATAATCATGAATCACAAACAATTTTAAAAAAATCCATTAAAGTATGTTCTATTGCAGTGGATTCCGAGATTTTGATGATATTTTTGCCTCATCGGCTTTAAAACTAGTAATACGTCAACATTTTGACTTGTTGTATTCTATAGCACTTTTTTGTATTTATACATAAACCCCCACACATCATTAGTTTTATTTAAATTCTATGCAATGTACTTTTTATTCAGAAATATGTTGGACTCCAACAAAGACTCTTTCTAAGCTCGTTAACGAGTGGTGATAAACTAGACCAGGATATGCCAGCTATAGCGATAAATTCGTTAAATCCGTAAGTGACCCCGAACGAAAAAATCGGCATAACTGCCATCTCTCGTCGCCTGTGTTTGAACGCTCATGACTCTGAAATTACTGAACAGAAAAACTGAAATAAAGTGTATCATAGTCCCAAATCATTTTTACATCTTAATGACTATCAAATTTCAAACAAAAATCCCTATTTTTGCTTTTCTAAATTATTGCTGGTCTTTCTATTTATTTTTTCTTCTTAAAACAGCTTGCCACAAAAGCTTTTCATTTAGAGTCTTCTATACATTGTTCTTTTTTGCTTTCTTCAGTTTTTATGTAATAAAGGTTGTGAACAAGATATTGATGGAAGCGTATATCTCAGTAACGAGTGTTAGCTGGGCAACGCGGCTAGCATGCAAACAATCCTTATTTACTGCCATACATATTTCTTGAATTTAATAGCATTAGGACTATTTGTTAATTTTTAAGACCGATGTAACCATGAACAATATTTTGCGCAGATCAGCTTCCCTCGCGTGTTTTTAAGACGTTTTGACGTTTTCAGTGAATGCGTCAGAATCCATTTTTGTAAAACATCATTATTTAGAACTAAATTCAATATACTATAGACATTTAAATTATTTACTATTATTAAAAATTGTTCTGATCGTAGTAAATTAGTAAATGATCTTACTAATACTGTCTCAGCTACGTTACCATTTACCGTTACGATTGGCGTCGTGCGCGCTGCGCGAAAATATTAACATTCTTATGAACCGCTTTAAAAAAAATTACTTAAAAACACATTAAATAAAATATGACGATTCTTTACGTGCAGATCCCGTTATCATGCTAATATTCGTTACTGAGATATCTGTTTCCATCAAAATCTTGTTTGAAATCATTAGACATAAAAATTGAAGAAAAGAAACCCGACCAAAAATTTAAATATTTGTGTTAAGCGGTTTAGGAGACGTTAATTTAAAAGTGCAAAAATCGGATTCCTTTTTTCATTTCTCTCCCGCTCATGTTTAGACCAAGAGGCCAAAAACGTTGATAGTCATACAACTTATGTAGAAATGATTCAGTAGTATGCCACATTTATTTCAATTATTTTCCCTACAGTAGTTTTAGTGTTATGAACCAACAAACACTGTAGTCAATACTATCGACACGAGAGATAACAGTTAGGGCAATAACAGTTAGGACAACTTTTATATTGTGCCCAGATGTATTTAAATGTTTGGCGTTTAAACTCGACCTACAATGCCTAGGCAAGGTTTGATTTTGCACATTCATGTTCTGAAAGTTCTTGAAACAAAAGGTCTTAATCTATGGCAAATACTTTTCTGCATAAATATTGTACTGGCAAAAAATGGTACACCTTTAAAACGAGAAGTTAACTGAAAAACAGGTGCAGATTTTTTTGTTTTGTTTTGTTTTTTAAGCGTCTCTACATTTCAGAATTCATCCAATTTGCATCCATTGTTCTATAATTTTTTTGTACAGTATATTTTTATTTTTACGATCTTCAACTAACAGAACTATCAACAAATATATTGGTGGTAGAAACGTAAACAAAAGCTTAAAATATCACAAAACAAAAATCAAAATAAAACTGGCAATAACTTACAGCAAGTCTAGAAATCGTCTACTTTACGAATCCATCTCGATATCACTCAAAATTTACAACCAGAAAGTCCATTGCTCTGTTATGACGTACACGATAAGACGCACACTTTGAAGTTTCGAAACCCTCTCTACTGTCCATAGATTGTTACACCAGCGCGGCAAGCGGTCGAATGCGAATCGCAAACTAGAGCCGTTCCAGAGCGCCAAGTTTCCGAGATCCGACCGAGAAGTGTGCGCATCGCCGTCAACTGTTAAGTTCTTTTTTACAGCCCGTGGTATTCCAATTACTGATAAATCTACGAAGAATCACAGGGGAAATGTGTATTTAAATATATGCAGATTTTCAGTACTATATTTAATTGATTATTTACCTTGGAGAGAAAAAGACGATTTGGCGTTTAATTTGATATATATGGTCCGGCGCCTTCGCCATTTTTCTTCATTTTTTGAAGTCCCAAAGTTGTAGACTCCGTGGTTTGTAACTGTGATGATGTTGTCGCAAGTACGCCTTCTTAATATATGGTGGTTGAGATCAAGTTCCCACAAGAAAATGCGTTTAATTCTACTTATTACGACTAATCAAAAGGCTGATTGCAAAAATATAAAACAAACGACATGCAACCCCACTCCCGAGTTCAATACAATACAAATAGAATAACTGCCATCAAATAAACAGAACAAATTTACGTTACACTACATTACATAACTTACATTTACCTAACTTAAGTTACGCAAATGACGGTAAGCAAGACAACAATAATGAATATTTATATTTATAACTCATTTTACATAACAAATAAAAGGAATGATCTAACCTAGATTTAACTACTATATTAAACTTAATTATTAAACTTATTTCCAGTGTGTCTCACGGGACGTTGGATTGTATGGGTACTTTTGTTATATTAGAGATAGAAAGTCGGTTAAATGGACAAAGTAGTGCATATTTATGTGCTCTTTCATAGTCTGTTCTTGAAAACAGTTGAATTCCAAACGGTAATATTGCAATATTGCTCTCTGGGGACGTGGAAGAAAGAATAGACGATATACCGTTGGCCTTACGCTAAGGTAAGTGGATCCAACAAGACGCACCTGCACATAATGCCCGAATTGTGAGGGACTATTTAGATATAAAACATAAGCGGAGAGTAATTGCTACCTATTCAGAAATATTGTGACTACCAAGATTGCCGGATCTTACCCTTTGTGATTTTTATCTATGGAGTGACTTAAAAAATAAGGTACCTATATGGTGTTTATAATTTTGGAAACGTTGGGGGGTTCGGTGACACCGTCATCGCCGCTTTCAGTTCGATTGACAGAAGAACCCTCGGTAAGGTCACCGTATTACGGAATGCTGTGAAAAATGCCTCCACGAAAATAGCAAGATTTTTGAAAACATTATTTAGTTTGTTAAAATGTTTTTACTTTTTTATGTTGTGTAGTTAGCACAAATAAATACATTCCAAAATGTAACTTGACTATGGGAACATAAATGCTGTATCACTCAAATGTGATTTTCATGGCACCATGCAATTTTCAGATATTAAAAAAATATGGCATGTGGCATACCAAATTACTCAGAAAAAAGTTCTGAATCGAAACATGTATAAAACCAATAAGGCGTCCATAAGAAAAACAAAAGTTTCGTTTGTTTCTGACAAATTTATTGGCGAAAAAAATTTTAAACTGACATTATCAAATTGTAGACAAAAATTGCCTTTATAGTGTCAAAACGCTTTTTTGATGGGATCACAAATAAAGAAGTTATGACCATAATTAAACAAATACATTTCTAGATTTTTTCAAAATAGCTTGGAAACCATTTGGAATTCAACAGTTTTCTGAACGGATTATGATGGAGCACATAAATATGCACTACTTTGCCCATTTAACCGACTTTCTATCTTTAATAACAACAAAAGTACCCATACAATACAACGTCCCGTGAGACACACTGTATGTAACTTACATTTTTTTCTACTACACCACCATTTTAAACATACATTCGTAGAAAGAAATGCTAAATTAAGTCCTCAATAAAATAATTTGCATTAACAAATGAACAAAAAAATTTCAACGAACCTTTTCACTATTTTTTTTCTAGAAAGTGTCGATCCAAGTAAAAAAATTATATGGACTTATTGGTGTACTCATTTCCTTAAGAAATGAGCGGTTTAAAAACTGATATTGTATTGTATTGTTACATTACAAACGGCTGTAACTTTTTACTGAATTGAAAAAAGGGTGGTAAGTTCGTGAAACTTTTTACTTTGTATGACATTTACTATCTGAAAAAAAGTTTTGGGAAAAAAAGAAGTAGGACATCTGTATATATAGCAACTAGGGCTTCCAATCCCGAAACGGAAAATCCAGGGAAATCCCGGGATACCGAAAAAGTTAAATCAAAATTATTTTCTTATTTTTAAATAAATCAATTGAGCTGCTATTTTTTAAGTATGAACTTCAGTCTATAACAGCACCGTTTCTTATTAAATTAAGTACCAAGCATTTAATGTTCATTTTTTAATGTTTATTTACATGTTGCTACAATAGGAAGAAGAGATGTTGCAAAAAGTAGATATAACCTAATTCAATATGGACGCAAAACGTGAACCTTTTCAGCTCTTTTTACTTACTAACCCTCGACAAAAAATATAGGCTGTATTTAAAACAGAAACATAAACATAAAAATATAGTATTCAATGATATACTACAGATATAATTAACTAACGAACGAACAATGTTATTTCTTGTGCCGTTTTCAAGTTTCTTCGTTTAAAAATTTTACCTTAAACAAAAAAAAACGAAATATTTAGGTATGATGCTTCTCTGTCATGGGGTGCGTCTACGCCATAGATTGAGCCTCGGTTAAAGCATCTCGACATTGTGATGCGCTGTCCACACGTGACAGCGGTAATATGGTCATTTTTGTCATTTCTTTATCGCACAGTTATCGCTTTTTTCGGTTTTAGTGGAAAAGTTTTGGCAAAAGGTGCACACAGATAAAAAAAATCTATTTTTATAATGTGGGTTGGGCTATTTGAACTATATTTGACAAACCCGAAAACGTATACAAACTGAAGAGATTTCTTTTGCCGTCACTAATCTTGAAACATTTTACAAAATAGTTACAAAGATGCAAGAGCAATTTATTATCTAATAGAGTTTAAAATTTCGTTTATTATTGATATCATACGCTCACTTTGACACCCTTTACCTTTTGAACCGATAATTTTGGTATTTACTTGTAAGGTAAAATTTGAGAACATTGATCAAATTTCAGGGTTAAGGATCCAATGAAGTATATTTTAGGTGTTTCTTACTGACTTGATTTGGTAACTTTTGGCATCCCAGGTGTTTTGATCCGGCAATTTTCGCTTTTCTCATGAATTGCATAAATTACCCTGGATTACAATATATTTGATCCTGAGATCCCGGGATCAATATATTGTCCGGGATTAGAAGACCTTATAGAAACTCAACAGAAAACCATGTTACACGGGTTTAGTAATTTAACTGAGGAGAACTAAGGAACAGATCTGTCACATAACTATTGAAGACTTTGTAAGTAGGTGAACATACATTCTGGCCCTTAGTATTGAAGTATTGTGTAGGTAATGCTTTTTTTCATTGGAAATTGGTCAAAGAAGTGTATAGCTTGTTAAATACACTAAAAATACTTGACATGTGGTATTTGACTCCAATACTATTGGCTACAGAAAAAAAATGATTTGGAAAAAACTTCTAGAAAATTTTATCCGCTACAACTTTTATAATAAATATTATCTGTCTTTGATGTAGCGAAAAGGAAATACTTTTAAAAACTAAATTTTGCGCCATCGTACCAGTGAGGCGCGGGCAGGTCGTACACGGCGATTTCGAGAACTGGATATATTATTCTGGTCATCGAAACGTATAGTCCAGTCAAATGGTGTTTTGGCCAGGAAAAAAGTATAGAAGTTTTTTCTTTCATTCTATATGTTTTTTCGGGTGCTGAATCCGAATGTCAACTTTGCTACTTCCCACGGATATGGCTTTACAACGAAAATTGCGGTGCAAAGTAAAATCATGGTGCGAAGAACACTTCCTGTCGGTCAACCCGGCCAAGACAGAGATGGTGCTCTTCACGAGAAACCGGAATACCGGAAACTTCAGGCTACCAAAGCTCTGTAACACAACACTGCTTTACAGAATCTGACAAAATGAAATACCTAGGTATGTATTATCTTTGACAGGACGCTACTATGGAATAACCATTTAACCAACAGAGTTAAGAAAGCATGCATAGCTTTCGGTCAGTGTAGGAGTCTCTCACCTCAGCTCACGCTTTGGATCTGCACGGCAGTTATCAGACCCATGCTCACATAAGGAGCTGAGGTGAGTCTGGCATGGTGGCCCAGAGTCAGGCTGGCCTCCACGATCACCAAACTGAACAGCATTCAAAGATTGGCTTGCCTAAGCGTCACGGGCGCAATGAACTCAATCCCCACTATTGCGATGGAAAACTTGCTGTACCTGCCACCCCTCGACATCTTCGCAGTAGAAGTGGCCCTGGCAACGCTATCCAGACTCCGTACAGTGGGGTACTCCTGGGACAGACATGTTGGTGGCAAGAGGATCGAACTATGGAGGAAGGTCACCAAGGGTAAGCCCTTTCTGGAATGTCCTACAGACTACATCCCTCCACACTATGTTTTCCGGAATCCATATCTGACCCACACCACAGCCCTTGGGGCTAATCTCAGCAAGAGCCTGAAGATCTACACGGATGGCTCGAGATACCGACCGGTACAGGTGCTGGCATCTTCCCGCACGACTTCCAGGTTCGTCGGTCGATCCCGCTTGGTGAATTCCCTTCTGTCACACAGGCGGACTTTTTGCCATTAAAACAGTCTCACACATCATTAGTCAATCTAACAAGTCAGGCAAAAACATAGTGATATTCATGGACAGTAAGCAATCCATTCTGGCTCTTGAACGGTGTCGTTTCTCATCGGGGCTCTTACTGGATTGTCACAACTCCCTGGTAGAGGCAGCCAGGAAAAATACCATCACCATCAACTGGATTAAACGGCACTCAAAAACAATGGAAGCCATCGGCGGGCTGATAGATTAGCACGAAGAGCTGCCGGTCACACAGCTGTTGCACCTGCGTCCGTCATCCTTCCCTTAAACACTGCCCTAAGAGACAAGGTGAAGGACATTACCCACAACAGTTTGACTCACAGGTGGGACACTACACCACGCTGCTCGTTGGCCAAGGAGACACTCAGGTCCACTACGACAGCCAGGAAATTTTCTGAACTTCCCAGTAGTACGGAAGCCTATGTTCAGCATGCGACTGACCGACACGCCCACCTGCCGAGCCTGTTCGCAGGACGAGGAGATGGTAAGATACATCCTGTGCGAATGTCCCGCCCTAGAAGACCATAAGTGTTCTCGGGGACCCCTGGCCTACCATGGACAGAATCCGTAATGCTCCTCTGTCGTGCCTCGTAGCTTTTGCCCAAGGCCTGGGTTGGCTCACGAGTCCAGACTGAGCACAAGAGGTATGCACAAAGGGCTCAGTGGGGGCTAGGTGCTTTGGACTTTCCAGCCTCTAACTCCTGCATACATACAACGAAAATCGCTAAAAACCTCAAAATCTTCGATTTTTCTTAAGTTTTTTGCCAAGAAGTCATAAAACTATTCACTTTTCGACGTAGACCACTATATACACAAATGAAGTACACTAAATTTTCTATAAAAGCCCCTTTGTTGAATGGTTTGGCCGCTAGAGCGCGCTGAAAGAAGGCCAAATTTTCCTACTTTTTTACTACATTTTTTCCACATTATCCACTTCTCACTCTGTATTACGTTTCACTCTTATAATGGAATAGTATGTATTATGGCTATTATGCGCGGCAAAAAAACTATACAGCTAATTCTTACAACATGTAATTTAGGCTTTTTTATTTGTCAAGGTGGTAGTTCTTCAAACTTGACAGGTTATCTGATATATGGATTCAGAATGCCACATAAAGTTTGTTGTGGTTTGTTGACACTTTGTTGATATGGAACTCCGCGTTTTGCGTGAGCGTATAAAAATAATAATAATTTTAGTTACGATACATCGTGTTCTGAGAGATGTGTCGAAGATGAGCCATAAACGGCTCGTAGAATAACAGCAAATTGCGAGAACGTTCAATAAGAGCGATAGCGGAAAAGTTGCACATAACAAGCTGATGGCTACAGAGCGAATTCGACGCATTTTGCTTGTGCTGTTTTATTATAAACGGTTGGATCTAAACAATGCTTTATTTTTTACAAAGCTAAACTATTTATGTTCAGTATATTTGGTTGCATATATTGTGTACGACTATTTTCGGCGTGCCTAAATATTCAATTTATTTTTCATGTATTATTCTGTCCATTCCGGTTACTAAGCAACGAACTAAGGAAAAGCTCCAATAGTGTCAAACGTTTAGCAATGTCAAAATTATGGCTGTTCGAAAATAGTTAAGATCCAAATCTGCCGAAGTAACTAACCATGGCTGACATCGAAAACAAACTTGATGAGGATTACCTCTTCTATCTGGGCTTTACCACCAGTTTTTTCCATCGACTACCATCGGAACAAGACGTTGCCAAATGCAAAGTAAGCTCTATTTTTAGTTCGTTATATTTGCAACCATACTATTCGTTCAATAATTTCAGACCTGGCTGGAGAAACTTTGCGGGACGCCATGTCAAGGAATAGACACCAAGAGGAACAGGAACATCTTCCTCTCGAACTTGGTCCTATGCATGCAGGAGGGCAAGCTGACTGGGCCTTATCTAGAAAATCCCAAAGATGTCGATATTACCAAAGCATCAAGGTATTTTGGCGAGATGAAAGCAAGTGTTGAGGTAAGGAAACTAATGCTAACTTCTGGCTAAAGCAAGGTTTTAAAACTAATTTATTTTCTTAGAGCACTAGTAGCAAGTGAAAGGACTGCGATTATTACCTATAACCACACAAAAAGTATTTATTTCAGTTCTCACATGATTGTTGAATTATGAAATATATCGACACTTAAATAAAACAGGAATAACAAGCATTTCTTTTCTTTGAGATTCTGAATTCGTCCGTACTCCACCAAACACATCCACTTTATTTATTTTCTTAGTAATCGTTCTGGTTTGACAACAAAACGTCTATGTATATGTCTTGTGTTAGGAACCAGCATGGCTCGAGGAAATCGTTGGAAATGGTATGCCCAGCAATGTTCCATCAGAGATCGACGACATGGGTGTAGACGAGGAAACCGCCAGGGAGGACGGAAGGACATACGTGGCCACCAGAAACATGCCATCAGGACAAGGAGCATTTGCCTACGTTGCCGTCTCATTGGCCGAAGAGGAGCCGATGTGGCTGGGCGGAGGCGAAGGGTAACGTTAACTTTAAATTTCTAAAAAAATATATCCACAATTTTATTAAAATACAAAGTTGCAACAGGAAAACTCCAAAACCTGCAACAGAATTGCCTAAAACACTTTCTTTAAACAATTCAACATTTAGTTCAGAATTCCCACAGATGTTTCCTTTAGTTGGCGACATTGTTTATATTTTACATAGAGATATTTTAAGTTGGAATACCTGACTTTCAAAATGTCAAATTAAAAGTCAAATTAGAAAGAAAAAGGTGTTCTTATCACAAAATGGTTTTTATTTACAATAGCCCAGTCGACCAGTCAAAAATAATGGGAACACAAGTGGGAATGTTTTAAAACTTGGTGGATATGTTTGTTTGACTATGGCCCCTGTTATAGGTTCTGGAAAATTTGATGTAAGCTACCCTATCTTGAATCACAATCCACTTTAATGTTTTTCACGTTTAATCGTTTTTCTCTATATAAGCTTCATAAAAAAATTTATAAATGAATGAAAGAGTATATGTTGGCCAAACTTTAAAACCTCATCTGTATTTTACAAAATTTACCAGAAATGTGAATTTAGGTGCATAGTGTTTTGTTGCGATCTGACAGAACAGATCGTTTGCTGTGCAAGCGCGTCGAAATCATCAAAATGGGCCACAATAAGTGTTGTGTAGTGAACTGTAGCGATACAGTTGAGCTGAAAAAGAAATTATATCCATTTACAAATCACATTCACAATTCAGAAGTATACCTAGAGCCTTACTTATTTTATTAATCAAACAAACAATCAATAACCTGGCCTAATTGTACACCTTACCTTACCTTACATTTACAAACAATCAATAACCTAACCTAATTGTACAGCTTACCTTACCTTACCAACAATTTGCCAAAAGCAACGCCGGTTACAGTGCAACGCTGACGATCGGCGACGCGGACCGCTATATCAACAGCGATATGTGAGGGCTTGCAGTGCAACAGCGACCGTCAGTGCCGTCAGCCCTCATATATCGCCGTTGATTTAGCGGTCCGCGTCGACGGTTCGTGCCAACCGTCATCGTTGCACTGTAACCGGCCTTAGAAGCAGTTTTTGTCCCTGTATCTAAGATGTAAAATGTCACTTTATGATCAATGATCATGTAGGTAGGCCATAAAAATTTTATTTCGCACTTCATAGACCACAGATTACTGTAACATCCAGTAGGAAACGGTACAATTCACGCCACGTGCAATCATACCGCCGACAGCCGATAGAGGCACTTGCAACCCGCACCCGTCTAGGGTTGCCAACTGGCCGGTATTGGGCCGGCCCAGCCGGTATTTCAGAGTTCCGGCCGGCGGCCGGTAGCGCCACCCTTCGATCATAGAAACTTGTAGATACGCCGCGTGCTATTCATCGCTCACAGCGAAGTGAAGCCAACATCACATCGCCCACAACTGACGTCACACGCTCCAAGTGTGATGGAGTGTGATGTCAGTTGTGGGCAGAAAGCGGCGCTTGCTGTGTACTAGGTGTGGACGATGTTGGCTTCACCGCATCGCGACAGGGCGTATCTATAAGTTTAAATGATATAAGGCGCCACCCGAAAAGCCGGTAAAACCATTCGAAAATCCGCTACATCGGATCTGGTCGGGTAGGACCGCCATGTGGCGCCACACTGAGAATATAGTATTTCTCTCTCAGATATATGCACACACGATATCATCTATCTCTCTCCGACCTATAGTACCTAATAGTTATTCTATAATCTAGTGTTCGAGTCAATCGTTTGCGAAATACTGTAGTACCCGGTCGCGATAACACCGAGTGATCATCATCCAGCAAAACGAAAGCGTTCCCGCAATTGTGTATTTAATAAAGAATGAGAAAGGAAACAAGATGAGAGATATCTGGACTGGTTGTATGTACATGCTTACACTTAGGAAACAACGACAAGCTCAATAACCAGACGGGATATGCGACTTTCATGCCCAGATTCGTATTCATCAAAAGTTATCAACTGTATTTTTCTCGAACATTTTCTGATGTATGGTCGTAAAATGTCTATGCTATCACAAAGATAATTAAGAAAGTGTCATAATCAGTAAGAAAAATATGGGGTTGCCATTAAAAGAATTTCTATGACGTTAAGTCAAAAACAAATTACAGGTAGCAACTGAATTTGATATAAAAATGTGATTCGATAATTAAACATCGACATGTCTGTGATTTTTTCCCAAGATTTTGCCATCTTTCATACTTTGCGCGCCACTGTATATTCAATAATGAGTATGATAGGATTCTTATTTATATTCTAAACACAATTCAGAACTACATATTAGGTCGTGTAAAAATTAAGAATCCATGATTATTTGTTGTGCTATATTATACGCCCCATTTAAAATTCTAAATGTTGTTCCCTCAGGAGCAAAAATAAATCAGCAAATATTTAACGATTCAGCCTGATCGTCAAAAATTCAGTTGGCTTGGGTTGGGTTGCTGGTGCCGGCCGGTATTTTGAAATTGAAGAGTTGGCAACCCTACACCCGTCCAATAAATGTACTAAAGAATCAATCTACAACAATTTTAGTAAAAATGTATTTTGTGCCAGAAAAAAATATTAATAGTAAATTTTTGAGGTAGTATTAATCTAAAACGATTTTAAAACGAACCTTTGTTGTTTGACTGACTATTAACACCCCAACAAAAAGAATACCTTATTTAGAGAGGATAGGCACTATTACATAATTTTACATTTCTAAAAAAATAGGCCTCAGTTTCAATCTTTTCAAGTCTGTAATTGGAGCAGGTGACCATGTACGTGTTTGTAGGAAATCTGGAAGACAAATCATTAAACAAAGGCTGCAATTAAGAATAATTTTGAGAGTAATTTTACAAGCTGTCAAGGAAAACAAACATATCCACCAAGCTTCAAAACTGCCCTATTTCTGTCATATTGGCCTGGTATTTTCAGCTTTCTGGCTTGACAGGTAGGTAGTTATTCAAGACTTTACAGACAGCTAAAAATACCAGCTTCGGTGACTGAGCTACTACGAAAAATTAATAAAATATATTAAACTAAAGCAGTTCTCAAATGGCATCCCATATCAACCACGCGGAAATGTAAGTTGATTAAATTTGTGGTATGTGTATAATCAAGGTTAGAGAATCTGAGATTAAAGGTTGATCTATCGTTTCCGTTCCATTTACATGAAAATGCACTAATTAAATTACAGTATTACATATTAGCTGCATCAACCCTTAAACTGTTTCAGACACGGTATCTGATTGTAGAAAAGCGTACCATATTACATGTTTTTTCTTGAGTGGTCATAATTATTCCTTCTAGAGCTTTTGATGCACACATGAAGCAAAAATTTCGCGAGTTCGTTCCACCAGTCACCGAGATGGAAAGAATCCTGGCCAGGAGGAAGAACCCTAGAGAACGCGAGCGGGTCATCACGTTCTACGAGATTTTATTAAAGAACATCGCCGACGAGATGGATGGTCTCATCAAACCCGAAGACAATCAGACCGTTAACGGGTTGTTGGACCAGTTGGTAAAGGATTTAAGGGAGAGGGGCCAATACACATACTTGGTGGATATGCCAGAGAAGGAGAGGAGGCTTGAGTTGCTCTTGATGCTTCACGATCGCGTGCACAGTAGGAAAAACAAAGTGAAACAGAGGGAGAGCGTCTTGGACAGTATTGAAAAATCGTTACCGAAATCGTTCTTTGATATGACTATTGCCGATGAGGATAAATACCAGTTGCCGAGCCTGATGTGGGAGCAGGCAATCTGCAAAGCTCCAAAGAAGAAGAACTGTGTTATGTTGCAAGAGACCTACCCGCAGGTCATGAATAAAAAGTATATCTTTTGTTGATTTTCTTTAAGACTTTAATGTTATATAAATTCCCACCACAGGTTCATTGAATTAATGGCAAATCAAAAAGAAGAGATTGCGCTACGCATGCAGAGGAGGCACGACAACATTGTCTCGCAAATGAAAAAGGAGCTACGGCTAGACGGCGAAAAGTTAGCGAAGTGGGTTGAGGTAGGTCCTGGGATATGCCATCTGACACAGCGTGTCGCGTAGAACTATTAAAAAACTTTAGCGCGCCATAGATAGATTTATTTATCGGATCTGTGAGGTAAAAGCGACTTGACCAACTTCCGCAATTTGTCATCTCGAAGACAAGCTGTGGGCAGAGACGAACGCGGACAACATATTGCCTTAAGGTCAGCAAGTCCGTCTGATACTCAAAGAAAACTTGACCAAACCTTACGACTGTGAAAGCTATCTACAAAGTGATCATAAATGGCTGAGAATAGAATTTGCCGCTAAAGTGTTTATGGTCGTTCGCGCCGTATTTGTGTAGGAGGGACCAAATTTTGGGGTCGCCTTAAGGTGGCGTTTAAATTGGAAATGCGGTTATAATTTTCAATCGGCTGTTACATATGCACATTTAATTTTGTGCATTAAAAATATACATTAGAGTGAACTTAGTACATTTGCTAATAATAAAAAAAATACCTGGCTCAATTCTGTCAAGTGTAGGTGACGAATTCTGCGAATATAGGTGTTTCTTTGTTGATCGCAAGAAGACTAGAACATAGCCACCAATAATCTTAAAATCCGTCACCTAGACTCGACAGAATTTAGCCGGATATTTTTTTGTATTATCGGCAAATGTTCCAAGTTCAGTTTAACTTATAATTTGAATGAAAATACCTAATCATTTCGGCTTAAAAATGATGACAAAGTTATGAAGTATATTTGGTTGCCTATACATTTCGAAGCCAACATTAGTCTAAAACAAACTTATATTGGACCCCAGTCACCACAATGGGACAATTAACATCGCAAGGACGTTGACTTTTGTTGCATTATGAACGTTAAATTTGTAAGATTTGTAAATGCTGACGTTTCGCGAACCATGTTACTCGCTTCTTCAAAGCTAATTGAATACTGAAGCTTTGAAGAAGCGAGCAACATGGTTCGCGAAACGTCAGCATTTACAAATCTTGACACACGGCATAACCCGGAAGCAGTTTATTTTCTAAATGATTCTGGCCGTGAAAGCTTACGTACTTACTTATTACAATAAATGTTCACACACCCTACAGCACCTAACACAGTTCTTATCTCATGCTTAGGTTTTTAATTGCATATCGTGAAATACCCAAGAATTTGTTAGAGAGATAATGATTTCCCCGCAGCCGGTAATAATTAAAAATATGCACAATTATGCCAGTCAATCTGGCTGGATTTGTGTATGTAAACGCCGAAATAATTTCCCACCTGATAAGAGAAATACTGATAGGTTCAGGAAGATCCGCAGAATCAAAAAATGCAATGTTTTTCGAACATTAACAGGAAATAGTATTAATTAATTAAAAACTATCAATAATTGGGGTGTTATTGCCAAAATTACGCGCAGGTTTACTTTTAGGTACTGATACAATTGAAACAAAGAAAAATACCGGCTTGTAGAGGAGCAAATTCTCTACAAATTTGAGGTGGATCATATACTCTACAGTTTTTAGTTTTCGTGTAATGAATTACGAAAGTTTGTTCAATGCTAATAACATCTAGCAGTGTAACATCAGCAGCACATTGGAAAAAACAACAAAATTGTCTGAACCTGTCAGTATTATTTCATCCGGTATGAAATCATTTAAACACCAAAAGGCTTCACTGACTGGTCTAAATAAATTTCTGCCTTCTCTGGAAAATTTGAAAATGCAATTTGCTAGCAAGCTGCCATATACATCATTTTTTTTTTACGAAACGCTAATTCCTAAAACTAAGCTAAACATAATAAGTACAAATATCATTTGAATCAATTATCAAAGCTAAATGTAAAAGTAAAGTTTAATGAAAATTATTTCAATTGAACAAAACGGTGATTCCTAAAACCAAAGCGGAACACGAGTTGCGATATACGTATAAATATCATTGAAAGAAAAAAAATCATGTCCCTTATGGATCAAATTGCATTTGGCTTTTATTGAGTTACAAAACTTACAAATGTTGAGCAAAGAAGTTGAAAAGTGACATTACTTTCTTTTACATTAACCGATATTAACAATCTTCAGAACTCTTTTATATATTTTTGAAAAACTGTACAGTCTCAGATTGGTTCCAAAATGTGTGACGTAACAGGAGAATTTTACACTTTCGCCAACCTAAGTAACATTATAGGTAATGCTTACATTATTTTATGTATGGGATTATTACCAATAGACCCAATAGTTTCGTCTGGCGGCAAATTCAAAACATCCCTCATACTCTTATCATGTGCAACGAGCATACACGAATTTAGTTGGAGGCTCTTATTAGAAATGTCATACTATGACATACATTACGAACTGTTAATTTAATACTGCAAATGTATCTTAAATGTAGACTGAAATGTATCTGGGTTTCCTAGTAAATATTTACCGAGGAATCCGTTTAGAGTATCGGTTTCGCGAAGTGATTAATGAGAGAAAATTTCGTTAGCAAGCAGAAATTAGAAACCGTTTACCTCAAGATCGATAACAACGTCTACTGAGACGAAGACTTAAAGTTCGAAACTAGAAATAGCTTTCAACACATTTGCAAAGCATGGGTGTTGCGGTTTTCGCCACTGCACTTAGGCTCCATTGGTCCCATGTCATATTTACATACAACCTATGTGTCCTATTAAACTCTACATTCTACGAATTAAACCCACTCCTACCATGATTATTATTATTATTAATTATATTTGAAACCATTCGCTCTTTACATTTTGGTTTTGTTTCCTGTTTGGGTTGGCTGCTATAAAATTATGGCAACTATTGTGCAAGAATACTAAATTTACAGGATTGCTCAATCGATGTTTTTAGGTTTTTGACAATGAACGCATTTCACGTCATCATCCCTGGGTTACCGCAATACAAACATTTCAAGCTTCAAATGTAGACGTTAGAATGTGTTTTTTCAAGGTCTGCTTTTACGTTTCAGATAATGACAATCCCAACGTGTATTATCGGGCGTTGATTGGTTTGTATGAAATTCCAGCAATTTGACGTGTCAAGTGTGTCTGCTTTTGACGTTTCAAACAAACATAACCACAACATTGATTATTGCGCCACTGTTGGTCTGTTTGAAATCCCCGCGGTTTTACGTGTCAAGTGACAGCTTAAACAAATCTGGGTAGGCAACCCGGTACACCGACTCGGCCAAATCGTCCAATCATTGGGTGCGTTCAGCCGTTCCAGCCAAAGCTGCTTGCGCTGCCGGCGCCGAGACTAAGCGACCGCGGTGGCTGAACGGTCAGATCCAAATACATGTATTTACGCTGTGCTGAGTTTCCAGCGGTTTCACTCAGCACTAAGCGTAAATACATGTATTTGGATCTGACCGTTCAGCCGCCGCCGGCGCTTAGTCTCGGCGCCGGCAGCGCAAGCAGCTTTGGCTGGAACCGCCTGAACGCACCCATTGTTTCGTGTGTCCCGACAATTTGACAATGAACGCATGTGACGTCACAGCGCTGTTAACATTGAAAGATAGGGATTAAGCAATCCTTGTAAGAATCTAGTATTCTTGGCTATTATGGACTGCTGTCTAAACCGTTGTCAATCCGTAATTTGACATTTTACATTTTCATTCTTATGTAGCCTTAAATTTATTGACAGGATGCTCGTGTGGCTATGGAAAGAGCAATGGAGGTCCTCAAGGCTGTCCACGCCGCTCGTATGAAGCAAATTGAGAGCGAATTGAAGGTCAAGAAGAGGCAACAAGGTGGTGTCACGGAGAAGACCGAACTGTACGAACAGATGCGAGCTGCTCTTCTCGAGCAACAAGACAACGTGGAACATGAGGCCGACAAAGGACAACACCTCACCGAGGAAATAAACCATCTGAACGCCCAAACCGAGATGATCCAACAAGTGACCAACGAGACCGTGCTGAAACAGGAGGAGGCCAATATCGCCATCATGAAGAACATAAAGAAGTTGCAGTTGGCCATCAAGGCGAACGAGCAAAGACTTGGCCAGCTAGAACTTATGGCCGTCACGAGAGAGAACATGAGTAGACAATCGGGCGCTTTGTATATCTTTTGATGTGGTTGAAGAAGCTTTTCGTATTTTTTCTTTGGGTAGGATTGTTCACTACATATTTATTTGAGAATAAACTTAGTATCGTATGGTAGTGTTATTTTTTTGACCATGAATCACCATGAAAGCTTATTAAATCAACCAGTATATTGTGTCAAAAATTAGCGTCTTTTCTCTAATTGAGTTCATGATTAAAGCAAGCGCGGTTGAATTTTATATTTATCCCGAAACAATGCCCCATGCTTATACATTCCAACAATACCTTACTTTTACACATCAGTGCAATAGTTTCGACTCCGATCTGCTTTTTATGCGCTCGTGTTTTGCATGCAACTGGTATATGGATAAACGCCCCTCTTAAGCATAGTGACTGCAAAACAATCGTAACAGCAAGTAAATATAGCATATGTCCTATACATACTTACCACCTTACTAATGGTGTATTTTCCACTTCATAAACGCACAGCAAAAGAGTCCAACTTTAAAACTGACAACCCCAGATATACTACATACCCAGTTTTCAACCTGTAAATTACCTGTGTCACCCATCAATATTAAATATTTTGAAAATAATATTTGAATTAATGGTTGTAGGTTTAACCAGAAACATTACTGTTAAACATTTAAATTTTTCGATGCCTTTACATTCGATTTGGACGATAAAAGAGCATCAATAACCAAACATTTTGCTATTCGGTTTTATGCATTTGGTCATTTGATTCGCCAATATACCGCAATAAAGCGGTCACAGAATTCGATAATAAAAGTACATAACATATGGGATATTACGTGAAATGGCAAATCGTGAGATTTCTGAATCCACTGCTGCCATCTATGATCGAATGTCTGATCATACGGTCAGTAGACAGATAGCGATTGGAGCCAACTGTAATACTTGACATATTTCTATTGATCCTTGTTTTGAACCCTTTGCTGAGTTCACCAACGCGCCGCTATCTCTCGGAGAGTAACTCGACCAGATGATAGTATTGGCGGAAGAAATGTAGGGAAGCGTAAAAAAATAACAATCAGTATTATATTTGAAAATGACTATAAATGTATATAGGTATCAAGGGTCACTTTGTTGCGAAATTGAAAATAGAATGAAAGAGATTTAACACCAGAGTTTTATTTTCTGTATTTTTTTATACTGCATATACCGGGTGGTCCTTTTAACTTGAGACTCCTAAATATCTCGAGAAATATGCATGGTACGACAAAAGTGTCTTAAATAAACTTGTAGGACTCAAAAGGGGAAATGAGATGACGATAACAGTTTCATTGCAGATGGCGCTGCAATCGGTGAAAATGAGGCTAACTTAATTTTTTTAAATGGGAATACCCAAATTTTTTATCAAATTATAATTTGACTGTGTCATCAGGCTCCGGAACATGTCTCTCATTTATTAGCGGCTTGTCCAGTCTTAGCTGAGTCGAATTACATTGCTAGGCATGATAGGGTGGGAACATATATACATTACAATTTGTCTTCCCGACTATTATGTTTAGCAATGGATGTGTCTCGGTGGGATGACCACGTTCCATCTCCTGTTGTGAGTAACGATCATATTACCATATTAGGGAACATGCCTGTTGTCACTGATAGAATGCTTGATGCTAATAAGCCCTGGGAAATTCAAGAAATTGCTGTTTTGGGAAGCGCGAATGTTTTGAGAAGAGTTTTATCATAAAGGATCCTAAACTTACTGCTATCGTACTGCTTATATTTAATATTTCATCTTTATCTTCCTTTGTATATTGTCTATTAATAAATAATGTCTTCATATGTTTTTAATGACCTATCCACATTGCTGCACGGGGTTTCCACAGTTTTCCTTTGCTTTGCAAACAAGTGTTGCAAAGCATAAATGGCAATGTTTTTTCAAAATTGGGGTGAGCCGTGGTGATACCCGCAAAGGGAAGTACTCTAGGCTTCAGCAAAGCTCGGTACTACCAATTTGCCCTGATGCTCTTCATTACTTTTGTATTTATATGTCGTAACTAAATTATATTATCTAGATTTAATATATTTAATGAGATGTATCAGAGTTCCAATAAATAATAATAATAATAATAAATGCTTTATTCTATAAACCAATAATACTTTATTGTATATAAATAAATACAAAAGTACCTATAAAACTTAGGTACAAATGAAAATGGAAATAATTTCCATTTTCTCTTAAATATGACGTTAATAGTTGAAACAAATTACCCTGGTTTACGTACAAATTGTTAGGTAACATGCTAGGCTGAAGTAAATTCTTTAAAATGTAAAATAGTGCGTAGTTTTTGCATTAAAACAGAAAAATTGTAGAGATTTGTTGCATGGTGATACGGCGCTTTACTGTTGGACGGCAGTAATGGCCCATGGATTTTGATAAAGTGTAATCTGGTCCCCTAATGCCAACCCCAACCCACTGATCGTTCTTTCGCCAAACTGTGGATCACAACGATGAGGAGTCTCTGATTTGTCTGAGCCTCCGAGTGGTATTTTCGCGGTCACGAATGACCACTTCTACTGCCCCATAAAAGTCGTCGACAGGTAACACCATGTCTTCTCTCATTTTGCCGCATCGCCACATATGGTGTTTACAATCCTTAGCTAACCATAAACCCAGCCTAGCTTTAGATACTCTACCTGTATTACCTCTATTGAATAGTTTATGATCGTCCCTTCCTTATTGGGCGGTGTTAGATAAAGCTTCCTCTTTTTTGTAATGGGATTATTGTGGTTTTGTTTAAATTAACAGTGAGTCATTTATCGGAGCATCAATAAATCGCTAATTCCACGTAGGGCTGTTTGCATACTAGTTGATGTGACGTCCTCATGCATGCCTCATATAACGACAACCAGGTTGTGTGCGTAGCCTTGTATGTCAACATTTTTGTACGACAGGATCACCATCAGCTCGTCGACAACAAGTGACCACAGTAGGGGTGATACCCTAGCTAACTCTTCACCAATAGTTGGCGTGGCCCTCAGGCCCTTCAGCATTTCTTCCATGTTGATCCATGGATTCATAGGTGGTGTTGCTAAAAGCACCTTGCAAGTCTAGAAGTGCACATAGCGCAACTTGTTCATTACGCTTTCGTCTAGGACTGTTGTGGATCTATGTAGAGCATTAGTTGTAGATTTGCCTGTCTGATGGTTATTTTTAAGGGGATGTATCCAAAGGTTAGTGCTTCTGATGTGAATGTCGATGAGTTTCTCCATTGGTGCGTTTTCCAGGCTATGGCATGGCTACCCATGTAATGTTGGTTCGGATGAAGATTTTCGTTGCGAGTTTTTTGCTTTCTCTGGAAGGGCATCCGATTGCCTCTATACCGCTGTCAGCATGTACTCTATTCCAAAATTTTTGAGATCCAGAAATGTGAGGGATGAGTCGTTTGCGAACGAACCTTTCAAAATGAACGGGTCAAATGTCGGAACCGTTCAATCCGTATCACCGCTGTCAAACTGAACGGGTCAGTATTCGTTAGCTTATGCATCCAGCTCATTTTTGCTCAAGGCAGAAATTCGGTTCGGTCGCTTGGTCGATCCATATGAAAGTAATTTATTTTGCACTGGTCCGTTTGAACGGGTAATTTTAGTGAGCCGGATCAGTTGAACCGGTTCACTGAAATAACCGAGAATGCCCATCCCTAGTGCTAACAAGGTCTTGCACACTTTCATGATTTTTTGAGTAGTCCAATACCACTCCTGTGGTCCTTTAGAGCATTTTTTTTATAACACAAAACGTTCTCCAAGATTTGAGGATTTGTGGATTTTCGTACAGTAGTTTCAAATTACCTTCCTGTAGTCTTCCCAGTTGCCAGACGTTTTGGCTGCTGAAAGCCGGAGGCAACCAAAAATTTGCTGTAAAAACATTGTTTTAAGCGCTTATAATATGCCCTATAATTATGAAAATGTGCTTTAAAAAACTCAAACTATGCCCTAAAGAAGGTGTAAATACATGTTAAAAAATACAGATTTAATTTAAATTTTTATTGCAGTAAATAATAAACATATGATTCAAGTTTTGAAATAAAAAATTTTGCCGGTTTGACCTTAGTACACCTTTGTACATGGAAAACGTCCTCTCTACATCTACCGATGATCACCTTAATTTAGAAATTTCAAATTTTAATTTTACCGCGAGAAGGAATCATTCTATTTCAGTCACTCTGTCTCACTTGTTCAATGGTGTTTTAGTCTGAAACCAGTAGAGCCATACTAACCCATTAATGATTCGCTGTAGTTTTTTAATGCTAAATAAGTTCACTAGTTTGCATCATATGGATAAGATTTTACCTTGTTTCTAAGGTACGTGCGCCCACCTGTCCGCATCGTACGGAACGTAAAGTTTACTGTATTACAAAAATAAATCCGATACATATGATGCGAAGTTCCTTAAGCCGGCCCTGATACATCTACACGAGAACATGGCCCCAGGTCAACCAATCTGGTCAATATATATCAAACGTGCAGTAGATATTCTGGATGTTTTCTATTCTGTGCTATGGCTACCGATTTCGGCGGTCAACAGATCTACGCGGCCTGCAGGCCTTATTACTGCAAAAAGCAACAAATCTGGCAAATATGTAGTAAATATGCTTTTATGTTCAAATTTTAAGCATTTTAAGCATTTATGCAAAATATGCAAAAATATGCCCTAACATACAGGGCTCAAAATGGGTGATTTTCTCTGAAACGGATTTCTATCAGGTTTATTTTTTTGCCAATCGTATGGAAGAAAATATGCAATTGCTTACATTTGGTTGCCCAATTAAGTACCTACCATTCACCAGCATCTGCAAACCGTTACAAAATTTAAGAAAGTGGAAAGAGGATTTCAGAACTGGGTGTATATTCGTACACGCTGGAATCTGTTTGAACAGGGCTAACGTTTATACGTCCCAGTAGAGCTGGTCGCACTTGACGAAAAATCGATGTGAAACACAATAGCGTAGCTGACTGGAACGCTGAAGCACCTGTCATGTTGAAACCAGGCTGTGCAAGACAGCAGCACCAAACAGAGTTCGTTCCCATGTTATATGCTTGGCAACTTTCCAGTTTTCCTTGCAAGGCACTATGGGGGCCAGAAGACAAAAGATGTGGCCAAAACAAGTCATCATTTTGGGCTTTTAACAAATATGCCTTAAGCATTATTTAAATCGCACTTTATTCATTTTGATGCGGCCTAATTTAAAATCGGGATCGACATGAAACCTGCGGTATGAGGCGCTGGTTATGAATTTACATAGAAAAGGTATCTTTATTTCTCCTTGTTGCCGAGTAGCGCTCAAATTACGTTTATTATTGTTAACTCAAAAATACCCACTACATATTTTTGATGTACTCGTCGAGAGCTATCATTTGGCGGTGGGTAAACGTACCTGTCACCAACAGTTGCAATGCTCAAACTTTGTCTACCACAAAGGGATAAACAAAAACTAAGTTCTCTCGGACACACGAATCCCAACAGCATAATATTTGGTCAAAAGCCATGAAACTTTCAGGACTACTACTGGGTCTGATCGGCATAATGATACGGTATTAACTTCTACAATGTCCATAGTGCAGTGGAGACCTTGTTGTTACGTATTATGTCCATCAAAACTATTTCCACTGCTTGGCCAAACTCCAACCTTTGAATAAGGTTTCATAAAAGACACTGGAATTTTCTACAAAACTAGAGTTCTGTAACTTGCCATAGGGAAAGTTGGTCCTCTTCTTAGAAAGTTTCCTCTAGATTTTGCAGAATATATCTCTGCAAAAGAAAGAACATTTTACAGTTTTAAAAGTAAAGCAAGTATAAATCAAGCATATCTAATCGCTGCTAAAATATAACACTGGAAGGCGTCTACCAGAGTACTAAATCATGCCGTCATTTTAACGATTTGAACATCACAATTCAAGAGCGAGATACTACTAACGCAAGATTAACAGAAATGCCTCTATATTCCTTTGTAATAATCATATTAACAGGTACCGAATTCGGCAATTAGAATGCGATCTCCAGCCTAAATCTACAGAAAATACACATGCCTTTTAAATGAGCGGGCTGACGAAGAACACACCAATGAGGTTATGGAAATGTTCCACTAGATACACCACTTTCCGGGGAATGATGAAGAAATGAAGAAACGAGAAGAAAAGATTTCTACATTTTTCTGTCGGTGCAGAATGGAGTAACAAGCTGTATAAAATTATAAATTTGTTGTATAAAACGAAATTATTCCAAAAAATGTGCTCCAGAGATATTTCCATTGCTTGACTAAAATTTGCAAAGTTCCTAAGCTAAAACTGGCTACGTCTACAATTTTATTGTATATACAGCGACATGGACAACCATTTCTGTCAGCAATCAAGCTACTCCAGCTCTTCAGAATCATTTATCAAACAAATTTCTGCCTTTACTGGAAAACTGGGTGGGTACAGGCTATTTTTTGGGCGTGGACAATTATTACACGAGTGTACCTCTGTTTGATAATCTTGCTTATCTCATCTATACTCGCAAAACCTATAGAACCTCAGAAACCCCAGAAACGGCTCCCCAAAAAACGTAACATCTGCAAAATTAAAAGTATTAGATATCGCAGTTAGATTACGAAAAAAATCTGATAATAAAATAGAGATCGAAAGGGCGTTTGAATAATGAGCATACAATCCATGATGCCACAATGAAACAAGTAGAGGCCAGAAGAGGCAAGACACTGATGCCAAAAATGTGTATTCAGTATACGGATATATAATTACTGGTGTTGATCATTTTTTTGTCTATAACAAATTGTGCAAGATCTCATCTGTGTTGAATGCATATATAATTACACGAAGTTGAATGCATTTTTGAAAAGTATGGCAGTAGTACTGGACACGAATTAGCTACTGGAAGACAATCCACCGAGCCCAGCCCTGATAGACGCATTGATACTTTTTTGGAGGAATCGCCAATGCCAAGACAACGTCACCTAAGAGGGCAATGGCGCTGGAGAAAAAGCAGTAAGAAAGGAAAAGTGTAGTTTGTTTGCAAGCAGTGCAATGGACCTTGAAACATTCTCAAACACTCATTTCGAAAAATTTCAACTAACCAATCCAATACAAGGAACCACTCTCTACCATCCACTGCCCGAAAGATGTCACCTCAAAATTCCCGCCCACACGCCTGTTTGCTGCTCACATAAATCCCGTGCAAAGGAGTTAATATAATTGCTACAAAGGAAGTTAGATGCTATTCTTTCCATCCTGCGTCATATTGATACCTTTGTCATTGGATTTCTTCGAAAAGGAATACATATTAAGAATGCGCATTTTGACTGACCTCTTCGTTTATGCTGTATATGTAGTTGAGTCGATCCACAGTCATTGTAGTGCGCAAACCTGTTTTGTATGTGCTTTAATTTTGAAAATGACCTTTCGCTGCTGCAGTTTATCATCAGTACAAGTTACAATCGAAGCACTTCCACATTACGGAAAGCATCCTTTACTTGCTTTTCTATTAATAATTGCTAAGAAGTTCTTTGCTTATTCCCTTCCTCCCTGTTGTGAACTTTGAAAATGAAGTAACTTGTATGAACTTATGGTGGGTTTAGTCAGCTTTTCGTAGCCGCAACGTATTTAACGTCTTAACTTAACAAGTTAAAACATGGGAGGAAACCGTATATTGGTTTAGACAGCACTGGGATTAAATTAATATTCCCTAGAAAAGGACGGCATGTATAACTTTCAGGTCCTTCCCTAATTTGGAGCCATCTATGGGAGGATCACTAAACTACTAACAATATTGTATCAATGAATTATTTACAATGAAAATGAAGATGTATTTCACAGGGACAAAACAGGGTGTCGCGAAGAAACTAATAATATTACAACGTCCTGAAGGAAAGACAGAAGACCATGTACCACCAACTTTTCGTGCAAATCACAAGATGACTCTTCCTATTCAAACAGATTTTATTCCATATCATATATTTATTTGTCAAAACAAACATAAAAAATACACCGACATACAATTTCATTTGAAGGATCACCGATCAGGATGGTTTTTGTTGCCATTCAGTATCAAATGTAGTTTCAAAACAAACATTTTGGGGGTTATTATCTGACAGTTTCTACTACGCACCCATCTGCGCAACGTTACGTTAAGGAATTCTTAATTTCTCTGTATAAACGGCGAAATATTTTCCTAAGGCCTGCATTGATTGTAGGGTTAAATTTCGGCTATTTTGCGACTACGGAAAGAGGACTAAACCCACCATTAAATACCAGTGAATTCATCTAGATCGTCATTAGTGCTGGCAAGCTTCGTTGCCTGATTTATTTCTTAGGAATTGAGGTGTTTCAGCTGGGCCAAGAAAACAAATCGGGAATAAACCAATTCATATGAGGAAAGCCTTTAACCCATCCCAACGACAATCAATCACTGGTAAAAAACTTTCGGCATACAATTTCTGGTCACATTAGTTCTATTTTTTTACTGTACACGCCGGATTTCAATAAAAGTGTTAAACTGCGGTGCTGGTTTAGGTACCTGAACAGTATTATTGCAAACATAATTTTTTATTTTTGTTTGTTTTGTTCATTGTGGAGGGGGGCTCTTTTTGGTTGGGTCCCTGATTTGATGCACAGCTTCGAAGCACTTCAAATCACCACAACAAAGGCGTGACTGCCCAGCATTTAGCCTTGTCTTCACTCGTTCAGCCGCGTAACTACACGTCAGTCCGACATGCGTAAACACGTTTCACTCCAGTTTCAATGTATCGTGTGCTTCACTGTGCTTCAACTATTCCACCAACTGCGCAGCAGCACATCCACAGTGCGCATGAGCATATCAGAGTAACTACAATTCAGTCCGACGCGACGTGCGTAAACACGTTTCACTCCAGTTTTAATGTATCGTGTGCATCACTGTGCTTCAACTATTCCACCAACTGAGCAGCAGCACATCCACAGTGCGCATGAGCACATCTACACTGCGCATGCTTACTAATTGCGAACAATTCACTTCACAGATGGAACACCTGCCCGTATACTGCTGGCAATGACACACCAAGGACGACCGAACTCACAGAAATAGCATTAATCCTGCCCCGTCATGCGGAGACCGCATATCGTGCCAGTTGAGAGGACGCCAGCCAGGCAAGCTGGCAACAGCCTCTGCGTGTCTGCCACCAGCCTCCTCTGCCCCTCATCCCGCCACAGCATCGACCGTCGTCTCCCTCAAACCACTTACCGTGCACGTGACTAACCTATCCGTTCCACCATTGGCGAAGAAACTTCAGTACACCAACACAGGCACCACATTCCGTTTTGTTGAATTTTCGCACGGCTAGTCTCTAACGCGGCACCCTGCAATGAGGTTCTCTGCCATCTGTTCTCTTCGCGTCCCATAGTAACTCTCTCGCAACTAATTAAAACAACAAAATGGTGCCGGGCGCTGGAACGTGTTGCAGGTTATGTTTGCGAACTGATAACTTGATCAGCGCTTTTGATAAGCGACTCACTAATGGATATCATTTAAGGATGTGTGTATATCTCACCGCTGGTGTTGAGGTAAGATCCTCTTCTTTTGTTTTGCTCAATATTTCCGTCCTTGTCAAGTGTCAAACGACCCCGCGTGTTTATTTGCATTGTGATTAAGTTTTTTGGGGTGGGGAATCCACGGTAGCTACTCTATTTATTTCACCTTGTCCTATTACACGACTCGGCGTTATGTGTGTGTGTGTATACGCTGCCGTAAATATTAATGAATCAGCTGTTTCATTCATTCGCTTCTTGATGAAATTTTAAGCTCTTCCGGGTTTGTTAACTTGTTGATTAATGTAAACTTTTGTGTAGTGCTCAGTTTGTAAAATAAGTCAAGTAATTCTTCTGCGTATTAGTGTAGTAATATTAGGCTTTGCTACCTAAACTTTCATTTTAAAATTCGGAATAAGCATTTTCATATTTAATATAAAATTATTTACCCTTTCATTAAGAGTTCTTCTTCATTCGATTATTTTTAATAGTTTTACCTAAATCAATTTTTCTGTCGATTCTTTATTTATATACAAACAAACATCTCTATTAATGTACGAAGGATTATAGCCAATCAAGCGATTTCATGATAGCCAAACAAACATAATATGTAATAGTATATTATTTGACGAGTACATAATTAAGGACATTAATTATTAATTAAGGAATTACATATAAATCGCGAGCATGATGATGCAATTTATATCCGTTGTGTGCGAGTCGAATCCGACGTTTTATCTACGACTCATATATTCCATTTTATATCAAATTTTTTAAATGTATTTGTCAATGGTGGCGAGGCAAAATGTCAAATAACTGTCATCCACGTAGGTTTTGATAGACTTTGACAGTACGTTCGTATAATTATGACAGTTCGTTCCAATAGTGAAGTCATTATTCGAACGAACTGTCATTATTATACAAAGCTACTGTCATCATTATCATCGGTGTGTATCATGGTAGGGATTATATAATCATAGATACGTATGCAATTATATGTGAGTCGTAGATAAAATTTAATAATCCAATCAAAACATTCTGTCATCCAGATCTGTCACTTTCAAAGTCGTTATTTAATTAAGTAAGGAAGCACCAAAGGAATATACGATCGGCGAAAAATGTTGTAACCAGCTCTTGCATTAAATTTATGATCATCGATTAATGATCTCGAAGCACTCACTATCATTCGTGCGTTAAATTGTCTCACTTATTAATCGCTCTTTTTAATGTACTTGTAATAGAATAAAAGATGTTGTTTATCCATTCACATTCAATTGCAACAACGGCTAATTCTAACCTCACAAAATGTTAATATTCATGACGTTTCCGTTTTAATTCACACGCGTTTGATTCGTTTGAACTAGGTAACAAATTTAAAAATAAATGTTATGAATTATATTTTCGAGTCGTCCTCTCCGTTTTTTTCAATGTCACCGTTATTCCACACGTGATGATCGATTCAACTACAAAAAAAAATCTGATGTGGGGAGGCACATGACTTTATCATACTATATATATATATATATAAAATTAATAGTTTAGCTGCATGAGATTCAATTTGATCGAGATCGGCCACGTCTGCACTCAAATAAAACAAGTAGAACTAGACAGATATGTTGATTATATTGACAGTACGTATTGGCAAAACATTACCGTTTGACACTACCTAGTGTCATTAGAATCAAAATTCTGACAAATCTCGGCTACTAGTTTTAATGCGGTACGACCGATCTATGAAATAGCATTTGCTCTAGCAGCTAAACTATCGATTGTACCAAAAAATGTCATAGTCATAAATTATTCAGAATTTCCTCTACTTTAATTTATTATGTAACTATTTCGACGAAATTCCAGAAATAACGGCTTATTTGCAAAATCTTTCAAAAATGCTAAGACTCAACCTCCAGTTCCTTTGGACCCTTTTCAACAGAAAGCTTTTCAGCTCTAAGTTTGGTCATGAAACTTCTAAATATGAAGTTTCGTCCCGAAACCTTTAGTAATTTCTCCGGAATCGTCGCCACAAGAAACGGGTACACACATCCATACATACACACACATACACACACACACAGAGATATTTGTTTTGTACCTTGGTCAAAAGTGTTCAGGGGACCAAAAAGACATATTTCCGCTAAAATCTCAAAAAAATTTTGTTACGATTACAATACTTTACATACTACGTATGATAAAGTAATAAATATTGATTCTTTTGTTATTATGTTAATAAAATATTGTATCTTATCTTCTAAATATGTATTTTATTGATAACTGCATACCTGGCATCGTTATTATTTTGGTAATTAACTGTAAATCTCTGTTCCTCATCATAACAATACGTTTTTGGTGTGATACTGTGATTGGGTCAGAATAATCGCTAATTTCTTTACAATATTTGTTACTGTTGTTACTGTTACAGCCAGTGACCTCCGAAGAAATATCAGAAAACCATTACAAAGACATACAAAACTTTAAAAAGCAGTAAATGTTCACTGTGTACATTGGTTTTGCCTGGTTTTCCGTATGCAAAATAGGAGGTAGGTGATATGATCTGCATCGATACGTCGAATCGCCCAGTCCATTATAATTCAGAAATTTACTGTTTTCCAGTTTAGCACGACTTTGTTTCCTAGCACGACCCACTACTACGGTCTGCTCACGCGCATCGGCCACGCCTACAAGTGACGTCAGTGCGAGATAGAAGCGGAAGTAGCGTTAATGTTGCGTTACTTTCCATGGCTGCCTTAGTAGCCAATTGTTGTTGTCACGGTTGTAATGCGCTGATGTCATTGCGAGAAGTAGCGTTCGTTGCCATGGTAGTCAATATGTTGTTATGACGTTCAAGCATTTTTGACAATTAAAGCGTTGTCAACTTGTTAACCTAAATCACCTACAAAAGTCAAAAACGTAATGATGTATTTCGTTACCTAGGTGTCCGTGTCAACATCCTTCTCGCAGTGACGTCATGCGCAGAAATGACGTATTTGAGACACGAAGTAAGCAGACCGGTGTAGTGGATCGTGCTTCCTAGTAACAGGGAAAACTAAATAGTCCTAAAAAAGCGATGTTTTATAATAGTACTGCGACACCGAATTGTACTCAATAATTGGCCTAATTAAAAACCGTTTCGGCCGAAATTACTTACGCACACCAGCAATTCCTTGTTTTTCAAACATTCTACGTGTCGTACAAATTATTCGTGGTGACTTTCTATGAGGGAATGATTTTGTCGCGGGCTCTCGGATTATACTGACGTGGTGTAGTTCGAGTTTTCTCTCTGTTGTTTAAAACCTTATATTCTGGGATGTTTATTACTTAATATTACAACAGATTACATTTCTGGACCAAAAAGGTCATGAAACAACTGATATGCGACAATCTTGTCTCCACGTGAGGGGCATTCGGAATCTGAGAAAGATTTGAAGACAACAGTCTGTTATATACATATATATTATATTTGAATGTTTGTATATTTACGCATGCGCTTGATTCTGGTTTTCACCAACCATGTGTGAAAGTATATCGGAACCACTTCAAATAAACCTCTCTAATAGTACGGATGAGTTTTATTGCTACACCCTCCGAGATACCGAAGTTAGGTTCAAACTACATTTACATAAGAACACAACATAATTGGCGACGAGGATAAGCGAATACACGCAAGGTACATTTTCTACATTTTTCTACATCAGCCAGAGAAAAAAAAAAGCCATGCCTGAAGACTCGAAAGACGACACACCACGTGTTACAATTCATACAAGTTTCAACATCGACCCGTTCGACGCCACGAAAAGTAACTGGAACAGATGGATAAAACGTTTAGAAGGGGCTTTTACCATTTTCAATACAAAGGATGACCAGAAATCGCAGTTTTTGCTACATTACATGGGGCCAGAGGCATACGATATCCTCTGCGACAAAACATCTCCAGCCGATCCCGAGGATAAAACCTACGACGAAATAATCACGTTGATGAAAAGCCATTGGTCTCCAGAACCACTTGAAATCGCGGAAAATTTCAGATTCCGCAAACGCGAACAAGCTGAGGGGGAAACCATCAGGGAATTTGTTGCAGCATTACAGCGCCTGTCCATCCACTGCAAATTCGGAGAATACCTAAATACAGCGCTACGGAACCAGTTCGTATTCGGTCTGAGAAGCGAAAAAGTTCAGTCAAGACTGTTGGAAGCCAGCGATTTGACATTCAAGAAGGCCGTAGACATCGCCAGCAACATGGAGATGACAGCGAAGGACTCCGCCGAATTGCATAGGCAGCTGGAACCTGCCAGATGTTCTTCGGTAAACGCGGTACGTCCACATTACAATAATACACAAAAAAAGAATACTTATAAGTTTAGAAGTATAAGCAATTCTACTAATTCTAGTAATATCAAATGTTATCGATGTGGTGCTACTAATCACCTTGCAAATTCATGTAATAAAACAAATTTAACGTGCATTTTTTGTAAAAAGAAAGGCCACATCGCAAATGTTTGCTTGAAAAAGAAAAAAACTGGTCAGTTTGCAAACCTGATAGAGGAAAATTCCGAAATAGATGAAATTTTGAACGTGAATGAAAATACAGATTACCGTACTCGTTTTTTGCAAAATGTTTACATTAATAATAAACTGGTTACATTCGAAATTGACAGCGCCGCCGCTGTAACATTAATTACGAGAACGCAATTTAATAATTTGTTTCCAAATTGTATTTTACAAAATACTAATTTAAAATTACAATCGTACTGCCAGAATGATCTCTTGTTATTAGGTTACGTAACGGTTAAGGCAGAGTTGGATGGAAGGAAAAAGGACCTAAATTTGTACGTGGTCGATTCCGATAAAAAGGGCTTCCCACTTCTTGGCCGTGAATGGATTCGTCAACTGGAGGTGCGATTGGAGATGCTACAGGTGAGAGAGGCAAAAACTACAAGCGATAAATTAAATTGTTTACTCAATAAATACAATAATATATTCAATGAGAATATTGGTAAAATCAAAGGCATTCAGGCGAGTATTAAACTTAAAGAAAACGCAATACCAGTATTTTGCAAAGCACGTCAGGTTCCATTTTCTTTATTGGGAAAAGTTGAAAAAGAAATAATTTCCTTAGTAGACCAAGGAGTACTTGTCAAGGTAGATCGTTCGGAATGGGCTACACCCGTTGTACCAATTCCAAAAAGTAACGGGCGAGTTCGTTTGTGCGGTGATTTTAAAATTACCTTAAACCCCAATATTCACATAGATAACCATCCTTTGCCTACTATAGATGAACTTTTTGCAAACATGGCTGGCGGTGAAAAATTTTCAAAGTTAGACGTAAGTCAAGCATTCCTACACATGGAAGTAAAACCAAATGACTGTCCTTTATTAACTTTAAATACACATAAAGGGTTGTATCAATGTACACGGCTACTTTACGGATTAGCTTCCGCGCCCGCCATTTGGCAGCGCGAAATGGAAAGTATCTTGGGTGAAGTACCAGGAGTTTCAGTATTTTTGGACGACATTAAAATTACAGGAAAAAATGATAATGAACATTTAGAAAGACTAGAGTTAGTGTTAAATAAATTACAGCAGTATAATATTCATATAAACAAAGATAAATGTCAATTTTTGCAGGACAAATTAGAATATTGTGGTTACGAAATAGATAAATCAGGGATACATAAAGTTAGTAAGAAAATTGATGCAATTAATAATGCAAAACAGCCAACAAACATTACGGAATTACGTGCATTTTTAGGGTTGGTACAGTATTATGGCCGTTTTTTCAAAAATGTAAGTACTTTATTACACCCTTTACATGAATTATTACGCAACGACACCCCATTTACATGGACAAGGGCATGTGAAGAGGTTTTTAAGAAAGTTAAACTAGAAATGCAAAGTGATAAAGTTCTTGCTCATTACGACCCGAATTTACCAATTATTTTAGCAACTGACGCATCATCGTATGGTGTGGGTGCTGTAATTTCTCATGTAGATGCTAACGGTGAAGAAACACCGATTCAGTTTGCTTCACAAACTTTAACAAGAACTCAGCAAAATTATTCCCAAATAGACAAAGAAGCATATGCTATAATTTTCGGGGTTCGTAAATTTTATCAATATTTGTACGGAAGAAAGTTTTTTTTATACACTGATCATAAACCGCTACTACAAATATTTAATCCTAGAAAAAGTTTACCCACAATGACTGCAACGCGTATGCAACACTACGCTCTATTTTTACAGGCTTTTGATTACGAGATACGTTACAAAAATACAAAATGTCATGCAAATGCCGATGCTATGTCGAGGTTACCTATTAGCAGTACATCTAATACTAAATGTGATGAACCAGACATGTTTGAAACACTACAATTAGAAACATTACCAATTACTGCATTGGACCTTTCTATAGAAACAGCAAAAGAATTTTCAGATTTATTACAAATTCTTACAAATAAAGGAAATGTGAAACGATTTTTTGGAATTGATATTCATGAATTTTCTCTACAACAAGGTTGCATAATGCGAGGACATAGGGTACTAATACCTACAATATTCCGTAAAAAAATTTTAAACGAATTACATACAGGTCATTTAGGAATAAACAAAATGAAATCTTTGGCTAGAGGTTATTGCTGGTGGTACAACATTGATAGGGAGATTGAAGACCTTTGTAAAAATTGTTTTGAGTGTTGTAAAAACAGTAATAATCCTCGTAACATACATCATCCATGGGAAGAAGCTAGCGAACCATTTCAAAGGGTGCATATTGACTTTGCTGGTCCTTTCATGGGTAATTACTTTTTAATTCTTGTTGACGCTTTTACCAGATGGCCTGAAGTACATGTATTAAAGAACATTACAACCGATACGACAATTTCTATATTACGTAAAATATTTTCTTCTTTTGGAATACCTTCAGTATTAGTCAGTGATAACGGTCCACAATTAACATCTTATAAATTTAGGGAATTTTTACGATTAAATGGAATAACACATAAGTTAACTGCACCATATTGTCCAGCTACAAATGGTTTAGCAGAACGCTTTGTACAGACAGTGAAACAAGGACTTCGTTCTATGAAGTGTACGTCATCTACTGTAGAATTAGAATTATCAAAATTTTTGTTGCATTACCGCAAAACACCTCATAGTACTACAAAACATAGTCCATCTAAGTTAATGTTTGGGCGCGAAATAAAATCTAGACTTGATTTGATAACACCGCAAAAAGCTAAATACGCACAAAAAAATAAAAGAAATATCAGGATAAAAAAAGAATTTAAATTGAATAGAGTAGGAATACGGAACTATAACCATAAAGATAAATGGAAGTTTGGAACCGTAATTAAGCGATTAGGGGAATTACATTATTTGGTTAAGCTTGATACTGGTATTGTTTGGCGTAGACATGTCAATCAATTAATAAAAATAGGTACTGAAACACCTAGAATGCTTGATTTTACTTCAACAATGCCTCTCGATCGTGTAGATTCTCCAGTTCGGCCCGCTGTTGGCGAGACCGCTAATAATAACGGAAACTCAAACGTTAAAATCGAGCCACAAGAAAATGTAACCGATAGTGACATTATTACTATAAATGATTCGCCGTTGTTGCGTCGATCGCAAAGGATCAGAAAAGTTCCTGACCGCTTCAGAATTGATTCATTTCATGAATAAATTTATTTTGTTACTTTGGATTCAATTATTAATTAATTACGTTATTTTTAGGAATGTTATTTACCTACGTTATTTTTAAGAATGATATGCTTATGTAACCTCCTTCGATACAATTGTATTTATTTTGATTATTATATTTATAAGTTACGTTTTCTAATTAACAGGGGGAGGAGTGTTATATACATATATATTATATTTGAATGTTTGTATATTTACGCATGCGCTTGATTCTGGTTTTCACCAACCATGTGTGAAAGTATATCGGAACCACTTCAAATAAACCTCTCTAATAGTACGGATGAGTTTTATTGCTACACCCTCCGAGATACCGAAGTTAGATTCAAACTACATTTACATAAGAACACAACACAGTCTATTAGGATGTCATGTATTGCTGTGCATCTTTGTGGCTCGCTTTTCTACCTTCTCTAAATATGGACCTAACTAGTTTAGAACAGCTGCGACGTAAGTTCATCTAATGTGCCCTCAAACAATTTATGAAGAATAAATCTCACCAAATTAGCAAATGATTCTTCTGAGTATTTTGGCCCACGTTATTTTTCTTGCCAAGCGTGGGACATCTCCATAGTTGTCAGGGTACCTTTTGTATACTGGTAGGGAGGTAGGGAATCCTAGTGTTCCGTTCATTAAAGTACATACTTAATTCTAAACGTATTTTTGATTTGTTTGTGTAATGTATTCTTCTTGTCTTCAAAAACTGGATGGTACTCAGTTTTTCTCCGTATGTTCAATAATATTTACTATATTCACGTATTTATTTAAACAAACAATTTGCTTATATTATGAAGATTGAAAACATACCATATTCGCAATAATAGAACTTTTCGATCCAATGATATGTTACTTTATGGCTATGCATCATTTCTGATACTATAGTTCTTTTATTGTGAAATGAAAGGTGTATTAAAATTAGTAGGTATTTTTCTTTCTGTTTAGTTTAATTTTGGTCAAAAAGAACAGTATAGATTGTATTGCACCATACATAGTATGATAAAGTATTGTAATAGTGCCGAAAAAAAAATTTGAGATTTTGATATCCGAACGCAGCTTATATTGACAGTAGGTATTGTCAAAACATTAGCGTTTGACACTACCTACTGTCAATATAAGCTGCGTTCGGATATTGTACACCGATACACCTTTTACATCCAATAACACGAGTGTCATTTGGACGATGTACCCGGTGTCAACGGAGTACAGTATCTGAACGCAGCTTTAATCGACATATCTGTCTAGTTCTACTAGTTTTATTTTAATGCAGACATGGCCGATCTCGATCAAATAGAATCTCATGCAGCTAAACTATTAATTTTATATATAGTATCATAAAGTCATGTGCCTGGCCACATCAGATTTGTTTTTATTGATTTTACTCAAGAACCAGTGGATGACTGATATTGTATGTTTGCTTTGTTTAGAAGTTGGTGGTTAATTTATGTGTACAGGACAAAAGAAATAAATATTCAAGTCCATTGATTATTTGATGACCGTGTATTATTTTGTCAAACTCTAATTGACCATTGATTGACGTAATTGGAAGCTGGAAAGCCAATATTATATAATATTCCTCATATTATGTAGTGTTACGTTGGCAATACAAAAACATACCATATTTGCAATAATGGATTTTTGTATCCAATGATATGTTACTTTATCTACAACTCACATATAACAAGTTCATTGCATACGTATCTATAACTATATAATGCCCATCATGATACACGCCAATGATTATAATGACACAGCGTTGTATAATAATGACACTTTGTTCAAATTTTGACTTCTTTATTTAAACGAACTGTCATCATTATACAACGCTAGTGTCAAAGTTTGTCGAAACCTACGTGGATGACAGGTATGTAACAGTTCGCCTCGCTATCATTGACAAATACATTTAAAATATTTGATATAAAATCGAATTTATGAGTCGTAGATAAAACGTCGTATTCGACTCGCACACAACGGATATAAATCGCGAGCATGAACTTTATACGCGAGCCGTAGGCGAGCGTGTAAAACACGCGAGCATGCTTACTCAATCATACTAATATACTATTATGTAGGGCAGCATTTCTGATTATATCGGACCAATTTATTGTGAAATAGAATGTGTATTAAAATTAGTAGGTAATGACATTTGTTTGGTTTTGGTCAAAAGGAACAGTATAGATTTTATAGCACCATAAACACAGTGATTTTGTTTAGTATGCAGGGTGAAATTTTGAAACCGTTGTTTTTATTGCTCTTACTCAAGAACCATTGGAGTCGGATGTTTGTGACGAAAACATTGCGCTGGCACAACAAATTCAATTACATACTTGAGTTATCAATAAAGAAGCTTTTTTATGGGCGCCAGGACAGCATCTATAGGATTGATATTGTGTGTGTGATTGGTTTTGAAGTTAATAGTTAATTTATGTGTACAGGACAAAAGATACAAATATACGAGTCCATTGATTATTTGATGACCGTGTATTATTTTGTCCTCTGTAATTCACGATTGATTGACGTAATTGGAAGCAGGAAAGCCAAGATTGTATAATAGGTATTCCTCATATTAAGTAGTAGCGTTATGTTATTAATATATATTCCATGTTATTCCATTATTATGTTATATTAATATATTCCACATTAATCTAAAACAAATATATCCATTACCTTCCATTCTAAACTTTATAACAACATCAAGTCCGTCCTCAATACCAATCTTCAGTACACTAAATAAAGTATATTGCCGCTCCATGTTGATTTCTCGCACCATTTTAACCTGTTCGACTGAGTGACTTGAGTGAAATTGTCTGTGGCCTAATGACCGAAATCAATCGCTGGTAAATACAAACTTTAACATTTGCAAATAAACAATTGTTTTATTAGACGAATATATATTATGTTTCTTTCTGTAATCCAAAAGCGCTTTCATCGCTTTCATAACCTGCTTCAAACACGATGTTGATCTTCGACCCATCTTGGACGTAGACGCTCAAGTTTTTACCTTTACAGTAGCGCTTTCTTCCGTTTTCGTCTCGAAAACTGACATGCGAGATGCAATCATATTTCTTTACAGCGCACCGCATGGAATCCTCCTTTATTTGATTTCAAGGATCACTTGGATGACAGCTGCGTTTTCTATTTGTCTATATAGGTACGATATTTGTCTGTTGGTTTGTCTGTTGATACGACTATAAAAACCATAGATGATTAATAACCTATTAAGTTGCACTAAATCAATCTATAGCGGATTCTGAGATTACTTGTATCCTCTGGAGAAAATTTCAGAATGTATCATTACTGGCGTCACATCAATTATTATCGATATTTATCAAACCATGACTAGAAGGTATTGTGGACAAAACAGTATGCTTTTAAAGTTAATTTGATTGAGCCCGAATACATATTATAGAGTTGTAAAACAGTTTTCTTGATTCTCACGTGTGATTATGTTTCAGATTAAGATGACCGATAGAATTCCAAAAAATATCTGCCACCAATGCTGTTCCTTATCGGTCCATGTATTCCAATTTCGTCAAATTGCATTGGCAAATGACAAAGCACTGAAGGTAAGCCATCTCTATTTACGGTTTAAGTTCTATTTTGTTCAGTTAAGTCTACGTCTCCTCTATACCCCCTTAGGCTATTTTACACTACTTCCGTCTTTTTCTAAACTGTTTTTTTAGTAACTAGAAAACAGTTTTAAAGGAACAAGTGCTGGGTATACTCGACACACTTTTTTTTATCTATTTCAGAATAGCCAACTTGGTTCAACCAAAAGCATTTAATGGTTTTGTTGTTGTTTTAATATTTTGCTGTAAACGTGTTAGCGCAAATTAATTTACATAGAAAGCATTTATTTTATTTTGCACAAGATTTTTTTTTGATAAGAATTCAAATGAAATGCTGTGTTTGAAATTCCCAAAGAAAATATGGACATTTCAAACAATTTATAATGACTCCCCATGCCCCTCTTCAAAAAATCTCCAAGCAAACCTTAAGGATAATATTTATTTTCTAAAATCCTAGAGTTTGTTCACAAGTTGCGTTGAAGTACTGGTGACCTTTGTTGAAGGGTCGGCGGCCAACAATCTTTTTCATAGGTGGTCACTGTAGTGACTAGTGGGTTTCATACTTGGCAGTGACGCAGTGACCTTTAAGCGATATTTAACCTTTTGAACGTTTATTCTTGAATATACGTGTCCTAAAAAGAATGCATAAAACCTACTTTATGAGTAGTTGTTCAGAAAATTTTATTTTTTTTATAAAAATTGGGTATTCCTCTAAAACTAAACATGAACTATTTGAAATATTTGTTTTTAATTTGTTAACCAAATAGCTCCAGTATAGAAAATATGACTTTGAGTTACGAGTAAATTTATTATTACCGTAATTAGTTATTTTAAAATACTGTTATAAGTAAAATTTATACTCAAATATGAATTCACAGGCTTTACAATCTTTGCAATCTTTAAAAAATATTTCACATTATTATCATAATTTACTTATTAAAGTATGTAGGCGTTTTTTAGGATTGTTAGGTATCCTTATCACCTTAAAGATGATGGATCTGAAGATAGGTAGTCATTTATTGTTGGCTGTAAACAATGAACATGGAACAAAAAATGCTTTCTAGTCTTTGCACTTTGAAGTTTCCTCAAAAACTAGTTTTTGAGAAAGAACGTAGTTTTCTCTACATAACATCTTCTAAAACTACCCCATTCGGATAATTTCAAATGCAGAAAAGGACGATGAAGACAAACATAATCCTTCTCTGCTTCTATAAACGGTTGTTCTTGTGTTATATCAAGAAAACGTCAACTGAATGTGGACAGCACTTGATCATGAATTTTGTGGATGGAAAGTTACAAGGCGTTGAATACGATTCTGGACTCAACAGCTTCCTATCAGTTAGACTTAAAAAAATAAGCAGGAAAATTGTAACTTATGTAATTTTTAACGTATTAACTCAATGCCGTAGAAACTTCCGTAAGGTTCGAAAATAAAGCTTCGCTACGTAAATTTGCTCAAGTTAATTCCGCGCGCTTATAGACAACAACAAAACCGTATAACGTGTTAGCCTAACATTTTAATAGAGCGCCATTTCGTTTGCATGTGAAGAGATATTCAGTTTTAAAACTTGAAAATTGTGATATTTATTTATAATAATCGAATGGAAAGAGTCTAGGAGTTTTCGATAGATTTTTGTACGAATCCGGTCTCAAAAGTGGGAAGCAGGATCTTCTAATCCCCTCCGCTGTTAAATAAAAAACAACGTCAAAGCGGCCAGGTTTTTGTTTTATCTTGTTGCTGCAAGCATGCGCCCAAAGGTAACGCCGTGTACAAACATTTACTACAATTTTTCAGTTTGTATGGAGAAATCACCCATTTTTTTACATTTTATGGTATCTAGCCTATCATGATAAGTAACTACGTAAACATGTAAGTAAAACTACGTAAAACACAAATGTTAACTTCTTATTACTATTCATGTCATATTTAATGGAAAACGACAAATATTTCAAGTAATGTCGTTTTTGTAGATTCCGCACTAGCTTTGGACGGCAGCCCAGTATCGAGGAAGACGCTTTTCAGTGAGACCTTTTTAGGGATCTAGATAATTAAGGCGACCTGTGTTGAAAATAACAAATAACACATGCTCCTGAAATCGCACATATAGAAATTGTCTCGGATGTAATAATCTTGATCATCATTGTTCGAATGAGAAAATAAATACTGGGAAAATCAGTAGTCATTTTGTATCCACCTGCACGTTAGAACAATGCCTGAACATACTACCAATGCTAAGATGTCAAACAATCCAGTGGACAGCCAGTTTTTGAGCAATTTATTTTTTGCCTGTTTCAGAGATTCACCTAGGTTCTAGGAGTCACTAATGTAGTTGGCAAAATAGCACTCAAACGAGGTGTTCACAAGGCATGAAAAAACCTTAAGAATTACAAAACCTCTAAAAAAATCTTGACCAGTCCCGCTGGTGACGGGGTAATTCTGAGCTGAGCACACATCAAAATTTCTCAAAACAAATATTTTAGATGCAAAACCCAACACGATGCTCTTCCCTACAGCTTGCTTCTGGTTACCATAATCGAGTTTCTTTTGTTGAGATAAGATCCAATCCATCTCCCTACCAAAAAACTCAGCACAGCACATTCAAGTCCATGTCTGGCCTGTGCGCGTTAAAGGGGATACCACTGAACGAATACCGCTCGGCATTCGACAGTTGTTCGTTCGCCTTTAGTCTGACGTTAGAGAGAAAGAGAGACAGAGAGGGAGAGAGACATGGAGAGACCTTTCTATAGCTGAATACCCTCCAGGATCCCCGTGGGGCGTGGGTCTCCACGAGAGTGGTTCCCTCAGCGTGCACGAAATTCACGTTCGAGCCTGGGTCTAGCTGTGCCAGCTCACTTCTCGGGTCAAGGACTACCTTTTTCTGGTTTCACTCGTACGTCCTGTCTCTGTCTGGCACTGCCTGCCTTTGCAAGATACTGATCCCGCATGGCTGGGCTTCAGATTACCTCGCCCAGAATAAATTTAATCTGGCATAAAAGCATATCCTGAGCAGAGTAGGACCACGATCATGATATTACCACGATATAATTGGTAACCTAATTGATTTGGGTCTCGAATAGGGTCGTAGTGACAACAAGGCGTAACCCGTTGGGCACATGCGCATTGACGTACTTGTGGACCTGTGGTCAAACTGCGCAGGCGCGTGTTAGGATAACCCAGCCGATACGTAGTATTTATGTTAGTATTTATGCTGACATGCTTACACCTCATCATTACATCAGTGTACATAATCTATGTTATATGTAAAAGGTACTTTACAATACTTTACTGTAAAGTATAAGTTTGACAGTAAATATTACTATGTTCAAAATTATTGCTCGTAATATAGTCTAATGAGCATTTTTAAGGCAAGTGTAAAGATTAGCAAATATTCCGAAATTTTGCTTTTTTTTCGGTAAAATGGCAATATCTTTTTTATTCTAAAGTGAATAGTGTGTCATACTTTTCTACAATCTAAAGTACCTAAATGAGTAATTTTAAGACAAATTTCCAGGTTAGCTTGGTACATTTTTTAAGCTGCGTAGATTGACCTTCTACCTACCTTTCTTGAGTTTCAATAATCTCTGGCGTCCACAAATTTTACTGGATCCTGGCACCGTAAATACCCCTAACGTGCATGACTGCAGTTTTTCGCATTTTATCGCAAAACGGCCACGATTTTGTAATTATAGCCTCTGCACAAAGTTAATCCTAATAAAATTCGGCACAAAAAATACAGTGGTTCCTAAACTGCAAACGCCCAATTTTTACTAGATCGTGGCACCGTAAATACCCCTAACGTGCATGTTTGGAGTTTTTCATGTCAATAATTATAGTTTTGTGTTAAATATTGAACACGAACACCTCAATTCTTTTAGAGACCTGATGACCTTAAAAGAAAAAAATGCCGTTAAAAGTTGTCCTTTTGGGATCCGACCCGGAAAGTGTTGGGTATCAATCAGTCGGTACATTTTTTCCGACTCCGACTCCTCTGAAATTTGTCTGAACTCCGACTCCGACTGCACGACTCCGAGTCCACAGCCCTGGTATCAATATTCTATTGCGGCAGCAAATTTGATTAGAACAATTTCGTAATTATAGCTCTTGTACAAAAATAATGTTTATAGAATTCTGCACAAAAAAGGTATTTACTATTTTTTCTTGTATACAGTGGTTTTCAAACTACAAGCGCCCCCATTATATGGGACTTTTTTGCTAATTTTAGCGTTAGAGTTCTCAAAAAGAGTTGCACCAATGTTTTGTTGAATATCTAATACAAATCTATAATTAATTATTGGTGAAATTAAAAAAAATAGAATCATTAACGAAAGAAAATGTTGATATTGGAATGCATATATTGGATCTTCAAAATTGCGGTTGTTTGCATATACTATATGTACTGAAATAATAAAAATATTGTTGTGATATAGTGTAGTTCTTAAACTGCAAACCCCTGTAATGGGCGCTTGCAATTTACAAACCACCGTAGTTAACAGAAAGTGGAATGTACCTTTTATGTGCAAAATCTTATAGGGATTAATTTTGTACAGATGTTAATGTTGCGAAATCGTGGCCGTTTCGCAGTAAAATGTTAAACACCTTAAAAACGTGCACGTTAGTAGTAGTCCCAGGCTATAGCAAAATTTGCGGACACAATATTGACGTTCGGTGTGAAATTCTGCATTTTCAATAATTAATTACACAAAACTGGTGCCAGAAAAAGAAGTATTTAAATTTTTTACTCCATTTATCAAGAGCTATATAGACCCTAAAAATTAATGAACTCATTTAATATACACCCTGTATTGACTTTGGATTATGGGCTAATTTGTGTTTGAGGTTTCTCAAAATTCAATTAGCACTGAAGAAACGATCGGCACAACCCGGAAACAATGTAGGTAGGTATTTTATATATGATTCTGGCTATGAAAGTCTTATATACTGCAAATTTGTTCAGTTTTGAGTTAATAACCGATAAAGTCATAAGAACCCAGATAACAATCGTGCGACGCACGAAATCATCACGCGTAATTTTTCGGTGCGATGAGTGCAATATCGCTCGCACGCGTGCGTTTTGTACCGACACGCATGAATGCCGATCAAAACGTTACACAATGCGTCGCACGTTCGGCACGATGCGTCGTCCGTGACGAATAAAACGCACGGGTGCGAGCGATATGCGCCGCATATCGCCACTCGAGTGAGAATGCGGGCGATATGAACCTCTATTGATGACGCATCTGCGTGCTCATATGAACGCACGTGCGGTTGCAATTGCATCATAATGCGTCGCACGATTGTTATCTGGGAACGAATGAGTTTGGGTTGATCTATTAAAGCAAAAAAATTATATATATAAGAGCATGCCCTTTGGCATGTCTCCTTTGGCAATCTCTATCTAGAAAAATCGTATTAGAATGCTTGCATCTGCAAAAACATTCTTTAACTCAACATTTTACAACTTTTCGTAAACACGTGTAACACGTATTTGAGACGGTTTGTTATTTGAAGTTCTCGAACACGTCAAAATACACATTTTTGTGTAAACTTCAATTTCCATTGTAACTGAACCCAACCCCATATTTTTTACTGATTTGGGGTAGGTCTATTAATTGTCATAACGTAAGCGGAAACGTTTTATGGCCTTACATCACAAAATTTTGAGAAAAAGACAATTGAAAATTTAAAAATATTTAAAAATTGCTAACTCTGGGGAATTTTGATTTTCTGAATGGAATATAACAAAGGATATCCTCTTGCGTATGGTTTTCGAAAAAGTGAGGTACCTATATATTTTATATACCTAATTATTTACAGAGCAAATATACCAAGCTGGTTATTTATCGAAAATTTTTAATTAAAAAATAGCTTATTTAAGTGGTATATCTTATTCTTCAAACTTCCAACTTTAAACAGAAATTCCAGGCAATCATTTTACATTCATACTTTTAGGTTATAAGACTTGGTTCAAACTAAGAAGAGGGCACCCCCACCACCACCTCTGCTCTAGAATACATTGCCGGCACACCTCGTGATACTCTCTTCTCAGTTTGAAACAAATCTACAATGTATTTTAGCATGTATAGTGCAACACCATAAACTAATATATGCATTTCCTTTCCAGGAATTGGTAAACCAAGAATACATAGAACCACCGACATCCAAAGAAGAAATTCAATCATTAACCACCAAAATATTAGAAAATATATCGCAATCAAAGCTATCGGACTCAGTCCCAAAAATTTATAAAGTTCCTGTAAATGAATTAAATCAGATACATAATGATGATGTTGTATCAAACGAACAACTGGAAGAACCAATAGATGGCAGCGTAAAAGAAATATTCCAATACTTTCCTAACATCTCGGTTCCTAAACAAATATTAGAAGAAAATGTATCACCAGTAGTTGGGTTAGATGCGAAAGAAATGTACAACTTCAGGGTTTCGGCTTGTCATGATTTGGACTGTAGAGTGACAATTTTTAAAAGAAATCACTCCAATATAGAGTTAGTAAATGTTGCCCCAAGAAATTTGGAAGATAGTGATTCGGATCGACCAGTGTTCAAGTCGAAAAGAAAAAAACCTGGATATAGATATGACGATAGTGGTAGTGATTATGACGTAACGAGTGACTTGAGCGAAAGAAGAAAGATTCGACCGAAAAGATCAAAGAACAAGAGCCTCGATTCAGATTCTGATAATGCCACCGAGCAACTCATCAAGCAAACATCATCTAAATGCAGTGAATACGATAGCGATGAAACGTGTGATAGCAGGAAGGAGCGATTGCGAAATCAGAGAACGAGAACAAGGATTTTCGAATGGGACAACGAAGATGTGATAGAGGAAATCACCAGGAAGAAATCGCCAGCCAGATGCAGCGATTACGATAGCGATGACACTAGCGAAACTGCCAGAAAAGATAGATTACGAACTCACAGAGCGAAAACGAAATCTTTCGATTGGGATACTGAGAGTACCACAGAGCAACCAATTGTCAAAAAGTCGACTGAAGCCTACTCGAAGTACTGTGAATACTGCGATCGGTACTTTTGGGGTTGCTCGCAGTTAAAAGCCCATCAGAGGGTGCATTTCCGCTGTCATATATGCAGGAAGGGGTTCGAATCACACGCGATTTTGGACGAGCATCTTCTTACTGTGTGCTATAAGTCATTGGCTTGCAGAAAAATTAATATTCCTGTTGAGAGAGTAGACCAAAATGTCAAGTTGCTTGACCAGTTTAAAGAAGCGTTTGATACTTACTTCCGAGATATAAACGATGGAGTTTATGGAGACCCAGGTAATTTTTATTTCATTTTGTTTTTATGTTAATATCTACAGGGTCATTATAAATTATTGTACTTGATGTAGGCCAGGATATCAAATATGATATGATATCCTATTCGAGCTTGACAGTTTGTGTGTATCGGCAAAGATAAAAGAATATAAAGATGCGACGCTTCGGGTCGCCCCGTTGATTTAGTGGGGTCCACATTTGATGACCTTGAACGCATATGAGCCTTAAACCGTTGACCAAACAAGACGGGAATTGGCGGGAATTTTAAACTAACGAATACCATGCACGATGGGCGGCAACGTTACCGACATTAGAGGTTATGTAATGCAAATGAAAACAAATCAATATTCACATATATAAATAAAATAAAACGTATCCGATAGTCACCTAAATGGAATATTAACAAAAATAGTGGATTATAATATAACAAATAACAGCGGTTTGTTGACTTTTTGAAAGTATAATTAAGCAAATAACTGTGATTGTTTGCCTAGGCCATCGATCGATATTCAAACTCACATTATTATTATGACTTGTTGCTGGCAACCAATATGTTTTATATATTTTATTCTATTTTGCACACCGATTTCCACTGGGATACCTTTTTGTGTCCATTTTCACTGTCTCTACTACTTACTATTAATAAAGGTACCTCTAAACTAAACAGTACGAAACCACATTAACAATTAACATTTTAATTAAAAACTGACCACTCATTAAAATGCTTATTAAAACACTACATACACAATCTTGCACAATCCAAGGAACGTAAACACCAAACTAAGGTTATGTCACCCGCTAGTATACAAACACAATCAGCTGTTGGTAGCCATCTTTTCGTTGACCAAATCTATCTCACTCTCGAACCGCGTTTTCTTGTCTAGTGACGTATCTTATAATTCTCTTATCTTTGGTATCGGCAAAACAAATTTTACATGGGCATAGCCTACTTTGACTACAATCATTTATAATGAACCTGTTGGACCCATTAGATGCGCCAATGGGTTCTGATGGTTTTTGATAGAAAAATTTCACCTTTTATGAAAAAAAAATGATAACCTCAGAACCTACAGACTCCTGTACCTACCTTAATAATAGCTGTATTCTTCTGCAAGGGTTGCATATAAAAAAATGTTTTTGATTTCAGAACTGTTAAGGAATCCATCATTGAAGCCACATTTGTATCACACCGAGAAACACCGCATCGAAGAAAGAAAAATCATCACGGATATAATCAAGAAATTTGTCCATCATGATAACACACCTATAACAAAGAATAAGCTGTTGCAAACTAGACGCTTAGAGACTGATATAGCTGGCAGCAAGTCCAACCAAATAGTTTTAGATGACATAAAAACCGATGTCAGCTTGTACAAGATTCCAGTCATCATAGTAGTAGATAGAATTCAATCTGCACATATCTCATTTGCCCCAACAGCAAAAATGAAGAACGTTACAGAGTCTTGGCCAACAGACAGCGTTCAGGGTTTAGTGAAGAAATCAAATCTTTTACAGCCGATTCATATTAAACAAGAAGTCACAGAGAATACACCGCCTTCTTCTTTGCTGGAGGCAGTATTTAAAGCACCTATTGGAACTAGGTTTGATTTATCTTCAAAAGCCAAAAAAGTTCTTCCGCTTAAAACCAAACAGTTTCAACATCGAGGTAGTAGTGTGAAACCAGGTCCAAATCTAAAAGTCAAGCAGACGCCTGTTAGGAAACCGCCGATGGTCAAACCAGGTCAAAACAAGCCACAAGTGCGACAACCTGTTGCTAAAGCGAAGCAAATGAAGCCAAAACCTGTACAGAAATCAATAAATCGAACCATGTCAACTGAAGTTAGCGACGCAATGAAAAATTTACCAAATTCTGTTACATTAGTTGCAAATAAAACTAATAGTGCCAAACCAGAATTGCCTCGAGTTTTAAATATATCAGAGTCCGTTACTTTGGAGAGGAATAACCAAGGAAAAGTTGATTCGAATTACAACCACACCTCCCAAACTAATGAAATAAGTTATCCGCCAAGACCTAGTACAGCTATTAGGAATATTTTAGAGTCAATATCGGATGAAATTAGTATACAACCGAACTATAGCAGACCAAAACAATCAAATTTTTCAACTCCAAAATCGACCGGTGAGTTTTCCATCCTACAAAGTTCCTTCCAATGCTTGAATAATCAAGAAATAAAAGAAGAACTACCCAATGATCCTAGTTATAGTGATTTAAACGATAGTGCGACAAATTATAGCGAGATGGACTACAATGAATACCCTGTTAAAGCAGAAAACGAAAACTGCGAGATGTACCAACAACCCGAGAACCCTCCTGATATGAACTTTGGGTACCCTCAAACGAAATACGATGCTCCTCAATTTGTTCCAAATCGTCCACAGATGACAAGGAATAGATTTGATGTCCCCTTAAATGGTATACATCGACCTCAAGGTCAAAACCTGAATCCTTACCAGCAGAACCACATGAACTTTAGGATGCCAAATTCTAATCTAATGCCATCTAATTTGTATCAAGCGAACCAAAATCCTGTGCAGCAGCAATCTAGGGAATTAGTTCCTGTCAATTCCTACAATTCGAACTTCATGGAGAATGCATATGAAAGGCCTTATCAGGAAAGGTTTAATCCCAGTTTTAATAACATATATCAGCAGAATCCTTACCAAAATCATTATATCCCTCCTAGTTACAATATGCAACCGCATCAAAACGTACAGTATAATGATTTGTATCAGGACTCAACGCGTGATAAATTTGTAAGGGTCAAGCAACCTTGGGAACTGTACAGACGGTAGTTGAGTTTATGGGCGTACGCACTGGATTTTCTTAGGCGTGATAGAGTGTGAATTTATAACGCGTACGCCTTTGTCTATTTGTTTGTTGGAATTCTTTTTTGCGGTGTATTTCGGTTATTCTACGTCAAAGAGAAATCAGAGGCAAACTCGATCAGTATTAGACTGTTTTTTTTTGTTCAATCATTTAAACATTTCTGTGCTGGCTAATTTGCAGCACTTGTGCTCTTTAAGACACCTTCATTTAATCGTTATAACTAAATGAGAAACAATGAGGTTCCAAAAGTTTTTAACCACGTCAATAAGGATAACACCAAAGATGAAAGAATGTAAAGAAGTTTCGCTTCCTGTCTCCTTTGAGGCGTCTCAAACATGGCAGGAATTTTAAACTAACGAATACAATGCATGATGGGCGGCAACAAACGCCGGACGCTTGTAAGGTAATGTTTGGTTGTGCCACGCGTTTGTAAAGGGTCATTATAAATGATTGTAGTCGAAGTATGGCATGCTATCAAATGTAAAGATTTCTGGTTGCCGCTCTATTTGAATGGAATACTACTATTCTACAAGAAACGTTAAATGGTTTCATAACCTATTTCAAGTTTGACAGTTGTTTGGGCATGGCCTACTTCGACTACCATCATTTACAATGAGCCTGTATATTGGCCTCGTCCTTTTAAACTTTTTAATTTGTTGACCAAATTTGTCTCACTCTCGCATTACCTTATCAAGTGTCGCATCTTATATTCTTTAATCTTTGATAACACTATATAAAATGATAAAAGTTTGAACTCGCTTAAACAATTTTGACACCTACCGACCCTATAGTTGTTGAAAATTTTATTCAATCATTTTAGCAATAATACTAAGAAATTGTGTTTCCTACAACCAGGACTTCTGTGTAAACTGTACACCTTCTATTGTTCGTATAAAATTCTCCAAAATACATGTTTCTCAATTTCAACATCAACCTTTTTCGATGCTGAATTTTATAGTAACACTGTAGCATAATGGAGCGCTTTTTTTGTAATATGATCAAAGACATTGATGTGATTTTTGGGTTGTGATATTTCTTTTGTTTTTTGTAATTGTCTTAGAGTAATTACAATGGTATACAATTAACTTATAATAATAATTAGCTCTTAACGATTTTTCTATTTATTTTTGGTATTTCAAAGAATTCGTCGAAATATAACCAAAATTACATGTATAAAGCACTGAACACATTACATATTATTAGGCTAAAATGTATTAATGTACTACGATTTGTTTTCACGATTTGTTTGAACAGTGTATAAATATGTAAATAAATGATATTTGTATAATATGTCTTTTGTTTCCCAAAGTAATCCTAATGGCTGGTTTCTGTCAAATTAACAAGTGAATATGTAGCGACTTTCCGTAGACCGGTCTACATTATATTTGCACAGTGTATCAACCACTAAGGACTCATTTTGGGGTAATATTTGCTCGCATCCCTTGTATCATGGGCGTAGCCAGGGGAAGGGTTTTGTGGGTTCAAACCCCCCCCGAAGATTTAAGATATATCTTTAATATTTTTCTAATAAATATAACTGTTATTTTATGTACTTTTAGTCGTTTTATTTTCTTGACCCCCCCCCCCCCGAAACTAAAACCTGGCTACGCCCGTGCCTTGTATACACCTAAATTGAAATTATTTTAATATTTTATAATTATCTACCTTCATTATCGTGTCCTGTTGGCGCGGTAAGATTTTGGATAACTTTCAGATTGACTTCGTGCTGCATTATATGATTCTGGCTTTGTATAAATCTGTCTTTCTATCTTTCTTAAATTAGAATTGGCGGGAAAGTATTTACGGCAGCAGCTGTATTGTAATTTGAGTTGCCTATACTGCGTGCACTCTTCTATGTGTACTCTCTGTAATTTATTTTCATTTTTAATTTGTGATATTAGGTTTATGATTTATATATTAGGACCAGAGATATTTTTTTTTTAATTTGCGGGTACTTTTGGTACGTGTATATACGTGATATATGTTTTAACGTATAATTATAAGTTGCTTGTTGATCATGGTAAGCTGGATAACAGATCTTCGTCAAAAAGATTTAATCCCTTTCTATATGCAGATTAAATAAAGGTGCGTTATAGTATTTCTGATAAAAAGATGCTAGTTAGTAACTCATGTTTATGCACATGCAAACTAGTATATGTTACTATCACGACTGGTGAGAAATACTACAATTTCGCTTCTACCATTACCACCAACCAGAACGCACCTTAACACTCCAGTGTGAATAATTTTGTTCTGCCTTTGATAAAATACCAGAAACAAAGTAAAGTGATTTTTAACTACCGCCGGGTTTACGTTGACTCAACACACCATCTGAGCTTGCGTCACTTTTTTGGGGGGATGTTGCTATATGCACAAAGCCAGTGGCTTGTCTGTGCGGCAGTCGGGGAGACGGGATATTTCAAAGTTCCCCTACATAGCCTGGCATGAACCCTGGACTTCCTAGTGGAAGGCATTCGGCTTATCCACTCGGCCACCTCCACTCCAAAAACTTGAAATAATAAATGGTGTAAGGAGGTCTTAAATATGTTAAAATGACACTGTTCCTAATTAGCATTTTACTAAGCTGAAAAACGTCTAAACATGAGTTATCAAATCAAAAATCACGTTCTTTTCTTATAGCTTATATATTTGTCTTAATTTTGATGAAAACATTACACAAACTTACTATAGATTTTTTTCCTCTGTAGGACGCATACCTCCCCTATCAATTTTGTTCCAAATATTTAACCTCAATTTTGATATATTTTAAACTGTTCATGTACTTTGACTTGATGATATGCACTGGATAGATCTAGTACACTCAAATTTTGCTACCTGCCAGCGTTGCAAAAATATTATCTGGTTTCGGGAATGGATGTTGATCTACATTTAGAACCAGTACAATGGGTGAAGCCCATTCGTATATGTAGTTGACATTTTTTAATATTCCTACATCCGGCATATGTGTTAATTAATGGTCAAATTTACTTTCAAAGCGTAATTCAAAAGTTTTAATGGGGCTGCAATAATTGGCATTAAATACTCTTCTCTACATATCCTTAAGGCTATTTTCCACTAGACTTTTCATTTCTGACTTTACTGGTTGCTAAACAAGGTATTTAGCCAGTTTCTTCCAAGTAACAACGGCTATTAAACTGCAGGTCAACTTGACAGCAACCTACAGCCTTAATTATTTTACCAGAAACCAATTTGAACCTGTCATTTACTGATTCCAACAGTACTATAGATGGCGGGGTCCTGCAACCGACCTTGAGTTATGAGCTCCCACACGGAGCCTCTGTGACGTCATTCGACCTCACGCGTCTGCTGTCGCGATATCTAATCAACATTTCAACATTCCAGCAAATGTTTCGAAGAAAGAAATATGTTGGTTTCTTATCAGTTGCTGACGTCAGAGATAAGAATAGTTATAGTAGACCTTGGCTCTTATCAAAGAGAGTTAGTGTGTTGTTTACGGTTAAAATGCGCTTATAGGATTTGCTTAAATCTATGTAACGTGATAACTGTTTTACATATCGGTTTGAACCGTCATCGCGCAATGGTTTAAGCGTGTATGATCGTGTAAACGGGCCTTTAGTCTAGACATGCCCCACTCTATCAATATGTTCGCACTTCGCAGTATTACGATTCTCTCGGCTCACACTGGCTTGCGCGCATGTATAGACAGTATGGTCACAGAGTAACCAGAACCGTAACTTCGTGTCGGCACCTTTGATCTGGCGGTACAGAAATATTTGACCTTGAATCCCACTTGATGGTATTGACGTCATAAAACGTCATCACTTTACGTGGCCTAACATCTGTGGCCTAACCCCCCCCCGCTGAATAGAACACAAATGTAACGTGGTTGGGCGTCACCTTGCGCGCCAAATACGCGCTATAAAAATGTAATCCTTCCCACTCCCTCAGAATTTTGCCTGTCCGACCTCCCATTTGAATGAAAAAAACCTGCGCGTTAACCTGCGCAATGAAAAAGTGATGTTGTGATTTCCTGCGAGTTTCGAATCTGTATAAATCTGTGGTATGGTTTGTGGTGGGGTTGAGCGGAATATGATATATGACGCGCTTACAAAGTTTATCAAGGTTAAAGATACGTCTGGTACGGTTTCTGTTATTAGCAGAGAGCGGCGGTTTTAACCATTTCAACGTACGCTCATGGAAAGACTGAGTGACTTTTACGGCTGCTCTCTGGTTATTAGCATAGACTCCTTCATGATGTCTTGCACTGCATTTACCTTTAACAGGTGTTTATTTCCATATAAATATCAAACTCTTCTCCTGATTCTTTGAACTGCTCGATGACTATGATTTGTCGATTCTCTAATGTTAAATAAAGGGTCATTATAAATGATTGTAGTCGAAGTAGGCCATTATAATGTAACTGTAAAGATTTCTGGTTGCCGCTCTGTTTAAATTGTATACCACTATTCTACACGCAAAAGTTAAATTGGTTGCATAACCTATTTCAAGTTTGACAGTTGTTTCAGTTGTTTGTGTATAGCGGCAAAAATGTATTACCATGGGCATGTTCTACTTTGACTACAATCTTTTATAATAACCCTGTATAAAATCGTGACATGTACTATGCGCGCCAAAAAAAGTCGTACAGCTAATTTTTACTTAACGTAATACTGGCTTGTTCTTATTTGTCAACTTGACAGTTGATGCATATTTCGTACTTATGATAAATGTCAGAATGACAGTGTATAGGTTAAAGAACCATTTACAAAGCTAACAAAATATGTTCAGTATATTTGGTTGCATATGTGGTGTACGACTTTTTTTGGCGCGCATAGTACCTAATTGTTATGTTACTAAGGGTCGATCTTACAAGTGTACGTATAAGTAGTGGAATAGTTATTCACAGTATAAATAGTGCTATTCCGCCTCCCATTGGCTAAAATATTTGTGTTGTCATAGTAATAACAACTTATACCGGTATTTATACCAATATTTAGTTATACCATGGTATAACGTGCTTTGTAAGATCGGCCCTTAATAGACTATAATGTATGGTGGATTTCAGGAATTGCGGGGTATTAATTACTGTTATTTGAGTTAGCGAGGGTGAGATAAATATTGTTTACATAAGGAAACGTACCCATGAGATTAAATTTGTGAGTTTAAATGGCAAATTTTATTGTGCCCCTAAACTCGACATACTTTTGATGAAGCATGTAAGCAACACGATATTGCTTACTCCCAATACAAAGCTGTACAAGATAAAGTAAAAACAAAACGTTAGGTTATTTTGGTTATTTGTTTTAGCTATTTCCATCTGCTGTGTATTTTTATTAATACTACGTTTCGGCTGTTTATTTACAGCCGTCTTCAGGTATTTATTCTATTTTTCAAGGATGAGATGCTACTATTTAAATAGCGGTGCACTTTCAGTTAAGACGTGCAATGGGTAGATATGGTTGTGGGTCGTCATATAGGTTGTTGTTCTCCTCATCTGATGCTCGTTTTTTCCTATCCTGATTTATGTGGTGGGTTGTCTTCTCTGTATCAATTTTATCAGAAGCGTATCTTGAAAAGTGCACCTACTGCAAATATATTCTATAACATGCTTTCCTCATGTTATTTCAAAACTTGGTAATATCACCATCGTCCGATTCAAACCGGAAGTTGATTATTGTCATGATCAACATCGTTTGTTCCCACAGAACCTGGCATCATATTTAATAAAATATTTTCGGTACCTGCACTTCTATTTTGTTGGAAAGGAGGACATTTATTTCAAATAATAACTTGGAACCAGGCATCTATAATCTAATTTAAGATGTTGCCCGCGCAAATAGTGTAGTTAAAGATCGATGGTCTATCAATAGTGGTTCACAACGATGGTTCAAACATGATTGGTTTCTCAAAATGGTATTTGTTTGCGGTGGTGAATACGGCCTCAGATACAGATCCTACTTTCTATTTTCTTATCCATAAGATTGCCTATTATTCAAGGCCTAAAATAAATAAATGACATTGGAGTTTGTAGCACAAACGATTATGATAATGTTGCAATATAAGTTGCAGGAAGCCCCAGTTAGCAAAACGTGGGTATCACGTCCAAACACCCACAGGAGAGGTGGGGATTAGTTACCCCATTGTTTGTCCGTTTCAAATTCATATGGTAAAAATACGAGAAAATTCCATCCTCCAGGACAACTGTACCAGCCAAAAGGTTTTCCAGACCTTCTTCTACTCTTCCGAGAACTAACCGACACAAAAAAGCATGCTCCAGCACTAAAGACAACTCAAGACATACAATGGTTCTGTCAAACGCAATAGCGCTCGAAAGTCTTGGCCTTAACAGCGACTATTGCCGCATCAGGACACAATATTTCAATACATTTTGACACACTCAATACTATTCCAATTACCCGATATACTACACTGTCTAGTACAAACGTACTGGTATTTCTTCCTATTTATTGGTAAAAGAATAATTATTTATTTGAACTGGTCTTAGTTTTGTAATCCAAATAGATTCATTATAGCTTATATAAAGGTTATCTATTAATATGCAAAATTTACTATTTTGTTGAAAACATAAAATGACAGTTTCTATCAAAGAACCTTTGACGTTGGAAGGTATTTGCGGCATCATCATCTGTCGAGCTCATTTTACACAAACGTTCAATCCAACGTTTGTCGAGACGTTTGTAGCATGGTGTAGCGCAGGGTACGTCTGCTACGATGCGACAAACGTATCCGTTTGGAGTAGTCGGATTGCGTAGTTAACCACTGCGCATATGATTAGTGTAGAAACGACAGTAACGGCGTGCGCAGTGGTCTATCGTGCAATCCGACAACAATAAACAAAGTCCATTCAGTCCTATTTCCAATAAGCCGCAACGGATACGTTTGTCGTTGTCGTACTGCGCATACTAAAATGACAGTAACGACGAGTAATAACAAATTTTCCGCAGTGATAGAGTCCATTCTACAGTATGTCGCAACGGTTACGTCCGTCACTGTCGGATGCGCAGTTCAACTGCGTATATCTGATTACTGTCAAAGACAACAGTAATAACGTGCGCAGTGGTCAATCGCGCATTCCGGCAGCGACAAACGTACCCGTTGCAACATAATGTAGAATGGACTTAAACACTTCACGAAAACGTATTTGGAATCGAATAATATGTTTATGCGGTTTTCCGTATTTTTAGATTATTATTTGTAGGTTAGAGCTCCCGAAATTCGTTTAATAAATAAAAATGTTAATTTTAGTGATTTTCCGACGCTTTTTGTCAAATTGGGTAGATAGAGATAGAAAGCTATTACTATCTTTGTCTGATAACATTCGTCAAGACTCGAACATGGATAGAAAAGTACGATGCAGATTCCTAAAAAATATGCCTTTATTTCTTTACATTTAGTTAAATTTTCTCAACTATTAATGGTCCTACGCACACGGCTACTAGTTTAGTATAGTAGCGAGTAATTTAGTGAATTTTCGTGTGCGGCCATGACCACTTTCATGTCCGGACACGGAAATTCACTAACGTACTCGCTACTGTACTAAACTACTGGCCGTGTGCGTAGGACCCTTTACATTGAGGTAAAGTGAAACTACATAGTTATTTCTCGAAAACACATAATGGAAATAATTGATATAATAATAATTTACATAATTGATATTCTCCTTATTCGCTCCAGATGTAGATAATAAATTGCTTATCGGCTTTCGGAAGCGGCATGTCAATTAAAATTTTTAAACGTTTTCGCTGACGTTTCGAATTTATTTAAAACCTTTTAGCTCAAGCATTCAAACTAAAACTATACCAAAACTTGTGTCGGCCGACCGACATTTTACACAGCAGGTAACGAACCACGGGTTATACAACAGCTACCAACCCACTGGTTCGGTACCTTTTGTGTAAAATGACCGTCGGCCGACACAAGTTTTAATATAGTTTTAGTTTAAACGCTTTAAATAAATCAGAAACGTCAGCGAAAAGATGAAATTTTTATTGACATCCCAGCTCCCAAATGCAGAAAGAGTTTTTTCTGAATGACGATATTACGCCTCCTCTAATTATGCCTGTGTATCTTTGAGCATAAGTTGTTTAACATTGGGCATGGCTACAATACATAGGAACCAATAACGAGCGAGAATAGTAAATTCAGATTATTGTATGCTTATAAGATATAAGGTCAAATAAGGTCAAATTGGCTGACTCAAATACATAAATAGATGCACTCATTATAGGTCTCATAAGAGCGAAAATATAGTCGAATCACTATTATAAGAGCTCTAGACTACAATATCACATCACTATATATTAAGCTGGCGAGATTGTCCTCCATTGGAACGACACGCATGCAAAATATGCCTTTATTCACTTCCTACATAAGACACGGGCGCTGCATCTAACGTCACGTCTGGTCAGCTCACTGTATATCTGAGAGAGATACTATATTCACAGCGCGGTGCTTCGACCGTACATAATATTTTCTGTTTATTAACGTTCAAACTTCAAGGTTACGGCGTTCTATCCCCACCATATTTCCCTATTCTATATATATTCCCCATTCGTTTCACATGACGGAGTAGTTCTCTGCGCGATGTCAAACGTGTTGTGTCGTCTCTGTTTGAACAGCGAAAATGTCGTTGATATATTCCATCCGGAGCTTACAAATTCGGAACTTCTGCAGGCATGTATTTTGCTGGCGACTGGTATAAACGTAAGTATCACTTTAAACTGACCGTTGAATTCATGTGGTTTCCGATTCCCGTTCACTCAAGGCACTTTACTGTTATCACGTTTTGGAAGAATCGGTTAATGCATGCGCAGCACTTTTTTACGTTATGTATGTATACGCGATGATTTACAATCAACGCTAAATACTTGAATCGCAAATGTTCGGTGTCAGTTCTTTCCGTTTCAAAACGGCGCGGCGTTCTATCCCCACCATATTTCTCTATTGTATTATTCGCCAGTCGATTCGCATGACGCTCAGTTCATAGCTCAGTTCCGTCAACAATGTCAAACGTGTTGTGTCGTCTCTGCTTGAACAGCGAAAATGTCGTTGATATATTCCATCCGGACCTTACAAATTCGGAACTTCTGCAGATTTGTATTTTGTTGGCGACTGGCATAAACGTAAGTATCACTATAAACTGGCCGGTGAATTCATGTAGTTTCCGATTCCCCATCATTCATCAGGCACGTTGCTGGTATCGCGTTTTGGAAGCATCGGTTAATACATGCGCTGCACTTTTTTGCCCTATGTATACGCGATAATTTGCAATTGGCGTTAAAAATTTAAACCCCACATGTCGGGTGTCATTTTCGTGCCGTTTTTTGACATGATTAAACATGACTTCTCTGTGTTGACTTGTACATATAAGAAGTTTATTCCAACACGAAGAAAACACGGTTTGAGAATCGCTTTTTGTGATGGACTAGTCGTGTCCAACGTGGTGTCCAACAACACGGGAGTCTACTCTTATCATCTTTTTGAAGCGAAGACGGGACTTCTGGAATGGTTAGGTGAAACGTAGTGAGGATATCGGCGGTTGCCCTGGTGTTTGGAACGTATGGGCGTAGCGCGTACGTTATTGTTCTTAGCGACAAGCAAACTTGCGCATAGATACGTTCCAAACAGAAGACAACCGCTGATATCCCCACTCCGTCTCACCTAACCATTCGAGAAGTCTCGTATTCGCTTCAAAAAGATGACAAGAGTAGACTCCCAGGTCCAACTCCATGGGAGCTTTCCGCGAACGCAACCGTTGCACAACTCAAACACTACTCAGCTGAAAATGTATGTATTGAGGTGTCAGTGGCTCATTCTAACCTCAAAAAGTGTAAATATCTGAATGTTCAAATGGTCGCTATAAGCAAAGAGTTATGAGCACGTGCTCATAACTCTTTGCTTATAGCAGCAGACTCGATAGGAGAATACTCAACTGTTTGACACTTAATAAAACCTAAATGCGTTTGAGCTGACGCTAGCTTTTGCAGTTATTGATGATTCCATATTAACATTTATTACTCAAATTCTACCTTTTTTGACCTCGTTCTTATGTAATCTTTATTGACGTGTGGCTGAGTGCTATCGGACAAGTCTGAACATACAAGCTTTATCCGAACAAGTCTGAACTTGCAAGTTTTGGTCGGACAAGTCTGGACTTGTCCAGACTTGATGTCGTCTCAGATTTTTTTTGATTAGCTCCATTGACGTTACAAGTTGTTGGTTTTAGCTGGAAATTTGAAATACCTATAATTTTGCGGTGGGAATTTAAATTTTGGATTTATGCGGTTAACTTTGAAATTTGGCGGAAAATTTTAATTTTCAAGATGGCCGACTTGGTTTTAGCGGGAGATTTGAAATAACTATAATTTTGCGAAATTTTAAAAACCTATAATTTTGCGGGAAAATTAAATTTTAGGTTTATGCGGTAAAATTTGAATTTTTGCGGGAAATTTATTTTGAAGAAGGCCTACTTCCGGTCTGAAGTTGAGGTTCAGAATTTTCAAAATGGCCGACTTCCAGTTCAAAATGGTTGACTTCTGGAAGTTGAGGTTATAAGTTGGCTGCGTGCTGCGTGCAAAAAGTTCGCGCATGCGCGTCCAGACCGACCTCATACCTACTCGCGCCCACGTACATGAACGGTATTTTTGGCGTGTCATTTGTACATTTGATATTGATATTAGTACTACTTTAGGCATCAAATTCTTTTTGTTGATAACTGTTTTCCTGTTATGTAATTATTCCGATTTATTATTAAGTGCCTTGAACGGTTGTGTCTATTTTAGGGTTCAATTGATCTAGATCTCTACTGCTAGATTTCGTAGCTCTCGTGTTTATCTCCTGGTTGTGTTAGTCTGGACTGGAGTTAAGTCCCGTTTCTAGTACAGCCTATAACTCACTGCTTACGGTCAAATCAACATCAACATAGGTACACATTTAACAAGTTGTTGTCAGATAACCACCCGATGACATCAGCCTCTTGAAGTGAATTTTGTCACTTTATTTTAATAGAATGCAGCAAAAACAGTCAATAATGTAGAAAAAGGAAATCGATGTCGTTGAGTTCTGTACTCATACTCTTCTACAATGGCTTTTATTTATAATTGCCTCCTTGGGGTTAAAATAGAGTCATGATTACCAAAAATAACTTATAACACTGATCACCCCAGCCAGGGCCGACATTCTCATATTATTACAAGCCGGTTTCGTCCTTGCGGCCATTTTCAAGTCTTAAGAAAGATTTTGACTAAGACTTGAAAATGTCCGCAAGGACATTTTCAGACCGGTTGTCTTGTAATATTATGAGAATAAAGAACGGTATACAACTCAACGACACCTTTTCGTTTTTCTACTTATTTTTTTGTCAACTTTGTCAGTTACGTCGAGTATTGCAAATGTAAAGCATAAATTAGTATTGAAGATCGATCTAGTTACGGACACGATCGTCTCAACTAAAATATTTTGAGTTTTCGGTTACATCGGAAATGATGTCAACTTTTATATTGCAAATGGATATTTGCATTTGCATTTATATTTGTATTTTGTCGCATTTTTTAAATCTTCTTTAAAGTTTAGATTACTTTTATGTTACATTCTCTATAGCTAACATGCGACATATTTAAGATATTAATTTTTTTCATTAAAAAATGGCAGCTGTACGGTTACTTTGAATTACTTATAAATTATCCCCTGTGACCGTTGGACAAAAGTTGTCCGGCAAAATTGTTGTGAAGGTAACATATTCTCGACACATCGGTAGAATTCTTCGAATAGTTATACAGGGTGTTCAAATTATAAGATCAAAGTTGAATGCGAAAGCACTAAAAGTCGATTTTTTCAAATGGCAACCCTGACATATGAATACATTTCTCATTTTATTCCAAATTGTTCAGTAGTTTTCAAACGCAATCTAGATTTGGCAATGTTTGCAATTTCTACTGTGATGTTTAAAAATCGATTTCAGTAGGTACAAGTACATTTGAGGTATAGGACGTTGTCTAAAGTCTAAAGTTGATCTAAAATTTTCCAGAGAATTGAGAAATGTGTTCATATGTTAGGGTTGCCATTTGAAAAAAATCGACTTTTAGTACTTTTCTCGAATTCAACTTTGATCTTATAATTTGAACAGCCTGTAGAATTTTTTGAAGTACTCTACCGATGTATCGATAATATGTTACCTTCACAACAATTTTGCAGGACAACTTTCTTCCCACGGTAACAGGGGATAATTTATAAGTAATTGAAAGTAACCGTGCAGCTGTCATTTTTTAATGAAAAAAATTAATATCTCAAATGACACATGCAAGGTATAGGAAATGTAACATAAAATTAATCTAAAATTTAATGAAGATTTCATAAATCCCATAAAATACAGGGTGTTCCATTTGAAATATAAAAGTTGCTATCATTAACCGGAAGTAACCGAAATCTCAAAATATTTTTGTTGAGACTATCGTGTCCAACAATATAAGTCCACAAATTTTCAATCTCTCATTTTATTTGGTTCTCCATATACTTCTAATGGCAGCTCGTCCTGGGAGACCCCGTATAACCGACATGCTAGTTTAAAATTGTGAGATAGCGATATGCATCTATAGCGATATACATCTATCCATGACTATACCAGAAACTGGGCATTACCTGGTGTTTTTGCTGAGGGGATTGTGTAAGTAAGTCTGATCGGTACCCGACGCGATACTATCACTACCTTTTTTACCGATACCAACTGGTTTGTTTACTTGTAAAAGAGGTCACGTCATAGTATATGCCTTATTCATAGTATACCCCGTTTGTACATACTAATTTTAATTCGTTGTTTGTAGAAAGGTGGTCAATCTGCAACTTAACTTCACTCTCGTTGTTATCAAGTGTGCTAGTACTTCCGACCTTGACTTTGTTCGGTTATTGTAATTGTTTGAGTACAGGACTTAATTGGTTTAACTGGGGTTAATTCCTTTGATCTTGTTTGAATTTAGTTTGTAACTTGTTTGTGTCCATGTCCTACTGTTAGCATCTGAGTTTGGCAAGTAACTTCGGATGCTGTTTGCGCTGTTGTATTGTTCCAACTGTGCTGCCATTCTCTTTTAGCAAGCTTACGCAGTCGAGCGGATTGTCCTGTGTGGGTTTATAGGGTGTGCGGGTTTATTCCTGACGCAGCTTGAGGTGTTTCAAAATTAGCCTTTACTCTTATTTGCGGTTAGCGTTCTTTCAACCATAGATAGATAGATAGATAGATAGATAGACTTTATTATGAAAAACCAATAAGGTATACATAATTACAACATTTACAACTAACAAAATACCTAATACATGAACCTTAAACTCAGCATCCGCAATATTTACATTTAAATTTAAAATCCGGTTGAATATCAATACGCTTGAAGCAGCCTAGAGCAACAATGGCAAGGTGGTACTAACATGAGCTATAGCCGCTCGTCAAAATACTCTTGGAGTGAGTAAAATACTCTGCCCAAAAGTAGCTCACGCAGACCCTTCCTGAATGGAACAACACTGTTTAGCTCCTTCAGGTGATTTGGCAGGTTGTTAAATATTTTAACCCCAGTAAATAATAGGGAGTGATGGAACTTCGCAGACCTGGGCAAAGGTAACCGCAAATCACCGGCAGCGCGCGTTGGGTGCAAAACCAGAGGACGAAAAAAACCGACACGAATCTTAAAAACCATGACACATACCAAAATAAATACATTAAAAACTGACAAAATCTGCAATTTTTCAAATATTGGTCTACAGCTATCTCTCTGTCCAGTCCCAACAATAGATCTAATTGTTCGCTTCTGAAGCTTAAATACCAAATCCATCTCCCCAGCCGAACAAAAGCCCCAAAACATTATACCATATCGCATCAACCTTCCGAAATACGCATGGTACACAGTGGCAGCAGAAGCTTCACCCAGCTCCCGCGCAACTGCACGAACCGCGTAGTGGGCTCTGCCCAATCGTGTAAGTAGCTGACCCACATGGGAAGAATGATCCAGATTCACGCCCAAGAATCTAGTGCTATCCAGAAAACTTAGTTGATCGTCACCAAACCGCAACAACCCCACCGGAGAGTCACTACCGCTGGAAAAATACATGGCTGCAGTCTTAGATAAATTCAACACCAGCGCATTCAAAGGAAACCAAACGCGCAGACGCTCAAGATCGGCGTTTACTCTGCTGACCAGCGACGACACGCTCACGTCTGACCATACGATGCTTGTGTCGTCAGCAAACATCGTCACTTTACCGCTAATTATGCAGTCGGGAAGATCGTTAATATACAATGAGAAAAGGACAGGGCCTAAAACAGAACCCTGGGGCACACCACAGGGAACAGAAGCAAAACGCGAACACCGACCATCAACAGACACAAATTGCCGCCTCCCGGATAAATAACTCTGACACCACTGGAAGGCAATTCCTCTAACGCCAATGGAACTTAATTTACGCAGAAGCACTTCATGGCTTACGCAATCAAAGGCTTTCCTAATATCACAGAAGACAGCCACAGTACACCGGCCCCCATTAATGCCGTTATATACTTCGCTGAGAACATTATAAATTGCATCTGCAGTACAACGACCTGATCGAAAACCAAACTGAGCAGCACTCAATATTTGCTCACCCTGTAAGAAACCTGTGAATTGATTTTTAAATATTATTTCAATAATCTTAGACAGAACCGGCAATAGCAAAATGGGCCGATAATTCACTTTATCATTCCGATCTCCCGATTTATATATTGGCACAACCTTGGCTAACTTTAGGCAGTCAGGAAATGTTCCTTCCGTAAAAGAATCATTAATTAAGTCAACCAAACTCTCCCGAACGACGGGAGGCAAAACCTTAAACATTTTAGCGGTCAGCAAATCATACCCAGCCGAAGTCTTATTTTTCATAAGACTGATTATGCTATCGACCTCCCCCAATGAAGTGGGAGAAAGAAAAAAACTATTCTGGTGGTTTTCTAAGTCACCCGCCATTCCTGCATTGATCGTACCAACGTCAGAAATCATTCCAGCAACAGCATCAACAAAATGATCATTAAATACCGAGCACAGCTGTACTGGATCACTCACCAACCGTCCATCAACCGCAAGCGACAAGGACCGGTATTCCGAATGAGTCCTTCCGCTCAGCTCCCCCACAACTCTCCACGATTCTCTAATAATGTTATCGGACTCTGCAATGCGTGTTCTATAAAACTGTTTCTTCGCCAATGAAATAACTGCCTTCAATACAGAGAAACATAGTTATTGAAGTTCGGACATATAGAAAACTTTCGCAAGTACAATAAACTTCGTTTATTTCGACAAGAAATTTTTATTCCTTTTGTCAACCATCCTTTTCTCCTAACTGATGCTTTTATTCTCTTCAGTGGAAATGCCACACTGTAAACTCTAGAAAGCCCATTTACAAAGTTAGAAAATCTTTCATTAACAGTTCCCGTGCCTCGAAAATCCTCACGTCCACACATTTCGACAAACTTACGCAATCCAGCGCTCGTACTATAACGTGTAACCGGTCGTTAGTATATAAAAACACAAATAACCTTTTTTTAAATCGTAAATTTTATTATCTTCATTTATCACAGTGTGCGAAGTGTGATCGGGTCATTAGGATATAGATTTAAGAACTTTGAATTTTCATGCATATTTCCATAATCCTCCTTGCGACCACCTGATTGTGGCGGTACTTCCAGAGGAATGAACCTTGGCTATCCACAATTCCCGAAGAAATCCGTAATTGACTGGGAACATGCGCTCAAATTTGAAGAACAGAAGGCACAAGTGTATTATTGCTCAATAAAAATGTTTTAGTGTTATAGAATAGAATAATTTCATTGTGACTTTCCTTGCAGATCTCCCCTGAAGATGTGGTGACAAAATACGTTTGCGCCTCCTGCTGTGACATGTCAGTTAAGCTGTGCAAATTTAGGAAGACCGCCTTGGCCAACGACAAAGCCTTGAAAGTAAGTAATAAATTGATTTTTGATTGTTTGCAAGCATACAATCAAAAAACGAACATCGCGGCATTTGTTGACCTGTTACCTATAATTAACCGCAAAAATGATTTCAGCTCGCACTCAAGCAGACATGTATCGAGTTCCCATTGAAAGTAGATGATATAGTCACCATGAATACCTCGATCATGGTCAAGTTATTGCTCAACGTCGAACCACCTTCGAAACCAGTCAACTCCTACACTATTCACCCTTCGGTCGTACGTTTATTTAAAACTAACCAAAACCTAATTATACCCCCCGAATTAGTAAAGGTAAATCTAGATCCGAGGATATACGTAAAGCGCTTGGCTGGAAGCGATTTACCGGAAGAAATTGCCATAGGTGAAAGAGATCCGATTGATGTGTTTAAGGCTAAATGCCCAGGCATCATTGTCAAAGTTCCGGAATCTAGGAAAAGGCCTTATGTGGACACGGATGTACATGTTCAATCAAAACGATCGAAAGTTGATGATATAATTGTTACAGATGAGCAGAATAACAACGTTGAACCGAAACAAAAATCGGACAGTAAAGTAACTTATAAGATCGTGGAATCTAAGTCCGGAAAAGAAAATGTAGGCAGTACGAATAAGATCGTATTGGCGCGTGTCTCATCGAAAGAATCGAGTAACTACGTCCCCGACGCGATACTTAGCTCAAACTCAAAGGGAGTGTTGAATCCTACGGAAAGCCCCCCTCTTAATACGCTTCACCCCCGGAAAGCACGACCGACGTTCTTTCTCAGAGACTACGAAGTCGACCTGGATAGCTCGGATGTTTTACTGGAGACCGCTGAGGAGGAGGAAGTCTACAACTGCGAACTCTGCAATAGATTCTTCGATCACAAGTTGAAGTTGAAAGCGCACAAGCGATATCACAAGAAGTGCTTGGTCTGTAACGTTGTCTTTAGATCATACAAAGCGTTGTCCTACCATCAAACGAACGTCTGTTTTAAACAGATGGTCGACCACCTGCCAACGTTGTGTTTACCAAAATGTGACGATTCGGCGGAGATTAAAGCTATACAATTAAGGATTCCCACTATAGAATTGACTTTCGGAAACGACGAGGGTGACGCCTTATTAATCTCCGACGATGAAGAACCCTCGATTAAAGATCTTGACAGGACGGAAGAAACCTACATCCAAAGTATTTTCAACAAATACAAGATGTTGGACAACGCAAAACCCTCCACCAACTATAAAGATGAAAACACCGGTACCGATTCGCTATTAGACGCTACGATTACGAGCAACGAAAAACAAACCGCGGTAATCGTCGAAGGAATGTACCCGTTCCTCCAGTCTGTATGCACACCCATTCAACACGACATCCAACCCGAGTTGTCGGCGCGTCTAGAACCAAAGCAAATCCAGAGGGAGGTTTTGACGACCGAAATGTGGTCCGGGAAGATAAAAGAATTATCGAAAAAACCCTTGATACTCAACGGGCAACAAAGGCCTTTGCCTATCGCCGTGCCGAAGTTTTCGTCCAGTAAGAATCAGCAGGCAAAATTACAAACTGACCATAGCATCTCACCGATGGCGCCGCAACCAGCCTTTGCACCCCAAATGCAACCAAACAATGCGGGTCAGAAGAAACCGCAAGCTCTTGCTCAAAAACAAGCTCAATATATGGTGGAGATGGCAAGTCAATCCATTGCGCAGAAACCTACAGAGATCACCGTCCGGAATCATGTGTCAAATGAGAAACAGAAATCTGCGGTTAACGGTTTCCTGAGAGTAAAGGCTCCTTGGGAGTTAATGTAGATGTTTTTCTGTGTAGTAATTACCAAAATTAGAGTTACGTTACAACCTTAATAACATGAAAAATGAATGTTTCGAATGGGAAACAGAACTGCGGTTAACTGTTTCCCGCGGATAAAAGCTCCTTGGGAGTTGATGTAAGCCGTTTGTAAATAACTTTAAATATTTGTTATACGATTGTTTTTGTTGATATTTGAGTTTATTTTGTTTTGCCATAAGTGCCATAAGTTCTAAAGCAGTGATTTCGAGGTGCGATTTACTTTGGTTTTGATCTGTATACAGGCTATAGCTGACTTGAACTGACTTGAATAAAATTATATGCTCAGATACTGTAGCGTTTTATTGAATACATATGCAAACTCTGTATGAGTTTACGAACAAAATGAGTTTGAGTTTTTTTTAAGAATGTGTATTGTTGAATTTTCGACATTAAAGTTAGAATTGGCATTAGTTCCCATATTGGCCGAGTGCGCGTACGACAGCGCATCTTTCCTGTTGTGGGACCTGTTAAGACCACCGCGAGGTGGAGCTGGTTCTATGCAGTTTCGTACTTAGTAATCACCCACGTGGTGGTACCTGTAGCGTGTCGACTAAAGCTGTTGCTGTACGTAAATTGGTAGAAGCAAGTAGTGTGTTTATAGTGAAATTAGGCCGCGTTTTCTTTCGTTGTATTGAAGGAATTTAATAAAAGTACTATGTTTGTTTACAAAACATGCCACCAGCTGACAGAAATAATAAGTCGATCACAACGCTTTTTTGTGCGGTGGTGACTGATAAATGTTCTCACGGAACTACTATTCCGCCACGGGCTTCCAAATCGTTTCTCAGTCTCCCACTCCCTACGTTGCAGGTGTAGGGATTGGCAAATTTAGTTCTACGTTTGATCAATAGAGCATATGATAATGATTGTATATGAAGTCTACGACTTTTTTGGCGTGCATAGTACATACATGTGATAAATTATTCTGAGAGACAAAGTATTCTATAATGTTACCTACCTACATTTATATTTGGTTTCCATCTCATTCATGAAATGAAGATATGAAGCAATTGACTTTTACATTGTTTATAGAACGGTTTCACTACCAACGTTACATTCACCGTTAATTCGCAAATGCTATGATAAAACTTTTAGAATAGGGGTCTTGCATGATTTTACCTAACTTAACAAATAAAATCCGTAGGTGGTAAGAAAACCGCGTGTAAAATTTGGCGCGCCAAAACGCTCCGTGACGTCATAAGATTGGTGAGAAGCTCAGCGAGCCTAGGCCGTAGAGAGCGGCCGAAAAAACAGGACTTAGGTCGCATTTATACAGGAGGCAGGCGATAGGTGGCGGGTGACAGGTGTCAGGCTACGTCGCCTGTATTTGTGGAACGTTTGTTCTTATGGAAGTGTTTATAGTTCTGACAGGCGCCGAGAGATGTAGGAGACGCAGCCCGGCTGCGACCCGTAGCTGTCCTGATGCGACAGATTCGAGTGGCGTAGCCCAGCAGAGCCTGGACAACCCTGCATTCATTCTCTGTTTGCTGTAGGACGCACATGTAAAAAATCAATTTCTAAATGTGATCGCGAGATATTAATCAGCGAAATTCAGACCCGGTCGGCAATTTGGAACCATGCAGACCCTAATCACAAAAATGCTTTCATGATGTTGGCGCTGATGGTATAAATGGTGAAATTCACCGTATGTACTACGTATTTGAAATAGTGGATGGACACTATACCTTCTTTTTTCTTCCACTTCATCTTCAATGTCACTATTTCTTAGGTTTCTTCGAGCAGTGCCAAAATAAGTGCACAAAGCACTTATTCTTTGTCTTGCTCATGCGTAATGGGGGATTTGCCCTTCGAAAAACTCCATTGCGCCTGCGTAGAAGAATAATTGTTTTGACTGGTGCTCGAACAAATCTAATAGCCATAACATGCGGCGCGTTCTAAACGGATTTTGATCTAGACTGACATTGGTATACAAACAAAACTGCAGTGGTTATTTAGGTGACGTCACTCGAAGTATAAACACCGCAACTCTCAACGCGTGCAACCCGTAGCCTACCACCCGCCACCTATCGCCTGCGTCCTGGTAGTATAAATGCGGCCTTACGGGCACGAGAACGGCATCAAGTTGAATGTATAGCATCTGGAGGACGTTGTGTTAACGAATAATTATAGTTGGGTCAAGGGATCTTTGCGTGTTGTGAAAAGTGACAGTCGTCTGAGAAGACGTACGTCCAACGTTAATGTCAATCTTTTCACATGTCGTAGAAGAGTGACAATCGTATCGTAACTAGCTCATGTCATGTGGCCTTCGACCAATCATGCTACGTCACACCAATCACAGCGCGTTCTGGTCTGACTCATATTTAAAGAGACGAGACCGATTTTAATATTATTAATTGTGTACGAACCTATTTTTTTTCTTTAAAAAAAACGTGTTCGTTTGGTTCTGGTATACGTTTGGCACTACTAGAGCGTATTAATTTTTAATTTTGAGACGCAGTGCAGACCCCTATTGCATAACGCCCTTTCAGTAAGCAACCTTTCAACCTGGCTAATGACGTCAACACAGCTATGTGGACAAGTTCATACGTGTTATTCAGTCATGCGTTTGTAATATGTGAGACGCATACGAAATTACCGAAATTACGCGTAGCTTTTCTATGGTTGGACTGTACCCCCACATAACTCAGGTAGTAGACTTTGACTAGGGAATGGTAAATTTCAAGTGCATTTCTGGAATGTGATGCCGTTGTAGATTTGGAGGAAAATTTACCCGCCCAAAACTCGCGCTAAAGTTTTGTCGGTCGAAGCAGGTAAAGAGAACACAGATCATTCAAGGTCATTGTTCGAACTCCGGATACTGCAGACTTTGATAATGGCAGGATAGGGTAGAGGAGACTAGAAAGAAATGAAAGGAAACGACCATTCGATGAATAGTGACTTTATTATAAAATTGTTTGTATTATATAGTAGATTGCGATAGCATAACAAATACAGTTTAAAGTCCCGGGCCCCACTAACATTTAATGCCTAACGCGTGATGTTAAAATAAATGCGTTAAAATCGAATGTGACCAATATTTAACGCATTAACTGGCCAGTCAGAAGGGCGGAAAATGATGATGCGTTTGTTATTTTAGTTAACGCATAAAGGCGTTAGACGTTACGCGTTATGCAGCCCGGGCATGAGTAGTATAACTTACACAACTGTGCGACCCAAAGGTTATCGCTGAATTTGCAGAAAGTTAAGTATATCATGTGAGTCAGTTACTGTTGTTTACTATGTACTAATGATTAGAATGTACGATGGCTAATTTTGGAATAGTATTTGTTTAATTTGAGATTAAACAGTCATATTGGTGTTTACTACACTTTTCTGTTAGGCGTCTTGCCCTATAGAAATATATGTGTTCAGTAGTGTATTTATTAATAATAATGAACTCTTATGCCACTCTGCTGATTTATTTTGGAAATATTAGGATTAATAATTCATATGTTTATGTAAATGCATCTGCAAATATTGATTTAATTTGTAAATAGTTGTGGTTGTCTTCCATTTAACAAAGTCATGAGAAAGGATCCATATACATATAGCCCTTCGTTTTAGAGTTGTGCTTTCATTATATAAAAAAACGTTACTATGAACCGTAAATTTGAATAATTATGTGCAGTATGCCCAAATAGGCATTCTCCAGCCTATAGCTTTGCCTCGCACCTTTGATCTCGATGGTACCGATTTTTCTGACCTTGAATGAAACCCGTTATATGAAACCCATATAACGGTATTAACGTAAAAACGTCATGACTATGTAGTGTACTCCCACTGACTCTCACTCAATGAAAGAGGGTCATACTTTGGATGGCGTTGGGAGAACAACGTTGCGAGCCACGCCCACGTGCTATGGTCGGGCCAACTAAAGTAGAATTGTCGGAATATATTTATTTAAATGTACCATGCTTTCATTACAAACTTCAGATAAATTAAAAACAAATTAACAAAATGCAAATAAATCAACCAGTAATGCCCTACAAAGTATGCGTCTTAAGTTGATGTTTAATGTTTCATTATATTTCCAGATAATTCCTGCAAGAGACTTAGAATAAATGCATATTAATAAACGTTGTATTTTGTTAGGTTGAATTTTTTTTTGTGGTTTGCCGTTTGACGCGTGGTTTGACGCAGTCATACCTTATAGGAAGTGTAATCTGAACTGTTGTTTGTTGCCCGAGTAGAAGGAAATCAATTGCCGCGAGACCTTAGGAAACAGAGTAAAGAGGTGATTGCTAAATTAATAGCTTATTTTGAACGTGAACGTGACTACGGCGAGTCTTTCCCGCTGAACTTAGTGCAACAGGTATGACCTGTCAACATAACCTAAAAGTTTTACTGTTTAATTGTATTTATTTTTAGAGAGTAGCTGATCCCGTCGAGTCAAGATAACAACGATTAGAAGAATATTTGCTGCTTGAAGGGGCCAACAACCAATATGAAGCCAAAACAGAAATCGTCCACCACCGGTTTGCCGAATGTATGCTGAAAAGCAACATACGATACGCAAATACCTTCTTAAGGAACTGCAAAATGCGGACATATTCCACGGTGGAATAACAACCCTTGGGAATGTATTGTATAAAAAGGATGACGCACGTAGAGGTAGCTTTTTACCAGGGGCGGATTAACCACAGGGCGCAGATGGGCGATCGCCAAACGCAAAAAGTTAAAGGAGGCGAAAATCAAAGCCGCCGCCAACATCAAACCGATGTGTGCGGCAGCACTCTATAGAAATCAACGTAAACAAGCGCCGCTCAAGCGATAAAACCGCTCGCGTTTCCTGGAGTGACCGACGTGTCGAGTCGGCTCATCAGCCCACGTCCAGCCGACAGAGTCGGCGCCCGGCGGTCGACACGTCCGTCGAGATTCGAGAAGGAAGACGCTCGCTTTGATTGTTCCGTAAATAGTATAGTAGGCAACCGAACATAGACCACAGTAAATGCGTTGCCTACCGAGGCGGATATTATCGGAATTAAATTGATATTGTAACTTTGTTTAGATGAGAAGATAAGTGACCTGGCACTAATCAACGTTACACAAGACATTTTAAATTCAATTTGTGAAGAAGACATAAATAGATTTATATCATTAAAACAAAGAAAAAGTGTTAGGATTTTTTGTTGTTGAATGTCTATCATGTTAGGATTTTCTTTTATGTTCATCTTAGTTTAAAATAAATATATAGTTTTGCATATTAAAAGACTAATGGTCGGTTTATTCACCTTCCGTTAAGTGTCTGATAGCTTAACCACAACATAAGTAATAGGGCGACAAATGGACTTATCTGATACATAGCTATGCAGCACTTTATGGGTAGGTGAATATACCGCACCGAAGTATTGTTGGTTTTCAACTATCTTCATTTAAAAAAAAATAAGGGGTAGTCAGAAGACCCGGCAGGGGCGAAAAAAGTCTTCATCCGCCACTGCTTTTTACTATACTTAAAATAATCACCAATCGTTACTGGTGTGTCTAAGAGGAATGTGACACAAAATCCGTCTTCGCTCTGATATATAATCACAGACTAGACATATCAGACTGGCCACTCGAAAAAGGAACTACGTTTCGAGAGAGAGATAGAGGGTTAAACCCGATTAAAGCCCATTCGTGAGTACTTGGGAGAAATCAATAAAACAGCACGTGGATTTTAAAATCAGCTGTTTCCCCAACCGCCTACTCTAACCTCAAACAACACTTGTTTTGACGTTAACATTTGTTGGTTATCTGATCGGTATTTATTGCGATGTTTCTTTTCGTGTTTTCAAGTAGTTAGTCGGTCTGGAACTTGAATAGCATTAGACCAGTGAGTACGTCACTTATTTCAATGATTATAATTGACATTTGAATATCAAAACAATAAAGTTAAAATAACTCATTCATACTTCCCGCCCGAAACCTAAACCAAATTAAAGGGACAACGGTTCAAGGTCCCTGAGCAGCAGGTCATAAAGAACAAAGGATTTGCGCGAAGTGACCAGTCTTATATGTCTAGTTTTTGATATAATAGAAAGTGGCAACAGGTGTCAGTGATAAATTACAAATACGGCATTAATTTAGCATTAAATAGCTCTTTTTTATAGTAATTGTGCTACTAATATGTAAAAGTTATTATGGGTAATTAAATATTTGTGTTCAACAGCTTTCCTTGTGTTTTATTAGCCTTGCAGGAATGTATTTAAAAAATCTGGTTTTGTCTATTTTTCTGTACATACTTAATTTACCACAGTTAACTTAGTGGACCCTGTAAAGAACTAAACCTATTACTTTTCTTTTTGATCTAATGTAACGTTTCTTATTTTGTAAAGCAAAGTCTTTGTTGCCTTACACCAACATAGGGGTAGATAGTCCTTCCGAACGCCTAGTGGTTATGCCACTTACTTTTCACCTGTAATAACTTCTTGCACGCACCCTATAGACGTAAATTGCTGCAAAATACGGGACGTCACTATCTCTATCTCTCTCAGCGCTTTACTAATGTTGGCTCGACTATAGTAACAAATCCTTCCCACTCCCTCAGACTTCTGTTCGGAACATCCTCCCATTTGAACGAATATGCCAAAGTCATAATGGCCGAATGCAAAACGAATATAGTCGGAAAATTGGTTGGTGGGAGAGCACCCAAAACCCCCCGGATGGTGGCTGTGAAGCGGTCATTCTTATTTGATTCTCATTTTGATTTTCTTTTAGTCAACATTCAGATACTGATTCAGTTTTTAATTCATGGGAGTCGTCAGGGTATTTGCAGTTTTGTCTTGGACCAAATTTAGTTGTGGGATTTTTAGTGTTATTTTGGTATCGTCCGTTTATGATTGTTCTGGTGTTGTTGCGTCGTGCGAAATTCTTGTTAGCTGACCCAATCGCAGAAATACCTGGTAGGATCATAAATTACACTATTCTGTATTTTATTTATTACTGAAAATAAACCAACTGTTCCTGTACGAATATGTCGCCTGTTTAATTCATGTCTGTATAGAGAGAAAAATTTAGTGTGCCCGTTCGGTTGTTAGGATTTATTATTTAATATTAGTTTGCCCTTCTGTGTTGATTTTGGTAATTGCTGTAGTTTGCCTTTGCGAAATAATTAGGATATTTTGGTAGGATATTCCCCTTTTTACCTATTGACTTTTGCCTATCCGCTGTGTGCAAACGGTGTGGTGGAGGTAACTGAATTAATCGCACCGCCCGCCGCGCAGAAACTGCGAAATATCGCCCAAAAGAATATACTCTGATCTCCCGAGTACCAGTAAGCGCTGACGATGTTCACGTCGTGCACCCAATGCGCAAAAGCGCTGCACGTCTCAAGGCGGTGATGTAGCAATCGTTGAATCCAAGGAGCACCCGTAAACTTGCGTGAAAATAACGTTTGCGTACACGCCTGTTTGCGACGGGAGAGCACACACTGGCGGCGCGCTCGTGGCTCGCAGTGCTGTTCGTCGTACATACCGACTACGCCGGCCTTGCAAACAGATTGTAAACCAAAAGCTTTGTTCTGTTACTGAGGTTACTGTAACCTCAAACAACACTTGTTTTGCCGTTAACATTTGTTGGTTATCTGATCGGTATTTATTGCGATGTTTCTTTTCGTGTTTTCAAGTAGTTAGTCGGTCTGGAACTTGAATAGCATTAGACCAGTGAGTACGTCACTTATTTCAATGATTATAATTGACATTTGAATATCAAAACAATAAAGTTAAAATAACTCATTCATACTTCCCGCCCGAAAGCTAAACCAAATTAAAGGGACAACGGTTCAAGGTCCCTGAGCAGCAGGTCATAAAGAACAAAGGATTTGCGCGAAGTGACCAGTCTTATATGTCTAGTCTTTGATATAATAGAAAGTGGCAACAGGTGTCAGTGATAAATTACAAATACGGCATTAATTTAGCATTAAATAGCTCTTTTTTATAGTAATTGTGCTACTAATATGTAAAAGTTATTATGGGTAATTAAATATTTGTGTTCAACAGCTTTCCTTGTGTTTTATTAGCCTTGCAGGAATGTATTTAAAAAATCTGGTTTTGTCTATTTTTCTGTACGCCAACCAATCTGCTGCGTTTCGTATTGCCAACACATCGTGGTTGCACGTCGGACAACAGCGGAGTGCGGCCAAATTATTATGTGGGTAGTAGTCACAAACAGCCTAAAAGCCAGACCGCGGAGGAGGAGAAGCAGGGTCCGGCAGCGGACCCTCACGTCTACCGTGAGAATCCTCACGCTAGACGAAGTAAGGAGAGCGGTGAGCAAGATAAGTCTAAGAGAACCGCGGGGCCTGATGGCTCAGGAGGTCTTCTCGGAAGGGTGGAAGACATGCAGCATCCTCCTGCTGGCCAAAAGAGCGGCCACGGAAGGACATCGCTATATGCCCGCTATACCCTGCTAAACACAACCAGCAAGCGAATGGACAGCGACCTACCAGGTAAGTAGACTAAAACGTGAGCTAATGGAGAGAGGTCTCCTGGCGGACAGCCAGTATGGCTTCCAAGAAGAAAGGACAACTGTGGACACTGTGAGGAGCGTGAAGGAATCATATAACAAGCGGTGTCCCGCAGTGGTGAGTTCTGCGACCTACATTCTGGAACGTCTTCAATAGGTCTGTCCAATAGGATTATTTGCGTGTTGTCAAAAGTGACAGTCGTCTGGTGCAACAAGTCTTGTCATTCAGCCAGTGGCGTAGGCTAATAATTTTTTCCTAGAGAAAGCAGAGCGTGCCAACTGTACACTAATAATCTTCGAAAAATACAATTTTAATAGTTATTTAAGCAACAAGTATGTTAAAAAAAGTTGTTCATGATCGAAATTTCAATGCACAAGAAAACATTGAGTGCGTCTTGAGAGTGCCATTTGAGATAAATACTATGTACGTAAAATTTTACCATTGACATCTAACATTGTAAAGTTTATACTAATGGGAGTTACAACCACCCCCGCTAGCGACACCACTGGAGTTATGAACTAGACAGTGACCTACATGATATAATACTGTCTTCGTTATTCCCGGGCTACACAATGCCTAAGGCCGTTTGCACACGCACCGGCAAAACCGGATCCGATTCCGGCCGCCGGATGCAATGTTGTTAAATGAAAGATGGCACACACAGCCGGTTTACCGGACCGGCAAATTCATATCTGGTTACATTGCATCCGGAGCCGGATTCGGATCCGGTTTTGCCGGTGCGTGTGCAAACGGCCTTACGTCTACCGCCTTAATGTGTTAAACATCGCGTCATCATTTTCCGCCCTTCTGATTAACCAGTTAATGCCTCAAATCGTGACACACTAGAATTTAACGGATTAATTTGAACATTACGCGTGAGGCATTAAACGTTAGTCGTTAGTGTGGCCTGGATTAATATCTACATTAGTATACGAGCTCGTGTGTTTTCCGCCAGAAAAAACGTACGCCCAACGTTAATGTCAATAATTTCGAAACTAGCTCATGTCAATTTGGACAACACGCCTAGAACCGTAAAATTGATTGAACTATACCTAGCCGACGACCTTGCCATGGGGATAACTACTGCAACTTGCGCCGAGATGGACAAGAGGGCAAACTCGACAATCTCAACAATGCAGGGAACAGACTACTGCAGTTGGCTATCATGAAAACCCAGACGGTGCTGCTAACCGGGAGAAAGAAGTGTGAACCGGTGACGCTCACAGTGGATGGGATACTATTCGCGCCCGGAGACAAGTATCTTGAAGTGAGACCAGTAAGAAACCTCAGATTGAAGGGGGAATCCCAAAGAGGACACGGAATAGAGGACAAGGAAAGATGGGTAACCCATAGAAGCGCGTGTCCATACGAGGAAGACCGCAACAACGAGGAGCATTCCGAGCGGGTTGCAGCAGCGACAGCAGATCGCACACACCGTCGGACAGATTTGGATGTACAACCACGCAGATGACAAGAGTGAAGAAGCGAGAATATCTCTCCCGCCTGAGTTAATAAGGAGTAGAGATGAGTCCGGGACGGACGAAGTAATAGTGGGAAACAGAATATCGGACCGAAGCCTGGCGCAGTAAAGGTTCCGGAACTACCGAAGCGGGAAGGGGTACGTCTTGGATATCCGGGCCAAAGTTTAGGACGCACGGCGCCAGGAGAGGTGTTTAGAGGTGGGCGATCTTGGAAATTTGTGGTCGTCTTCGATCACAATTTGAGATCGATCTGATCGATCGATCGATCATGATCGATCAGGTCGGTCGATCGATCTTTTTAGTTCTTCCATATACGTACGACGTGTCCGGCCACGTACGTATCATCAAAAGATCGATCAGGTCAACCTGATCGATCTTTCGATATCTCAAATAAGATGATCGCACGATCGATCTGATCAACCAGATCGGTCGATCGATTTTTTTGCCCAGCTCTAGTGGTGTTCCAGGTTTACGTAGAGACGTTTGTGGGCTTTCACATGGCAGTGGTAACAGAGGAAATTATAGTATTATCACCAGACGTGATAGTGCACATAATAATAATAATGCCTTTATTGACCACAGCGTATATACATATTCTTACATATACAAATAACAAAGAAAACCTGTGGTCAAAAGGTGCAGGTTCGAAACGCACATGTGCATTTCGGTCTTCCACCCGAACCTTAAATAAGTACATACTCTAAAACTAACAGAATTACCAAAAAGGAATCATTCAGTACATATTCATATTAGTTAGCATGTACATAAACATGAGTCACTAGCAATTTCGATCAGAAATACTATAATGACGTCTACTACCACTGCCATTACCACTAATCAGAACGCACCTTTAATCGTACAGATAAATCGTGACTATGTGCCATACAGACGTTGGATAAATCTGAGAAATTAAATTGTTAAACCACTTGAGTATGCCCTTATTGTGTTTTGATATCAAAATATTTTGACCTAGTCAGGAATACCTATATTGCAGAAATATTTGTATTGGTTGCGTTCAGGTAAGCCCAGCGGAACTCAGCCGCTACGCAGCGGCTGAGGAATAGTTCCCTGAACGGTCCGCTGTTTTACGCTGGATAGCAGCCGCTGGCCCAGCGCTTGTCATTCCTCTCAGCGTACTTCTTTAATGCTGGATTGCTGCTTTTTACAGCTGAGTTGTTGGTTATGTTTGACATTTGTGTATCATGACACCGTAAAGGCAAAACGAAATGTCGCAAATCGTCTACTATAAAAGCATAATAAATGAAGAGACGCTACCTATAAAGCAACAAACTGTGGAGGTTAATAAAGGGACACACAGAAAATACCTGTAAATATTTACAAAAGACTAAAAATACAACAAAATACATGTATTTCTTTTATAAATTGATAGACGTCATCCCAAAATTGAAGAAAACTGTCAAAAATCTGTTCAGCGCTCGCTGTCATCTCACTTATAGCGTTGTCGACTTATCCGCTCGATGCACACTCTCAGTGCGATCCGGCACCGTGCCAGTGGGGTGTGCACTTTTTTCGCGCAGTTGATAAGCCGAACGCTTCAAGTATTATAATAACCTGAGATTTATCATACTCGTCAAATAAAATGTCAACATTCTATATTCGCGGCAGCTTTTTTCTTGTTTTCTGCATGGCAATTAATACCTCTTCATCGCCGAAGATGATGAAGACAATAATTCCATAAGCTGGGACAGTTTCATTTTGTCGCAACCTGTCATCGTTTGTTGACAGTCCGCCATGTTGCACTGACACTGCACCGACTAGCAGTCAGTGCAAGAAAATTGTCCTGTGCGCACTGAGGGCAACTTTGGTCGTAAGTCAAACACACTCGCTGAGTGCCACCTGAAAATTATAAGTCGAACGCGCAAAACTGCCCCGGAGCAAGCCAGTGCAGTAACTCGAAAAAGCTATGATATGCATTCAGGTAAGCACAGCATGCTGACAAAAAGCTCTTTGCGCTAAATTCCAGCCGTTGTGGGACCGCTAAGTTACCTGAACGAAACCTATGTCTATGTCGGAATCCCACGTTGCCCAAGATGTAGGCAAACAAATATACACTATCAGAATAGCCAGAACACTGGCTTTAAATAAGCCATGGCCGCTTCTTTAAACATTAGATCATTCATTGACAAAGAGGTTATTTTATTATTTTCAATAAAATGTTGGTAGGAATTTGTTTATACTTTTCATTTCCTCATTTCAAGCAAACTATGAATGTGGAGTCTGTTAAGTATTACCACAGAATTGAACTAGAATGTGCAAAGGGCTGCGCGGCTGGATGAGGTATGGGTGCCCGGCGCAGCCATGTTGGTGCATTGTTGTGTTTACGGCTACAACTCAGTAGCGGCGCGTTCGTGCCATGGGCGTATCACATGTAGGGACATAACAAAATTAAAGAAATAAATAGGAAGTGAGGAAGTCAAACATTATATTATTGTACTAACGCATTAAATGTCAGTTGATTGACTTGATTATTTTTGTTTTCATTCGTATTGGAGCAAGTAATGCAACGCATGATGTACCTAAATTAGGACACCGTACTTTCCGATCGGACTGTATAAGTCACCGCTCTTCCAAAATACCACCGATAGCAAAACAACAACAGTCTATCTATCTTGCGCTCCCCACAATATGTAAACAAAGACAAGCGTCTCTCTCGCACCGGCTACATTAGGTGGGGGTCCACTGTGAATCCACAAAATCGTATGCGCAGTAGGTTCCTACGCGTTCTAGTAGTAATATGATTTCTGTGAGTATTACTTATATGGGGGTCTGACATCAAAAATTCAACACCAACACCTGGTAAACAAATTTACTGCACAAATATCATTAACCGCGTATGTGGGATTCTGACAATCAGTTATTTTTACGCAACCAAATTGAATCAACACTACCTTCTTTTAATAACTTTATTGTATCAATAAACCATGACATTAAGGGCCGCTTTTACACTATAGTGTGTTTACCTGGAATAACACTATTCTGAGAATAAGTTTGAAATATGCGTTTTACATCAATGGCATACCACCCGAATAGCGTATACTCGGTATGTACTTATCTAATACCGATGAAATTATGTGGCATAGCAGATATACTATATAGATTTATTCTTTGTTCTTATTGGTCAAATTAAAAGTCGAAAATTGACACAAGTCAAGTTGTCAGTTTGTCTAGTGCTGCTTATTATTTTGTTGTAATAACATAAAGCAAAGATTCTTCATTTTAATTCATCAGTTGTGAAACAGGTTAAAACGCTTTTTAAATATTTTTTAATTAGTATATCTGAAATAAATAGGTCTCCTTTATATCATTGTTCTGAGGTAGTGTCTAATAAACAATTCGTCATATCTGAAAAACATTTTACAGCAAGAAGCATTCTGCAGCCAGTTAGTGGGGATTTGAAGAAGAACTCTAATAATTCTCTTTAATTTTCCTTGCCCGACAGTACCAGTAAACTGCTTTTCTCTATAATATAAAATTGCCATTAATAGAACAGGAGTTCTATATTAGAGTAGATTTTTCTGAATAGGAAATTCTTGGAGGCTACTAGAAATATACAAAAGAAGAAAAAATACATAAAGTATAATATAAATCATTAAAGACTTACCACTTATTAAACTACATTACAATAAAAATATGATTGAGCTAAATTTTACCATGATCTTGTGATTCAAAAATAGCTAATGTCACAATTCTCAATTTCATCTGAATAAAACTGACATTTGACAAATAGTCGCAGGAACACCTGTATACACGCACCTGCATGTTGGTTATATAACTAGTTTTTCTTTCCACCCAAAATCTACCTGACAAAAAGTTCCTAGACTTTCTCCGCTATTCTGAGTATATGTATTCCACTGAGAAATGTCAATGTAAAACGCACACGCTATTATACTACGATATACGTTTCGTATAAGCTATTCCTGGAATAGTAATTCTTGACTTTATAGACGCATTGTAAAAACGGTCCTAAATCACATTTATAACTAGATGTACCTACATATGTCTCCTGGAAATATTAATAGTTAAAAACAATCACTTAGAAAAATAGATCTATATTTGATACTTATGCAATTAATAAGCATTCAAGGCATACATTTTTTGAGTGATTTTAAAAGTCCTGGAACAGCTTTTTTTTGAAAAATTTAATTTTTCTACTCCTATTGATGAATGCATTCATTATCATGGCAATTTATGATAAGTAATACTAACCATTCCCCACACACATGGCTAATATTTCATTCCTGGCTCCTCAAACCTCGCGAGTCGTGAGAAATATTGCATTTCTGACTAAAGATGTGCAGCTAGTATGTGGCGGAAACCACGGAAACCATTTGCATTTGATAGTGAATATTTCTTTAGGAAACTGTTTGCCAGGCGTCATTTTGACAAGAGGCATATTTACCGTAATAAAGAATTAGCGTTTTGAGTTATTTTACGAGATAAAAATAATGCACAAACATTGGTTCAAAATAATGACAAAATAATGACGGGTAAAGTTTTTAATGGACATGACAGGTTAGAGCTTTCTACCAAATAAAAACAAATTTGATAAGCTTATTTTTGGTTTCTGCATCAATGTTTTTTCAAAATTGATTGTTTTTTGGGAGTTTTTATATGATAAGAAAAACTATCAAAAAAAGAGGCTGTTCCAGGAATCTTTGAAAATTCCCGTTTATCTTAATAAATTCATACTATACACTTATTACAGGTTACATTTTTTATAATTTTTGTACAATTAATATTTTTTTTACATACTTGCACTTACACTTATACGATACAAAAGCATTTCTCATCTACTTAATCAATCCCAAATCTTTCCCAATGGTATAAGCGCTAACATACATCATATACTTCTTGTTCTCCTCGTAATTTTTAATGGCCAACGGTCTGGAAACCTCCCACTTGTTTAAATCACGGTACAACGGCCTACAGTACTTCATCCTCCCAACTTTATTGAGCCACTGGAAGGTCGGCTGGATCATATGTTCCCAATGACCCTTGATGCAAATCCTCAACCACCGGAATTTCAGTTCAGCATTTTTTACGTCCTTCAACTGCAATGCTGTCTCCAGAGCCTTTAACTTATCAAGAGAGAGAGGTTGGTCGTTCATGACCAATTCTTGCAGTAATTGAATCAATTGGTCTGGGATTAAAGCTTTAAGTTCAGCGTCTGATATGGGAAAACCTCCAATTCCGTCCCAGCCGATAATTTTGCTCGAGTAGTTCGAACAAGTTTTACGCAGGGTTTGGTCGTATTCTGGGATTACCGGAGGCATTCCAGGAGCGTACAACCACGTTTGCCAGTCAATAGAATTGATTGCTTCCGTGCCCTTGAAGTAATTTTCAAAGAAGGCTTTGAAGACATCTGTTGTGATGGATTTATATTTGTAAGTATCGAAGTATTGGCGTAAGAATGGTTCAAACACGTCTGAAAACAAACAAAAAGTTACTGAAATGTTAATGAAATTATTAGAGGGACTTTTTGATTATTCTACTCCCAGAGGAGTCACTGCATGTATTGCAGTGAACTCTACTTTAACTGGAAGGGACGCGCACTTTACATTAGCTGAAAGAATTGAGGCAGGCGCAAGCAAAAGAGACAGAGCAATGATGTGGGGCATGTGTCACTGGCTAACTACCGTAGGTAGATAGCGGAACGCAGTAGTGTTTTTTAAATTGTAAACGATATCTCAAAAAAAAATGTTAAATCGTCAAACCGCATACGCCTATGGTACCCTATGAGATAGAAAGAGATGGCTAGCCCACATCACTGCGGGTAGTTTACCAAATGCATTCGCTCACTTATTCACCATGACGTGTCCTTTCCAGTTATACGTGTATATTTACAGTTCACTGATGTATTATGACTAGTGACACATTTTGTTCTGTCTTTTGACCTACTACTACTAAGCAAACCTTGGGACAGTGGGGAAAGCATTTTAAAACCCAAAACTTTCAGACAGGAGCCTTTTTTTGCGGCTTTTTAATCATTTATGGGTACCTTGTAACCGAAGTTATAATTCTTTTCCTTTTCTTTAATATACTTACAGTAGAACCCCGATGATCCGTGTTGACCGGGACCGAAGCTGGCACGGATAATCGAAAGTATGTTTTTTAACGGAAATAATAAACACATTTATGTTTAATATTTATTTACTAATAAATCTGTCTAGCCAACTGCGCTAAAGTTCCTTAGATATTCAATTTTAGGTGAATCTGTTCGGCTCGCTGTGCTGACATTGGACCATTTGGACCAGATGTTCGGACCATTTTTTACTTTTTTCATACTATTTTTTAATGTCCATTCTTTTATGTTTTATTTTGTCCATTTGGAAGCACCTAACATCTAAATAAGATAACCGGCAAACATTCAAATACAATGAAAGCTCTTTTTGCGGACAGCCCATAACCGGACAAGTTTTCTTGAACAGAATTTGGCCATATGATTATATGTATAAAATGCTCTCATAATTAGATGAGGACACTAATTTCGGACCACAAGCTGATGAAAATCTCCCTTAAGCAGACGTGAATCTCTAAAAAACGGACAAACATATACAGTAAAACCTCTAAACAAGTTGAAAATCTTCCTTACGGGAACGCAAAACTCTAATAAACGGACAAACATAAAGCGTAATTAAATTCTCTGTTTCCCCATTCAATGTGTTGCATTTTTCTTACTAGTCAAAGAAAAGTACCGAAGTAAAACATTCTTGAACATCTAAAGAGGAAGAAACTACGTTTAATAGAACTGAGCATATGCATAAGGCGAGAAGGAAGTAGCTTACATATTACACTAGGATCTTCTGGCAAATACGGAATGAAAATTGAATTGAAATGGCATTTTTTTTTCAATCTTGGACCTAGCAATTTTATTTCATCCATGTTTTATCCATACACATTTCAACAATTAATATTCGAGTACCTATCAATGGCAGTAGGATTATTAAAAATTAGGTAATTCACATTTTATGAATTTATGAAAATTAAAAAAAAACCTGACAACTCCCATAGGCGGACAAAAAAGTTGGAACAATGAGTGTCAGCTTATGAGAGCTGTCACTGTATGTTGTAACGGCGCTCTAGGTACGTCACATCTCTCGGTATGCCAATTACCCGTGCAAACTCTATAATGCACGGAAAATCGAAGGCATATGCCGCACGGTTAATCCGCACCACGGTTAATCTGCACACAGATAAAAGGGGTTCTACTGTATTTAAATGCAAAAATTGCCCTCTTTTTGATTTAATTTTTTTCTGTTACCCAGTGTTATAGAGATTTAACCTGAATTAAGGAAAAAAGTGTTTAGAGTGAGAGCTTTAAATGAAAAGGTAAGTGCACTACTTATTGTCTTGAGTATAAACAGCAAAATTTTCATGTGATAACTTCCATCTCATCATGCCACATACAACATCAGTTTAATATCAGTTTAACATCAAAACTTTAGCTGCTCAGCTAACCCTGCTCTCCTCTATAAGGCGGGTAGAAACATCAGCCCTCAAACAAATTGTTAAATATTTTGCTACATTACCTGGTCCTCCGACTACATTTTCCAGGTACCGCAAGAAAATATATCCCTTCTCATAGGGAACCGTTGAAAATGCATCATCCGGATGTACTCCCTTAAGATCGACCACAAGCTGTGTCAACGGATTGTCTTTGCCCAACTGATTGATCTGTAAAGGAAGACAACAAAGAACACACACTTAACCAGGCACGCATACAACTAATCCAAACAAACTTACAGTTTCCTGCAATTCTACACTACCACCGTACGCCTGGAAATCCTGCAACTGCTTATTCTTCAGCCTGCCGAGAATCTTCCTCTCGACAAACATCGTGAAGCCTTCGTTCAACCAAAAGTGCTCAAAGTTAGCGTTGGTCACCAAATTGCCAGTCCAGCTATGGGCAATCTCATGAGCAACCACAGTAGCCAAACTCTTATCTCCAGCCTAATAAAAAAAACATCGACATAAAATTTAGCCACAAATATGGCAGTTTTATTAGTTATTTTACTAAGTTAGGTTAGAATGCTTTTACAGGTATGTGAACGTCCTATAAAAGGAAAATGAATAGTCTGGTAGTTTTGATTATGAAACCAAAAACAGTATCATATGTTCATTATGAAATCAGTTTTGAAGAAAAACAGTTTTGCTGTAAAATAGTACACAGTAAGCCTACAGTACTGCCGTCCAACAGTAAAACGCCGTATGTACATACAAAAAATTGCTACAATTTTTCTGTTTTAATGAAAAAATCACGCATATTTTTTTCATTTTAAGGAATTTACCTTAATCTAGCATGTTACCTAACTATTTGTACGTAAAGCAGGCTAATTTGTTTTAACTATTAATGTCATATTTAAGCGAAAACGGAAAATATTTCAATCAATGTCATTTTTGTACATACGGCACTTTATACTTTTTATACTTTCCTTTTATTTTTTTTTTTACCATTGGAGGACAGAGTAGGCACCGGTCGTTACCGACAAAGAAGATCTGCGCGGTTTCCGTCGACCTAAACGTAGGCTAAGTCACTTACCAGCAGAGTGGGGGTAACAAAAGTCAAGCACGGATTCTCCATGCCTCCGAATGGGAAGCTAGGTGGCAAGACCAGAAGGTCGTAGATGCCCCAAACGTATGGTCCGCATATTTCCTCCGCAGTCTTAAGTTGATGTTCCGTTTCGGAGAACTCAAATGCTGCCGCTTCAATGAGTTCTTTCTCAGCCCACACTTTTGAACGTGGCCCGATTTCCCTCGATTCTATGTCACCTGCGGCGATGGCTATCAAGTATGACTGAACGGGGACATCTTGCTTAAAGTGGAAAAGCGTTCGGTCAAGTAACGGTCTTTTGTGGTCCATGATAGCGGACATGATGACTGTGATGTTTTTCGGAGCTGATATCTAAAATACAAAATATTTTTATATTATTTTTACCCAAATCCTTTTGATGGTAAATTTTGTCAGCTACAGTTTTGTATTTTCATTTTTTCGAGGAATGAATGAAGGAATGAAGTCTGACAGGTACAATTGTTTGATGGTTTTTCATCATTCAACTTTCGCTTCAGTTTCATCGACTGCATTTGATAAACACATTGTGTGATTTGATAGGTTATAAGCTCTGCGTGTCACTACCCTGTCACAAATTAGAAATGAATGAAGTACAATGTTAAAGTACAGCTTCTTTGTAAATAAGAATTGTTAAGATATATTTTTTAAATTAGGTTTGAAGATTATAGCTAGTGATGGGCATAATCGTATTATTTATAGAATCGATTATTAGCATTCGAGTGATTTGGTTCTCGAGATATTCTCGATTAATAATCGATTATTCATAATAGATTTTTCATAATCGACTTTTCATAACCGATTTTTCATAATCGCTTTTAATAATCGATTTTTCATAATCGATTTCTCATAATCGATTTTAATAATCGATTATTCATAATCGATTATTCATAATCGATTTTTCATAATCGATTATTCATAATCGATTATAATCAATTTTTCATAATAGGGTATTTGACTGTATTAAAAATATGGCATGTATTATAGTCATCCTAATAGATTACAGTTTAAGAAAACTATTTGTTATTACTTTTCAAAAAAAAATGCTTTATTTCTATGAAAAACCAAAATTAAAATTGAATTTTATTCACGTCCTATCACGTGATTGAAAACGCTCTGTAATTGGGTCAGTCTCCAGTGATGTCATTCGTTAGTCCGCCTTAGAGCGCGTTCGGTTTGTCAGGGTATGGTATGGGGAGAGCAATGCTCAGATAACTTGGGTCGGCCGTCTCTCTCTTATATGCAGATGAACGCCGTATGACGTTAGTCCGCCTATTATGCAGCGCGTCACTCTCACCGTAAAATACCGGGTTATCCGAACGCGCTTTTATGCTTTTCCCGTTTGAATTTAATAGCACGAAAGCATCACGTAAGCATAACTTTGTAGGTTAGGATAGCCCTAACCTTCAGCTGTCAGATCAGATAATACCTTTCGAAAATACGATAGATAGCTTATTCTAGTCAGTTTTACTTATGTCGAAGTAATCTTCACAACAGAAAACACTTGTATTGGCGGCTATTTATTTAATTTGGATTTCTACGAGCCAACCACTTTCTTCGCAGTTTCAAATCTTGCGGAACAGCTACAAATAGTTTATCCGGAGTTTTTCTTGACGTATCGCTGCATTGTGGATTTATACACCATTTATAACCCATTTTTATGTAGAAATTGTGAAAACAACACATCATACAACACAATTACCAAACGGCGACGATGCCGATGCTGACAGACCATATGGGCCGATTTGACATCTTGACATCACATCATCTTGACATCTTGACATCTTGACATCACTAACCGGTGACGTCACACAACAGAAAGTATCGTTTTGGCGGGACTTTTTGTGATTCAATTTTTAACGCTGATTTTTATGAAATATTGAGGAAATAATTACAAAAAATAATGCATTTACAATGTAGAGTGAAGGAATAAACACATTAAGATGGTTTCCCAAAAATAGTCAAATACCCTATTGATTATTCATAATCCATTATTCTCGATTTATAGCCGAGTCAAATGCATTCATTTGTTGATTCGCTGGCAGGTATATTAAGTATTTAAGTTTAATAAAAAAAGATTAAAAAACATATGTATTTAGGTAAATAAATACAAATACATCTATAAAACAACCACACATACTGATCCGCTAGAATAAAAAATGAAGTAAATATTGCAAACTATAACTAATATTGCAAACAACATAAAAACACTAAAATAATAGAAGAAAAAACACAAAACTAAAAATCCGCGTTTACGTTGATAAACTTAATACAAAAATAAGCAGCTAAAAATACAGTAGTTACAACCTCGATTCAAATATCGAACAAGCAAGTAAGCTTGTATACCAAATTTCAGATCAACTACTTCAAAATTACGGCAGTTATCGTGTACACAGACGGACAGACAGACGGACGTTCGTGAATGAGCAAAATCGGTTCACTTGTTTTTTTTTATATTTTACGGTGGCGGGTTTTATAACTTCAGCACGGCTGAAGATAATTTTCTTACTAGTTAATTTTCGAATTATTTAGCGAAATTTTAATAATCGATAATATAATTCGACTGGACCAAAATCGCTTGTTAAAAGACAATTATTAAAAATTGATTATTAAGAATCGATTATTAAAAATCGATTATTAAGAATCGACTATTAAAAATCGATTATTAAAATCGGTTATTAAAAATCGATTATTGAAAATCGATTATTAAAAATTGATTATTAAAAACCGATTATTAAAAATCGATTATTAAAATCGATTATTAAGAAATCGATTTTTAAAAATAATAATCGAGATATCTCGACTATTTCAAGAATCGCTTATAATCGATTCTGTAATCCGAATGTGCCCATCACTAATTATAGCCACAAAACATGAATCTTATCATGCCATATGTTAGATATTCTGTCTTGCTTCTGTTTGTAATCGCCAAAGCGTAACTTTTGAGTTTGTAAAAAGATCATAGTTTTTAGTTTGTTATTCGTATGGTCTTAAATAATAATAAATGGTCTTTAAATTTACAAGCCAATTGTTTTTTATTTAAGAGTTGATTTAAATAAAAACTTTAGTGATTTTGTTTGAGATGCATTTTAAATTTGATTTTTAATTATCTATTGATGTGTTTTAAGTGGGAAACGTACCTATGTGGTAGTAAAGTAAGTAAAGTATGATATATGTATTTGCTTTAGATAGTAAAATTTATCAGGTCATCAAAGTTCTTCAAACAAACTTCAAGCATAGTTCTCCTAATATGACACCATTTATATTTCAATAAAAATATTTTCTTGTTTGTTTTTAATTTTGAATAATGAAGGTGATTTAAATAATGATAGTGTGGTTATTTTTACAGTTAGTATAATAAATTCATACACTATTGCAATAACTTATGTTGTGTTGGTAAAATTTTGAATAAGAAAAATAAGAATAAAAGACGTTTTACAAAGTATTTGTTGTTAATTATTTATGTTGCGTAAAATTTAAATTAAGAGTTAAATAATTAACTATTTAACTATATATTAACCTTTAAAAATATTAAAATAATAAAATCTCGAAATTTGTTGTTCACATTTTAGCATTTTAAATTGGATTAACCTGTCATCTAAGATGTATTAAGTATTATACTACTCATGACAGCTAATTTATAGCCCAAACTAATAATACCAGACTGAAAAATGATAGATTGCGTCATCAATTCAAATAAAATAATAGCGTTTTCGATTTATACACTTTTATGCACGCATTCAGTGCGTACTGCACCAACTTCGTGCATTTTTATGCATGGTCTTGGTGCACTTTATACACAAATGTAAGCCGAACATACAAACCCAGCATGGTGCTAAAGCAGCCGAGTGCAGTAAATCGAAAACACAATTAATTATACAAAAATGTACATTCTTAGCTATGTAATTCTAAAGAAGTTCTATAGAAAAATATTTTTCTGAAATGTGTTGCTTAACACACAGTTATCATTTTATGTTTACATAAGCCGTTTCTACTCATTAAAAATTTCCTAAATAGGTTCTCCTAGTATTGTACCATCATATTCATATTAATAAAGAGTTTAAAAAAATACTACTTACTACAGCAGAGTACTTTGCTTTCACAGCTGGGGTATCTTGACATGGCAGAACTGATCTTGCGTGTATAGCCTAGAAAGATAAAATAAATAAATAACAGACTCCTCTAATAACTAACTTATGAAACGAACCTGAAATTGACTGAAAACATACGGTACTTTCCTACCAGCAGTTTGTTCTGGACTCAACCACTGTAAACCGCTCGCATCTGGGCTTGTCTCATATCGAACGCTCACGATATAACTGCAAATGCAAGAAGTAATTTAAGTGTTCGGAAAAAAGTGATAAATAACATTACTTGTTAGTTTCCTTTGGCGGTAATTCCACTGTCAGCTTAGATCCAAATTCCCCGGAAATTTCCGACAGGGTATAATTCAACTTTTTGTTTGTTTCGGTTTCATAAATAGCCTCAATATTTAATCCTCTGGCGTCTAAAATCTTCACCGAAGGATAATAATACATATTATTTGAGGTTAAACAGGGGGGCACTTACAACTTCGTTGACGGATTCGTCAACTTTCTTGACCGTTAGATCGACATTTCCGCTCAATACTTTCCTTTCAAAGTTGACGTCCAACGATATGAATATGTTTGTAACAACTGCCAAATCTGAAAAAGTATTTTTTTCAAATTTTAATTTTTCCGCTTAGCTAATGTCAGAAATTTATACCTGGTCTAGAAAAGGAGTTTGGGTCCATGGGGCTCAAGCCTTTTTCCGTCATCGCGAGTGTATTTTTCAGAGCAGTGAAGGCACTTAGAAACAGGACACCAAATTGGGGCTGGCGATAGACAACTTTTAGGTTAAGTTTTGATATAACGCCTAAGTGCATTGAGTTAAGTGGTTTGATAAGATTAGTGCATGATTGATATAAAATTAGATAAACAACTAGATCGGTACGCTTAAATAAATACAATACTTGAATAATTAACAGTAAATTTTGAGTTTAACGACTTTTTGACAAAAACGTAAATAGCAATTGTTTGAAATATCTAAATAAACATTTGACAGGATATATACCTATAGCTCATTAAATACGAGGTTATTCAAAAAGAAAGCACATTTTACTTATTTGAACATTTCAGTCAAAGTACAATATAAAAGCCATAAAATTGTATCAAGATCAAGAAACACATTCTGAATCATACGATACAGGAAAGTTCAAAGTTTAAAGGCCCGCCGAAAAGTTGCAAACAACGCCACACAGCTAAAAAATTGATGTGGCTACTTTAGGTATACTATATATAGTATGTATTACATATAAAATTAATAGTTTAGCTGCATGAGATTCTGTTTGATCGATATCGATCGTGTCTGCACAGTGAAATGTAAATACGTACGTATAACTGCAAAGGACGCGCCATGAACTAACAACTGTGAATACAAAATAATAGTGTATTGGTAGTAGGTTGCATAATTACAACAAGTTTAGAAATGTATATATATATATATATTTGACATTCTGTACAGAACAAAGTCACAATAAATCATTATACATATGTGGAATAGATACATTGCATAATAAGTAATGGATGTTATGTAGCGTAATGTTAAAATAGCGTTTGTAACACTTCTGAATATACACTACAAACAAAAAAGAGAAGTTCGGTTTTATTGTACCCCTGGCAGCGAACTGTCGCCACTGCTGTCTTTGGATGTAGTATGTTAAGAAAATCTTTGAAATGAAGCTATGAAGCCTTCAAAACGAGTCATTTGCATTCACAGCATAAACATTTTACTGATAAACCACTGGACTTTTTTGAAAGATTACATGATCAGACGAAAATTCAGAAAAGTCAAATGGAAATTATGATAACTACTATAGTGACAAGTCACTGCTTCAAGCGTTTTATTTCGTAGCTCTTCGTATAGCTAAAACAAAAAAAAAGCGTTCACTATTGGTGAGGAGTTAGTAAAGCTTTACGTCTAGACGTCGTTCGAGAAGTTTTGGGTCCTCAAGCTGCTACAAAATTAGAGGCTATACCACTATCGGATACCACAATTCAGAGAAGAATCAATGACATGGCCACCGACATTTAAATATGTACAAGTTACAGTGTGTGTGTAGTGTCCACTTTTTTCGAAAAAAGGTTAAGCATACACAATTGTACAAGTGTAAAAATCAAGTTTATACAGAAGTTACATAATTTACACAAGTCCTTAAAATCACGTACTTAAAAGACATTAACAAAAAATCAAAATGCCGGCGTACCGGCTTTCCAAATCATCAAATATGTTGAGTCGGGTATGCCACCCAATTCATAACCGATTGACTTGAAATTGAGACAATCTTATCCACGGGCGTAGCCAGGGGGAGGGTTTTGGGGGTTCAAACCCCCCCACCCCCCGAAAAGTTAAGATATAACTTTAATATTTTTCTTATGAATATAAGGGTTATTTTATGTACTTTTAGTCGTTTTATTTTCTTGAACCCCCCCGATACAAAAACCTGGCTACGCCCGTGATCTTATCTTATATATATATATATACCAGTCCAGCAAGTTTTTTTTACGAAATTTTCAAAATTTCTTTTTGGTCAGAGCTATTTGGCTACAAAATTGTCGAATAAAGAGTGATGAATTTGTGTTTAATAACAATAATAACGTGCCAAACTGCAAAAAATACTACTTGCTAAAATCGTACGTACTGGACTGCGTTCTTTAATCAGAGAATACATAAAATCTCTCTGTATAAAAATGTAGAAATCAATCAGGTGTGAATAGGGGCTTCTACTTCTGACCCAAAACGCTAGATAACATGCGCAGAAGACTTGGCGCCACTGTCAAATCTGGTAACATAATATTGCTTAAAATCCCCAGAAAACACGCATTCCATGTAAAATTACCAATTTCGGCTTTAATCATGAAGTATTCCGTATTTACACTGAAAAAAATTTTGATGTGAATATACAGTAGGAATAGTAGTTTTTTTTTGCCCTGCGACAATCACTGTAATTTTACGTCTCAATTGTATTTTTCCATTGTCATTGTATAGTTACACTGTGATTTTACAAGAATTTACCTGAAGTATTACACCGATTTTAATGTAATTTTAAGTGATATATGGGGTAATACGTAATATTTGAACATCAATTTAAATGTAATTTTAAATTAAATATGAGGTAATGCGTAATAATTTTACATCTATTTCAGTGTAATAGTCAATGAAATATGCAGTTATTTTTTATTTGTATTATTTTATTCTGATCTTGAGTAGATATTAACATTATCAATCATATAATACAAAAAAAAACACATCATGCACACAGTCAAACGTTACAATAGTACAAACGGTCAAACAAAATGGTAAAGATTAAATTACTTGTAAAAAAATAAATATGTAGATATGTAAAATAGTTTGAGGGACATAGAAATACATTAAAACTACAGAGAAGCAAGTAATAAATACTTAGCGTACGCAAATACTTAAACATATAAAACACACGGATAAATATATAAATGCACTTCGGTCAACCATGAACACACATACGTTCGCTCTCGTTCGCTCTTTTTCTGACAAACACACTTGGTGCAAGATGTTCCGCATATGTATCTGTAAGAACAAGCAAAACATATTAGACAGTCACAAAAAAGTTAACCTAAAAAGAACCAAACTAAAAAGAAGATTGCACATTATCTTTCTGTTGGTATAAAACCCTTCAATCTTAAAGCAAATTTTCACAAAGAAATGTAGAAGACTGTACTTACAGCTTTCATCCAGGTGTGGCGTTAACGTTAAGACATCAATTTCTAATGGCTAATTGTCGTCGTTGGTGATCTACAAAGGCAATACAATTGTTCTGCAGTGTGACATGGTATTTTTTCTACTCCTATTGATGAATGCGTTCATTATCATGGCAATTTATGATAAGTAATACTAACCATTCCCCACACACATGATAAACATTTCATTCCTGGTTCCTCATACCCCGCGAGCCGTGAGAAATATTTCATTTCTCACGGCAATATTTCATTTCTCACGGCTGTAGAACCAATCATAGCGCGGATTTTCATTTCCACCGTGTTTAGAGAGAGTGCTTAGCAACGTTGACAACGTCGCTAAACGACGAACGCTACAAACAATTTTAATCTGTCAGATATTTTAACGAAATACACTACCACATACCACCACACACGTACAGTGTACAGTAATTACTGTAATTCGTTAATCATAATTATAAAAAAAATGTATTCTGAATGTGTACTCCACCTGATGTAATACAAGCGGCGCAAATCCGCACATTAAATTTATTCCACGAAAAATCGAGGACAAAATACGAAAAAACCTACAAAGCGTTTATGGATTGGCGAATCAGAAAAAATGTAAGCTCATTTTCCGAAAATGTTTTGATAGCCTATTTTGGTGAGCTTGCCGACAAATTTAAGTCTCCCAAAAAGTGTAATAATGTGACTTATTTAATACATCAATACGCACCAACAAGGGATAATAATTATCTGTCATTTTGTAGGTTAGATACCTTGTTATCTTTTTTTCGCTGTCAATATTTGACACTTTTAGAAAAAAATCTGTAATACCGACATAATGTCATACATCAGAATACCTATACGTACCACCGCGCCACCGACGCGCCGTCCGAACGTTTTGCAGCACTCGCCTACGGCTCGTGCTGCAAACTTCGTTCTCGTGAGTAATTGCTTACATTACTTGCTCATAGAATAATATACTATTAACCAACAGCTACATGGTATCTAGATAAGTTTTAGTTAACTGTATCATTGTTACTTACCGGAGACAGTAATACAACGCGCCCAACTACATATTGCACTCGATGGTATGCGTGCCGGCGTTCGTTTGGAAAACAGCTGATCAAACGTAGCGCATGCGTCTGGGCGTTACAATATCAACAAACCCGCTATTATAATAGTAAAATCACAACATACGTTGTAATTTTACGAATTTAAGGTATATTTCCATTGTATTTTTACTAAAAGATCATTGTAATCGACATAAAGCACCAATATCGCTGTAATAGTACACAGACTTGTAAAAATAATTGGAATTACGTGCAATTTTTATACTTACCACATTTCTATTGTAATTTTCACAATGATTTACGTGTAATTTCACAGCCATTTTTCTCAGTGTACGTATCCCAACTCAATGAAGCTTGCCGTGGGTGTACCTGTTTTTATGTACTTTGGAAAATTTGCTGAACTTTCCTAACCTAAAGCACGGTAGGTATTTTGGTTATCATGTTCACTTCCATATAATTATTCAGTTTTCAATGAATGCATGTCATTCTCACACTTATCTTTTATCAATTACATTTCATTTGACACTAATTAGGCTTTTTACAAGGCACAGTTGCCAACTTAATTTTGGTCCTGGGCATGTCCTGGGTGGTCCTGGGAGAAATGCGCGCGCACAATGTGAGGTCAAAAACCAGAACGAGAAACGTCTATTGGTTGAGATATCCGACCGTTTTTGAAAGGCAAATGATTATAAAGCAAAAGAATAAATAATAAAAAAAAATTGGGTAATGATAGTAGCTGGTATAATTATTATTATAATTAAACCTTAATTAAATCAATAATTAGTATATTATTTGACGAGCACATAACTAAGGATATAAATCGCGAGCATGAAGTTTATACGCGAGCCGTAGGCGAGTGTGTAAACATGCGAGCGATTTATATCCGTTGTGTGCGAGTCGAATACGACGTTTTATCTGCGACTCCTAAATTCCATTTTATATCAAATATTTTAAATGTATTTGTCAATGGTGGCGAGGCGAAATGTCAAATAACTGTCATCCAGGTAGGTTTAGACTGACTTTGACAGTATAATGATGACAGTTCCTCCAAATAATGAAGTCATTATTTGAACGAACTGTCATTATTATACAACGCTAGTGTCATGATAATCATTGGCGCGTATCACGATGGGGATTATATAGTCATAGATACGTATGCAATGAACTTACGTATGCAATGAACCGTTTAGTATCCGAGTTGGTTACAAAATTTTTTCGTCGATAGTTTTCTTCTGGCGTCGTCTACATAAGATTTTTCTTCCCCGATGTCCTTTTAGGTTATATGACAATTTATGTAATTTGGCACCGACAGTTCTAGAGGACGGAATGTTTTAGGGGGTTTATTTTCAATGGGAGGTTTGTCGCTCATTTTAGCTACAGCAGTGGCTTATAGTCACTGTAATTTTAGCCAATTTTTGTCTCTATCTAGTGGCGAATAGTAAAAACTAGTTTTGTTTCTGGCGATTTATGATTCCCATCGTTATGTCAGATGAAAATGCTGCCTTTCTGCCAACCGAAGAAAAAGAAATCAACAATAAAAAGTTCAATAACTTTTTACAGCCTAAACAAATCCTATGTTGAAGATGAACTAAACGAAAATGTAAATATGTCCAAAAGTATGACATCGGATGGGCCGGGTAATGCCCAGAAACTTTGTTAAATTAGAAAATGCGCTGCCACTGGTGCTACATAACCTATAACCGTTCAAAAGTTTCGTTTACTATAGAGAATGTCGGCGAGCATTGATATTGAGCCCGGGGCATCCAAGGAGAGCGTCCTTGTCGTCTCCGAATCATGTGATAACCTAGAACAAATGAGTTCCAGCCTTGAAGAAATAAAGAACACAATTTCAATTGTTAATAGCGAAGAAAACGTAGAGAACACAATCGAACCGATTGAGGAGAGCAATGACGTTAATTCTAATGTACAAGACGATGACTACATGCGTAACAAGGAATGGTTATCGAGACAAAAGCACATTTTTGTCCTTAGTTCCGCCGGAAAACCCATATATTCTCGTTATGGTAACGAAGACAAATTAGCTACGTTATTTGGTGTTATGCAAGCGTTAGTTAGTTTTGTGCAAGATCAAGATGATTCCATTCAGAGTGTACACGCAGGAGATACAACGTTTGTGTTTTTGTTTAAAAGCCACTTAATATTAGTTGCCGTATCAAGAACTGGTGAAAGTGTTCCGCAACTTATAACGCAATTAAAGTAAGTAATTTTTGTGCTTGTTTACGATTGTATATTAACTAACTGTTCTGTTTTCAGTTACGTCTTTAATCAAATAACTAGTATATTAACGTTAACGAGATTGAATAAGATTTACGAGCAACGGAGGAATTACGATTTGAGGAGATTGTTGTCTGGTGTTGAACGCTTAATCGACCACTTATTAGACTTTTCCGAGAGAGAAGCTGCGTTTACGTTAGGTGCTGTTCAATGTTTAACATTGACTTCTTCGGTTCGAGATAGCATTAGTTCTGCTATCGTTTCTTCGTGTAGTAAAATCAAGGTGAGATTATTATTGAATTGTATTTTCTTGTTTGAATAATATATAACTTGTATCATAATTTGATCATCATACAATTCTAAAGATTGTTTTTGTAGATAGATTTTGATGAAATGGTTAGTGCTTCTATCAACCAGCTCAAACTGTTTGAGTTATTATGGTGATGATTATGATTCAAAATTATAGTATCTCAATAACAAACTAATTGCAAAAAATACTGGCATTGAACAATATCAAAGTTTAACAACACTGATAAATTATTATAAATAAGTTTGGTGTCAATACACATCATTTTAAGTGATAATACATAATACATACGTCATTAAGTTTTATGAGATTTATTTTATTATCATTTAGTTTAGTTTAAATAATATCTATATTGTATATTAGAAAATATTTGGATACTCTTCAATGTATTTAAGATGAACTGATTTCTGTATATTACTAATGTCATTTTATTATCAAATTTACCCAATCTGTTTCTTTAGAAAACAAGGCTTATTAAGTTCTACACAGCGCGTCAGAGTAAACGGGCCACACAAAAATGTTATCCACCTTTTTAAATTTTGTTTGTTTTTAGTGCAATTATTGATTCATTAATTCTTTTAGCATATTGTCCGACGTTTTCATAAGATACAAACGGAAACTAATAGCATTTTTTCGGAGCTCGTGGAGAAAAATGTGCACTGAGTGCACATTTCGTTGCACTGGTTTTCCAACAGAACATGAAATACTCTGCGAGTGCAACCAACAGAACACAAAATTGTGCACTGGTGCGCCCGAGTGTTACCAAAAGAAAACGCTATAAGCAAAAAATTGGACAATTTTGAAATTTATTTAGACATTTATTATTACGTGGCCTGTTTTCTCTGACGTGCAGTGAATAATTTTATCTATATTTATTTACTGTCGTTTCATAATGAACACATTGTGATATTGTTTTCGGTTTCATAATGGATGACATGGTAACTATGGTTACGGCTAACATATGTTAACCACAATTTCTAAATTTATATAAAATTAACGACTCAAAGTAGAAAAAGTAACGTATTGCACTTAGACATCTTGGCACAAACTCGTTTAATACTATTTTAATACTAAACGAATTGTTATTAACTTTTTTTTAAATTTGTAATTTCCAAGACCACCAATCAAACTATTAATTTTGTAAGCACTAAGCATAGAAAAGTGTTCCGTGCATAATATTTTCTGGTCTATATATAATATTGTCTTTTGTTACTATGGCAGGTTGATGTAAATATTTAAAAATTACGATTTTTATGTGGATATCGTTAAAATTAACAATTTTTTTTAATAAACGGTTCTTTTATCCTCTTATATGAAGTTAGTCAAGTGTGAATATAATTCACAAACTATGTATCCGTTGTCAAGCTCTAGATTGGTTCAAGTAAAATATTCATGTTTGTCATAGTCAAAGCAAAGCTGCAATTCCACAAAAAGATATATGATTACCGATTTTTTAAATATTAACAAAATGTGAATTGAATTTTTAGTAGTAATAACTAGGAGAATGTGTAGGCCTAATAGGCCTGCTGGTCGACCTAGGTAGATCGCCGCAGCGTTAAGAGAGAGACAACAAGCCCGGATACTCTTACACGCGCGACGTGATTATGCTCGTACGTTCAAAACGGTTACGGGGCGCCATCTATTGCTTCGTAGCGTAACCTGAACAGCGACATGACGATGTGTTGCCGTCTGTTGACCGCGTCGCGAAGCGCGCGGCTGTTGCCTAGCAACCTCGATCGATTGCCATGGCGACGCGCTGACGAGTACAGTCCCAAACGATAATCCATAAATTTAGCCGAATCGAGGTAAAAAATAACGAGAACTGGGCCGAAATTGGACGAAATCGAAAGCCTAAGCACTGTAGAATCAAATTCCACCTTCTCCGAGAAGCAGACCCTTCCCCCGATTCGCCGATTTTCGTAAACTTCTCCCGCGGACTGTGTTAGACTTTTAGTATATAGTAGTAGATATACAGGATGTTCCTAAATATCATGTAAATACGAAAAGGGGTAATTCTTTGTAATTGGTAATTTAATGACTAAAAATTCATATAAACATAGGTCTGCAAACGCTTCGTTGCCGATCTACAGGGTGTTGAAATTTCAAAATTGCTACAAAAGCCGCGCCATCCTAGTTTTAATTTTTAGCAATTGGTGGCGATTAAATGTCAAAATAAATACAAACAAAAAGTTATCTAAATCGAGGCAGGGCATATTAGACCAATTATTTAAAAAATTTTAAGTTCATCTAGCGAAACACAGAAAAGCTTTTATTTTTTTCTTGATAACGGTGGTAAATACGAAAAGACTACAAGAGATTAAAATGCTTTAGAACAAAACAAAAAATGCATTTTGGATTTTAGAATCCACCAGCGGCACACCGAAAAAAAGTTCAAGGGGAGAAAAGGGGGCACGACCCCTGAAAAAGTATCTCCCTGTAGATTCTTAAAACCATTTGGTATGCCCAATGATGTAAGTCCTACAGCGTAACCTATAATTCCAAATTAGAGCTAAATATCTCAAAAGCTACAAGAGCTATAAAGAAAAAACTAAAAAAATCGTGAAATTTCAACACCCTGTAGATCGGCAAGGAAGCGTTTGCGGACCTATGTTTATATGAATTTTTAGTCATTAAATAAGCCAAAGAATTACCCCTCTTCGTATTTACATGATATTTAGGAACACCTTGTATAGTAGTAGATAGATAGATGGAATTTTCGAACAGCAGCAAAATAAGTACCGACTAATCAACGATTCTTGTATGCGAAGAAAAATGGGATTTTTGGAGGGAAAAAGAATTTACTCCGAAAATACCAATTTTGAAAATTCTAAAACAATTAATAATAATTTAACCAAAACAATTACGATAGATTTTTTATTTCAATCGATATTCATTTGTTAACGAAAAACTTGCACTTTACTAAACTGATGCTACTCTACACATTATTGTCAACTTACGAGTTATAATCAAATCAGACTGTCTTCAAATAAAAAGCAAGCATAAACTTCATTGTTCCTGAAAACGCTGCTTTACAATTGAACTATATTTGTTGTTACATGAGAGTCATTGCTAATTATCTACGCTCAATACCATCAACAAAACTTCCAAATTAATTTTAAATTTTTGAAGTTTTATGTTGGAAGTTATTTATTTTTTTAAACAATTCGCCAGAACGAGCACATGTAGAGGGCGCTGCAAATAGTATATTATTATACAAGTTTTATAAGACGTCAAATTGGCGCACGAGTTGTTTTGGGCACGACGAGCGTAGCGAGGAGTGCCCAAATGGAACGAGTGCGCCATTACGTCTTATAAAACGAGTGTAATATCCTATTTTTTCTACTTTGCGTCATTAATTTTATATAAATTTAGAAATTGTGGTTACTATATCGCGCTAAATTAGAATCTAGGGTATTTTGCGGGTACCACGTGGCAGCACTGTAGTAACTGTTAACTTCGTTAAGGATGAGATCGATGACATAAAATCATGACAAAATCTAATTGTGAATAATTTTACTCTACTTTAGCCTACAAGTTTGAATAAATATTCAGCGAGGTCGCAACGATGATCATAATGGAGATTGGGGCAACACTTTTAACCCTACTGTGATAAATACATGAAACTTAACCTAAAAAGTTAACAACTTTAAAATAGTGGTTTCATAAGTATAATAATCAGAATTGAAGTGTGTGGCGGTGACTGATTAATTACTTTGAAGAACAAGAACTTACTAAAGAATTATTATAACGCTTAACGTTTAATAGCAGTGTCTACCTAATTCCGCTACGTAGCCCTTGCGGCTTATATATTTACAAGCACTTATAATTGAAACCCAATTCTAATTTCGGCAAAGTAGTTTATTAGAATAAATTATACTTAGTAAAATTACATGTGATGGAGGTAATACAAATACGTTGCACACAACCAGAACTAAGACGAAGTCGAAAGCGACGGACAAAAACGAATACGAATTGAACCGAGCATCCAAGCGTCCAAAATATTACCGAAAACTTATACGTTACATAAACTAAGAAATCCTCTACACTTTAAATGTACTATAGCTTCGTACGTGTATGCTGATAATCCATTTATTGCGCATATACAATCTCGCAGCAGTAATTAAAATCGTTCATATCGACGATGTAGGTTTGATCTTCGCATAATACCTTATTAAAGTAAATGTGGTCCTTGAATTATATCTGAAAAGGGGATTTGATGTTTAGTTGAAAAGAATGATAACGATCACTTACCAGAGTCGTAAAACATCACCGGAAACGTCATGCTGGCGTATTTTGATGAACACAGCAAAACTAAGAAAGCCCCAATCCTTTGGCCATACTATAGCAGGCTACACCCATGTTTAAATATATATAGAATATTGATATTTCGCAGTTTATGCGATTGCAAGCGATTAAGAAGATGCAGTGTGTGGTTATGTTGGGTTATGTATTGTACGTTTGACATATGGCATTTGATATCAATGTGTACCAATCTTAGACAAAAATGTTACTGTTTTCGGTATTACAATGTGTTAATTGTAACACCGAAAACAGTGTTACAATGTGTGCATTGTGAATGCAAAGTAGAAAAAAATAGTTATGGCATGGTTATGGCTGCTCTAAACGGGATAAAGTCCTGGTGTTCTGTGTACATATGAGTACGATATGACCTTTAATTAGACGTTTTTGGAAGGCTACAAGATTGTATTGTCCCTAATAATAATGGGAATGTAATCGGTTGCGGTTATGTTAGCGAGAACATAATTGCAAAGTGTTTAACCTCAAAATATGTGGAATGACAATGCACAACAATAGTTGTTACTCTTATTGCTTCTTTTCATTTGCCTTTCCATGTTTTCGTTCAATAATAGGTTTGCAAATGCTAGTTGATCAAGTACTGGCCTCACCGTATCCCGTTTAGAGTAATTCACTCTTTTACCACGTGGGGGCGACTCGTTCGTTTTAGCGAATAACACATATTATTCGCTATCGAATAACAATATATTATATCTTTTATTCTTAAATAAGTAACATAAACCAAATTTTTTTTGCAGAATTTAGTATTTGCGATTCTCCTTGCAAACAACAAACTAGTAACTCTAGTCCGCATGAAAAAATACGGCATACACCCCGCCGATCTGCATTTAATCTTCAACCTAGTCCAAGCGTCCGAAAGCTTGAAAACGGCCGAAAGTTGGACTCCCCTGTGTCTGCCGAGGTTCGACGCGAGTGGTTTTCTCTACGGGCACGTCTCCTACCTAGCCGAAGACTGCCAGGCGTGCCTCCTACTATTAACCGTCGAAAGAGACGTATTCTTCACTCTGAGCGAGGCAAAACAGAAAATTGTCGACAAATTACGCCGAGCGAATTGCCTCGAGAAAATCAACGAATCGATGAATATGATTGTCGATCCCAGCGTGCCAACTGATTTCCCCGATTTGAGGCATTATTTGTATAAGTGTAAATCCACGGCCCAGTTCTACCAACCTAATATTACACCCCCTTATACGTCGGATACCGGGCGATTGTTAAAATTGTATAAATCGGTGCATCAGATGCTTCATTGTTCGACGAGACCGTTGAAATTAATTTTTCAACGAACGTCGAAGGAGTCCGTTTTTGCTTGGGATACGCGAGGGTTCGAATTGTACGTAATTATGGAACCGTTGACAGAAACTTCGACGGCTATTGAACTCGTCAGCCGACTATTAAACTGGATTAAAAAGCACGAGAATAGGTTATTCCATTTGAACGCACCTACCTTCTAACTATTCCTAACCTCAAAGGCAATACTAGCGTCATTTAGCTTATTATTTATTAACGCACTATAGGGGGAATCCCAGAGCCCCTAGTTGTTTTTGTTATAAATAAATTCTTTATAAGTTTATTAATGTTTAGTTGGATAAGCGTTATGAAAAAATAAAAATTGGTACATATGAACCGTAATTTTAATGTAAGAGTAATAAAAAAAGCTATTTGGAAATGACCTATTTTCTTGAATTTTACGTAAGTTAGATAGTCAGCGGCGTGTTTCAAAGAGCAATGGTGATTTTTTCCCACTTTTTTAAATATGCCTAAATGAGAACTGTGATAATGTACATATAGATTTCGTTATTGCATTATTTTTGGTCATTACAGTGTGTATAATCAATAAAAATATAATAGTGCTAAATAATGGTTTCTTTTATTTCTTTATATGCAAGGAAATTTCTCAAAATTTGTGACACCTTGGTATAATGGTATGATGGATAAATAAGTAAGAGGGTAAGTAGAAACGGGTAATTTTGTATAATTATCACACTTTTTTGCAATGTGAGTTTTATAAGGCTAATATAGTTCTCTAGTATCTCTTTCTGTTTTACCTGCTTTTGTCTGTAAAGGTACTAGTAGTCCTGACAGTGATTCAACATTATGAAAACATAATAATTAGAAAAAAGTATTTCTTTTTGAAAGCAAAGGTAAAATATAAGTGGAAAAACTGTAGTAGAACTGCTAAGATAAAAAAATCTGATGTGGCCAGGCACATGACTTTATCATACTATATATAAAATTAATAGTTTAGCTGCATGAGATTCTATTTGATCGAGATCGGCTACGTCTGCATTAAAATAAAACTAGTAGAACTAGACAGATATCTCGATTAAAGCTGCCTTCGGATATCGTACTCCGTTGACACCGGGTACACCGTTCAAATGACACTTACGTGTTATTGGGTGTAAAAAGTGTAACGGTGTTCAATATCCGAACGCAGCCTATATTGACAGTAGTATTTTTAAAGCATTAGCGTTTGACACTGGCTACTGTCATTAGAATCAAAAAATCTGACATATCCTGGCTACTAGTTTTAAAGCAGTACGACCGATCTCGATGAAATAGAATTTGCTCATGCAGCTAAACTATAAATTCTACCAAATAATAATGATAATAATAATAATATTTATTCAAACACACTGTACAGTATAACGTCAAAATTGAGTATATCACAATAAACAAAAATTCATAATGGTTTTAAGCTGTTCTCAAATTCCTCAATGTTGTATGGGGGGATCCTTAAGAGGTGATCGTGCAGCGCTGTTTTGAAAGCGTTATTGCTTTTGGTTTTCCAGCTGGTGGGTAGGGCGTTGTATGTCTTTATAATTTTTGAGGTGCTTCCTGTGGTACTAAGTCGGGTAAAATCAGCAACCAGGAAGTTTTTGTTGCGGGTGTCATATTCATGGCAGTCTTGTCTTCGTAGGAGGGTGGAATTCTTCTTCTTATAAATGTCATATACATAAATTATAGAAAATTTCCTCTCCTTTAATTTATTAAATTAATTAAAATTAATAGTTTAGTTGCATGAGATTCTATTTGATCGAGATCGGCTATATCTGCATTAAAATAAAACTAGTAGAACTAGACAGATATGTCGAATAAAGCTGCGGTCGGATATTGTACTCCGCTGACACAGGGTACACTGTCCAAATGACACACGTGTTATTGGGTGTAAAAAGTGTACGGTATACTATATCCGAATGCAGCTTATATTGACAGTAGGTTGTCATAACATTTGCGGTTGACACTACGTACTGTTATTAGAATCATATCTGACATATAATCTGACATATCCTGGCTACTAGTTTTAAAGGAGTATGACCGATCTCGATGAAATAGAATTTGCTCATGCAGCTAAACTATTGATTGTACCAAAAAATGTCATAGTGATAAATTATTCAGAATTTCATCTTCTTTAATTTATTATTTAACTATTTCGACGAAATTCCAGAAATGGCGGCTTATTTACAAAATGTTTCAAAAATGCTAAGACTAAACCTGCAGTTCCTTTGGACCATTTTCAACAGAAAGCTTTTCAGCTCTAAGTTTGGTTATGAAACTTCTAAATATGAAGTTTCGTCCCGATACCTTTAGTAGTTTCTCCGGAATCGTCGCCACAAAAACGGGTACACACATCCACACATACACACACACACACACACACACACACACACACACACATTTTTACTTTATCATACGTAGTATGTAAAGTATTTTAATCGTGCCAAAAAAAAATTTTGAGATTTTAGCGGAAATATGTCTTGTTGGGTCCCCTGAACATTTTTGACCAAGGTACAAAAAAATGCCTGTGTGTGTGTGGATGTGGGTGTGTGTGTGTGTGTACCCGTTTTTTGTGGCGACGATTCCGGAGAAACTACTAAAGGTATCGGGACGAAACTTCATATTTAGAAGTTTCATGACCAAACTTAGAGCTGAAAAGCTTTCTGTTAAAAATGGTCCAAAGGAACTGGAGGTTTAGTCTTAGCATTTTTGGAAGATTTTGCAAATAAGCCGACAGTATTTTAACAGTATTTTCGACTTGTGTTATTTTGCATACACTCTGAAAAATCTCTATCGCTTTAAGGTAGTGAAATGTTTTTGTTCACATTTTTGTGTGTTAATAGCCATCCATGGTCGTGATCCCTGTATGCTCGACAACACTTACTTATTATATATTGATATTCGTTGAATTTGAAGTCATTTTGCCGTCTTTCTATCGTTTATTAATGTGGGATTAATATTTTTAATTAATAATTGTTTGTAAATATATTTTGTTTCTGAATCATTGAACTCTTATTCTCAAATCAGGAGTTAAAGTGGAGGAAGATAAGATTTTGTATAATTTTCAACCAATATTGTAGCCTTTTTTACTTTATCATACGCAGTATGTAAAGTATTGTAATCGTGCCAAAAAAAAATTTTGAGATTTTAGCGGAAATATGTCTTTTTGGGTCCCCTGAACATTTTTGACCAAGGTACAAAAAAATGTCTGTGTGTGTGTGTGTGTGTGTATGTGTGTGTGTGTGTACCCGTTTTTGTGGAGACGATTCCGGAGAAACTACTAAAGGTATCGGGACGAATCTTCATATTTAGAAGTTTCATAACCAAACTTAGAGCTGAAAAGCTTTCTGTTGAAAAGGGTCCAAAGGAACTGGTGGTTTACTCATAGCATTTTTCGAAGATTTTGCAAATGAGCCGCTATTTGTGTAATGTCGTCAAAATAGTTAAATTATAAATTAAAGGAGAGGAAATTTTCTATAATTTATGTATATGACATTTTTTGGTAGAATTTATAGTTTAGCTGCATGAGCAAATTCTATTTCATCGAGATCGGTCGTACTGCTTTAAAACTAGTAGCCAGGATATGTCAGATTTTTTGATTCTAATGACAGTAGCTAGTGTCAAACGCTAATGCTTTAAAAATACTACTGTCAATATAGGCTGCGTTTGGATATTGAACACCGTTACACTTTTTACACCCAATAACACGTAAGTGTCATTTGGACGGTGTACCCGGTGTCAACGGAGTACGATATCCGAAGGCAGCTTTAATCGAGATATCTGTCTAGTTCTACTAGTTTTATTTTAATGCAGATAGCCGATCTCGATCAAATAGAATCTCATGCAGCTAAACTATTAATTTTATATATAGTATGATAAAGTCATGTGCCTGGCCACATCAGATTTTTTATTATTACCTTTTAACATGTTAGGAGAAATTGTTGTTAATTTTCTATAATAATTTCTAGCTCGTGGTCATCGAGAATCTGATACAATATCTTAATAACAATTTGATAAACAATAAAAAGGCAACAATATTATTTTCAAATTTACCCTGTTAACGAGAAATAATGACTGAATGTAGAGAAAAGTGGATTAATTTGAAAATTCTGTGTTAATGATAATCGACGACGAAATAATATTTTTTTATTTTACTATTATACTTGAACACTTTTAAGGCGACAATGTTAGGTCAACTACTAACTTTTGAACGAACTGATGTACAGAAATGTATTGTGTCAACGCTGGAGAGACTCATACAATGGTACCAATATTACAAACAGCATAGAGAATCTATTGCCATGGATGGCCCTTTTAGTACCAAACAACTTTTGTCTGAAATTTTTTTATTATTTAACGTTTTTGAAACACCCTTTTCATTAACCGAAGTTTTGTAATTTTAGTACCAATTTTGGCCAATAATGGGTTATCTATATCGTTATCTATAAATCTTTTTAAATTATTTGATTTTAAAATAGTTATTCTATGATACTTTATACAACCTAGTTTACTAAAGCAATTTCTAAAGTTGGTACAATATTCCGGCTCTCTGCAGTTCCTAAACGGCGTCTATCTTGACATGAGTTCGTTATCAAAATTTGGTCTACTACCAAAAGTTGACTATTATACCTTATCTATATATTCTGCGCTTATTAGTTTAACACCCAGTGTAATTAAGATAAACTGCTCAGCAGTGCCAAAAATTGCGAAGTAATGGAAACTAATAAGTGCGATCAAATAAAAGTGGATACAACAAAACTTATTTTGGACTGCAGCGCAAAATTTAGATACCGTATCTTGTCATCTTGTGGCTGTTTCGCGACTGTTACGAGAGGGCAATATCGCAATATCTAATAAAAGTGACATTGGTGACAATAGCCGATAATAATCGGAATAGTCATCATTTATCTAGTAATTTTTTTTCATCCTTCACTATACGAAAATGTCATTTTTGCATCTTTGTAGGGGCACGAAAGATGCTAATTGCCCGCTAGGCGTTTAGTTAATAACTTTCAAGCCTAGCCGCGAAAATATTTTACATACAGGCCGAGCGGCGACTGACCTGTCTGTTAAATAAATACATAGCTTTCAATTCGGTTTGATAAGCGAGATACATCTGATCAAAAAGATCAACCTGATCTATGATCAAAAGATCCATTTGATATGATAATAACCGATTTATCGATCAGATCTATTTATCGGTCTTCAATTGTGATCAAAGATCGATCACATATTTCTCGCCCACTCCTATATTTTTCGTTTTCCGCGTAGCGGTAGTTGGGTTCGAAATCCAGGGGGGGGGGGGCAAGCGCCCCCCCCCCCCTGCCCGTATGTAACGGCGCCCATGATCATATTGTTGATGTATCACACCACCAGGGCTGGATTTATGTATTTTAGAGCCCCTAAGAACATTGTTTTTTAAATCCTAGAGTGGTCTGTACAAGTAAGTATCAACATTGGTTATTATTTTGTTTTTAAAATAAATGCTAATAAGTACAATAGTAGAAGGTAGGAGAATAAGTAGCGTAGTTGTATGTTATTACCAGTAGTAGGCATCTTCTGTTTGAATTGTATTTTTATTTTTGAAGTTACTTTTAGTTCTTATTGGGCTAGGAGGCGTTTGATTTTAATTTCATTTTTACAATGTGCTCGCGGCTGCAAATATTGGAGGAATGGATACGCGGTTACGATGGGCTGTCTGTGTTACACGAAAATAAATATTTTATGATGTTTGTTCCACTACCTTAGTTTGCAGGAAAAACGACCATGTGTTGCAGCACATAAAATTTGGTAAACATGTGTAAAATAGCGATTCATTAAAAGCGGCGTTTGCAAAAGATTTGTGCGAGGCATTTCTGGCCGCTGATATTCCACTACAAAAATTGACAAACCCAATTTTAAGATCTTTCTTGGAAAAATACACACACCAAAAAGTACCTGATGAATCGACCTTGCGTAAAAATTATGTATCTAAACTATATACTAAAGTTATGGAACCTATAAAAATACATTGTCAGATAACTACATTTGGATAAGTACTGATGAGACCACGGATATTATTGGCAGATGCGTTGTCAATGTATTAGCAGGAGTTATGCATCCCACTCAGGTAGCCCAACCCTATTTAATAGCGACAAAAATTATTGATAAAGTTAACGCAGAGACAATAGTAGGAGTTGTCTGCGATAGCATAAGGCCTAGCGTAAAAGAAAATCCCGGCAAAGTCCTCTTCTTTGTAACAGATGCAGCAGCATATATGTTGAAAGCAGGTAAATTGTTAAAGACAATATATCCAAATATGCTGCATATAACATGTATTGTTCACGGTCTCCGTAGACTGTGCGAGTTCGTCAGAGACCATTTTTCAGATCTTGACAAATTTATTAGTTAATGTAAAAAAATATTTTTAAAAGCTTCTCTACGAGTTTTGATATATAGAGAGTTGTGTGAAAATTTACCTCTTCCTCCTTCACCACTGATCACGCGATGGGGAACATTGATTGAAGTTTGTATATTTTATGCAAATCATTTTGAAACAATTAAAAACTGCATTTTACACCTAAAGAATGATGCGGCAAGCATTGTAGAGTGTAAAAAAATTATTGAAATACCAAATTTACATGAACAGTTTAAATATGTAAAGGAACATTTTTCTAAATTAACGGAGAAAATAAAATACTTTCAAAAACAAGGCCTTTCGATTAAAGAGTCGGTTGATACTTTATCCCTCCTTTTGGAGGAATTTAAAGAACTTCCAGGAGAATTCTGTGCTTCATTTAATAATAAAGTTCGGGAAGTCTATAACAGGAATCCAGATTTTAATATTATACAGCAATTAGCAAATAAAAATATAAATAAAGAACTGAAAGATAAGTATGAAACTTTACGTCCATATTTTAATTATGCTTTACTGACCAGTTGCGATGTGGAACGTTCATTTTCAAGAATTAACAGTATTTTTACATCTAAAAGGACATCATTTACAGAAGAAAATTTAGAAATGGTTGTTTTACTTGCCGTAAACTGTAATTATCAATTCGAAAATTACTAATATAAATTAAACTAAATATAAACCTTATTTTTATCGTTTTACATTAAATTTTCTATAAGAGCACTCCTGAAATGCATTTTTGGTTGGAAGGTTTAGCCGCTAGAGCGTGCAGAAAGAAGGGAACATTTCTTCGGATTACTAATATATATATGGAACGGACAAAAATGGTTTTTTCCCTAGGTTACTCAGTGATTTATTTTATTATAATTTTTTTTGAACGTTCGGATTAGCGAACGTTTGGATTACCGAGGTTCGGATTATCGACGCTCTACTTTATTATGTCATATTAATCTAAGCTGGACTAAAATTATGAATAAAATTAAAAATAAATTTGCAAATATCTCGCTTATTCGAGCTAACCTAGAAAAACGCCTTTGTGGAAATGTTCAGGGGGTCATAAAGAATCATTATTAGCTAAAATTTCCCGGGAGGAAATTTTTTGTTGCACAGTGTTATTCACGACTTCTAAAACAATACCCGTTGCACAAATCTTAGTTATTCAAGTTATTCATAAACAATTTTCATCTGACAGCATTGGAATTGAGTAAATTTTTCACTAGGAAACTATTTGACAGGCATCATTTTGACAAAAGGCATATTTTCGGATTTCCTTTATTAAAAAGTTAGTGTTTTGGGTTATTCTACGAGATAAAAAAGAGTGCAAATCCATAGGCTCAAAATAATGACAAAATTATAACAGATTACGCATTTTCATGGACATGGCGGGTTAGAGCTTTCTACCAAATAAAAACTCATTTGATAAGCTTATTTTCGGATTAAAATTAAGTTTTAAAAAAAAATTTTTTTTGAGAATTTTTATATGATTAGTAAAATAACTCCAAAAAATATGCTGTTTCAAGATCCTAAAAAAAAATTCATACTATACAGTTATTACAGTTACATTTATTTTATAATTTTCATAGTTAACAATTTTATTTCTTACATAAAATATACTTATACACTTATACGATACAAAAGGATGATTTCTCATCTACTTAATCCCAAATCTTTCCCAATGGTATAAGCGCTAACATACATCATATACTTCTTATTGTCCTCATAATTTTTAACGGCCAACGGTCTGGAAACTTCCCACTTGTTTAAATCACGGTACAACGGTCTACAGTACTTCATCCTCCCAACTTCATTGAGCCACTGGAAGGTTGGCTGGATCATATCCTCCCAATGACCATTGATGCAAATCCTCAACCACCGGAATTTCATTTCAGCATTTTTTACGTCCTTCAACTGCAATGCTGTCTCCAGAGCTTTTAACTTATCAAGAGAGAGAGGTTGATCGTTGGTGGCCAATTCTTGCAGGATATGAATCAATTGCTCAGGGATTAAAGCTTTAAGTTCAGCGTCTGATATGGGAAAATCTCCAATTCCGTCCCAGCGGATAATCTTGCTCGAGTAGTCCGAACAGGTTTTACGCAGGGTTTGATCGTATTCTAGGATTACTGGAGGCATACCAGGAGCATGCAACCACGTTTGCCAGTCAATAGAATTGATTGCTTCTGTGTCCTCGAAGTGATTTTCAAAGAAGGCTTTGAAGACATCGGTCATGATGGATTTATATTGGTAAGTCTCGAAGTATTGACGTAAGAATGGTTCAAACACGTCTGAAAAAAAATACTAAAGTTACTAGAGGGATGGACACACTTGCAGTGTCTTTTACTATCAAGAAATCCTCCGGGCAGTAGGGAAAGCATCTTAAAACATTATAAACATTTTCCATGTAACAAATTCATATTTACTAAATGCTCAATATGTATTATTTTAATGCACAAGTTATCCGTTCTAAAATATTGTTCATTATAATATTGTATATGTCACATATTCATATTTATTTAATACTAAATATGTATCATTTTAATGCTCGAATTATTAAATCTAATGAACAAACTATTTATTTTAATGGACATATCTATTTAAATAATGGACGCTTCAAAAGCACCCTTTAAAAATTGGCCTCTTTTTATTTCTATAGAAAAAAAGTGTGGGTAATAACCCACAGTGGTTTAGAGATTACATCAGAATAAAGGAAAAAAGTATAATGATGATTAAATTAAACAAGTCTGTACAGTGTGAACTTAAAAGAAAAAGTAAGTGCAATACGATTGTCTTAGTATAAACATCAAAACTTGCATGAGATAACTTCCATCACATCACTCTTCAAACAGCCACGTAACAAGAAAACTTTAGCATTCCGCTTGGCTAACCCCGCTCTCGTTTATAAGTCAAGTAGAAACATCACGCGCATCAAATTGTAAAATATTTTGCTACAATACCTGGTCCTCCAACTAAATTTTCCAGGTACCGCAAGAAAATGTATCCCTTCTCATAGGGAACCTTTGAAAATGAATCATCCGGACGTACTCCCTTAAGATCGACCACAAGCTGTGTCAGCGGATTGTCTTTGCCCAACTGATTTATCTATAAAAAAGACACGAAAGAAAATAAATTTAAGCACGCATACAACTAATCCAAACAAACATACAGCTTCCTGCAAGTCTACACTACCACCGTAAGCCTGGAAGTCCTGCAATTGTTTATTCTTCAGCCTACCGAGAATCTTCCTCTCGACGAACACCGTGAAGCCTTCGTTCAACCAAAAGTGCTCAAAGTTAGCGTTGGTAACCAAATTGCCAGTCCAGCTATGGGCAATCTCATGAGCAATCACATTCGCCAAACTCTTATCTCCAGCCTAATAAAAATCATCACAATAAAATTTAGCCACAAATACGACAGTTTTATTAGTTATTTTACTAAATTAGGTTAGAATGCATTTACAGCTGTGCGAAATTTCTATAAAAGAAAAGTAAAATGTCTGGTAGTTTTCATTATCAAACCAAAAACAGTGTCATAAAACAGTGTTAATTATAGATACAAAGTAGAAAAACAGTTTTTCAAGAAAATAGGACAGCAGTAAGTCACTTACCAGCACAGTGGGGGTAACAAAAGTCAGACATGGATTCTCCATGCCTCCGTATGGGAAGCTAGGTGGCAAGATCAGAAGGTCGTAGATGCCCCAAACGTATGGTCCGCATATTTCCTCCGCAGTCTTAAGTTGATGTTCCGTTTCGGAGAATTCAAATGCGGCCGCTTCGATAAGCTCTTTCTCAGCCCACACTTTTGAACGTGGCCCGATTTCCCTCGATTCTATGTCACCTGCGGCGATAGCTATCAAGTATGACGGAACTGGGACATCTTGCTTAAAGTGGAAAAGCGTTCGGTCGAGTAACGGTCTGTTATGGTCCATGATAGCAGACATGACGACTGTGATGTTTTTTGGAGCTGATATCTAAAATATAAAATATACTTATATTATATTGACCCAAATCCTTTTGACGCTAAATTTTGTAGGCGTCTCCTCGTATTTAAGAGTGTTAATTGTTAAATGTTAATTTTATCAATTGTCTGTGTGACTTAATTGAAATGTTATCTAACATACCGAATCCCTCTTGAATGACAACCATTCCACGGATGTCAACAAGTTGTGAGGTAATGTCACCGGCTCCCATAAAAAAACACCTCAGGTTCGATTCCTTCGCAGTTTCATTATAACTTAGATTTTCCTGATGAAGTACTTACAGTAAATTGCGAAACGTCGACAGAAGTCGGACTGTCTCATGACCCTTATCCCAGATATAACTTATTAACAAGTTCCATAGAAAAACATTTGTCTGAAATGTGTTACCGTTTGTACTTAACAGTCGGTTATCGTTTTTTGTTAACGTAAACCGTTTCTACTCTTTAAAAACTTCCTAAATTGGTTCTCCTAGTTCTGTACTATCAATATTGATATTAATAAACAGTTTAAAAAAATACTACTTACTACAGCAGAGTACTTTGCTTTCACAGCTGGGGTATCTTGACATGGCAGAACTGATCTTGCGTGTATAGCCTAGAAATATAAAATAAATAAACAACAGATTCCTCTAATAACAAAATTATGAAACAAACCTCAAATTGACTGAAAACATACGGTACTTTCTTACCAGCAGTTTGTTCCGGACTCAACCACTGTAAACCGCTCGCATCTGGGCTGGTCTCGTAACGAACGCTCACAATATAGCTACAAACGCAACAAGTAATTTAAGTGATCAGAAAACAATGATGAACATTACTTATTAGTTTCCACTGGCGGTAATTCCACGGTTAGCTTAGATCCAAATTCGCCGCAGATTTCCGACAGGGTGTAATTCAACTTTTTGTTTGTTTCGGTGTCATAAATAGCCTCAATATTTAATCCTTTGACATCTAAAATCTTCACCGAAAGTTAATGGTACATATTTTAGGTTTAGCAGGGGCGTGGGGGGGGGGGTACTTACAACTTCGTTAACGAATTCATCGACTTTCTTGACCGTTAGATCGACATTTCCGCTCAATACTTTCCTTTCGAAGTTGACGTCCAACGATATGAATATGTTTGTAACAACTGCCAAATCTGACAAAGTTTATATTTTAATTTTCCATTTAGGTAATTTCAAAGAAATGTATACCTGGTCTTGAAAAGGAGTTTGGGTCCATGGGGCTCAAGCCTTTTTCCGCCATCGCGAGTGTATTTTTCAGAACAGTGAAGGCACTTAGCAACAGGACACCAAATTGGGGCTGGCGATAGATAACTTTTAGATTAAGTTTTGATATAATAATTATAATAATAATAATTGTTTATTAACCCAAAAGCAAAGAAAAACAATACATATACAATACTGTAACCACCCGGGTTACGGATTATTATAAAGTATGGGAAATTAGGCGTTGAGTATTTGTTAGTAATAAGTATTTCTGACTCTAATAATTAAGAATCGTACGAACGGGCACAGCTGCAGCTTACCGCGAGTTATCAGCGGATGTTTGGTAACCGTTTTGCAAATCTCGCGACTAGTTTATTTATCGTTGGGACTTTCTCTGTGGGGGCCTTTGTCATGGACGGACCCAAGCTATGAAATTGAAACTTGGTTTATGTTAACTGATAGCGTTCGCCGCGCTAGCTGACGGTCTTTGTCCATGGGTCGTGGGAAACGCTAAATGTTGTTACAGTCGAATTCTTGGGGGATGACAACACCAGATCGTCCATTGGTGGAAAATTGTTAGCGGTGGGGAAGCACCCAAAAAGCCGAAAGCTGGCTGGGAGAGACTCATGCTAATTGAGATTCTAATTCAGATTCTGGTTTTGGTTTTGACTAGTAATACTTCCACCAATTTTTGGATGCGCGTCGGTTGTCGGAAGTGTGTACATTTGGACTTGTGATATTTCGCCCCAGTCGGAATGGGGACTTGGTGTAATTTTGGGTGTGGTTTCGTTCGGTAATTCGTCTGGGTGCTGGTGTTCTAAAACTGTGCCCCAATCGGTTTGTTGGTTTAGCTGTACCAATTGCAGAGATTAACTGGTAGGATTTTAAGTTGACATTGTACAGTTATTTTTGTGTATTGCTAAAGATTGTCCAACTCTTTTCGTGTCTGTTGTGTGATAGATTTATGTTTCTGATTGAGAGAAAAGTGCCGTTGCCAGTTAGACAGATAGGATTTAATGATTATCTTTTGGTTCGCCACATTGCCATAATTTTGTTCTTGCAAGTGCCTTAATCTGGATCTTGCCAATTAATAGAGACATTCGTTAGAGTATTGTTGGGGAACTTAACAGGTACCAAGTTGAGTTTGTAGTAAGAAAAGTTGAAGTATTTTATCGAGTTCATGATGGAATAATTAACTTGGTGCACGTTATTGTTCTGGGTGTTACTTATAATAAACTTTGAATAGTATTAGATATCACTCGTGGGTTCGTAGTGCAACTTTTACTGCGTACTGGATTAATTGTTAGGGACATAAACCGTGCATTGATTTGACTCGGTGTGGTATTTTTGGATATTTATAATATAATTAATTTTGCTTTGAATCTTTGTTGGAACTTGTAGTTATTTTGATATAGCGACATTTGATGTAATTTGAACCGTTGGCTCAATTTAGATTTCTTGTTCCTCTAGTTCATTTAATTTGTATCTCTGAAGCAATATATATTTTGCGTTACTGTATTTGATTTAATTTGCATTTCTGATGAAATTTATACTTTAATTTATTGTACTCAAAGTAATTGGAATCTGTCTCATTTATTTTTAAATTTATCTTAATATATTTACTTTAATCTGAACCTTGCTTTAGTTGTTTTATTTTTATTAGTTAAAGTTGAATTTTCCTAATTACCCAGTGAATAAGAAGATTTGCTCGAAATACTTAGGGTGATTTGTAAGAATACGGTAAGTGCAGTCTATTATCTCGAATAAAAACATCAAGATTCGCAAGAGATAAATCTTCCAACCCCGTTTCCTCCACTTTAAGCCACCTGTTTATTTAACAAAAAAATTAGCTAACCGCTCGGCTAACCACTCCTACCCAGTATCTGGGTGGTAACAATACAGTAGATAACATTATAATATTATATTGCTTAATTGGCCAAAAGGGTTGTCTTCACCGGTATTAGATATAACCCTGGGGAATATGTAAACCGGTGCTCTTCTAGACACCCTGTGAAATAAAAATAAATAAAGACAAAAAAATAGATAATTTAATTCAATCATAGATATATAAACTAACGCAAAAAGAACAATAAGTAAAATTTTGTTGTAAAATTAGCCTGGCTTATTAGTTATTAGGATCTTATAAAAAAATGTGGCACTTTGTAACCTACGCCGCCTTGCCCTGTCAAGCCAACCGCTACACCAAAGACTCGCCGACGTGTGGTTGCCTGTGCGAATCCCGTAAATTAGAGTGAATTAGACGAATACAGGAATTCTGCATTCTCTGTATACGACCAGCATCCACCTTACGCAAGAACCCATCGTAAACTGTATCATAGTTCAAGTTCGACAGAACAAGTGATTCACACAGTATTTTCCTGCAGTGTCGGTCTAGATATGTCCTGTTCATGTAAATTGGCTTCAGAGCGCCAAAAGCACTCTTCACTAGCTCCGATGTGTTGCGCTGGAACCGTAGATCGAGAAGCACCAGTGTAGTTACTTTACCACTATCCGCAGCCTTGACTACCTATAGGCTGTATCATCTGTGATATCCGTGAGCACCGTCGCGCAGCTGTGAGACGGTCTAAACCCAGATTGGTATTCCGGTAGCAACTGCGCATCATCGATGCGCAGTCTACCCTTGTATACCCTTGTAACTGACGCTCAAGTAGCCTCTCAAAGATCTTCGAAATAGTGGGTAAGATGCTTATAGGTTGCAAATCGGTCAGCTCTTTCACCTTTGACTTCTTGGGGATGGGCACAACAATGGAAGACGCAGGCGGAAAAACAGATGCGGAAATACATGCATTAATTATGTGGGCGATCAATTCAAACATCAAAGGCGGACGGAGATTCAGCATACATATTTAGTTAATGCCATCAGATTTACCGAACAGCATTGGATCTCACGGAAACACTCGCAAACCTGTTCAGTGGAAACGCTCCGAAATGAGAACTCCTCACCGTTGGGCAGAATTCGCCGGGCCTTATATCGGGATAAGACGGCGTCGTTGACAGACGGTGAAAAAACGCTTGAAAACTGTAAGCCAATTGCCTGAGCAGTCAAATGAGACGGAATTCCCTCCAAAGAGCCTATCAGCCTATCACCTCGGACCGACCGGCACCTGAACCGGACGTACGCCTTCTTTCTCTCTGTATCGCTCTGTTTGTCTCATTTCGCATGGACTTATAGAATCCGTGATGAGCTGTGTTACCCGATGCATGGTGTATGTCAGCCACGGCGCAGCTGCTTTGCTGGGAACAAATTGTCGGACAGGTTCGTGACAATCAAAAAGTTTCAACAAGCTGTCCGTTAATTACCTTAATTTCTGATTGGGATCCTCAGTGACAAAGATATAATACCAGTTGATGCCAAAAAAATCGAAGTTAAATCTCTCCGGTCAAAAGATTTAAGGGATCGTGATCGGACTGCGGGACAAGGCTGGCTATCGGATTCTAACTCAAACTTGACGTATGTATATCGCTACAGTCCATAGTACCCGACGCGAAGTTATTGGAGTTGTTGTTTAAAATAATATTAAGTCAAACAACGACGAATTGTTGCAAGTAATTCGAGTGGGTTCATTTATGACCTGCTGAAGCTGCAATGAGTCCAGCAATTCCGCGAATGCGACGGTCAAACCACCCTCCTTTCGCATCAGGTTGATGTTAAAATCGCCAACACAGACAACCGCACCATACCTCAGGGCCATCCCGTCGAGAACATCACCAAAACCGGACAGAAAACGATCAGTATTACCACGGGGAGGTCTATAGACTGCTCTAATAGCAATTTTTACTTTGTCGAAAGTCAGTGGTCAGGCACAGCTTCTCGAGGTCCACCGCAGAAGATCTAACCACAACCTCCGCCGTCAGATGCTTTTTCACAAAGAAGGCCACACCACCACCCCTACCATCGATCACAACGCAACATATATGTAATGAGTGTCCAACGCAACCTGCGCATCCGGTATCTCCTCTGTAAGCCAAGTCTCACGTCACGCTATTATATCAAACTCAACCAGAACTGAATGCCTAAAAACCAGGTAATGCGCAGGAACAGAATTGATATTTAAGTGGCAAATCTTCAGCGGCATGGCTGGACTATATTGTCTATGAACTTTAGACTATATTCTGTATATATATAAATATTATGGCACTTACCGTAGATTCTACAAATTATTGAATTTATTTTTATTTGCTTTTGCATTACAAGAACCAGATAAAAAAATAACATCAGGTTATTATCCACCTTTTGCTCAAATATACATAAAAAATAGGAAATCGTTTATATTTAGGGGTATCCGTACCCCATACATTCTACTCGTAAAACACGTACAAGTAGTGAGGGGGTTTTCTCAGCTATGAGTTCACAGCAGAATCGTAAAAGCAATAAGTACACCAAATTATAGATAAAAGATATATAATTTTCAGTCTAATGGTAGATTTTTGATTTTGGTCGGTTTTGACAAATGTGTTACTGAATCTGACACATAATTGACGGATTTTGCGATGTTTTACGGAGAACAAAAATTAAAATTAAAAAAGGTTTAACATAGCAGATCTTGGTTACACCTTCCTCTATAAGTGTACAAAATATCATGTAAAAATGTCATTATCTTACATGCTTCTTTTCACTCAAAACTTTACTAGTTCCAGTATGTTTGAGTACATGCAAGTACATGAATCAGATATATTTTATCACGTAGCACAGACTCACGTAGCAACAATTAATACATATATATTACCACAACACTACACCTTTATCTACAGAGTGAGCTAAAATGACGAAGGACAGGTTGAATTTCCCGCCACATTGAATAATTGTGATGTTAATGAATTAAAATTGTAATAAATTTCCAGAACTCTCATTTGATCCGGTTGTCTTCCAGAGTTCCACACGACTCTAATAAAACATCAAAAGCTAACAAATTGAAACATTATGTATGACAAAAGTTCAGAACTTATATATCTACAGAGTGACTTAAAATGACTACGGACAGGTTGAATTTCCGGCCACATTGAATAATTGTGATGTTGGTAATGGTTGCAAATTACAGCTGTTATTTTTGTTCAGTGGTGTTGTAGGTGTAGGTATTACTTCATGTATAGGGATTCATTCTCTAATTATAATTAGTATATTAAATTGAAACAATTAAGGTTTGGAAATTTAGTTAGTCTTGGTAAAGACATTGGACATGAATAAAACGTTAACAAGGCAGCATATTTTAAAACTTAAAAATAAGTTTTCAAATATAATATAAAATAATATAACAAATAATAAAATCCTCATCTCAACATCATCTCTCATATCTTAAATCAAATAAAATAAATATAGTATTTATAACAAATTAAATCTCGAACAGATAAAATATTGTTGCAGAGGAACGTAATCCTTACTGACGAGTCCACTATGGTATCTGACAGCGATCATAACCTGTAATCCTGTACGCATACCATCTTAGTAACACTAAATACGTTCAAAACTGTGGCGGGAAATTCAAACTGTCCTTTATCATTTTAGACCACCCCTTATAATTTGATGTATAACATGAGAGAATTGATACAAAATTATGCTCAATATAGATGCTTGCTTTGTACGACGTTTTGTAGGATTTTTTTTCAAAATACCTTGAAACAATATGTTTTTAAAATTTTAATTTATAATGTGAAAATAATGGAAATTCAAGTATTTCAATATATTATAGTTGGAAAAATTATGTCTAGACGCATCTATAGCCTTATCTAATAGTTCTGCTATTCTAATTCTGCTTGATTATGCATCAACAAATAATAAGTGATTTTTTCGTTTTCTTGGTGATAATTGTATTGAAGATCAAATATTTTCCATAATACACATTAAAACAGATTAAGCTGCACACTTTATTGCTGTAACACACTTTTTGAAATAACGCAAACATATGAAAGACATAAAAATCTAATAAGATTGTAGAAAAAATTTACTCACCGCTGATATAGTCATTATTCACGACTTCTAAAACAATAGTCGTTGCAAAAATCTTAGTTATTCAAGTGATAACTTTCTAGGTTATTACAAATTATTTATTGTAAATGCGATGTGCTGGTTGATTGACTATAACCTCTGCAAAGTAGGGGGGGTCTACCCACACTAGACGTGCCGGTTACGATCAATTCTCGATCAAGGCCCTGATTTTCAAACGTATGCAATCGCCTCGCGGTAATCTGGGTTGTGATTGGTTGACTGGGAGTTGACCGTGCCTTGACCGTGACCGGCTGCGGCACATCTAGTGTATGAAGATTTTATTTCTCGTTATCTACATAAATATCCACTGCTAAATTAGTCACTTAAATAACACCAATATTATTTATATGTAGACGCTGTATGAACAGTAGTACACAATAAAACAAAATATTCGAACAATGGCTAATAAACATTCTCATTAGCGGTAGTGACACAGTTCGTTTCCGAGCAGTTCAAAATTTTAACCGTACCGCTTCAAATTCGTTAGTGCACGTAAATTACACGTAAATTCTCATAAGAGGGGGCTGGGAGCTAACTTCACATAGGTGATATTAGCATAGGAAATTTTTAGATAGTTATTTATTTACGCACGCCTACGTAATTCTCAAACACTTTATGTAATAATAATAATAATAATAATAGGTCTGATGTCTGCAGGCTATATCTGCACCGTTTAGATGGAGGTCGTGGCTTGCAGCAATTGGAAAATATTTATGATTTGGAAATGTTAAATTTAGGAAATTTTATGAAGGCCAACAAGGAGGATACAATCATTAAACAATTAATTAGGGATACTTCTGGTAAGTCAATAATTAGTAAACATAAACTAATTTTAGAAAAATTTCAGGTGGAAGAACTCGGTAATTATGAAAATAAAATTTCAGTGGAGAGTTTAAAGCGACAGATTAAGTTAAAAATGAATCAGAAAATGAGAGAGGATTATGTTAGTGAGCCAATGCATGGCTAATTTTTAAGAATTGTGGACGGTGATGGTATTTCAAAGTCTGGATCGTTATCTTGGCTTTGTCATGGAAACATTAAGGCTGAAACGGAATCCTCTATCATAGCGGCGCAAGATCAGGCAATACGTACCAGATATCATGAACAGAAGATTATGAAAGTTGCTCATGATGGGAGTTGTAGACTCTGTCATCAGGCTCCGGAACATGTCTATCATTTCTTAGCGGCTTATCCAGTCTTAGCTGAGTCGCATTACATTGCTAGGCATGATAGGGTGGGAACATATATACATTACAATTTGTGTTCCCGCCTATTAGGTTTAGCAATGGATGTGTCTCGGTGGTATGACCACGTTCCATCTCCTGTTGTGAGTAATGATCATATTACCATATTATGGAACATGCCTATTGTCACTGATAGAATGCTTGATGCTAATAAGCCAGATATCGTGGTAAAGGATTTCCAGAGGAAGGTATGCACGTTCATAGAAATCTCGGTACCTGCTGATGCGAATGTTGTAAGGAAGGAGCTTGAAAAACAACTTAAATATAAGGAATAAGGATCTCTCAATAGAAGTTGGACGTATGTGGGGAATGAAAGTAAACATTATTCCGGTGATTGTAGGTTCATTGGGAGCAGTTACTCTAAATTATAGTAAACATGTCAAGGAGTTGCCGTGCAAAATTTCGCCCTGGAAAATTCAAGAAATTGCGGTTTTGGGAAGCGCGAATATTTTGAGGAGAGTTTTATCATAAAGCATCCTAAATTTACTTTTCATCTTTACCTTCCTTTCTATATGTCTATTAATAAATATCTGCATGTGTTTTTACTGACCTGTACGCAACGCTGTACGGGGTTTCTGCAGTTTTCCTTTGCTTTGCAACCTAATGTTGCAAAGCATAAAGGGCGTTGTTTTTCAAAATTGGGTTGAGCTGCAGTGATACCCGCAAAGGGAGTACCCTAGGTTTCAGCGAAGCTCGGTACTACCAATTTGCCCTGATGATCTTCATTACTTTTCAAAATTTATTAGTGTAATTTTTGTATTTATATGTTGTATCTAAATTATATTATCTAGGTTTAATGTATTTAATGAGATGTATCAGAGAATTCCAATAAATAATAATAATATATATTTATTGCCCAACAGCGCACCATTATACAGGACAAAATTAGAAATAAGTAAATTGTCAATACAAAGAAGATTATGAATGAAGTATTCAAATGAATTAGAACACAAATAGGCAAAAACGTAAGAGATAAATACAAATCACTGAAAAATGTCTACATCCAGCTTATTCGCGTTCAAACATATCTGAGTTAGCGGCGCTCTCTTCAAAATGTTAGTACGGCAACGAGGCAGCTGGAAAACGTTAGTACGACGAGCGTGGCACAAAAAAGTTCACTCGCGACAAAAGAGCGGGAGAGTCAATGCTATTCCGAATGACACCAACAATAATCATGTATAAAACATGATACCATTAGCGACACCGAGAAATTCTTGATGGTAATTGGTTTAGGTAGGATAGCTGTTAGACCCAAAATATTTTTGTTTTACTTTTTGAGGGCCAGAACCGCCAGTCCGTTTTGCTAGAAACAAAAAATAAATCGATAAAATAATTGTCTATTTTGTGAGATTAAAATTGATCTTGTATTTTCGACATTTAATTATTCTCTCTGGATAATCGAGTGAATTCCAAGTAGAATTTTGGATTTCGTTCATATACGAATGGAGCCTCACTTGGCTCGCACCTTAATAGGATGCGTCAGTTTAGTATGTGGAGTGCCAAACAATTTTAAGTTGGGTCTATTTAGCTGTACACGCGTCCAATATTGCCCGCGAATGGTTTGAACATCCCGGACGCATTCGGAATGTGAAACAGTTATTTTGAGGCATGCGCTTAAGTACCTAACCAAGCGACACTGGCGATACCAGAAACTAGTCACAAACCGGTAGGTAACTGGTAAGTGATAAAGATACATTGCCGAGGACTTGAAATGTCAGTTGCTGAGCTGTAGGAATAAGGTTATTTTTGCAGCATTTGAATTATCTCTTAAAGACAAAGTGAATGAGGTGTGACAGTAAGGTGGTTTCCGTAAAATTGATACCTTTCGTACCTAACCTATAACTGCGAAAACATGAAAACGATGAACGAGAATGAACAAGCGTTTAATATTAAATTCGTCACGGAGGTGAAGAAATACCCTTGCTTGTATAATTACGAACTATCTGAGTATTCCAGAAGGGATATTACCGAAGCGGCATGGAGCAATGTTGGGAAAGCAATGAATATGGAAGGTAAATAGTACCTAAATATGGTTGCCCTCCAGTGGCGGCTCACGCGGGAGGCTGCATCAACTGTATAAAATTAAAGTTAACGTTTTAGTATCTAATTTTTCAATTCGATGATTTTTTTTACTTGGATTGTTCCACCCCTTACTATAAAATCTCACGAATCGCCACAGGTACACTTTGTTCAGAGTCTAGTCTGTGGTTCAGAGAGTAAATGTCATTAGTTGTGTCACCACATATGTCACCAGTTTTTCCTGCATGTCGGCTACTCTAGGCGCATTCTCTGTAGACATATTTTCACATTTACCAGATTTGTTGTCTTAATTACTATACTGCCGTTGTAAAATGTTGAGTTTAACAATTTGTAGTGCTTTCATTTCGCAGATTGAAACGTTCCAATATGCCGCTTTTGTTCTTTGTTGATATTCTTGTATCTTGTATTTTTTAGCTTTGGACAGCTTTGGATGATAAAAAAATGTATACCTTCCTTTTTTTTTTATCGGAAAAAGTCAAAACTAAACAAATTTGCAGACACGATCTGAAAAGGCCTGCCTGCGTTTCTGTAACCAAGTAGAATCCGGGAATAAAATTATGTATCATGTATAATTCCCTTTCTCAAACGCAAATTATATTGAATTATCCTGTTTGTAAAACAACCGAGCTTTCAGTGATGTTAATAAACAGAAAGCGTTTTCCGTTAATTTTTCCTCTCTTAAAGTTGATGGTAGGTATTCATTTACACCATGTATAACTTATACACTGACTTATATTTCCGCTTATTAACACACCTGCTTCCAATAAACAAAAGAAATGCCATTCAGATTATATACATAATAGTCTTATATATAGTCTTATCACTCACGCCCCCTGAGGTTTCGCTATATCCGGGCTTGGCTATACGTATTCACCTAGTAAAATAAATGTCCATATATAATATATACAATATTATTATAACAGCCTCGTCCTTTTAGGTTCTGCTTGTAAAGAGAAATGGAAAAATTTAAGGTCGGTATATGTGCGATACGCAAAGCCTTTTACGAGCAGATATGGGCCAAGAAAGAGGAAAATATATTATTTAACCGATGCTATGAAATTCATATTACCGTATGTGAAATGCTTAACACCATTTCCATCCGACAGCCAGCACGAACATGACGATTCTACTACCGAGCAAGACTTAGACAAAAAATCATTTTCAACACAACTGGACAGCCAACCGACAACTACTTCAACAAGTAATGCCACAGGACATAAAGACAATGAAGAATTAAATTCATTTGCTCGTCAGTTATTGGAATACCACCCCAGTACCAGCTCAGCACCTCAGGCCAGGGGAACTAAACGAAAAATGGCTCTAAATGAGGTAGACAGAGCATTTATTCAGCTTTGCGAAGGACAGGCGCTATCTAAACAAGACGATCACCACCGTAAAATGTTTCTGCTCAGTCTCTTAGATGAAGTGAACGAAATGTCAGATGAACAAATGAAGGTTTTTAAGCGTAAAGTACTAGGTCTAATAGATGAAATAATGTCTTCCTAAAGTGATTATATTAAACTAGTTTTTTGTACAGTTTCATGTTTTTGAATAAATGTTTTGAACCATACTGCATTTACTTATTTATGTGTGTGCCTGGATATGAAAAACGACCACCAAGTCCCGGATGTTAGACATGTTTTATTTGTTGTTGTGGCTTATTTTTGAGGTTTGAAAGTGTTTTGTGCATCTAAAATAATTCTCAAAACCTTCTTAAATTGAATACGCGCGCACAAAAAAATCTGATGTGGCCAGGCACACAACTTTATCATACTATGTATAAAATTAATACTTTAGCTGCATGTGATTCTATTTGGTCGAGATCTGTCGTGTCTGCATTAAAATAACACTAGTTAGCCAGGATTTGACAGATTTTCATTCTCATCACAGTAGGTATTGTCAAAACGTCAGCGTTTGACACTATACCTACTGTAGTTAGCCAGGATTTGACAGATATTCTCATTCTAATGACAGTAGGTATTGTCAAACCGTCAGCGTTTGACACTGACCTGTGTGCCTTTTAGATGGCATATTTATATTTTATTTTGGTCTTTTGTAATTTTTCCAGTGACCAAAAATGGAATTAAGTTTTAAAATTATCGTCGAAAAGCATTTTGTTTCATTACTATTTCTTCATTTCTAATATCTTAGAATTTTCAGAAACAATATAGGTAATATAAGATTTTTACTTTATCATACGCAGTATGTAAAGTTTTGTAATCGTGCCAAAAAAAAATTTTGAGATTTTAGCGGAAATATGTCTTTTTGGGTCCCCTGAACATTTTTGACCAAGGTACAAAAAATGTCTGTGTGTGTGTGTGTGTGTATGTGTGTGTGTGTGTGTACCCGTTTTTGTGGAGACGATTCCGGAGAAACTACTAAAGGTATCGGGACGAATCTTCATATTTAGAAGTTTCATAACCAAACTTAGAGCTGAAAAGCTTTCTGTTGAAAAGGGTCCAAAGGAACTGGTGGTTTACTCATAGCATTTTTCGAAGATTTTGCAAATGAGCCGCTATTTGTGTAATGTCGTCAAAATAGTTAAATTATAAATTAAAGGAGAGGAAATTTTCTATAATTTATGTATATGACATTTTTTGGTAGAATTTATAGTTTAGCTGCATGAGCAAATTCTATTTCATCGAGATCGGTCGTACTGCTTTAAAACTAGTAGCCAGGATATGTCAGATTTTTTGATTCTAATGACAGTAGCTAGTGTCAAACGCTAATGCTTTAAAAATACTACTGTCAATATAGGCTGCGTTTGGATATTGAACACCGTTACACTTTTTACACCCAATAACACGTAAGTGTCATTTGGACGGTGTACCCGGTGTCAACGGAGTACGATATCCGAAGGCAGCTTTAATCGAGATATCTGTCTAGTTCTACTAGTTTTATTTTAATGCAGATAGCCGATCTCGATCAAATAGAATCTCATGCAGCTAAACTATTAATTTTATATATAGTATGATAAAGTCATGTGCCTGGCCATAATACACAATATATATACTCGAAATCACAGCGCATATATCACAATATTCTTAATTTTATTTTATACTAGTGGCAATTGTGACATGTTAATGTCTTTTTTTTAAAACTTCATGAAGATTACTGAGAATTAATCATCAAAAGATTGATATTAAAATATATGTCACAAATAGAAGTAGCACAAATAAGAAGTGATAAGCAATTTTCCGTTTTTATTTGTGTGAGTAGGTCCCTTGTTTTCAAAAATTGAAAGTAGATGATTAATGATAAAGTATCGATTAAAATTTAAAATCGATCAAAATCAAATATGGTTAAATTAAAAACTCAATTCATATTTTTAATAACATTTAAAAATTTTCAGAACCAATGTGAAATTACGATTCCCCAAATGAATACAGTAGACTCTCCAACAACGCGGTTTAATATGCCGCGTTTTATGAAAACGCGTTATAGGAATTTTAGAATCGCAAATTTTGACGCATGTGCGTTGTTCGAGAGTCGCAATATATGAGGATGTAGTTGCAAAATTTTTTCCGCGTTGGTAGGAATTTGCGTTGTAGGAACCGCGTTGTAGGAGAGTCTACTATACTACAGTTTGCATTCTAATATTGCAGAATATGTATTGTAAATTATGTATTTTTACAGTTTATTTATAAAACTACTTTGATCTTGTAATCACACATTTGCATTCGGATATTTACAGTAGTTTTAGCACTGGAAACATTATTTTCCAGTTATGGTGTCCCCTACAATGAAGAAAGAGGCCTCTTAATGATATCATTGAAATTTTTTAATACAAAATTAGTTTTTATACTTTATAAAATATTTACCCTAAGTTACCATACTAACACAAAATGTTGCTTAAAATTGTGTGTTAATATGGTAACTTAGGGTTTTTCAACATTAACCAAGTTAAAACTCTTATTAAATGTTCTAAAACAACAGTAAAATATTTCATTAGCTGTGAAAATTCGGCTCATTTTATAGTATGAAGTCGCTTAGATCCTATGGTGACGATATTTTTGTAATACAATTTTGAATTTTTATTTTAGTTGATAGGTGGTGTCTTGGAAAATCCGGACATTACAATACAATTTTCAAACAGCGGGATAGAATTAGATAGCATTTGTCACTTGTCTTCGTGACGCTCGCGTTGTGTGACATGATGATCGGGTCATTTTTGCTGCCGGGCCCGTGACAACAGTCACAGGTGTCACCCACATTGTTTTTACATGGCCATTGTTGTCTTGACTTCGTCAACACATATTTTGTTCGTGTTGCAACTTTTAACAAAAACAATCAGTGTTTAAGGTTTAATTTGGCCCTATACTTACAGAATTCTCTGAAACTTGAAAAAGATGCCACATTATGGAAAAAACACGAAACTTTGATACTTTACAAAAACTTTACCGCGACCAGACAGGATTTGCTATCTAGACTCAAATGAAAGCTTGAATCTTGAACTTCAAAGTAATATGAACAGAAAATTCAGTGACAACTCTACTTCCAGTCATATCTGATTTTGACATTTTTGGATTTCTTCCAATGATTGATGAAGACATTAATATGTATATTCACGAATATATTTTCATATGGAATCTATGTATATAGATTTCAAAATTCTTGTTTGTCAAACAATTGGCAGCAAAATCTTCTTTGCTAAAATGATAATAAAGTTATTCAAAATATCAAAATCTAATGACCTCAATAAATGGTTTCCTATTATTTCTTTATTGTTTTTTTTCTCTTGTTTGATTTTTTTGATCTTTTTTTTTCTTTTCCCAGGATACATAATAAAATAATCAAAAATGTACATATTTATATAAATATTTATTTAATTAAACAGAAAAGACAGTACAGATTAAGATTATAAACAAACTGCTTGTAAGCAACACAATTTATAACAAATTATCGGTATCTATCGCGCTCCCTATCTCTATCCCTCCTCCTATCATCGTCTCTTCTCCTGTCATCCTTCCGTCTATCGTCATCCCTATTCCTGCGATCGTCATCACGCCTTCTATCATCATCCCGTTTCCTCTCTTTCTCCTTCCGTTCCTTCTTTTCCTTTTCTTTCTCCCGATCCCTCCTATGCTTATCCTTCTCCTTCTCCCTATGCCTCTCCCTGGACCTACTCCTGCTTCTCGATCGTTCACGTTTCTTCTCTTTCTGCCGTTCTTTATCCTGCTTCTTCGGCGGTTCTTCCTTATGCTTATTTTCCTCCTCAAGTTCCATTTCCTCGTCTAAATCATCTTCTAAAGCCGAAACTTTAGCGTCAATCTCGTTATTTTCTTCTAACACGTGGCGCTTCTGTATACGAGGCAAAATAATATCGCAGACACGATCACCTCGTAATAACTCATCGATGAATTCATCCACGTGGACGATCTCGAACTGTGCTTGGCGATTTTGTCGTCGGAGTTTACGATTGTCATTGTAGAGTGGTTCGAGGTATTTGTAGCAGTCGAGAGATGAGCCCGTTAGTCGCATGTAATATGCTCCGAGGGCACGGACGTATTTGAATTCTTCGTTCTTGATGAACTCTACTACTATGTCTTTCTCCGGCTGGATTTGAAGCATTTTTAAGGTTAGACACATGAACGGTGTGGGTTTTATGTTTCCGCTGTGTACGCCGCCGATGAATCGTAACTCCATCGCTTTGTCGACTAGTAATTCCGCTGTCAGGGCGAAACATTCCTCCTTCCAATATTTTGAGTCGTATATACGCGATCTGATGATTTTCTCGACCAGATATTGCGGGTTAGTTCCGTGAACTGATTTCGCGTCTTTTACGGTTCTGTTCGCCATTGTTTCTATTGGTAATCCATGCACTCGCTTCCTGTAGGTATTTCACTGCTGGTTGTTCTGATTTACTAACGCTTGTAGTACAGTTACCAATTTACATACAGCGATATAGCGATCGTAAACTTATTGAACATAACCTGACATAACCTTTACTTTGTTTGTTGTGAACGTAGCTTCGATAGTAGCTGTGAGTCGCAGGCTTGCAGGTACCGCTACAAGCAAGAAAGTCCCTATGTTAAACGGTGGGCGGATTAAGCGGACCACATACAAATCTTGCGAATTAAAAATGTACAAGCCGTCCGTTAGATTATTTCATAAAAATTGCTAATTTTTATTAGTATCTTAAGTAGTCGTTTTGAATTTTGAGTTTAGATACATTCTCCTTTTTTGTCAGCCAAGTAACTTCAACAAATGGTTTAAAATAGTAAAATAACCTTCTGAAGATAATGAAGAATAAATTATTTCTGTTTCTTCTACACTTCAGAATTGATTATTATGTATTTACTTACTCCGGGGTCCCCTTACTCTTTACCCCCTACCCACTACATATGATGGCGATATTATGCTGACATAGGTACCGATAGAGCCGCGTCTACAGTTTTTCGCGACCTTTGTATGTATATGTAATATGAAATTTTGGGCATTCCTAAAATGAGTGTGATTAAAATTAAACCATAACTTGTAAAAGATTACTGTTATTATTTCAAAAATAAATAAATATCTAATAATTTTCAGAAATTTAATACTTTTATTAAACTTTGCCAGGGCTAACTTATTTAGAATATCCTGATAACAAAGAACTTTTGAAATACCTCGTAACTATTCTATAACAAACTGTAAAACATAAGTTTCTTCAGTCTTACTAGGCAACTAGTACATTTACCTGAAAAAAATCCGTAATAATTAAGTAAAAAATACCAGTTGCGACCTAGGCCGGCCGCCGCTTGCTGTCTCTAGTAAGGATTACGTCCAAAATCAAATTTGTGAAACTCTCGTTTGCAGTAGCTCAGTAAGTTCCTAAACCTAAATACAAATGAATGATAGACAATTAAATTCTATCTATTTCTTTCTAAATCATCTCTTAGTCAGGTACACAGTTTTTGAGTTGTTTTAGGTTTGATATAACTGGACATAAGGCAACAGCATTTTTCGAAAATCCGTTATTTTTTATATTATATTTCCAAAATTCAATGTCATTTAAAACCTTTAAAACGACGGATGAATTGTTTTGTAGTAGAGAGTAGGAGTGCATTACAATACATGATTCCTTAGCATTGGATGGCTAGAATATAGCATGCAACTGAGTTGTTGAATTTGATATCTGATTTAGCAAATAGTTTCTAACAATTTTGTGCTGAAAAATAAAAACAATCTATAAATGAAATATGTCGGTATTGTAACAATCCGGGGTGCGAATTATTGTTAATGTACGGGAAATTATACACTGGGTATTTGATCAATGATAATTACTTCTAAAATTTTACCATTTAGTCATTAAATAAGCCAAAGAATTACCCCTTTTCATATTTACACGATATTTAGGAACATCCTGTATATATATATATATATATATATATATATATATATATATATATATATATAAGCTTAAGGATATAAGCTTAAGGAGGCGTGGCAGATATAGACTTATATATATATATATATGGATTTGATCAGAATTGAAAACTGAATCGATTTGAGTTGAGCAGGCCATGCGAGAATTGTTTCTTGCATGGACCTGAACTTCGCCTACTTGAGTTGGATTGTATTATAATTATTTTTGGTTTATTGTAATATTATTACTATTATTTAGCTATGTCCATCTGTCTGTTCGTCTGTGTACACGATAACTGCCGTAATTTTGAAGTAATTGATCTGAAATTTGGTAAACAAGCTTATCTCTTAAAAAGTAAGGACAAGTTTGTGAATGGGCAAAATCGGTTCACTTGTTCACCTACCCATATGCTGGGTGGTAAAAGTACTAATCTACAACCGGACGCTGCTGTGGAATAACCACCTAACCAACAGAGTTAAAAAAGCATGCATAGCTTTCGGTCAGTGTAGGAGGAGCCATGGGACGCACATGGGCCCTCTCGCCTTGGCTCAAGCCTTAGATTTACATGGCAGTTTTACGACCCATGCTCAGAGTCAGGCCCCGAGTCAAGCTGGCCACCATGATCACGAAACTGAACCGCAATCAGAGAATGGCATGTCAAAGCATCACAGGTGCACTGAACTCAACCCCCACTGCTGTGATGGAAAACATGCTGTACCTGCCACACAGTACCTGACTGTACCTGACATCTTCACAGAAGAAGGGGCCCTAGCAACGCTGTCCAGACTTTGCAGAGTGGGGTACTCCTGGGACAGATCTGTAGGTGGCAAGAGGATCGAGCTTTATATTTCTGGAGTGTCCTACAGATTACATGACAGCCCTCTAAGCTGACTTGTCTAAGAGCCTGAAGATCTGCACGGATGGCTCTAAGAAACCCAACGATACAGGTGATGGCATGTTCCCACACGATTTTCTGGTTTGTCGATCCTACTTGGTCAATCCTCCTTTGTAAATTCCCTTCAGTTACCGAGGAAGAACTTATTGCGGTTAGACAGCCTCAGATATCATTAGTGAATTTCACAAGTCGGGTAAGAACATAGTGATATTCACTGACAGTTTCACATCGGGGCTTGTACTGGATTACCACAACTCCCTGGTAGGTCATGCAGCCGTTGCACCTGAACTCATCATTCTGCCCTCTAATACCGGCCTGAGTGACATGGTGGAGGTCATTACCCATAGGAAGGACACCACGCCAGACTGTTCGTAGGCAAACAAGACACTTTGGTGTCTATCCACCATGACAGCTGGATGAGAAGACGGTGAAACTCATCATGTGCAAATGCCCCTCCCCAGAAGACCAGAAGGTAGGTAAATGCTCTTGGAACCCAGGCCAGCATGGGCAGAATCCATGATGCTCCTCTATAGTGCCACATAGCTTTTTCCCAGGGCCTAGGTTGGCTCGAGTCCAGGAGTAACCATAATAGGTTTACACAATATTCAACATACATACGTACATACATGTTGATCTACTCATCTAGTGCCTCAAAAGACCTTGGTGACGCTTTTGAGATGAGTGTAATAAAGGAAGAAATAAAATACATAGAATTAAAAGCAATTTGTAATTTTAACACACAAATTAATCTACCTGTACAAATTAGGTATTATATTATCATCATATACATACTTATATAATTTTTCATCTTATGTATAACAATGTGAACTTTACACTGGACCGTTTATAAATTATAGCCTACATTGATGATGATTTATTTTTCGCTTTTGACGCTGATATATTTTCTTATTGCGACTCGGTTCCAGAAAGAATCTGTATTCGCGCAACTCTCTGATAGACATTTTCTTCTTAGATTACACCGAGAAACAGGATTGCGCTAATTGACATGATTGTTTTGCTAGGTAGGATGTAAAAAAGACGGTTGGTATGAATGTATCTTACAAGCTTTATGGTGAATGTTACATGGTAATACCATAGAATGCATTTTTTAAAAGTCGGTATCATAGCTACCTGTAGGTTTGAAACTAAATGCCATTCTTTGATAACGATGTAACAAAGCGTGATTTAGCGAATGATTATAAGTGCAAATGATATATTTTGTGCATTCTGATTACTTTGAAAGCGTAATCCTGGATCTCATGATATATTTTTCTTATACATATAAGTACACATTATAAAAAGGAAAGGAATGGTAAAATCAAGGAATACAAAAAGCTGTTATTAGAGTTTCCACTTCTTGTTCATTAAGTTATTACATTGAAAAGAAATTAGCGTGTTAATTTCTCTATCTACAGAATTTCTTTACGATTCTTTTTCTTCTAAACACAAATCCTTATAGAACTCACGACATATGTGGCGATATAACACATTAACTATATTCCGTAGTTTTTATATAGTATTTCATCTGGTTTATTTTTCGTAGCTCGAAAAAGTAGTCAGCCTTATTTGTTTTTTCTAAATTATAGATTTTTTTCAAAGATAAGAAATCACTTGTTTAAAAAAGTACACAATTCATCGTGTGTTTTTGAAGTAGTGTGTGTGTATGTGTGCTTTTATTTTTATTCTTAATTTGTAAAATCTACGACTTTGCTCGCTGCGTTTCAAAGTTCACACTCCACAACGTTTCTGCTGGCTGCAGAATGGCCGACCAGCTTCAGCCTGTAATCCGTGTTCAGGACCAGATCTGCGACACATCCTCGTATACCATTTCTGTAGCGTCCTCCTGTACTGAGGGATTCGTCAGGTATCCCACCCACAAAGAGCCCTTCTTGTGTTGCCCTCTGGCGCGGAATGTCCACAAATTGATGGGTGACAGCTGGTCCGTTATCTACTACCAAGACGCCTGATCCCCCATTTCTGAAATTTCAAATAATATAAAGTCTATCTTGAATCCAAATACCTTAATATTCAGTTGTAATAGATTCTTGGAAAAATGTTCTACACTGGTTTAGATTATTAAAATACGATAATTTCAATGATTTTTAGCAATGGGTATTTTATCCACTAGATCGAGACCTTTTGATTCATTTCAAGCACCTAAGCATACCACATATAAATTGACGGACGTCAAACCCCTATTGTTACAAGACATTCAAATTGAGCAGCAAAAATTGGTAAAGAACATCATAAAGGATAAAGAAAAAATGACATTAGATATAATCTTGGACAATATTTTAGAACCAATAGTGATATTAATACTGATAGCAACTGTGATTTATTTTTTAGTAGTGTCGACGACGATGATTGATTAATTATTCTTATTAAATATGAATTATTTAAATAAAGTACACATTCTTAGTGCTTGTCTTATTATTACGCATCATTAAAATCAAGGAAAATTTAAGACGTGTCTGTTATGTGAGAATTTAATGCATTGAGCGATTTTTATTTATGATAATATATTACATATAAAATCGTTTCCTTTTATTACCCTAGTACAATGTCGAAAGGACTATGCACCAACCTGTAGTATAGATAACTAATTTGTTTTATGTAAGTAGACTAATAATTCATGTTATACAAACTTTTAATTATGTTTATTGTTATTAATATTATTATAGTTAGTTTTATTATTTTGTCAATAAATGATTTATTAATTGTTAAGTTTCTATATTTAATATACGGTATGTTCCTTATTTTTAGTACTATTGATAACAGCTATCTGGCTATCTAGTCCATCAGATTGTATTGTTCCTGAACAGTATTTTGCTGGCGTGACTATTGTCTGTGACCTGCTGGCGAAAAGAAAGACGGTATGGAGCTTATGCTTAGATCACGTGTACACACCATGTGAGACCCTCAGAATATAGTCAGTCTGTGCCCTCGGCTTCGCCCAAATAAAATCTGAAATGTGCGTTAAATGCCATGCTGCTGCCAACAATGATCGATTTTCGTAGCACGACGTGTATATTTGGTTGCATATTTGTATATATGCATATTTTATGTTCAAACGCCCATCTTAAAAGTCAGGACGGCCGGCGTTTTTTAATGCCATCGGAAAAACGCTTAAATTTACCACTTACACTCCGTGCCCGCGGTTTCGCCGCCTTAATTTGCATGTACCTGCTTTCTTAGAAATCCATTATGAATCATTCTATCGCGTTAATTCAATCTATTACAATAGCGCTTTGCTGACCTTGAAAACTGACATACAGGACCTCTAACCAAAAGAAGTTGGGTACACAGGTTGGTGCCTAATAAAATAAATGTTCCTAAGCAAACTGTTGATGTTGCGTCAAAACCACACCAAATGCACTGTTTTAAAGAAGAATAAATTAAATACAGTAGACTCTCCTACAACGCGGTTTAATAACACGCGTTTTATGAAAACGCGTTATAGGAATTTAAGGATCGCAAATTTTTACGCATGCGCGTTGTACGAAAATCGCGTTATATGAAGATGAAGTCGCAAAATTTTTAGCATGTTTGTAGGAATTCGCGTTGTAGGAACCGCGTTATAGGAGAGTCTACTGTATAGGGTGATTGTTATGTTTTGACTGTATAGGAGAGTCTACTGTATAGGGTGATTGTTATGTTTTGACCGTTTATATTGTCAGTTTCGTTAATACAAACAGTTGGTTTGCCTATTATACCCCCCATATTTACTGTGATGAGGGTATATTGAGTTTGCCACAATAAAAACGAACGGTACGAAACGTGCGGTATATGGATCAGAATTGAAAATTGAATCGATTTAGCTATGTCCGTCTGTCCGTCTGTGTACACGATAACTGCCGTAACTTTGAAGTAATTGATCTGAAATTTGGTATACAAGCTTATCCCTTAAAAACTAAGGACAAGTTCGTAAATGGGCAAAATCGGTTAACTTTACTTTTTTTTTTTTTTGTTAAGGCGTGGATTATTATTATTATTATTATTATTTATATTTTACGGTGGGGGGTATTTTAACTTCAGCACGGCTGAAGATAACTTTCTTACTAGTCAAGACTGCTTACACACGTAGACGCTGTATCTGAGACGCGCGCGTCTGAGATTCAGCTAATACATGTGTTCAAATAGAGTTTAACATACGGCGACGCGCGACGCATACAGCGTCGCGATACTGAATTTTCGAATTTCAACTTTTCAGCTGCCGGCTGAGGAATCCGGGATACCGATTTTACATTGCAGTATATGGAGCCGTTCGCACATAGCATAGGCGTGTGGCGATGGGGTAGGTTTAGGCAGTGGGTTTACACAGTACACACCCATTATTTTTTTTTATTTAATGCTCCCATTAGCGATTAAATTGGAGCAAAGTTAACCTAATCTATTATTTATTTATTATTATAAAACAAAAAGAAATGGTGCCTAATCTAGCTTTTCTAGTTTTGAATTTGTTATATATTTTTATGAAAAACCAGTGTAGCAACATTTGTGGTGATAAAAAGAAATACAACCTAACTTATTTAGTAAAACATAGAACAATTTTGTTGTGCTATTCTTTCAATCTGCGGCGCTGTACCGTCATCGTCAGTGGCAAGCTTTACAATGGAGCGGTTTATCTTCGATAATGCAAAATTTATAGGCTTTGTGGAACTCATGACCTGCCTGTGGAACACCGTCGACAGTAATTACTCAAATAAACACAAGAAACAGCAGTGCTGGGTAGCCATATTTAGAGAAATGTGCGATAACCACATGGTTCTACTTTTGCGATTTTTCTTTGCAAGCCGCCAAAATATTATACACTCTTCTACATCCATGTTTATCCCGCACGGCACTGCAGTCGCAAATGATACAAAACAGCTGTCATCAAATATGGCCGCTTCGCATACAGTATCCATCAGTATTTGCGTCGCATCTCATCCTAATTCCGTATCACGGATACTAAATTTCGCATACAGCGTCTACGTGTGTAAGCAGTCTTAAACTGACTCCATTTGTAGGATCATAGCAACAAAGTGACTGCCCAGTTTGCGTAATTTTGGTGATAGTCAGGCTCACCAGCGGACTCACTGTCTTGTCTATATAAAGTTTTAAGGGTCAACATAAAAAAAGTTATTAATGATCTTTTTTAAATTTTAATATTGCCATAATTAACTTTCCGACAAATTCGTTTTTAATCATTCTTTCTCGATAATCCAGTCTATTTAAACTAATATTGTTGTAATATGTAGGGCGGGGCGAATGCGGAATTACGCGTGGATAACCCAGGTGTTAGACCTTTTTCGGGCCCAATGCCAGAATCTGTTGCTTGTGTTGATGTTTGGCGCAAAATATGTTGCGCTGTAACTGCAGTTCAGAGACTAAAATTTAAAGAGAAGCGGGCATTCAAGGTAGAGCCATTCTAGCGGGTTTTCTATGGGGCCATTCAGCTCTACAGAAATGCGTTTGTTTTTCACAGTACTCGTTCTGTTGTAGAGCCAGCTAATTACAATTGTATAAGCTTTCTCTTTGTTAGTTCCGTTTTTCCACTGTACTGATTTTCTTTGGGAATGTTAGGGTTAATAATACATTTAATATAATAATACGGTTGTGTTTGTCTGCATTTTAAATTATAAAATCAACCCTTTGTTTTGAAAGTCTTTATAATGGAAGTAATTATACATTACTTAAAAATAAAAAATATATATTTAATAAAGCAGCGAGAAAATATCCACAAATAGGCCCTCGTTTTAGAGTTCACTGATATTATAAACGCCTCCACAAGTAAGTTTATTAATTAGGTGCCGTATTTATGGCTAATTAATCGTTTTCTAGCATTTAGAAACTTTCGAGTCCGGATTAGTATTCAGCGAAAAGAAATCTATCAAAAAGGACTGTATTTTTAATTTTCTTATGTAGGCCATCAAATTTGACCATACTTGAATTTAGAAAAGAAGCTGAAGAAAACAAGTTGACTTAGCTAAGGATTTCCACTTTCAGTAGTTAATATTATAAAATAAACCAGACGCGCCTTGCACAATATATGTGTAGTTTTCATGTGAGTGGGTTAGGCATCTAACATGCATGTCATTACTTTGTATGCTGCTGGCTTTACGTGTATGTGTGCATGTAATGTAAACTAGGTTCAGCATCGGAGATGACATCTCGGTTCATTGTATAGCCAATGACATCGGTAGATATGCGATTCGATAGGCATGAATGACCAATGGCCATCCCATGCTATCCCCAGGCAAACACGGCATGATGCATGACAAAGCCCAGTTGTAGCTGACCCAGTTAATGAGAACAGACATAAACTTCACTGAACTATTATTTATCAAATATACCCGAAGCATCCAGAAAATACATGTTCTTAAACAATATCGTATAAAATAATACATAACCTACGAAATTGACTTCATTTCCATTCTTATGATTCATGGGATAATCTTGGAAAAACATCAATTATATTAACATTAATCTCCCCCTAAAAAAATATCCAAGGCGAATAGCTACCGGCCTGGAAAACCTTCATTTACTTATCCAGCAATAAATCTAATCAAGATTCCAGCCCGTAAACAACCACATTAAAACCCGTGCTGACCTTTCACCCGGGACACAAAGGAGGCTTGTGGGTCGAAGGAAAGGGAAAAAAACGAAACACAAAAGGAGGAGCGACGGAAGCAGCGTATTTATACGCAATCTAAACTTTTTTTACACCTAAGCCGGAGTCGGAGTGGAGTCGAGTTGGAAACAGAGGCTGCTAGTATTAGCGTTCATATGAATTATGGAATCGGACAAAAGTTTTGCCCCTGGGGAATCGTCGCGGAGTGGGGGCAAAAACAATATAGCGCTCGCAGCGTGCGTCGGCCGGGGAGGATGCGGAAAACTCAAAACTGCGCGGAAAATTTTTATTTCAGTCGGCGAACGGCTTTGGCGTGAAAACGGACCGAAAGGGTCGGCCATTCTCGCACTGAGAAAAAGTTGTTTAGTTAAAATTCACCCCTCGTAGGGACAATGTCGCTCACTCTTCTCCTTCCTTGAATTTTTTTCTTTGTCGGTTAGGTTTACTTTTGTTCTCCATTTTTATTCTTTCCTTTGTGATGCCAGTCAATTCTGAGAAGCGAACGACCCGACAGTTGTTGAACGGCAGATGGTATGTCTCTATGTATAGTAGAGTCTACACGGTCAATAATATTTAGTATTCAGCAAATAAATGAACTTAAATTGGAAGTGTATAATCAATATTTATGAATATAGAGTTTAAAAGTATTTAATAATTGTAGTATATACATACTTTCCACCTCCACTTTCAAATTTTGAATAGATGAATAGTTGACAATGATAAATCCTATCAGCCTACTTCTACTACCTACTACTAGAAATTAATATGAGTTTAATTTGGAATCCGAAAGGTCCAAGCGGATATGGTTGTGGCAGATAGAATTTAGTCGTGGTTGTAATGTGCATGGATTTAACATGTAAATGCATCTCTGCATATACTATTTTTTATTTTGTATATACAGTGTGTCCCCCGATGAACCTAACTATACCTATAATGGACGTAATTTTTAATTTCTCGAGAAATGTTATTCTTTATAAAGAGTTTTTGATGTCCTAAAAAGTCGAAAACCATTGTTAATATTTTGATATAACATAGAGGATGGTTAGAAAACACGAAAATGTTAAATTAGCCGAAGAGTAAACTATCGGGTTTTCGGAATTAGAACAAAAAAGTTATAGGTAAAAGTTGTTTTATATTTAAATTTATGCCCAGATATCCAATTTTAATGTTGTATTCTAAGTTTTATATTTTATTTGTTTTTAACAAAGTAATTTAACAAAATATTACTCCACATGGTCCCCTCCTACAGCTACACATTTTTCCAATCTTCTTCCAAACTCCTGATATACCAAATCAATTGTTTTTTCATTTATTTCGTCTACTGCTTCCCTAATTTTTAATTTTAGAATGTCTTCATTATCATGAAATTTATTCGCATACACCTTCTGTTTTAAATAACCCCACAGAAAAAAATCAAGCGGCGTTGAATCAGGTGAACGTGGTGGCCATCCTATAGGGCCGAATCGTCCAATCCACTTATTTGGAAAATGTCAGTGCAACCAATCCCTGACTTGATAGGCGCTATGAGCAGGACAACCATCGTGGTGATAGTCTAGTGAAGACCTCAGCTGTAAGTTGATTTCGTCCAAAGTAGGTAGCAAAAAAATTTCTAACATATCAAAATAAGTGTATTGGTTTGCAGTACCGTCAAAAAAGTATGGTCCAATTATTTTCTTATAATAAATCCCACACCAAACATTCCCTTTTTTTATATTTTTGAGAATTGGTTGTAATACGGAAATTTGGATTTTCTTGAGACCAATTTCTACATTTCTGTGAACTAACAATTCCATTTGTGGTAAACGTCGCTTCGTCAGAGAACATAGTTTTTCTGTAGAAAAATCTATTGACCATAATTCGTTCTCCCATGAATAGGCAAAATTCTAATCGACGAGCATCATCTCCTTCTACTAAAGTGTGTATCAGTACTGGTTTATAAGGATGAAATTTTTGATTGGAAAAGATCCTTTGCAGGTGGCTTTTACTGATGTTCAAGTCTCGAGATCTTTGCCTCAACGATTTTTTTGGGCAAGTGTTCACGGAATCAATAGCTAACATAGCTCCTGCATCATCTTCGCCATTTCGCTTTTTTTTCTTGATATTTTCCACGTGTCCTGAAATTTTTTAACCAATTCACGAACACAATTCACAGAAACGTATACCTCAGAGTATTTTCTGTTAAAAAATTCAATAGCACGACGGTACGATACCTCACCTATGTATGTGTAGTCAACATACTTTCAATCAACAAACTGCTTGGACACGCTGTTACCACTGCCAACTGATCAATCATAATAGTAGTCTCTAAATTTTTTGTCGACCTTCAAGTCTTTTCACTGGTCCGAGATGTAAAATTTGAAATAGAACATTCAAGTTTGATATTTGATCATAAAATTAATTCAAATTAACTTTTACCTTAACATTTTTGATCTAATTCCGAAACACCGATAATTTACTCTTCGGCCAATTTAACATTTTCGTATTTTCTAACCATCCTGTTAGATCAAAATATTAACAACGGCTTTCGACTTTTATAAAGAATGACTTTTTCTCGAGAAATTAAAAATTAGGTCCATTATAGGTATAGTTCGGTCCATCGGGGGACACACTGTATATTCTTAGTTGTATTTGTCTAGAATTTCTATAATCGTACCCTTTGTGTTTTAATGATTAGCTAGCAATTATTAAAGTAAGATTAAATTTCCACATAACAAGGGTTCCGTTTTAGATATTTGCTTAGTAAATGCAGAAATTCATTGCATTTCCGGCGCATTCGCCATTCTTGAAAAGTTAATATCTAGTATTAAATCTAATATGCGAATTTTTAGGTGTAATCGGTTCGAAGTAACACTAATAATATAATAACCAAATAATAACTAATCAATTGTAACAGGTCTTGAAATTGTCTTTATTTTTAAGATGAAGATAACTTTCAAAGTCCACCAGAACTTAATCTTCAAAAAGATTAAAAAGCAATCAGTTTTACAGATTGTTAGCAAATAATTTTACAATATACGAAGAACGCAAAGAGATAAGTGCACCACAGTATTTAAACAGTACCTAACACAATAGGCACCTAATAAGCCAACTTAGCTTAGCCGGGCCCTGTAATAATGCATTTACTCTGCGAATGTCTCAACCCAGGGGGTACTCTAACTTTAAGTAAATCTATTTATCGAACTACAGTCAGGTTTAACCGAGTTCTAAACCGTTAATTAGCTCAGAAATGTTCACTTACATTGTTAAAGGAATCAGCCAGGCAATGTCGTAACTAGCCGTGAAGTTAGGCGCGTTCCGTAACGCCCCTTTAGGTATACACAATTACCCAACGTCGACAACAATTTTGCCTACTATCCTACTTTTGCAATTGGATTATCGCGTCCGAGTTCGTACTTGAATCGATAGAATAAAAATGTCAATAGTTCGTTGTAAATGCCACAGTAATTAGTGGCCGGTTTATACGCGGAAGTCGTTATTAAATGGGAATATGAACGGTAGGTGGTAAATTGCAATTTGCGACAAACTTCGCACATTACTTTGCAGAAAAGCGGCCTAAGTGCTTCCGGACAGGGGCGCTGTTCACCATAGGCATAATGCGGCTTGTTAAAAACTTGAGAGCTGCCCTGGTGTGGTGGTAATTAATTATGGCTTTAAAAAAAAATGTTGAAGTGATCTTTCAAATTATTCTGCGATTTAGTAATAGAACTATAGTGTATATTTAAATTTGCAAATATTGGTAAATCTTAAGAGAAATTTGATGAAGAGAAGAGCAGATATAGAAAAAGTGCAAATAAGGAAGAAGAAAAGAAGAAAACGAAACCAGAAAAAGTAACCAAGAAGAAAGAAAACTTCAGAATATTTCGATGACTATCAACAAGAATTTGAGCATAATCTTAGCTGCAAACTCATGTAACGCCTGAAGTGAAAAGGTGAATTAGACAAAGACCAAACCGATGCATTTTTTAAAATGACAAATGTCTTAAGAATTCAGTTTGAAGCAACATACCCTATATCTTCACTAGAATACAGGTTTTAGAAAACAAATATTAAAAATATCCATGATTGTAAGTGATGTCAGTTTTGTTTTGTTATTGACTACTTCTTATTGACTTACTATATACTTCAGAATTACAAAAAAAGATTCTTAATTTACTTTCTGTTTCTTGTGAAGGAATATGTCCAGCTAGATCAGTCGTCCAACAGATTCATACGGAATTTCATAATCAATTTTATTTTTCTTGATCCTAATAACTAACTACCATGATTTTAATGTTTGTATTGGAGCTGGATTTTAACGAAAAGTTAGAAATGTCCGGTTCTGCAATTCAAATTTTAACGTAACACTATAAACTGGTATTTACTACATTGAGCCTAATAAGTTAAAATTTAGTAATATAATATATTTCTTCCAAATAGTAAATTGGTTAAGTTATTTTCCAGTCTTTTGGTATTTAACTGGTAATTTCTGGTTTTCTTTTTATTAGTTATTTATGATTTTAAAATTATTAAGTTTGATCGTTAGTATCATTGTATGTGAAAAACTGTTTTGTGTATAACTGTAGGAGGTACCATTTGGTACAATTAAAAAAATCGTTTGTGTTTATGTCACTGTTCGACAATTTTATCCAATTCGTAAAAAGTAACATTAACTAACATTAAGAATATAAAAAAAAACATTTTTTAATAGGCGTTATTTTGTATTAAAAAAATAAATACGGTACGCGTGTACTCCTGTGAAAATACCCTGGAATAATATGATGACTTCCTGTATTACTTATTTTTTTGTAAATTGACACTATAGTAGTATTCATAATAACTGGAAATAGGAAAGTTCGAAATAAAAAAAATATTAAAATTCATTAATCAGATGTCAGATAATATAAATTACAAATATTTCGATTCGATTATCTAGTACCACAGTTTGGAATGAAAATTAAACTTCTCAAAAAAGCAAGATTGGATAACATCAGATGTTATCCAAATTAAACTTTTTAGTTGCTTGTTGACAGTCAAAACAAAAAAAAAAGGTAAGTTACATTTATTTTGAATTTGACGGAACATACCCTGTATGATCGACGGGTTTATTTGAGACCCCTAATGATTAAGAAGTTTTACCTTTGATGTTCTTCAACTAAATTACAGTAAATGTATAACACTCTGTATTTAAATATTGGATTTCCCGGGTAAATATAGTAAGTTCCAGAAACAGGAAAGTATTTCCTCTTAAGTTTGTGTTCTCGATTTGAGTATTCAGTCTGCCGCGTGCAGTAGTCTACAAAACTCCTCGTGGGCGGATGAAAATATGATCAGCCGCGGGCCGTAAGCTGCATATGCCTGCTTTAAATGATACGCTGCTTTGATATTGGCTAAAATTGACATGAATATTGTCCAACTGAGTTGCGGACATGTAGAGATAATAAATCATTTTTAGTAGAATTCAATATAATGTACGGTAGCGTCCAAAACGAACAACGAATTGAACCACATTATATCGGTGGACCAACGAATTCAGTACTGTATTTTCTGCATCTGCTATTCGTTTCCATGTTTACTTATCGTTAATTAAATAAATGCGTATTAAACCATTTTCAATTTCAAGTAAAATTAATATCTGATTGCTTTACTACAGCAGCATCAGCAAGCGATGTTAGTTTGGTCTATCCTCCATAACTCGATGATCAAAGCTGAAAATTTCGGGACCCCAATTAATATTGCTTAAACGAATGGAAGATGGCTATTAAACAAATCCTTTGTCTGGACCCGATACCGTTCGTTTTGCTCATACTGCAAAATTGCCACACAAATTAGTATACGGTGGAATATCGATCAGATACATGTATATATATATGTATATATATCTGTCCCTGTTTGCATTTAAGCTCTTGCCTGGCCCTTGCCGTCGGTGCAAATAGTACGGAGACCAATAGATGGTCCTGGGGTGAGAAAACAAGCCCTTCAAAGGGATTTATGTGCGGGAAGCGTGAATTGCATACGAGGATGCGGCCACAGGGGCGTTAATTGGATATTGTTTGGGGTTATGGCACGACGCGCAGGAATTTTTATGCTTCGTTTTGGGGGGCTGACGATGACAAGGGGTGAAAAATGTAATACATGCAGAGACATTATGAAGTATGAAGGACCTAATAAATAAAATATCAATCTTTCAAAACATCAGAACTTTTTCATCATAATATATGTGTGGATTATAGGCCATTAGTCAGATGCTTCCTTGTTTGTAGAGGAAGTTTACCTGCAATATTAACTACTTTTGTTTGTCGAATATACGAGAAAAAGATTTACAAACGAGGTATTTGTATTTTTAGTGGTTAAGTTATTGTTTACAAGTAAGATATGAACCATCAAATCACCGCGATTATCAGATGTATTTCGTGAAATTCGCTAAAGAAACTTAATAACAAATGTAGGTATACCATAAAGGACATAGAGCAGACATACCCACATGGTATCTCGTCGCCATGTAGTTTATTGATAGGTACTCAATCCGTCGACTTATCAAAGAAAATGATAAACTTTTAGGAATGTCCGAGTGTATCGTCGGACTTCGCAGTAACTTAGAAGCCTCTACAGCAAATATAAAAAAAAATAATTGATAGCATACTATACGCATTACGTATATTATTTGCTCGTCGTATAACATAGTATTAAATATTAGATTGCAAGGATTGGCCACGTACCGTCAAAATGATAATTATTTTGCATAGTGATTAATTAATTGACACTGAATAAATTATTCAAAAGTATGTCTAATAGGGTATTCCGGTCATGTCAAAATTTAAGCAGATATTCGGTTTAACCTATTGTACAATTTATGAGGATTCATATAGTTAAGCTATGAGCCTTTTGATTTAGTTTTTCTATAAGATAATTGCAATTAAAAGTGCATTTCGTTTGAATTCACCGACCACCCTCGGAAATACACGATGATTACCGATCCCTAGTAGCGGTGGCAACAGCGGACAGCTCTCGAACAGCTGATCGGCCAAGTTGACGGTTGGCGACCCTGTTGTTTGTCAACGAATAAAGGTACCTTTTTTGAGAGATGATTTGATCATTGAAACTTGAAGCCAAACATCTCTCATCTCGCTAGTCGGCAATGTAAAGAAAATCTTATTAGAAGTTACTGTTCTACTGCTGTTATAGCCCGGCACAGAACAATGTCGGCGTTGGAGTTTATACATTTTGAACAAGTGTTTGATATAACCTCAATAACCAAAGCAGGTGTCAACAAACGAGCGATTCTAAACGTTGACACAACAGAAGACAAAAATTTACTACGTGCACCCTAGATATAGCAACGTTGTCAAGTCGCTCACTTTGAGCGGTCTTTGTGACGTCACAAAGACCAATCCTAATTCAAACTTCAAACAACGATTTCTCTTAATTTAAAACAATGTTTGATATTTTACTTGTGAAGTAGCAAACAGTAGCACCCATACTTTATAAAAAATGACAATTTCAAAAACACCGGAATACCCCAATTATGTATTGCAGCTATGCCAACATTTGTAATTTTTATGTGTAGAGTACTCACAAAACAATTAAAGTGTTGGTGGTTATATAAATAATTCTGGTTTTACAATGGTTGGTCACTTATAGTCAATAATGTGTAGATTGCTATGTGTAATTATAGAGTAGATTCGTGTGCATAATTGACGCTGAATAAATTATGCACAATTATCGGAGAATTTATTGATTTTTCGTTAGTGCCAGTTCACTTTTGGCCTATACAGGGAAAAGCTATTATAACTTCTTTACAATTAAATCATTTGACAATAATTTTATTATTTATATTGTTTACTTCTTTTTATTATTATTGGATCAACAACCATTTTCGAGATGTGCTACAGTTAACTTTGGCTTGTAATGTCGGGCCACATCTGTTCGCAAAAACAATTAAGCTTCCAAATGCAAATGCCATTTTTTTTAAAGATAAAGCAGGATACTTTGGGTATGTGATTGATTCAGTTTGTTTGTATCCAAATAAACAGAAGGTAGTTGCAATTGAACAATTTTCTGATGAGCCTCTCTGTAGTTTTACAACCACTATATAACTTATTTAAAAAGGATGAAAGATGGGTATGGGCAGATGACTGTGAATACACGTTCAGAAAAATATAGGAATTTTTGGTTTCAGTAGACAAACTTGTACATTTTAATCCAAACTTACCAATACAGTTGACAGTAGATGAGACTGCATACGGTATTGGTACTATTTTAAATTTGATAGAATTTGATCAGATCAATAGCATTTGTATCTCAAACATTATCGGATGCAGAAAACCATATTCGCAAGTTGAATAGGAGGCGTTAGTCATTATTTATGGAGTATTAAACTTTAATCAATATTTGTTCTGGAGGAAATTTAAACTTGTCACAGACCATAAACCGTTGGGCAGTAATTTTAGCAACGTACCATAAGATAATACAATTGGATTTGAATGTTTAAATTGTTGTACAAGTACTAAGGATAGTGTGTTAATTAAAGTTATGAATTTTGTTCAAATGGCAGGCCAAGATATTGTAGAAACGAAAAATTAAAACCTTATTTTTGTAGGCGATTTGAATAATATTGAATTATCGCCTTATACATCCTTTAAATTTACGATCTACTCGTCAGAGGATAATCTAGATGGAGAGCTTGGCACGAGCATAAATCTGGTGATAATTCTTCCAAAATATATTGTATCAGTGTTTTTGCTATAATTTATGAAGTATTAAAACTTAAATATTAGTTTGGAACGAAATTTGAACTTATCACAGATCATAAACCTCTGGGCCGTAATTTTAATAAATTACCATAAAATAATGGCATTGGATTTGAATTTTAAAACAATGGTACAAGAACTAACGATAGTGTGTTAACTGAAGTTATGATTTTGCTTAGAATGGGTGTTTACGGCTGTAGGCTGTTTTTAAGTAACCATTTTTAGTGCTGAACATATTCAAGAATTCTTAAGATAGCCGCCGGTCTACATGTGTTGCGTGTAGCAAAAGAAACACCATTAAACCAGACTGTGGCGCAGCGGTAGAGCGCTCATCTGGAGCGCTATCAGTCTGGGGGGGCGTGAGTTCGAGTCCCACGCCCTGCTTTCAGAGTGAAGGTTTTTTCTGTGGTTTTCCTTTACTTCTCGGCGAATGCTGGAAGCCAAACAACTTAAGACGTGCCACAGACGCGGGCCATAATAATGATAATTCGGGCCTGCCGATGCCCCGTAGTGGCAAAAGCTGTGAAGGGGATGTTAAGGCGTGGATTATTATTATTATTAAAAAACTGGCGCTTTTTATTTTTCGAATTTTGGAACTACAGTGACAATATGCAATGTCCTTTTTCTAGGTTCTTTCTACCTTAGCATTTAACATCTATCAGATTAGCTTAATATCCACGATTTGAAATACAGTAGCTATTACAGAATACTCCGAAGGTTGGAAACTACTGCAAGCAAATGTAACTGCAGCAACGCTATATTTCATTATTCATGCGCTCCCCGAAGAAAATTCCAACACAATTCCGAGCCCATTCCAAAAGTCCCATCGATCTCAATCCGAAAGTTTGGCGTTCCTAACGGTCCCGGCAAGCGGGAAAGAACGAAGAACTCCCAACGTCCTGGTACTACTTTGCTATATTGCCCTTCGGGGAGATGCTAAACGATTGAAAAGGGCAACTCGACCCCCACCAGAAAACAAGATTAGTTTTAATTAGATTGCCTTTGCTCCCCCAGAAACCGCGCTTCCGCGATACGCTGAGGGAGCCAGAAACACGCAATAATCGACAACGTTTATTAGTTATTGCTCGAGATTTAACTGCGTTATTTTATAATATGCGTAAATTGTTCAGATACAAATCTTTTCTAATAGAACTGTGTAACCACCCGGATTACGGATTTTATTATAAAGTATGGGAAATTAGAAATTCGATAGTTGATAACTGTTAGTAAGATTATATTACTTAAGCATTGCTCGAACAGGCACCGTCGCAATCTTGGCGACGCTGTAGGGGGTTATCAGTGGATGTCTGGCGACTGTTTTGTAATCACGCATTTATAATCAACTGTTATGGCGTTTTCAGTAAGAGTCTTGATAACGCTGGGTTAAAAGCCATGTATTACAAATCTAGCTTATTTTACTTGATAAAGCTTGGGAAGCCGGCAGTTGTTGCCGACTGGCTCGTGAACCTCTCAAAGTGCTGTCCTGGCGGAAAAGTATTGGAAAACCCACGTCTAGTCGTTCGTTGTTCAAAAAGTCATGATGGCCGAAACTTAAAACAAATATGGCCGGAGAGCATCAGAGCAGTTATTGGTTAATTGCTATTGATGACCGTTTTGAAAAGTTGAAAAGTTCCCGGGTGTGGGAAAAGCCGGAAGACCAGGGCACTTGACTGGGAGAGGGACAGTCACAGTTTGATTCAGATTCGAGAAATATTGGATTCACCTTTTGATTCACTTTTAGTCAACATTCAGTTTTATTTCTGGGAGACAGTTTCAAATAGTGCATTGGTGGCAGTGGGGGCCGTGAGCCAATTGTCGGGGTGTTTGCAGTTTGGTCTGGTCCCAAATTTGGTTGTGGGATTTTTAGTGTTAATTGTATATTTCGTTTGTGAAGCTTCTGGTGTTGTTAAGCTGTGCCCAAAAATTTGGTTCACCTGTTCCGGTCGCAGAAATACCTGGTAGCGTTGTGCGTAAAATTAATTTAATTTAATTTGAATCTTGTCATTGTTGTTTTATTTTCTTTATCTCAAAATTAGTTTCCTTTTTACCCAGTGAATAAGAGTGCTAAACACTTAGTGTGAGACGTAAGAAATATCAGGTAAGTGAAGTCTATTATTTCGAATATTACCATCAAAATTCGCATGAGATAAATCTTCCATCCCCTTCCGCTCTACTTTAAGTCACCTGTTTATACAATAACAAAAAATTAGCTAACCGCTCGGCTAACCACACCTACCCACATGCTGTAACAACTGTATTCGTTTAATATAAAGATTTTCTCCTTTGAACTTCTTATTTGGCGTTGAACTTAGGTTCAAAATGTAAAAAGAAATAATGTTTAGAAGTCATGTGACAACAGAAATGGTACTGAATATCATCTTAAAAACATTGTTGTTAAAATAAAACTGTTTTGTAATATTATATGTTGTAACTTCTACTATAAAGAATTTCAAGTGGTTTCGATAAAATTTCTGCATTTCCTTACCTTACTGCTCTAACCCTGTGCCATAGGTTATCATGTACAGTTGAGCTGTTATGGACAACAACAATCTCCTCCGCCCTCACGGTATACCGCAAAACCAGCGCTCCTCTCTCCAATCCCAAAGACAGGAAGTCTCCAGATCCAGAATCCATCCACAAGATCAATCCATCCGTCACAGAAACCTTAAATCTGACATTGATATCCAGAGGATTCGAGACCAGAGTGGACAAAGTGGCAGGATCGTTAAAATGTAAATAGCTATCGGTACCGCTGAAGCCAGGAGGTCCTCTACTGCATAACTGATCCCGATAACCAGGCTTACATCTGCAGGTGAAGTAGTCCATCTCAGGGATACATTCCCCATCTTCCCCACAAGGCCTAGCAACGCAGGGATGGGGACAGTTATCAACATTGGCACCTCCTAAGGCTTCAGCTAAGATGGCAACAGATTTCCCATTGATCGCCACTTTTTGGACGCACCCAACGAAATTCGAGCGGACTCTCACCAAAGGTGACACATTCCCGAAATTAGGCACACCACCCAAATATAAATTCTGAGGCAGTGAAAGTTGGGTGAACGCTCCTGGGGATAAGACTTCTATTGGTATTTGATTGTCTACTTCTAGTATTGCCAATCGTCCAGTCCTCGATATCCTGATCTCGTGCCATTCTCCCAAGTTTATCTTATGTTGACTCACAGCTAGGCCCACACCAGTTCCTAGGTCGTATGCGAACTCAACATGCCCATCATTGAGATATAAAGCCATGAAATCGCCGATTCCGTCTCCTCGATGGCCATTGTAGATGATGAGGCCGTCGTCTGATGTGGGCTTTAGGGTAATTTGGAGGTCTAACCACGTTAAGGCGTCTTCTCCGAGACCTTTGTATCTTAAGTGGCTGGAACCGTTGAACGATGGTACTTCCAGGTCAACTCTGATTTCGCATAGGTCGCCGGAGAACCCCAATGGACATAAGCAAACGGCTGAGTCTTCGCTCGTCAGACATTTGCCTCCATGTTGACAGGGGACTCTACTGCAGCGATCCGCTGTGCATTCCTCTGCAAAGAAAAGAACTGTTAGTATATTATCATACATGAAACAAAATATACAAATCAACATTTGTTTGGGAAGAAATTTAAACTTCTCACAGATCATAATCCGTTGGGCCGAAAGTTTAACAAATTACCACAAGATAATAGAATTTGATTAGAATTTTAAAACAAATGTACAAGAACAAAGGATAGTGTGTTAAAGTTACGAATTTGGTTAAAAATGGGTGGCCAACATTTTGTAGAAAAGAAAAATTAAAACCTAACTTTTGTAGGCGATTTGAATTGACAGTGAATAATACCGCAGTAATAAAGCATTAATAGTGAATAATACTAATTATCGCAATTATACCTCCTCAAAGTTTAAGATCTCATCAGGCTCAGTCTAAATGAAATCCTTGGCACGAGTATATTTCTGGTGGCCCAGATTGGATGCGGACATTGAAAGAGTAATAAACACATCTATCTAACTTTGGTGGCAAGTCTGAGAGATCTATATCCGGAGAACAATATACCGACAAAGATGACCTAGTACTAACCACAAAGTCAAAGAGAGCTTTTAAGCGCTCTGAAAGATACAGATTTGTAAAAGCATGTCTGCTTGACGGTTGCGAAGAGTGAGCCCTCTAGAATGTCCTTCACACAACACCGGAAAGATGGAAAAGAATGATACTGAGAAGAATATGTATGGAAGCGTAAGAGAGAGTGGCCAATGGAGAAAAAGAACAAATTGTGAGTTGACGGGACTTTACAAACGACGAACAACTACGACAATAGCAAGAATACAAAGGTTGCGATGGCTGGGTTATGTTTTTCGGCTGGACGACCGGACGGCATCAAAAATAGTGTTGGTGTGAGAAGTAGAAACTAGAACTATAAATAAGGAATTGAAATGAACTAAAAATCCGGAAGAAAATGCATTTTTGTGTATTGTTTTAGATAAAATCCAATTAGTAGATACCACAAAGAAATAAACTGTGAGAGTGGACAATGCAAATATGAAAAATGTCAGATTTTTTGAAAAAATGGCTATTGCAAAATTATAGCTCGTAAAATGCGGTAATTAAAAAAATGTAATTGTAATTTTGTACCTATGCGCCCATTGGCGTATCATATGACATTTTTCTCGGTGAGTATTGAGTACTACTCAATACTCACCGAAAAAAATGCATGTTGAGTATCCACTCAAATTAATTTTTTTAGAGTATTCAATACCCTACCGAAAAAAAATGTGTATTGAGTATCTACTCAATACTCAAATTTCAAAATGTTGAGTATTGAGTATTGTACTCAGTATGAAATGAGTAGAGTGCTATTGTATTGAAGCGACGGGGTTTCAGCGTGTCCGAGTTGCTACGTGCGGAGTGCATTTGTCGGGTCTGTCGTGTAACTTGTACCGAGCTATGCGGCGAGATGAAAATATTAGGCCGGTTACAGTGCAACGCTGACGGTCGGCGGCGCGGACCGCTATATCAACAGCGATATATGAGGGCTTGCAGTGCAACACCGACCGTCAGTGCCGTCAGCCCTCATATATCGCCGTTGATATAGCTGTCCGCGTCGCCGGTTCGCGCTGACCGTGAGTGTTGCACTGTAACCGGCCTTAGTGTAGCGGCACCGACCGGCCGGCGCGGCTCCGACAGCCGGTGGATCTTATTCCCATCCGGATGGACAAAACGACCGCGACCGGCCACCGCGAAACGCGCTTCAAAAAAATTCTCGCGTTTAAAAAACAACCGCGTCAGAAAACATACGCTCCAGAAAATACACGCTTCAGAAAACGCGCGTCAGAAAACACACAATACAGAAAACACGAGCATTAGACCAGGCAATAGAGACTTTTTCGTGACAAAAATAGTATCAGCAAGCCGCCGGTCCCAGTTCACGTGGAACAGTCCGTAGATGTATTGTGATGTGTTTTCGACTAGCAAATATCATTACTTAATTTGTTATAAACAAAAAACCTAAAAAAATCGTGCTTTTTTTCGTTGTTCGCTTGTAATAGCTGAACCGATGGAGCAATCTTGATACTGTCAACAGACGAATTGTAGAGAATGAAAAGACGAAAAAAATGAACCCTACACGGACCCGATCGGATTAATATTAACGGAGGAAATTCGGAAGAACCGGAGAAATCTGCATTTTTTTTCAGAAATTCATAACTCCGCCATTTTCAAAGTTGTAACGCAGGCTTTTCGCGAGAAAGTAGCGATTGATGGGTACTTTAAGTGTGCATAATCCAGCCGCTGTCCGATGATTAGTTTTTGCACAATTGCGATTTGAATCTTTTTTATGCAATATGGTTCGGCAAGCCTGGATGCTTCGGAGGTGGTCCGATTTTAATTTTTTTTACGTATTTCTAAAGTAGAAGTATTGTGCTATAAAACGTCTATTCTGATTTTGCGTTAAAATGTAGCGAAATAAGCGAAAAATGCTTGCAAACTTGACCGAAATCTGCGGCGCGCTCCAAACCAGTCGAGTAGGGGTAGGCGGCCGACGCGGGGAAGCGCGTATCTATAGCAATCCCAACGCGCTGCGCGCTTCCCCGAGTCGGCCGCCTACCCCACTACTCGACAGCGTTTGAGCGCGCGGCAGATTTCGGTCAAGTTTGCAAGCATTTTTCGCCTATTTCACAACATTTTAACGCAAAATCAGAATAGACGTTTGTTTTGTAGCACAATACTTCTACTTTCGAAATACGTGAAGAAAATTAAAGTCGGACCACCTCCGACGCATCCAGGCTCGCCGAACCATATTGCATAAAAAAAATTCAAATCGCAATTGTGCTAAAAAAAAATCGTCGGACAACGGCTAGATTGTGCACACTTAAAGTACCCATCAATCGCTACTTTCTCGCGAAAAGCCTGCGTTACAACTTTGAAAATGGCGGAGTTATGAATTTTCGAAAAAAACGCAGATTTCTCCGGTTCTTCCGAATTTCCTCCGTTAATATTAATCCGATCGGGTCCGTGTACGGTTCATTTTTTTTGTCTTTTCATTCCCTACAATTCGTCTGTTGACAGTATCAGGATCGGTCCATCGGTTCAGCTATTACAAGCAAACAACGAAAAAAAGCACGATTTTTTTAGGTTTTTTGTTTATAACAAATTAAGTAATGATATTTGCTAGTCGAAAACACATCACAATACATCTACGGACTGTTCCACGTGACCTGGGACCGGCGGCTTGCTGATACTATTTTTGTCACGAAAAAGTCTCTATTGCCTGGTCTACATTAGAAACCACGCTCTACAGAAAACGCGCGTCATAAAGTTTGTCTAAAGGCTTCAGATAACACGCGCATCGGAAAAAAACGCATCATAAAATACGCGCGTTATTTAAACACGCGTTTAAAACACGACTGTAAATGTGCGCGCACGCTGTCGACCGATTTGTGACAAAGATAAATAATACTAAAAAAAGTCGTGTAAAGATCAACGTTGCTCAAACAACGAATTTTTTAAATATTTTTTTCAATGAAAGATTAAACGATTTTTCTTTTTCAACGCCCACATGTACGCACATGGTCAAATATTTAACGACAAATAAACTTTTATCAACATTTATGCATATTTTTAAATTATACGAATATGGCCATTTTTCTAAAAGTTCTATCGAATCTAAATAAACTGTAGGCGATGTAAATGCTGCATTAGAGTAATATATGTTTGTATACGTTAATTTCACACCTTAATGTTAAACTTTTTCTTTTTGAAAAAGAAAATCACTTAATATTACATTAAAACAAAATTCCAATTTTTAAAGACAATTATTACAAACTTTAATCCTCCTGCGTGAGACATTAATATTTTTCAATTGCGCCGATTTTTTTGTGGTATATGTAGGTCCATAGGGACAACTTTTTATCAACTTTGATTTCGAAAAATAGTTTTTTCAACACACCCTAGTGCGCAGTACCACAACGGTTTGATTAGATGTAATACTCAGGAAAATACTCAAATCGTTATGAGTATTTTACTCAAAGTACGCACCTATACTCTGAGTATAATACTCAACTCGTTCCTAGTAGATGCGTACTCTCATTAAATCTACTCAAATCGGTTTGAGTAGATGTAGTACTGTGAATAAAACACTCAAATCGATTTGAGTAGATGCGTACTCTGAGTAAATCTACTCAAATCAGTTTCAGTAAAGTACTCAAGAGTATTACTTTTACTCAGTACTCACGTACTCAATACTCAAATTTATTAAATCTACGCAAGTAGTGCCCCACTCTCTATGGCTGTGATGGATGTGAGATTGGGGGATTTCAGTACCTTAAGATTAGCCCCAAAACTTCCCTCAAGACACTACTTCTGGGGGTTCCATCTGGCAACAATGGCCATGTAACGGGTAGCCGTCTAAATTGTGCACATTTTAGCGCAGTCAGACAATATTTTTTAAGGTGTTGTTCGAAAAAAATACATGAAATGTGGTTTACACCAAATTTTGAGAGCAATACATTTGTGATATGTTTTTGTAAACATAATAAAATAAAATAAAGATGAATCACAAAAATAACATGAGATACGAATCCACTTCCATTTCACTTTCATACTTTGGGAATTAGTAACAAAATAGTATGAACCAGGTATAATAAAACCACAGATGGCAAGAATGTTGAATCGAGTTTAGACGCCAGGTTCAGTTATCATAAAACCACAAGAATTATTTCAAGAATGTCTTGAAATATCAAGTACAATTTTAATTATATAATTATAAATATAAATAAATAATAATAATAAAATTCAAATCGATCTATACGATATATTAGGACAAATCCGTGAAAGATGATGACTACCTTCTTGTAAAAGATACACAATAAGTTGTTGAAAAAATGCCGGATCTTTACCATAAATCAAACTAAACCGACAAACAAGCGAAGGAAACATAAAGCAAAATAGCAACAAGCAGAAGCTCTGTCGATTTCAACCAAAATTATAAACATCAGTAAACAGTGTTTAGGAGGCCATGATTATCTTCCCATAGTCAAAATGCAATACAAAAATCAATCGGTAATTAATTCGTTCAAGGGATACCTGACCTAAAAGTTGTCAAAATGTTTTAGTTTTTTTAGTCAAAACGCATATGAAATGCCATTGTTTTTCTACAGCATGATAATTGATTAAAAAAATACTATGTAATGTATTAAACGCAAATAATGTGTATATTATCTTCTCATTTATGGGATATTCTTTAGGTTCCTGCCAACGCATGAAATGGGAAATTGTTTATTGAAAGAGTTTTCTTGGAAGACAGCCATAGAACTTCAACTCAAATTATTGCAAACATGTTATAGTCTTCTTGTCAATTTGTTAATAAATTTTTAAGTCATATAACAGTTATCGGCCAAGCATCAACAAGGTGGTCTGAATATGATATTTGCTTGGCTAATAATTTAAAAGTAATTCAGGCAATAGTTCAGGTTAGTGATGAATTTGCTTGTTAAGATAGATATCTGAATCAATACTACAGTGATTCAATAGTCTCTGTGTATGCAAATTGTGTAAACAAGTTCTCTTTTGTCATTTTGTGTGATGACCGGACACAATAGCGGTTCTAGTGCAAAATCCCATTGAGAACGGCCGCTCAGTTATTGAAACATTCCGAACTAGACACAAAAGTATATTTACAACAAAAGAACAAAGAAAATAACACGACCACAGTGAATAATAGAAACCACATTGCGAGTATTTTGCTTCTGGTTTGTTCGAAGCGTGGTGCGGAATCGTGCGTCGTTTGGTTGGTAGCGCTGATTAACGCATTAATCCCGGCGAACAAATCACCCTTGTCAATGCCGAAATGAATTATTCCAACGGTCGGTCGGTTGAGCAATGAAACAAAACGCACACGCCGTTTCCGGCTGCGAACATCCACTAGCTGCAGGGAGGAATATTGGTAATGCTGGGGGGTCGCGACTGTAAACGTATTTGCCGCATATATTTATCCGGTATGGCATACCGTCGACCGCCGCTGGTGCTGCTTTGTTCATTAAATTGTAATTCATTAAACTATAATGCCGCTCACCATAAATCATTCTGCGCAACCGTGTAAATTGAATAAAACACACGGTTATATTGAATGTTTAATTAGGATTTTGCGGGGGCTGGATTTAACCCTAACAAACATTGTTTGTTATTTTTTGTTGTTGAGTGGAATTTAAACCTCAAAAATGAAATTATATGATCAGTTTTTCCTGTATCCATCCAACACTTACAATAGTATTTGGTATATTTTACTGTCTGGGCTATGAGTACTACTAAATAAAAACACGTAATGATTTAACAGGGTAGCAACATGATCAATCTGATCTTGATCACTGAGTTTTGATCACTCTGTTATTTCCGTTTTGGAAACGAATTTATAGTCCGAAATTAATGTATATAATATAAATATAAAAATGTTTGTAGCATATTGATGAAGATTTTTGTTGCATTGGTTGAAACGTCTAAATAAAGCTACATAGGAAAGATTAATTCTTTTGTATGGAAAATACCACAAACTACATTGTTGACAACAACTATCATGTCTGAAAAAACTGATAGTTTCCAAGATGCAAAACTAGTGCTATCAGTGGGGACTAGAGTATTGTTTTCAACGTCTAAATAAAATAAAGAAAAGAAAACTAGTAATTCATTTATTCAATTCCATTTCAAATTTTAGTGGACTATTCAGGCGTAATTGTTTAATTAATGTAGTTGCTTAAATGCACTATCTCCTAATACCATAATAACTGGACGTCTTTCAAGTTTTCCTAACTCTATGGTAAACCATAGTACCATAACCTGTCGAATTTATTAATATCTAATTATTAGATTAATAGTTTTATCTCGTAATTTCAGTTGATGTTTTCTTTGTATATAAATGAAGTAATAACAATAAGGAACTTACGTATTAGAAACAATTCTGCATTCAACTTTATTAAAAACCCTAGTTAGATTAGTAGTTTGTGGACTAAAATATCGGCAAAGAATCAAAATATGTAAAGAAATATGACGTTCGTTTGTATAAGATTTTGTTTAGGTAATTTGTAATTTGTTTGTGTTTTAATTTGTGACTTCGGCAGAATGATTTTTTCTAAAATTCTGTCTATACAGGGTTTTTCTTAATACCATGCTAATATTTAAGGAGGTTATTCTTGGGTCCATTTTGAGGGAAAAAATCATATGAACATGTGTCCTAAAGGTTGTAACTTTTCAACTACAGGGTGCTAAAGTTTTAAGGAAAAATTGTTTTTTTATGATAACATTGGAACGACTCTAAATATGTTTGTAACACGTAGTGCGCATCTTCTATGCATCAAAAGGCATTTGGTTATTAGGAGATAGTGCATTTAAACAACTACATTAAGTAAACAATTACGCCTGAATAGTCCAGTTAAATTTGAAATGGAATTGAATAAATGAATTACTAGTTTTCTTTTCTGTATTTTATTTAGACTTTGAAAACAATACTCAAGTCCCTACTGACAGCACTAGTATGGTATCATGGAAACTATCAGTTTTTTCAGACAAGATAGTTGTTATAAAAAATTTAGTTTGTGGTATTTCCCATATACAAAAGGATTAATCTTTCCTAAGTAGCTTCATTTAGACGTTTCAACCAATGTAACAAAACTTTCCAAAAATTCTTTTTTTATGATAACTTTCGTACAACTCTAGATATGTTTGTGAAACGTAGTACGCATCTTCTATGCATCAAAAGGCATTTTTGCTGTACAACATATTTATATGTTGTACAACCCTAGATATAAATTATCTAGGGTTTATTGTCGATAAGAGCTTAACGTTTAATTGTCACTTTGATTATATTGCACGTAAAATATCAAAAAAACTGTTTTTCTTTTATAGAATTTCAAGGTCTATTTCAATTGCAACTAGGATAACAGTTTATATCGCTATTGTTAGGCCTCATTTTGAGTATTGTGCGAGCATTTTGTTCCTGTTTAACGAGAACCAAAAATCAACTCTCCAGAAGATGCAAAATAAAGCCATGCGAACGATTTTGCGGTGTAATCGGTATACTCCTACAGCCCTCATGCTGGACACCGTAAATTGGAGGTCAGTCACAAGTCGTCTCAGATATCTTACATTAGTTTTTATTTTTAAAATCGTTAAGGAGTTGGCACCCCCTTACCTTACGAGCTTAATAAGCTACAACAGCGACATACACTCGCATATGACAAGGTGTAGGAACGACATTTACGTTTTACCATGTCGAACAAGGAGGGGTATGAATTCGTTATTCCATAAAGGAATTGTTGATTATAATAGTTTACCTACTAGTCTGAGAGGAATCATGACTTTAAAGTTATTTAAGGCGGAACTAATGAAATATTTAAGTTAGTTAAGTTTGATATGGTGTTGGTGTATAATGAATTATAATGTATTATTATTATTGTATTAGGTTTTTCCTACTTTAAATAAAGTATTATTATTATTTATTCCTGCCAGTGGCGTTCGTGCGGGGTTTGTACTGAAGAATTTCAAAGAGAAAAGTGATACGCCGCTGCTTTTTCTTAAAGTAACAACTATTTTTTAAATCGTTATTCCTTTCAACCAAAGATGGAGAAACAATTTAAATAAAATACAACTTTAAACAAAAATTTATTTAGGAGAATAATTTTTAAAAGGTAAAATTATTAAACTTAAAGTAATCTAAACAGATTTTGGAATGATGAAAAAATTAAATTTAAATTGTTTCTTAAAACTTTAGCACCTTGTAGTTTAAAAGTTAGGACCTTTACGACATACGTTCATATGAATTTTTTTTCTCAAAATGGACCCAAGAATAACCTCTTTAAATATTAGCATGTTATTAAGAAACACTGTATACCTCTATAGTTTATACATTCATGTTACTACTCACACCATACACCTTTATATCAGTTGAAAGTGTGAAAGCCACCGAGCTTTTCACGCAATTTTGTTGGTAACAGAATTAATTGGTTTCAGAACACCCTTTCCATTTTCAAAAATCATAAACAATTTCCCAAAACTAATAAAAAGATCAGTAAATAGCAATTTGAACGTTAGAACTACTTGAAATTCAATTCATATGTTTCGTAAACTTGTTCAGCAAACAGAAACTAAATAATCTACTAATACTTTATCAAAATACATAATTTCAACCTAAAATTTTAACATGACGCAATTGAATGCGCACTGATTTACTTAATTAATAATCATGCACCTCATAATAATTTATAATTATTAATAGCCCACAAACCGCCCGCCGTGTACATTTATGTCATAATTGAATTATACCGAATTTATTTATCGAATTACTGTATACAACCGACAGCTGACACGCCGAACGGCATAGTTGGCTGTGACATCATCAAACGACTCGAAAAACAATCGACAGACCATTCTAATTGTTCGCCCCGATCGGAGCAATTAGTGTCAGTTGCAATCGGGGAACCGTTTGAACCCGATGACAAACATCAAGTTAACTTCATCTCCGTTCGTGTCCGCTCAGTCAATTAGTTCGTTTGACGGAGCCTGCATAACGAAGTTGCAGGACTAGTAACGACCAATAAGTAACGACTCCCATGGTCCATTACCTCAAATGTCAGCACTATTTCCATTTGACAGAGGACATTTCCGTACATGGATTTTCGACATCGAAGACGTACCTGTTTGCATGTAGATAGGTACACAAGTTCTGGACTTTTGCCATGCATAATGTGTCAATTTGTTTGCTTTTGATGTTTTATTACAGTCGTATGGAACTCTGGAGGACAATCGGGTCAAAAGAGAGTTCTGGAAATGTATTACAATTTTAATTTTCCATTTTAAAATATACGGTATTAGATATCTCTGGGATATAAATGGCTAAAATAGTCGAAATTTCTAATAACTGGTCCTCGCAGACAGCGGTTTCCCTGCAAAAGTGCATTTCAATGCTGCAAAAAACTGCAATTTTTAATTTTTGTTTCTAATTCTTAGCTCAATAAATGGCATCAGATATTTGTAAACCAAACATTAAGACACGTTTCGACAAAGAATTCGATTGGGCAATCAGATTAACATATCTCTGACAAAACCGAAAGAAAATACCAAACAAAAAATGAAATTTTGTTTCAGATGTAAACATAATAACACACGAATGCACAACGTTGGCCGCTTTTCAGCGTTTTTCTCTTGACATAAACGTGATCATTACATTCCTGGATATACAGACCCTGCATACCGGAAACCCAGCTTTTTCAGGGTCATGTTAATTAAGAATTTGACTTTATTTCATTTATATGTAAGCCAAGTAACTACATTAATTATTATTTTAATTATGCCAATTTATCTTAAATTTACTTGAATTTTCGAAACATTTTTTACGATAATTTATGTCAAAGACCGTCGCTATACCATTTGATAGCTGTAGGTACACAAATAGTAACGATTTGTATCTCAGCACTGTGATTTTCTGAACGTACTTTAAAACCTTTTTAGCTACCTCAATTTCCGTCAAAACAAGCTATCTCCTTTAAATACACCTCACAATCTAGAGCAGTGTTGCCAACTTCTGCAGATGCTTCTGCCACTAAAACCGGTAGCCTATTTTACTAAAATTCCACTAAATTTTTCTAACTTTTACTAAAATATTCTACCAGATAATGATGTGTTTTAATACGTGTTTTATTACACAAATAATGTAAAGATAACACAAAATAATAAAATTAATAAAAGTATTAAATGACACAAATAAAGTAACAAGATAAAATAAATATAAACACATACATGTAGTTCGCTTAAATAACCTAGAGATCATCTTTGAAACAGGACAAATAATATATTCTAATATATATTGTTATATTATTATGTAAAATACACAATAATATAACAACATCAAATAAATATGAATTCAGAGATGTATTTAGCTTTACAAAGCTAGCGATAAAATAACTAAAATAAAACACAAGTATGTACCTACTTACGTTTAAAAAACCTTACTTTGGAATTTCAGTTTAATGCTATTGTTGTATTACACTATCTGGGATATTGTCACACCATTTATTATATTGAGTTAAACCAGCTCTGATGGATAACATAGCAGTGAGCATGGGGAGGTGAATAACCGCCCGACTTCAGCATTAGAGTGAGGTAATATTGGTGTCTCTAAAGGTAAGTCAGCCAGGTAAGTCATACCAAAATTTTCTCCCTACTGATTTTGATTTTGTTGAATCGAATCTGAAGGATTTTTCTAGAGTTGTTTCAAATAGATTGATAAGGTTACTTTTATTTGGTTTGCAAGCTTATTCGACACTTATGGCTGAAAGACAATATTAATTTTGATTACTGCCCAGTTTATCACATTTATGACAATATTAATACTATCCGGTAATCTTAGTCTTATCTGATTTACTTTTTAACTTACTAAAAATTGATACATCGCTCCCTAAGCTTGATGTCACCAGAAAATTACTTTTATTCCATTTGCAGTAATGTGGTTTCAAAATTGTAACCTAAATGACAAAATTAATCTATATATTAATACGTACTGGAAACCAGCAGGAAGCAGGTTTCGTTTGTTACATTGATTTGTTGTGTCTACGTTTGTATACTAAAAATCTTCTAAAAAATCCACTAGCCACTAAATTCCAATTTTCTCAAATTCTACCAAGTTGGCAACACTGATCTAGAGCAGGGGTCCTCAACCTTTTTGTATCCTAGAGCACATTCTAGAATAATTGCAGGGCTGAGGGCACCAATTTGTTTTAAAGCTAAATGTCGTATAGTTGGACATTTACAAATAATAATACTTACACATTTAAAAAAGTTTTAATTATAAAAGTGCAATTTTAACGTACTTGTTATATCCTCCTGAGACCCGAACTCCAAAAACGGAATCTTACAAATTGTATTCTAAAACAGTTTATTTGGTTGTTAAACATATCTTACATTGAATACCAAGTGTCCAACAAAATGGACGCTTGGTCTCAAGAGGATATAAATTATTGATTATATTTTTATATTAAATAGAAATATAAGTATTAAATATCTACATACTTCTAAAATAACTATATATGCACCGTTTAAGACAATCTTTGGCATTGCATTTCGTTGGCCACTCCATACCTATTGGTAAACAATGATCAAGATTCTCATTTGTGAGTCGAGATCTGTACTTCGATTTTATGGCATTCATGGTTAAAACACTAATTGGCACAAGTATGTTGAACCAACACAACAATTTCTTTCTTTCGGTATAATCTTCATTGCTGCTCTTTTTAAAAATATTAATTTTTTTTTGTATTTGGTATATAGGATTTTAGCACAATGTTATTCTGAAGATCCAAAACGTCTAGCTTTAGTTCTTCTGATTATATTTAAGATTCTATTGCCTTTTCATTGTTTCTTTTATGAAAGCGCCGCACATCTTTTAAAGATCGCTGAAAATGTTTTGTAAATACTTGTGAACAAACTTTCAGCATTTCAAGTGAAAGCACAAACATGAACTTTGCTATCAGAGATCCTTTAAAAGTTTTTAAAGGATCTCTAGATCACAAAGGATCACAGGGTTCAACACGCCTGATCTAGAGAATAAGAAACAGTAAAAAGCAAACACAAAATCCCTTCAATATGTTTAAAATGTGACGTATTGGATTTTAGCATTTCAAAATCCATAAGAACTGATAATTTAAAATAATCTTTTTGGTTACGTTTTTGTTTTTGTTGGTGAGCAAATGATAAAAAAGTGTTACTGTTAAAAGTTGACACGAAAAGTAATGACTAGTGCAGGATTGATATTTTGTTTAATATGTTGCTTTTGAAACGCAACCTGAAAATAATAACATTTTAACTACGGTTTACTTGGTAGTGGTAATTATAGATAAGAAACTAAAAACTGAAAACAAAAATAGAATAAATATGTATACCCACACCATCACAGATTTATATCTAACGACCTTCCGTATTTGATGTGCCCCATCTCGAGGCATGTCTTCTTTGATTGCGAATTCATGAATACTGCATAAAATTCTCGGCGGGTTTGATGGGTACACGGCGAAACGTCGCGATTGACTGATTCCGCCGAGTTATGGCGGTTGGTAACGGCGGCGAACCCACGCAGTACACGCACCGCTGCCGGGGATAATGTCGGCGACATCTAGCGGCTTATCTAGAAACGACAAGCCTTATCCCAACAACAGAGATTGATGCCAGCGTCGAATATAAATAGCAAAGTCGAAGGCGCATTTCGAGATTTGCTTCGAAAAAGGCGAAAGCTGGCGTTATCCGTTGAGGATTCGTGGATTCTCATCTATTGGATTTGGATAGAAGATATCTGTGTGGTTTGTCAATATAAGACGTAATTAAAAAGTGTCGCTGTTAAGAATAGTAATAAAAAGGTATTTTAAGTTTTATTACGTTTGCTGGTCGATATTAGGCTACTATATTCAAATTTCATATATTGAGAGGATTTGGGCGAGAAGTTATGCCTCCCGGCGACTCCGCCAAAATAAATACATGCTTGAAAAGTTGCCTAAACGCAATTTTTTATTCACAAGTTTAGGTGGACCCATTACGACGAACAAAAATTAGTCAATTGTGCTTTAAGAAAATGGTTGTTTTTGTTATCACTTGTTGATACCAGTACTTTCGACGGCTTATGTACTCTCTATTTCTCTGTTATTACCAGAACTTTCACACTCTTTTTTTGAGACGACTTTTGACCCCATTACTAAAAACCTACTGCAAACTGGTATTTTTCTCGGGTTAAAAAGAATTTTCCCTTAAAAGTACGTTATTGGCTCTAGCCTTTGAGAAAAACAGGGCAATTTTTCTTGTGTTGGTAATTTTTTGCGTATACAGAAAAACAAGCCGATATATGTTGAACGAAATGAAAGCCTGAACGCTTTTAGGCAACAGACCGAAAAATTAGGTGCTATGAAGTGCACACACTCGAAAAGATCGCACCAATTCCATATTTTAACTTCGCACATGTTCATTAGTAAAGTTATTTTTATATATATTTTTTATGAATAATTTCTTCAAAATTTGCTTTTAAAGTTGAGATTCTTTACACAATAATTGATAATATAATTTGTTTTATTGAAAATTAGTGAATATTGTACCATAATAAAAAAAAACATTTCGTTTAGGCCTTAAAACACCAATGTTTTCGCAATAATTATGAATTACAAATTAAAAACTTTCCAAACAAAGTACTTACTTTAGAAAAAAAAATCATTAACAGAAAGCATTAGACAGTATATAACATTAAATTTGGTCGCTATTAGTTCTAAACTTGACCATTATTAATTAGTTCTATTAGGTATCCTTAAACGCCCTCTCCAGTACTACCTGAAGGTCCTGTACTGTCATAGTTCCGTAGACACACTCTGGTTTTTATGAAGCCCCATGGGAATAAATTCATTGGGGTTAAGTCAGGTGAGCTGGTGGGCCACCTATAGGCATCTTTTGTGATAATTTTATAAACGTGTTACACATAGTCGTAAAGCATTATATTCTACATATAATCTGTAAAAATTCAACATAGAAAACCGTATAAGAAATAAAATGGTTGAATATCGCCCAGCAAAAACTTGCGAACAAAAACATGTTAACAACACAAATGTTCTATTTATCGTAAAAGGGAAATTATTTAAAAAAGACGAAATCCATGAAATTTTTCTAAAAAGCCGGCATTTTTATGGAAAGTGTTAATATTTACGCAACTCCTATCTCATTTAAGGGACATCGTAACTCTTACAGTTTCCGAGATCCCCATCTACATCATGTTCTGTGAGACATCCTGTATGTAACCTGGTATAGACAAATCACCATGGTGACCAAACATTTCGATTTAGAGTTTGACGGTATCAGATAGCTCTTTCTATTAGCTGGCTGATTCCGTCAAAATAAAAAACTTCAATTTTCAAGTGCGGTTTCTTCGATCCAGATCACATATGTAGTTCTACTTATTGCCGAGTGAATCGGAAATTTAAATTATTACCCATCTTTTATTTAAAATTTTCGACCTTCAACTTTACACACATAAAAGTGCTTATTTGGAACGAGAAAACATAATTTCTTGAATGGGGTATTCCGGTGTTTTTGAAATTGTCATTTTTTACAAAGTATGGGTGCTACTGTTTGCTACTTCACAAGTAAAATATCAAACATTGTTTTAAATTAAGAGAAATCGTTGTTTGAAGTTTGAATTAGGATTGGTCTTTGTGACGTCACAAAGACCGCTCAAAGTGAGCGACTTGACAACGTTGCTATATCTAGGGTGCACGTAGTAAATTTTTGTCTTCTGTTGTGTCAACGTTTAGAATCGCTCGTTTGTTGACACCTGCTTTGGTTATTGAGGTTATATCAAACACTTGTTCAAAATGTATAAACTCCAACGCCGATATAGTTCTGTGCCGGGCTATAACAGCAGTAGAACAGTAACTTCTGATAAGATTTTCTTTACATTGCCGACTAGCGAGATGAGAGATGTTTGGCTTCATGTTTCAATGATCAAATCATCTCTCAAAAAAGGTACCTTTATTCGTTGTCAAACAACAGGGTCGCCAACCGTCAACTTGGCCGATCAGCTGTTCGAGAGCTGTCCGCTGTTGCCACCGCTACTAGGGATCGGTAATAATCGTGTATTTCCGAGGGTGGTCGGTGAATTCAAACGAAATGCACTTTTAATTGCAATTATCTTATAGAAAAACTAAATCAAAAAGCTCATAGCTTAACTATATGAATCCTCATAAATTACACAATAGGGTAAACCGAATATATGCTTAAATTTTGACATGACCGGAATACCCTATTTATGTACTAGATTCAAATGCATAGTTACTTGGATGTAGAAAGTTAGGTATATACAAGAAATGCCACATACTCAATATAAGTAAAATAATTTCTGAGATAAATGCTGTCAACAAATAAATTCTTTCTTTATAAGAACCAATATTGTATTGAAAGAAGTAAATTTCTCCAAGGAAGTAATAGTAAATCCATCCAAGTGCGTAGTTACTTGATCCAAGAAAATATAAGACATTTAATATAAGTATGTATTGTTTACTGAATAAAAACCCACCAATTATTTAACTGAAGTGATTCTCACTTCTTTCAAGTAATCCCTTTCTCTGGAGTAAATATGTGCACCGTGCTGGCGCCGTAAAAGAGCCTAACCTAGTACGAAAACAACGAAGTACCCGTAGGGGATGTGCCTTGTGATTAGTGTACAATAAACGTTTCAACACGGAATAGTTTGATGTAACGCACGCAACAGTTTAGAACGAGTAAGTAAATATAACATACCTATCTTGTTAATTAGCAATAGAAAACGTATTTGTGCCAAATCTTTAAAATTCTTACATTAAGTAGCTAAAAATATTTACCGGGAATAAAAATATACACTTCATTGAAGACTGTTTACTTACTTCACCACTTTCTTAAAGGTAGTAACCACTTTCTTAAAGGTAGTAATTAGTCCAAGAAATAAAATTTCTTGGTTGAAGTCAATAATCTCTCGCGTATATACGAAGCTACCAACTACTTCAGCCAAGTAATTCTCTCTTCGTTCGAGAGATCACTTTTCTGTGTGTAATAATAAGTAATAAGTCGTAATTATATTTCCCTTCCTTCCCTTATATGATGATAATTTGTAGTCTCCCTATTTCACACTACACGACACGTATATTCAAAGCCATGTTATCAAATAAATGTCCAGTATGACAGGTATGGGTAAGCCGGCTTTGGTATAAATCTGACATTCTTTTTTTTCACGTGATATGTAAAGTCTGATTTTTATGAGCTCTCTCCCAGAGCTTAAAAATTCAGCAATGGGACCATCCTGTGATCAACAAGGCCTGCTGATTGTCTTGCTAGCAACTCATTCCTTTTAAAACTATTGGTTTTTAAATATGGTTCATTTGTGTGACTGTTTTGTCATCGCCTGGGTTTTGCATTTTTGGAGTGCCGCCCATGTATAAAAAGAAACAAATATGCGTCAGTTTAGCGTCACACATTTTAGTCTAAGTATAAACATTATTAATATTTTTAACAACTACATGGGCAAGAAACAAAAAAAATCAAGACGGTGTCCGAAATGCTCACGATCACGAATGCCAGTAAAACTATCGTAGAAAATTATTTAATTACTATTGTCACTGTTATTTTTAAATTACGGTGATTTTGTGTTTGCTGATTCAGAATTTGCTACCAATCGCATTACTCTTGTTTTTTTTTAGATAAACCTCCCTCTCGGAAACCATGAAAGAAACAAGAAAAACAGTGTACCAGTTGTGTGATAGATAACTGATACATTCTGATAAATTCTTCAGGATAAAACAAAAGCATCGCATAATTGTCACGTAATCAATAATCTAATTGACATGCGGATAGATGAACTCTATCACACACTAAATAGAAAATTTTTTATTGCTCCTATTTGCTCGTTTGTATACCCTAGAGTTAGCTCATTACTCAATGTCCGTCTAGCTTTAAAGTTCCTAACATTACAACGTACACTATCTGTTATAACTTATAGTCACGAAACATTAACCAAAAACCTTTGAAATTTCCATACCGTTTATTGTTTAACGGACAATATAACTATTATTCAATATTAATACAAGAACATGCAAATGTCATTTCGTAATATTTGCTTATACTATCAGTAATTAAGGTCCAATCGCATTGGCATGCCAGAACTAAGCCCTTGGGACGAGGAAATTACGAATTTTATTACTTTTTAATAGCCGTAGCATGTCAAAAGCTGTGCGTGACTCCATTCAGCATAGCTATTTATACAGCTATTTCGCATTGTCAAGGGTACGGTAATTTTCTACCAAATTTACATACAGTTTTTTTGCAGTCCGCATAGCCGACTCGGAAATAAATTCCCATTTAATATACTGCGTCAGAACCTAATTCCGTAAGGCCGTAACTGACGTAAGGGTGTATCAAGGGGCTGTCAAACAATAGGGTGGAGGCTCAAATCAAGCCCTCAAACAATGCATCTCCAGTCAGTCCGCGGTTTTAATTAAACAGTGCGTGAGCAAGACTTATGAAGAGGGTCTCAAGTCCCAAGCACAAAAAAATGTATAGAGTGGGGAGAGTCTTTGTATTTCAATCCTTGCACAATGGGGGGCGCTTCGATACGAACTGGATTATCACCCTCGCACCTCGGAATGGATATTAATGAGTTTTTAATCCTGGATTCCTGAAAGGGGTGGTAAGGCTGTTCTCGTCCTGTGTACGTTCACGTCAGAAGGAATAAAACTTGATTTGGAATTTCATTTTGCAGAGCAGAGCATGCGGATAAAGCTTGACGAGAACTTTAGGTATCTGTAAAAATTCTAGGCTTTGTCCGTTGAACGTAACTAATGAAAACTTAATTAGCAGAAATACCATGTGATGTGTACCAGAGAAGAACGATTAGCTTCTACATCACCTGGTCTGCGCATGCTGGGGTCTTTTTGGAATGAAGATGACGTTTAGTTTTTCCATCTTTTTTTAGTCGCCTATTTAAAGATCGGTTTTTGATCAGATTTGATTTAATTATTTATTGTCCTACGGTGTTTTTACCGCAATATGATAATAGAATTAGAATGTTTAGTTAGTTACTTAGGGTAGGCATTATGTATTTCTCTATTAATGTTATTTTCATTTGTTGGGTCACAGTGGAAGAGCAGAAATGACCATCCGGTCATTAACCTGAACTGTCACCTCAGGATTTTCTCATTGTTAATTTTTGATTATTTATGTAAGTACGTTTATCTTTATTATTATTATTATTATTATTATGATCTGAGCATAATATACAAACCGGTAATTGAGTAGTCTATTGAAATTAGACATGATTGCGCTATTCACCTGTCAGTTTTAATCATCTGAAGTCAAATCAACGTACAAAATCAATACAATCCGATAGACAGGCATGCTGAAAAGGCGGCACTTGCAAAGTTTAATGGGTGTAAAAACACTGGCTGTCCTGTTATTTTTTTAGCATGGAACAAAAACCTGATGGCGAAGTAAAACTGCTGGATGTGCCGTCATTATGTGGCCTGCATGTTACAGAACTTCACAATTGACTGGAGTACAAAAATTCTTATAGCATATTAATAAAAATAGAAAGGCGACAATATTAGAGGTTCTATGGACATGATCCACAAATTCTTACAACAAATTAATTTACAATAGAAAAGCGCAGTAATTAGATTTTTTATTATTAGCTCGTATTTTTTTTTAAATAAAACTATCCCTTGTAAATATATCCTTGCAAATAGAAAAATTGAGGTATTGAGTTTTCATAATCATATAATTTGCGAGAAAAGCTATTGACAGAAAATAGTAGTACCTACAACAAAGCTTTGCTCCAATATTATTGATTGTTCATATTTTAATTATTGAAAAATACATTCTGAGAGACTTCCGGACTAAAACACATCATGGAAAGCAAATTTTATATAAATACGACCTTTTTTTACATATTTTTGTTTGCATCAAATTTTTTTTTTTAATTTCCTTTTGGACAACTTTGGAATATTTTCGAAATCAGATAGCTTCAAATATTACAGGAAATAAGTTCATTTAAATCAGTCGTCTTGGTCAATTTCGTCATGTTGAATTTTTAAATGTGACATCAGATTTGGAATCAGCAATCTTCAAATACTCTAAGAAATAATTTTCGTGAATATCCAAAAAAAAATTTACGTTTGGTCGCGATATAGTACGTTCCTTTTGACAATTTTGACACCATATTCGGAATTGAGGAATCAAAAACCATGTGTTCTAGAAACTAGAGACCATGTGTTCCAAGAAACTAGAAACCACGAATTACGAATGTTTGCATTTTTTGGGGATCTTACATATACCACAGCAGTTATTACTACTCAAAACATCTAAGTGTATGGCGCGTTAAATTACTGAAACCATACAGTTATTTGTAGATTTCTTCCATGAATTTTTCTGAAACATATGATATCTCTTATAGGTTTCTTTGATAGGCACATTTAATTAATGGTTTTGAACGTAACCATTAAAAGTCATAAGAATAGACGCAAGACACGACAGAATCAAGTCACTTTCTACACTAATTTCGGAGTCGACTCTGTTAATTGTTCTAATTGCCAGTCTATATATGTTGGACAAACGAGAGTACCAACATAGTCTAGAAAGTGGACATAACATAAACTATAAAGACGTAAAATTACTGCATAATTGCGACAGAACCTTTAAAATGGAGTTGCTGGAACAACTGAAGATCCACAAGCCTAAAATAAACTATTAAATGACCATTTAGATTTTCACATCAAACCGCTTTTCAAATATTTACAATTTCGGCCGGGCTAGTTTGAATTTTAAATAATAAATACCACTACACGAACAATTGCACAATTGCAAATTTTCCGCTGTGGGTTCATTCAGTTTTCTGCAACTGTATCCCTGCTTCTCCTGCATTTCATCACATAATAACATCTGCCTGATAATGAGATTGCGCTTTGTCTGTGATTTTATGCACTTTGATAGTAAGTGTTGTTTTTAAAATATTTCATTTTAGGTTTATTTTATTCTATATTTGATACCATCAATTTTGTTATAGAGTGAGGATGTTTTTGGTTAGATGAGGTTGATCAACTAAAAATGATAAACGTAGTTCGACTGCAGCTATTTTTATAGCTATTAAACTAAACAAAGTCCCGGTACGTTTATCTCATACATTGCCTACCCAATTCTGCAAGTTGTTAACCATATTCAAAGTACACTTTTGTTGTAGGTTTCACCAATGCATTCTACATTTGTAAATGTATGTAGAACATTTGCTCTCAGTTCAGAAACTTTCCAAAACTTGATAATCATCGATTCCGTCATTATAACGTGGTAAGTTTTCGTTGTTGGATGGATTTTAAGGCTCCTAACATGGGATGGAATTGAAGAAGTCTGATATCTCCAGCATATATAAATGACAAAAGCAAAGACAAAATTTAAATTGCCGCTTTTCAAGCATTTTAGTTCACTTCATTTCACCACAAAAGAGTGTACCACTATGACATGGTCCTACATTTTTTCCCTTTCTCAACTTTCTTCCACACCGATGGAATGTATATAACAGACATTCTTATAGCAAATTGTTTGTTAACTTGCCAAATGGATAAATAGGGACGAGACATTTACCAAAAATATAAACCTAAATATTCGATAAAAACTGTCGAGGTGTTTTTTTTATAGAACTATCCCTTGCAAATACATAGACATATAGACGTCGCGAGTAGAAAATAAAATAAAAACAAGGGGGGTAGAAAGAGGGTGAGGCCGTACACGATGGGGAGTCATTTGGAATAGGAGCCTGCGGCGCGGAGCGCTGGGTCCGATACGGCTGGTTAAATAATGAAAAAAATGCTTTTTTTACAGATGTTTAAATTTTTAAATCTTTCAACAAAACTTACTATGGATTGACATACATTTTTGGTATATTGAGTTATCATAAACATATCATATGCAAGCAAAACTAATGTAGAAATGTTATGGCCAAATGCAGTTTTTTTTTGTTTAATCAAACAATTACGTAAGGTACTTCTTAATGATATCATAAAATATTGCGTCAAATTTGTTTCATCAAAATTCAACTTTGTTTATTGATTATAATTAATTATTTACTGGTTTAATTATTGAAGACTACATTCTGAGAGACTCCCGGGCTCAAACACATGGAAAGTAAATATCAGGTAAATCCAAATTCTTGTAATTTTTTTTTTGCATACTGGATCTGGTATTTTCAATTTAGACAATTTGTCACCAGACAAATTTTAAATTTTCTATATCAGAAAGCTTCAAATACCACAGGAAATAAGATCCTATAAACCAGACGTCTTTGGTCAATTTCGTCATATTGAATTGTTAAATTTCAGATTTGAAATCAGTTATCTTTAAATGTAACAGGTACAATTTTCGTCGATATATACTATCCGCCATTTTGAAATTTCTGAGGCCGTATTTGGAATCAAGAATCAAATATACTAAGAAATAATTTTCATGAAAATCAAACAATGATTTACATGTTTAGTCGCCATATTGTATATGCCCAAAGCTGGGCACAAAAGCGTTAATCCATTAATCGTTAATTAACGAAGTTAAATTTTTCGTTAACGCATTAACTTTTGAGTTAACTTTCAAAATCATTAACGGACACCTTAACTTCCGCTACATTAAACCATCCGTTAATTCAAGTCCGTTAAATCGAAAATATCATAAGTAAATATTTCTAATTGCTATAATGCTATAACTTCGAACTCCAACCACCTTAGTTTATCTTTTCAATATCTTTTGTAAATCTTGCGTTTCGCAATGTAGGTATTTTAGTTACCTTGGGTTGCTGTGGCCATTGTTAGAAATTTGTTTGCATTGTTCAGAATTTGTTGATCTTTCAAACATTGAGTGTATTTTGGTTGTTATTATTGTGTTATAACTATGGCAAACGCCACCCAAGTTTACCGGTATCACTCTATTATACCTAGTGTGAAAAATTCCAAAGCTAATTTTAACTTATGCAACCGAAAGGTCCGCAGTGGCGCAGTTATTTGGGTTGCATACTCACCGGCAGATCGGCACTCAACAAAACCTATAATATATGTTTTTTTTTTGTGTAAAACGTTAACGATTAACTGTTAAATTTAACTTCCGTTACATTTGTAATCAAATTATCTGTTAACGAAGTTCACTTTTTCGTTAACGGACTAACAATTAACGAAGTTAACTTTCTGATTAACTTTGCCCACCTTTGTATATGCCTTTCAATTTTGACACCAAATTCTGGATTGAAGAACCAACAACCATGTGTTCAAGAAACTAGAAACTAGGTGTACAAAAATTACAAATTTTGGCCATCTTTTTGGGCTTGTATGGCATATACGACCATAATTATTATTATTGAGTGAACTCCACTGTACGGCGAGTCAAATTACAGTGCAATTTGTTTTCAGATTTCCAAATTTCCAAACAATTTTTCCAAACGTTATGAATGCCTCTAATAGTTTTCCTTCGATAGGCTAAAAAAGCTAAAAGAAAAACCCCAAGCCAAGCGAAAATAAAGTTTTAATATCAAAGAAATATGAAATAACAAGATCATTTTATTATGGATATGTGCAATACTAGGAGGACATTCCTTTAATTAATATTAGATGAGGTTGATCAGTTAAAAATGATCCTATTCTAGCCATTCTTGTATCTATTTAACTAAACAAAATCTCCATACATTGTCCTAATACATTGCCTACCCAACTCTGCAAGTTGTTAACATTGTTTACCCATATATGAAAATGCATGTAAAACATTTGCTTGCAGTTGAGAAACTCTTCAGAACTTGCTAATTAGCATTTCCGTCGTTATAAAGTGGCAAGTTTTCGTGGTTGGATGTCATTTTCAGGCTTCTAACTTGAGATGGAAGTCAGGCAAAGACACAATGTAAAATTGCCACTTTTCAAGGGTGTGTTTATTTTGGTAGATGCGCCAGACAGTATTCCATTTTAATTTTCAAACACCTAGAAAAATGATAAGTAAAAATAATTCTACCTTGATGACATGGCCATACATTTTTTTATCATCTCCAACTTTCTTTCACACCGATAAAAAGTCTATAACTAAATGTTACTAACCGATCCCGAATCCCTTGGACGCTTCACCTGTGGGCTCTAGGGCAAACTTGTACAGGTGGTCGTTGACCTCTAAGTGCCTGATGCAGCCCTTGAGGCCCCCGGAAATGGGCAGTTTTTCTGAGAGGCCGGTGGTGTTGCCGGAACCGCCGATAAACAGCGGCTCCCTGAACGTGATCCTCGAGAAGAGTCCTTTGGAGCGTCCCTGGACGTGTTTCCCCCCGTTTAATTGGAGCCAAGCGTCCCACCGGTGCCTGTACAGTGTAATGTGGTTCCACTGGTTCAATAGGACCGTCTCCTCCGATCGTACGACGCCCACACCGGAACCGCAATCGAATCTGCAAGAAATTACGAAGATCTTAGGTTAGATAGACATGGCGACAAGGTGATGAACACGATTAGGGAATCGGTATGAAGTCATTCTTAAAATAGATGACAAATAGTTATACATACATTAACAAGACTTCTATCTTTTATACAAGAAAACGTCAACATTTTGCGATGGTTTATGATATTTTCAGCTTCACGCTTTTAACTATCTTGTGATCATAATTTGGTAATATTTAATATTGTGAGTTAATAATTATTAAGTATGTTATTAAACACCCGCACGGTGAACCGGTAACTCCCTAAAGATATATTTGTATAAAGAAGCGCGAATAAATACGCATACTAGAAAATACGATAACTTGTAGTACCGTACTTAGTAGGCTTAAGAGAAAGACAAATGCCAAAAATCCGAGACAATGTTTTATTTGTTAGAAACAAAAACACAGTAAATTAGGTCAAAAAATGGCCAAACTTATTTGGAAACAGGTGATTTCTTGTGTCCGCTTTACTTTTTTAACCTCGGCTGTTTCCCCTTTACGGGGAAAAATAGAGATAAACTCAGTTTCTTTCTGATTATCTGAAAGACTTTCGGGTTTTATAAAATATTGTTATTATCAAAATTATAGAATTTACTATCAAAACTATTCAGTGTTGTTTATACAGCGGGCAGCAAAAGTATGAAGTAAATTCGGTAAAATAGACTGTTCGTTATTTTAAAATCCTCGGACACGTCGGCGTTTCATAAGTCTATGAAGTTAATATCAGCGTTCTCTATAAATGTTCAGGACATTAAGCGTCACATAAAAATGGTTACTTCTTACTTCTTATTTTATCAGTTTTATTCCTCAACTGTGGTTTCATACACAGATAAATAGCTTCTCTCAATTTATATTTCATACATTTGTACTTTTTGTCAAAGTATCAACTTTTTTATAAACAATAATCTAAGCTAAGTGACTATGTTGGACAACAATGAACCAAACTGAATACTGTTTCCGGTATGCTTTCTTTATGTAGAATCTGAATCTGAAGGCAGACATTCTGATTGGAGGCTAGTTTTCTCGCAGTTCAAAATTTAATAATTATAATCCGCATGTTTAACTTGATGCTTTCAGCTATTCATTTTCAGTCCTATTATAACTCCAAAAATAAATCTAGCGACGCGACGGCAGGTTGTCGAATCGCATGGGACACAAACTACCAAATTCAACTGATCGCCTTTCCTAAAAGCGTTGGGGGTTTAATTCGATATTTTCTTAGTTTGATAACTTTCTTTAATATACAGGGAAAAAAATATTCATACAAAAATGTTAAAACGACCAATGATATTATCTGATATTGTTTGTATTTACGCTGGATATTATAAACGACCTGTAAGATCAGATTTGGATCTTAGAAGTCAATATAGGACGGAAAAGTCGAGTGCAGAATAATAGGGTATAGTCGAAATCACGAGTGCTGCAAATTACTCATCGCTTATAAGTGTATGAACCAAGATTTTGACGTATCGCGCAGCTTGATTGTTCGGTGTTCGCTTGTTGTTCGGTGCATAGGCAACCGAACATAGATCACTGTAAATACGTTGCCTACCGAGGCGGTCATGTGGAAATTAGACTAAAATCGCTAAACAAATGATTCTACACGATGTAAGATGTCATCCTTAGAAGTTTTTATCTCTGTGTTGATTTATGATAGAATTGCAAAAGTAGTAAATTTAAATTATCCGGCGTCTCTGCCGATTTGCTATCACACACCTGCACACAAGCTATCTACAGTGCTTCCAAAAAGTAACGGATAAATTCAATAAAACCTTAAATAAAAATATTTCAGAAAAATGATCTGATACGTCGATTTTTATTTTTGAATTACTATCCTGACATACACTTTTCAGCCCCCCACCCCTTCGCCCCTAAGAGGTGGTAACCCCAACTTTAAAAATTCAAATAGTAAAGTACCCCTTGCGATACTTCAATTGATAGATTTTTTTTTATTCAGAATACACCGAAAAAAAAATTATCAAAATCGGTTGATAAATAACGGCGATATTTACCAAAATGTATTCAACGAAGAGCGTCAATATTCGAGTAGCGCTGTTGAAGCGGGCATAGCAATATCGTTCAAACAATTGCAACTTGTTTTTACTTATGTCAAAAACAATTCAGATTTTTTGTGATTGAAGAAATAATAGCAAAATGAGACTTACTGAAACCGAAAGAATCTAAGTTTTAATGATTGGGTTTGGAGATAGAAGCCGGACGCATGAAGAAGTTCGTGTTTAGTTCAATGAAACGCACCCGGACCGTCCGCCAATATCGCAATCTACAGTAAGTCGAATCGAAAACAAATTTCACGATCTCGGTCATGCACGGGATAAGCCTAAGGCAGGACGTCCATTGGCCTTAATTGAAAACCGCCAATTGGATGCTATTTTAATGGTGCAAGAAAATCCACATTCAACCCTTGCGGAGGTCGCTTCACAAGTTAGTGCATCAAAAAGTACAGTATCCAGATTATTTCGAAAACACAAATTTCAGCCGTATAAAGTGCACTTGGTACAAGAATTGTCCGATGATGACTTTGATCGACGAGTGCAGTTTTGTGAGACAATGATGGAACTCTTTAATGAAAATCCTTGCTTAATTAGAATTATTTTTTTTTCTGATGAGGCAACATTTTGTCTGAATGGCACCGCCAATAAACAAACAAAATTGCCGTTACTGGGCTCGTCAAAATCCGAATTGGATGGTGGAAGCGAACACACAATATCCTCAAAACCTTAATGTGTGGGCTGGTGTGGTGGGTTCTAGTTCTGGTGGACCATATTTTTTCTACGGAACACTGAATAGTGAACGGTACCTGAACTTTCTCCAAAATGAACTACTACCTACTTTAGCGGTATTGTTCCCAACGCAGAAGATCCTGATAGACACAATGGCAGAATTTGGTTACAGCACATTATGCGCGACCAGTTCGAGAACACCTCGATCAAGTATTTCCTAATCCTAATGGATTGGTAGACGAGGACATATTGAATGGCCAGCACGATCGCCAGATTTAACCCCACTTTCTTTGGGGCTAATTAAAAAGTAACGTTTATTTTAATAGACCTGCAAATATTGAGCCGTTAAAGGAAAGAATTCGTGCAGTAATTCACTTAAATCACTCCAGAAATATTAGAAAATTCAAAATAAAATGACAGAAAATGTTCAACAAGCTTTTGGGGATAGATTAGGGCATTGTCTCGTCGTTAGCGCGCAGTACTTTGAACAATTAATTAAGGATTAATTAATTAAATTTTGTTATTCCTTCAATTTCGTGGATAAATTAATTTTGGTAAATATCGCCGTTATTTATCAACCGATTTTGATACATTTTTTCTTTGTATTCACAATAAAGAAATCTATCAATTGAGGTATCGCAAGGGGTAGTTTGCTATTTGAATTTTTAAAGTTGTGGTTACCACCCCTTAGGGGTGATGGGGTGGGGGACTGAAAAGTGTATGTCAGGATATTAATTTAAAAATAAAAATCGACATGTCGGAGCATTTTTCTCAAATATTTTTATTTAAGATTTTATAGAATTTATCCATTACTTTTGGGAAGCACTGTATATCTTTATCATATAATTTTGTTTATGCATCGCACCGATCTCACGTAGTCTAACGTCAATAACAATCCGGCTGCCAGCCTGACCTGCCAAAGCAATAACGGAACATAGCCACGCTCGGTATGAAGCAACGTTGCCCAATAACACATCATATTTGCTTCCCGTGACGTCAGTAGAAGCAATTCTCATTCGAATTTTAAACGGCGTTTTCTCTTAAATTAAAGTAAAGTTTCACATTATATTTGTAAAACGAGTATCAGTAATGCAAAAATATGTTATTTGAAAAACGCCGTAATACGCTATTGTAGATTGTTATTATTGTTAAGGTAAGGTAAGGTTAGTACAATAAACGTTAATTTGAGGTAAATCTAGACAATACTATTACCTAAACCTTCGATTTAGTAAAAATTCATTCGTCAAAAGAAAGGGCACCAAAATTAAAAAGGTTTAGAATTTACGGCCTTAAGATGATTGTTTGTACTCAACACGGGTTTATCATTCACAGAGCATTTAATAGATATTGATATAATTATAATTTCTTTAGTCATTTATTTTTCCCTCAAATAGAGAATTGCTGGCATTCAGTGCCTTTGGTACTTATTATTTCTTCAGATTCCTCTAGATGATAGTGACACAATCGAAGAAAGTTGGTACATTATACAGGAGAAGCATTTTAAAAATTGTTTCTGTTAACCACTGCACATGGGATTGTAAATACCTGCACTCTGAATGTATCATAATATATTGTAGAAAACGACCTGGAATACGTGGACTTAGACTCAGACGCACCAGAGCAAACGATTGTTACTATTTCCATTATACCAGTGCGAGAATCAGCCGCACGTCGCAGACGCCACACGCAGCATAGAAATCGCAGCTTAAGAGGCTGGTTCAGCCTAACTTCAGGTCTGTTCTGCTCAGCTCTGGTGGTCCCCTATTGGTCCAATTATTCAAACAGTTTAATGCTCCTGTGGGTTAATTATTGAATAATGATAGCATCTTATAAGATTACAACAATCTGAATTAACTATTTTAGTGCGCCACATCTCCATATTTATTATACCCATGCCCAATTTTAAACAATTGTTGCTCAAAGATAGACGTATAATTGGAGGACGGGTGATATCCTGATTTCAGGAATAACATTTCAATTATGTATTTTTGCGATGCGCCGCAGTAGTTCCACTTTATGTCAATGTACAATTTGAAAAAATCCAATAAATGAAAAGAAATAAAGCCACCCCTTTGAAGAATCGGCGTCGTATTTTCCCAATTTTTCCATCCATGTTCGAGTCTGAACAGTGTTCTCGAGAACTAGTCGTCATTAGACGAAGATAATAGTAATGGGTCTATCTCTATCTACCATATACCACAAAAAAAGGCTGTTACTCGCTAAAATTCACATTTATATTTACTGGGACAGATTTCTAACCTACAAATCTGATATAATCTGAAAATGTAGAAAACTTGGGGACACTGCACAAAGAAGTATTCTAATCGAAATTACGAGATTACATAAAAATTCTACTATTATATCAGACATCACGATCACGATCGGGTTTGTGCCTAAAGAAGTATACTATTGTTTTTTAAAATTTCCTTTTCAATTGTTAGGTTAGTTAGCAGAATATACATATAAACAGTGCTGTTTTATCCATTCTACTGCCAGAGAATTCAAGCTCCAAGTATGGTATGATGCAGATAGCTCATTACGGGTTTTGTAATTGGATTCAAATCACATTACGAGGAATCAAAATCCTTACGTACTATTTTGTTGATCGAAGAGGATTTCTAGACAAGAGATGTGATTACTAACTTTCATAATTTCCATGACAATAAAATTATCGAGGTATATTGAAGATTAACGATTTTTTATCAAATTTTTTGGTAATATTACTGGAAGACGTCTATAACATTATTTATATGAGAAATGTATAATGGGACATAGTCGACTTGTCAACCACTGACTCCAGATGTTTTTCTTCTCAAGTGCTAAGTGTATGGAGAATTACGTTTAACACAACAAACCGCAGATAGTATTGCAATTAGCCCCGAAGAACCGAACAAGCATTACGACCCGTATGCGTGTGGTCTCATGATAGCGAGGATCAACATTTTTGTGATTTTGATATTATAATATAATATTAATAAAGCTATATAATATTATGAAGCTTATGTTGTCTAATTGTCTTTTATAAATAATATATGAATTACAAATTGGTAAATAAAGAATAACTTATTAACTGTTTTGTTTTTCTTATACGTCATCAGATCCCTGTGCTGTGGATGTACATACGTATGTAATATCGACCCATGCAACAAAGACTATAGTAACTACATTTAGTTTGTTAGTTACGATAGTCTTCGTTGCATGGGTCGATATGTATTTGTTTTTCAGTAGCTAGGCATAAGTGTATTATCGGCTGAGAAATGAGTGCATAATCTATCGTACCAAGAGTAAGTAATCTGTGACCAAAGTTATTGGTACGGGGTTTGTTTTTTAGGAGGTATAAATGTATATGGGCGCATAATCTCAATACACTTTCAAATATTCCACATATTCATAGTACGTGTGCGTGTATTCATAGTACGTGTGTTTTTGCATATATCACTTCATAAACCGTAGACAAATGTTGAAGTTATTTATCATATAAATATATGATAAATATCTCACATTCTCCACATAGGTTATGTCACGGTTATGTCAACAATTTATCACAATAATTTTTAGAGCTACCATGTTATGTTGGTAACCGTTGTAAAATCACTAGACAGCCTGCTTACGTGAGCAAAAATAAATTGAAACAGCGTTAAAGACGTTAGAACTTATCAAAAACAGCCAAACCTTTGTCGATCAGCTGTTGGACAGGACTCTTTGCTGTCACACCGAACGCTGCCAAGATTCATAACTCGCAAAAAGGCACCCTTTACAAAACACCTTACAACGAAATTACCAACTTGTTAAAAATATTTACAAGCTTGGCAATTTAAGCCTTCTTTCTGAGTGTTCGGCTTTCTCGCGTTTGTGCTAGAGACGATGCCGACGTCGGCGTCGTGCCGTCGCTCCAGATTGCTTTGAGGCAAGTGTTGATAATTGCCGCTTTTCCTACTTTAATCTCAAAGTTCCCTCTCGAGCGAGCTGTGCCAGTTACCGGAGACGAAGAAAGAAGAAACGAATAAGGGCAAAAAATACGTTCTCGCGATTTATACTTATGACGGGACGGGACGGCCAGACAGCCAGCGCCGCGACGCCTTTTGAATAATGTATTGTCTCTGTATCTCGCCGATCTGAATGTCAAAAGAAAAGTTGCGAACGGCGCTTGACCCGGGGCACCAATCGATAAGCAATTATTGCTTCCGCGTTGAAACGCCGCTGCCATTAATTATATTGAAGGCCCCTTTTTTAAAAGTCAAATAGTCTCCTTGCCTTCGATCACCTTTGACAGGGAACTTTAATTACGGATACGGGTTCTGTTCGTTATTTATTTTTTAGGGTCCAAAAAAAGTAACGAAGTAACGAGGTCGACAAAGCAACAAGAGTAATTTTGTAACGCATTCGTTTTGTTTTTAATTGTAATTTTGATTATTTAGATTTAGGAGTTTATTGTATGTTAAATTTTATACACAGGCTGTCCCAATAGGGTGGTCTAGGAAGATAGTACTTTAAGCACTGTAAAAAAAACATTATTCCGAGATATTTAGAAAATAGTGTGCAGCAAGATAAATGTTTTATAGAAACCCATCCCTAATTGTTTGTGCATATTTAAACAGATTGTACATCACATGTTGGTGTTATTTTTTTGCCGAGGTCTTGTATCGCAAGAACAAATCTAAAGCAAATTAAAAAATTCGTAGAAGGTGTAGAAGTGCCATAATATTTATTTATACATATTTCAAGGTAAGTTGATATTTTTTTATACTAGAAAGTAAAACTTAATAAAAATAAGTTGCTTGACCAAGTATACTTCATGCAGAGTGTCCGTTGTTCGAAAAAATACATGGGGACCTCGTTTACTGAAAGCCATGCAAAATTTAATAGTTCTGCCAAATTTTATAGTCATTAATTTTCTTTAAAAATGCGTTTATTTGTTATTTTGCAAATGTACTGAAAAACTGTTTGTATAAAGTTTACATTGAAAATGACTTACTTTAGTTTTAGTAACTTCCTTCAGAAAAAGTAAGGACCAGCAATCCAAATCCACTCAACGTATTCCTATTATTTTGAATTATTATTTTAGAAAAAACAAAAACAAGCTTTAATATTTTTTGTCACGAACTACTTATTAAAAACCACTTATTAAAAATCAAAATAAAATGTAATTCTAAAATAAAAAACAGAAATAACATGCACTTTTTTGTAACAACAAAATTACCAGAACACGCAAATAAATCGCCAGCAGTAAATAATTAAAAAAAAAATCAAACAAAACTCTTTTTGGCTTTAAACAACCTACCGTTTAAATATATTGTATTATGGAAATTTGGTACCTTTTCCTTTTTTTCAAATAGGCCCTGTATAGTTTTAATTTGTTTAATTCTAAGATTAATTCTTAGAATAGTTTATAGGAATCATTTTTTTTCTAAAATCCGTCATTTTTGAGTTAAAAGTATACAAAAAATATATCGGGTGGTCTTTTTAACTTGAGACACCTCAAAATCTCGAGAAATATACATGGTACGACAAAAGTATCTTAAATAAACTTGTAGCACCCCAAGGGGGAAATAAGATGGCGATATCAGTTTCATTCCAGATGGCGCTGCAATCGGTGAAAATGAGGTTAACTTCTTTTTTTTAAATGGGAATAGCCAGCTATTTTTATACAACTATGATTTTACGCTAAATAAGAACAATCTTTTGTCTGAACATTATTTTCGTACGATGCATCTATCTTTGTGGCGTCGCGGTAGTTACGACCACTGCCACTGCATGGGATGCGCTCGCCGTCTGGCAGTCAAACCGACGACTGAGTAGACACTCATGGTACAACGTAGGAAGGTATGTGCATAACGGGGACACGTTTTGGTATCTCGCGCGGTGCCCCGTCATGCGCATAGGGTTTGTTTACGCACAAAAAAAAAATGCATCGTACGAAAAAAAAAATACAGACAAAAGATTCTTCTTATTTAGGGTAAAATCATAATTTGATAAAAAATTTGGGTATTCCCATTTAAAAAAATGAAGTTAGCCTCATTTTCACCGATTGCAGCGCCATCTGCAATGAAACTGATATCGTCATGTCATTTCCCCCTTTGAGTCCTACAAGTTTATTTAAGACACTTTTGTCGTACCATGCATAGTTCTCGAGATATATATATATATATATATATATATATATATATATATATATATATATATATATATATATATATATATATATATATATATATATTATTATTATTATTATTTAGGAGTCTGAAGTTAAAAAGACCATAGGGTATATCAAAATTTGTTAAAATTACCGGAACAACTAAATAATTCCCCAACCGTAAATAGTTTCAAAAAATGCTTCAAATAAAAGTTTTTTGGGTTTAAACAAGCTCTTGTTTAATATATTATTTATTTTATTATGGAAGTTTGCAAACAAACCTTTTCCTTTTCTAATAGAAAATCCTGTATATATTTCTTTTTAATTCTAAGAGTTTTTTGTAAGTTTGTTTGTAAGTTTAGCCATGAAACTTTGTACGAGGATTTTTTAAGTAACAAACCGTCTTAGAGATTTTGTCATTTGCTGTATTTTCCATACTTTGCGCGCTCAATGCGCAGTTCATTTAAATATAACATTCCGCTTTTTGTTGCGTTGTTTAAATTTACGTATTTTTTTCACACACGAAAATATTAACGTACTCTTGCGCCAAAGTCTATCGTGTTAGAGATAATTGCCTTTTTCGTCCATATTATGTCACTAGGTGAATGACACAAAATGTACGACAGGTCATTTCGATGAGCTTTTATGTTTAGATAACGAAACTGGAAAACCCCTTTGGTTTCATCATGCCCCATTTATTTGACAGAAAAGGTTTTTAGATTTTCTTTATACAATACAGAACAGTTAACTTGTACGTTATTTTCTATGCAGTAAAAAATCACAGTTTAAACATTGAACTTTAATGCTAGCTCCACGCTCAGCCCGAATAAATCGGCGAAACGTTCGGCAAGGTTGGGTGAGACATAGCGGTCAAAGAAGGCCCTCCACATTAGAATGGAGGTTGCTGAAGTAGCCGCTGTCTCAGAGTATAGTGAATGCGACTGTGAATTGGAGAAGATGCAGCTTAGATCAAGAATATCCAAATTAAACGAATCCCTCATGAATAAAACATTGGTAGATGTTGGAATTGTTGATTTAAACGACACTGAGAGTTTGGTGGATGATTGCATGGAGGGGCTACCGGATGGTTTTTCTGTTCTGTCGAGCGAATTGGACGGGATAAAGACGTTGTTAAATGGTCAGATGCACGAATTAAAGGAGTTACGAAAGAGTTTGGCAAGTACACAAGAGCTAATTATTTTAAATCAATCGTACGTAAACAATGAATTCGAAAGCAACAAAATAATGGCCCCATCTGTCGGTGAGGGGCGGAAGCTTTTAGATGATATGTATGCACATAAAACTCAACATAGGGGCAATCAACGCCGGCCAAAACTATTAATCCTTGGTGATAGTCAGTGTAGGGATGCATGTTTTATTATGCAACGACATATGGGCCAATTTTATGATATCGAAACCATATTCAAACCAAATGCTACGTTCGAACAAGTTATCGAGAATGTGGGTGGCCTCTGTAAAGCATTCGATAGTATGGATATGGTGGTAATAGTGGCTGGTACAAACAACGTTCTTCGCGGCGCATCTCTTGATAGGACTGCAGTCATGTCATCTCTGGCAAGACTACGCCACACTAATGTACTAATAGTGTCTGTTCCTTTTTTGAACTGTGGATATGCTCTACGTGAAGCTGTTTTTGATTTTAATTGTTATATGTACAACATTATAGGCCAGAATGCAAAAGATAATGTTCTGTTTGTGAATGTAAATGATGTTGTTTCACGTTTTGATGTACAGCCGGGAGGGATTCATTTAACGATTAAGGGAAAGCGCAAACTTTTTGGGTTTGTTTCGGAAATTGTTACTTCTATGGCTTACAGGGCAAATGAGTGTTCTGTTAACTTTGATAACTTGCATTATGTGGATATATGTCATACTCTCTCAGATAAGCAGTGCTCCTAACATCGCCAAGGGGTCAAATATTTCCTGTATGACTTACAATATTAGAAGCCTTCGTAACAAGGCAGAGCGTTTGGATGTTTTTCTTGTAGATAGGAATTTTGATTTTTTGTGTTTGACGGAGCATTGGCTTACATCGGTTACGATTCACTTGGAAAAAGTTTTTAATTATGACTTGTTGAACTACTATTGTCGTAGTAAAATGAAGGGAGGCGGATGTGCCATTTATTGTCGTAGAGCTTTTGATATGAGGGCTGAGTCATTTAATTTGCAATCTGTAGAACAACATTTCGAATATTGTAGTGCTAGTATTAAGGATGAATTTGGGCGGATGTTGTGTGTATGTATCTATAGATCACCGACTGGTGATTTTAACATTTTTATGGATTGTATGATTGAATTGTTGGATGTTATATGTGAAAGATTCAAATATCTCATAGTGTGCGGCGATTTTAATGTTAATTTTAATCATGTGTATCGGGAGAGCAGGGAATTGTTGTCACTGTTCGATTCGTACGGTCTGAGGAGGTGCTTTATGCAGAGTACAAGAATGGGCAACTGCATCGACAATGTTTTTTGTAGCCTTCAGCCTTGTGATGTTGAGTCTGGTATTGAGGACCCGGGTCTTTCGGATCATGTTTCCCTGAGATGTGATTTCAATATACCGCATCGTAGATTTGTTGAGTCAAAGTTTAAACGTGTGTTTGGGAGGCAGGGCACAAACTCTTTTCGGGATGACTTGTCTCGTGAGACGTGGGCCGAGGTGTTCAATGCTGAAGGTGATATAGACAAAAAATATGAAACGTTTTACAGTATATTTAATTTTTATTTTCAAAAGAGCTTTCCGCTGGTAAAGTTGCAAAACCGTGTGTCAAAAGACCATGCCTGGTATAGTGGTATTATTCGTGGGATGTCTAAAGAGTTAAAGGATATGTTTGGTGTTTGTAAGTTAATGAATGAGCCTCAGTGGTGGGCTGAGTATAATATGAAAAGGCGTCAGTTGCGACAGGTGATCAGACATGCAAAATTTGAATATAATAATTCCAAAGTAATGTCGTCCGGAAATAGATCAAAGACGGTATGGGGCATCATAAAGGGTGAGACGTCGGCGGTCTCCGACGGTGGTTCCATTCGGCTCACCGACGTTGATGGGTCGAGTGTGGACGATCGTCGGACGGTCGCTGATAGGTTTCACAACAAATTTTTTGGGGGGAATGAACCGGTTGTGCATTCTGGTGGGTCGATTGTTCCCGATGATGTGGGTGTGGTGTCGTCTATATTTTTGTACCCGGCTACGGTCGCCGAGGTTCGCGGTGTGGTGTCGTCGATTCAGGCTAAATTCTCGTGTGGAGCTGATGGTATCCCGCCATTTGTGGTGAAGATGTCCGCCGACTGTACAGCTCAGGTGATGACGCACTTGGTCAATTGTATGCTATCGCAGGGTCTTTTTCCTGGTGGGCTGAAGCCGGCTATAATACTGCCTATTCATAAGAAAGGCCTAAAAGACAGAGTTGATAATTATAGGCCGATTTCAATACTGTCTGCATTTTCAAAAATTTTTGAAAAAATTATTTATAATCGCTTTTATGAGTTTTTTGCCCGTCACAATGTCATATCGCCCAGTCAATTTGGGTTCTTGCCGGGATTGTCCTGTGAATCGGCTCTGTTTGAGTCGATTGGTAGGATTCTGAACGGTATCGACCAGAGGCGATGTGTAGCGGCCATATTTTTTTGACCTCTCAGGCGCGTTTGACACTGTGGTACATGAGAGATTGTTAAGCAAGATGGGATTACTTGGAATCAGGAGCGTTGCGATCAAACTCTTGGAGTCGTACTTGAAAGACAGGCGTCAGACTGTTAGCGTGGGTGGGTCTTTGTGCTCGAGATCGTCTATGTTACGGGTGGGAGTCCCACAGGGTTCAATTTTAGGGCCTCTGTTGTTTATAATATACATGAACGATTTGCAGAGGCATATGAACTGTGGTAATCTTTTTCAGTTTGCGGACGATACAACCGTAGTGATTTCGCATGGCAAGTTGGCGGGGCTATCCGCATTGGCAACTGAGGCAATCAATGCGATGACCCGTTGGTGTAGGGAAAATGGCATGGTGTTAAATCAGTCAAAAACTGCACTAATTCAGTTTTCGCTAGATGCGCCCAAAAGCAGTATGTTGGCCAGAGAATCAGGAGTCTCGCTACCATTAAGCTCCTCTAGCAAGTTTCTGGGTGTTAATATACAAAGTAATTTGAGGTGGGATGTACATGTCAACTACACAATTAAAAAATTAAGCAGATCGTACTTCTCCATATATAAGTTGAGAAATATTGTTGCAGTTGAAGCTATACGAACGTATTATTTTTCATGCGTGGAATCTGTGTTGTCATATGGAATTATTCTCTGGGGTTCGTCATCAGATATGCTTTCCCTATTTCGGCTCCAGAAGAGAATATTAAGATGCATGCTACATTTGGGATTTAGAGAGTCGTGTAGAGAGCATTTTAGGGAGCATCGCATATTAACCCTCCCTTGCCTGTACATATATCAGTTGTTGTGTTATTATAGAAGAAACGTAACCATTTTTTCGAGAAACTCTGATGTGTCGACGTCGGTGGTGACTCGCGGAGCTTCTCGTCTTGCGATCCCCCGTCACTCGTCGTCCGCCTTTGAAACAGGGCCAAGCTATATGATAGTTAAAGTATTTAATGCCCTGCCACCCGGCATACCTTCTCAAACAAGAATAGCGTTTCAGAGTGCAGTTAAGCAGTATCTTATTGCCCATTCTTTTTACTCCGTCGAGGAATATTTAACTGCGCCGCATGCTGACTGATTATTTACTGTTGTTTTATGTATGTGTTTTAGCATTACGAGTGTAGTGTGTGTACATGAACAATTTATTGAGTATTTTTAAAATGTATTTTTCTTTTGACCATTGTCCATATCTTGAAAGATCTTACGGCAAATAAAGACATTTATTTATTTATTTATTTATTTATAGTGTGTATACTTTCATTGAAATGGTGATTATTAATTAATAATATAATGAATTGAATAACGTAAATAAAAATTTAATATAAAATCTATTAAATATCTGAAAAATTTCTTAAATGCTATTGATTTATTATTCTGATCATTTATATTAGATAATACGCTTTTCCATAAACAAAAATTAAATAGTTGCAAAATTATTATTTTTTTATTTTGTTTACTGTTTTGCGGTATAAATCAAATATTATAGTGCATATCCATACAAAGTTTAAAATTACAACTAAATAATTCATCAGCAATTAATTAAAAGTCCTGAACTTTGAAACTGAATATTTTCCCACATACATTTATTTTAATTTGCTGTTTGAAGATTTAGTTTACATTTAATTTTATCTATTTAATTGTTCTGTTATTTTTTATTCATTTAGTTAAAATAAAAGTATATGAGTTTTGATTAATTTATGGAATTAATCTTTAAATATGTGTTCTAGGAAAGGTTGCCAGTTTCCATAATAAAATAAGGACTATGAATATTAAAAAAATATATTTGGACGATAGCTTGTTCAAAATCAAGCTTAATTTGTTTTGGCAATCTTTACGGTTGGATAATTATTTAGGTGCTTCGGTTATTTTGACCAATCCTGTATACTGGTATGTAACAACGATACTATCAATCAATAACTTAGTAATTTGTAGATTTATATAACTTAGCTATGTAGATAGCAGTCGTAATTTGCTATTGTCAAGAAAGATAAAACAAGAATGACTGTTGAATGTCTGTCGACAGTGAATAAATATTTCTTTTCGCCAATGTACGAGAAGCACCTGTGTGATATTCCCCATTAATGAGGGTAAAATAATACCTACTTACCAGGTAGTTCTCAGCCGGCCCAAGTAATCAAAGAACTGTACCAAAACGATATAAGCTGCGTTCGGATATTGTACACCGTTACACTTTTTACACCCAATAACACGTAAGTATCATTTGGACGGTGTACACGGTGTCAACGGAGTACAATATCCGAACGCAGCTACAATAGATTCAGACAGACATCATAGAAAAGTAAGACTGGGATAACTTGGAACTGATAAGATTTATTTGAAAGAGATAAATAATATATTCTTTAGTTTTAATTAATTAATTATTGATTTAATATTGCTATTAATTTTAATATTTTCATTAGTAAACTTATAATACGGATGGTTAATTTATTGACATGCATTTGCATTTCTTCAATAACACGGAAATAAATATCATTATCTGGTATATTTTCCATTTTAACTTTGCGTAGTGACTTTTTTCCTGACAAATTATAGTAATTGGGACGTCACAAATAGAGAAAAAAATACTATCGTATATTAAATTTAATATCAATGTAAACTATTTGTCGTTTGCATATAAATTTATTGTGTTCAATATTTTTTAATCTTTTTATTTCAATACTAAATAATTATGCCGTTCGTTACCTACTTTTCGGGTTGCATTGATGCTCGAACGCTTCACCGCACGTGTTTGATGTCATAAATCAGACCCCTATCGTAAATAATACCTTCGGGTACACACAAAAATGCTATGAGCCGCGTCAAAAACCCATACTGAATGGATCGAAGCGAGCGCGCACAAAAGAAGCGAGCCACTCGCCGTACGCGTGATTTTTATCCGACTATCTGCATCCGTACAGACTTCTGGCAATTCGAATGTTAGCGGATTTGGGTGAATGTGGCATCTACGCTCTCCCTATTCGCGGTCTCTCGCTATGTCTCGCGAGAGTCTGGAAGACGTATAATATTATGAATAGCAAGCGGATGTGACAATTTTCTTATTTAAAAAAAGAAGTCATTGTTCCTAGGATTATACCTACTATCTTACAGCCTTAATAATTCGCAAGAATTCTATAATACTTTAAAATGTGTTCCTCATATAAAAAATTACTTTTAATATAAGCAAAGGTACAATCTTCTACGGCTACTCTGGTGGGACACTTATAAACATCTTCAACATCATCACTTTTTAAACATCTTTTCGGTATTGTTAACTATGTGGATCACCTATAAAAGCACGGTGTGCTTTATTTGATTTATATAACGTTACACTACAATAACGTCAAATTAATGCAGCCATCCGGGCCGAAACTATAAAATTTTGTACAGTGCACAATGCTGCACCTGATAATTAATAGCACCAATTTGTTTTAATTACTTCGTAATTGGAATAAATTCGATAGTTAAATTTGAATTATAGTTCATGGTTAAATAATAACATAGCAGATTAGTGAATAAGTCACGAGCCACTAAATCTAATTGCGCGGTTTGTGTATATCTATTCATTTAAATTATTTATGTATGTGTCATATTTCGTGTCGTATAGTTCATATCGATTATGATGTAATGTTGTAAAATATTAAATATATAATAGCCCAGAGAGCCTCAGACCACCACCACTTTAATATATTAAATCAAATAAAATATTAAAATATTAATAACATAATAAATAATGATTATAAAAGTGGTATATAACGTATATAAAGTTATTTTTTTATTTTTTTAAACACATAAAACAAATTGTAAACAAACTAAACCCGTTTTAGTAGTTTCTCATTATTGAAAAAAAAAGCTTTTATGCAGGCGTTTTATCATCGTATATTGTACAAGCATTGCTCAGTATTTGTTAATACGACGTACGATGGAAAGAAGGCCCTCACAGTTGTTAGTACGTAGGGATGCCAGATCTACAAATTCACATATTTCGAACAAAGAAAAAGCTAAATAATTCATATTGTGTATTATTTTATTTGCGGTGAGGAAGGTGTTATTTCAGGCCGAAATTTTAAAGAATAAAAAGAATCCAACAATAAGAAATTTTCCATTTGCACCGTTATTTTATTCTAAAATCCATTTGCATGAGTGTATTGAGTTTAGATAACACAACATTTCTTAGATTTCTGAAACTGAAGAATCTTTTAAATAGGTTAAAACTCTTAGGCGTAGTACTACATAGAAAATCTGCCGTTGCACTGGCATCCTTATTATGTTATTATGCATATCTTGATACAAAGTTCCCATTTTCTCTATTGTTTCTATTGCTCTTTTGATTCCAATAGCAATCCCAAAACATTGTTTTAAATTATAAAATAAATAAATATTGTAATTGGTTTTGTGATCATTTTAGCTTTTGAAAATGTGCCGCTTAAAAATAAGCCCCTTACTGAATGTGTAAAATTTGTCTTAATTTTCTGAATTCATTGATACTTTCGTAATTAATACTGAATGAGAATACCTAATGAGAAAGAGTTAATATTCAACAAAGGTGAATAGGCACAAATAGTCAATAACCTGTATAATTTTTGAAATTATTAATTAATGGTAATTAAAAAAGGATCTAGGTATGTAAGTATGCAATAAAACATCCATTTTCACGGCTTCAAGTTGGGATTTGTGCATCGAATGCGGGACTCGAGGATTTGTCCGTCGAACTCGGGACAGTCCCGCTCTAATCGGGACGTCTGGCAACCCTATTAGTACGCCACACCATGGAACATATTGTTTGTTTGTTTTTCATTGTTATCGTAGTACGACGTAAGATAAAAACGCATGCATAACAACCGAACAAAACTTCCAATATGTCTTCGTGAAGTTATAACCATTGTGGTGGATGCGCCGGAAGATCCTTTATTTCTGCGTTATAGTGTTTTCAATTAAACATTACTCAAAGTTACTAACAGACGTTGTAAGCTCAAAGACGATAGTAAACAAATTTTCCAGTAAACACAATATTTTAATTTACTCAAAAGTTAGTTGTAAACAAACTTTATGTCAGTGGAACTTTATGTCAGTGGTCCTTAACCGGTGCTCCGCGGAACACTGGTGCTCCGCGAGCTTCTTGCAAGTGCTCCGCAAAATTATGAAAGCCGAAAGTGTTGACACCGTATGTGATTGAAATAATAATATTTGTATATTATTAACGTACAAAAACTTAAACAAAAGTAACAATTAAAATATTTACAATTTTCAAATAGTAATAAATAGTAAAAAAAAAACAAAAGTAAACTTCGGAAGCAATTCGGTACATCGAGAGCGCTTTTCCCTCAAACATATTTAAGAGTTCGTTTGTAGAAATAAATTCGAAAATTCCCGTATATTTTCGGAATTTATACACAAATATATCTTTTTCTTTTCTATATCACATTAATGATTTTCGCCGTAAATAAATTTCATTGGAGTAGGTACTCGTTTTTTCAATTCGGCGATACGTTAGAGCTGATGAAAATATCAACAAAACTGTATTTTAAACGGCTACAACTTTGGAATTGAAACGGAATTGGGAAAACCAATAAGTTCATATGAACCTTTTTACTCGGAATGACATTGAGTTTCTAGAAGAAAATCGGTAAAAAGTTTTATATGGATTTTATTTAGTTATTTTTAATATTATTAATTAAATTTATTTAGTTTTTACTGTTGTAATGGGTAGAGATTGTGTTATTTTTTCGTTTTCGCATTGTTTGATATGTATTTTCTTTTTTTTTTAGATTTCAAACAGCTGTAACTTCTTAAGGAATAAAAACAAACATGTAAAAGACCATATAAAACATTATACTGAGCATGATATTTGATTTCTAAAAATTGATTTTGCCGAAAAAGAAAGGTATGTAATAATCGTTCTAATTTTTAATAAAAGTTATGTCGATGTCTTTGGTGCTCCACGAATTTGTCTTATGATCAAAAGTGCTCCCTGACTTCAAAAAGGTTAAGAACCACTGCTTTATGTGTTACCAACGTTTCCGTTAATAATGTGGGTCTTCTTGCCGGAAACCTTCAACCATAATAACTTCTCAGCCCATTTTCTCCGAACGAAATTTCAATTTCGGCCGACCGAAAGAAAAACAATCATTAATTAGCATTAAAACAAACGTCGATCACTGTCGATGGCCATCAAAGGCGCCGCTGGCCGATTATTAATCACCCATTATTTTGGGGGGACGCGCCCTTGGCGCCAATGCGTCGTCCCCGCTCAATTTTCGCGGAACGGGAAATAAAATTGCCGCAACTAAGTTGGCCGTTTTAATTACGTTGGCCCATCGATTGGACGGCCGGCCGGCGGTGGCGGGAGCGCAAATTTTACCCTCCCCCTGGGCCGGAACCGGAGAAACCCCCCCGCCGCTGTCCTCCTGTCGACCGTTCTCGATTTCCCACCCCCCGATTCCCGGAGGGGATGTTTTATTGGTCGCCGATAAGAAGTTTGCGGGAAACTATCGACCTCGGTATATTATATATTTGGGATGGTGACACCGTACCTACCTGACGTTACCGAACTTGGAAGGAAGTCTTTTGAGATGTGGTGATAGGCGAAACTTTCGTCGAAGGTATTTGGCACGTCGCAATATGAGAAAAAATTAAGTATGAAAACATATGTCGCTAGAGAAGAGCATGAGAATTAAGAGTGGGGAAGAAGTGGACAATCATTTACACGTCTCAGCGAGACGTTCGATGACACATGGCGGGAGAAGTAGGCCCTCGAAAACAAACTTCTAGAATACCTGATTAGAAGTCCTTTAATATCGCACTATGACTAAATATTCAAATTTTACAGTTATAAAAACACATTAATTTAAAGTATTATATTTTCGAAATAAATATTAGCAATCAAAGCTAGCAACTTCTTTATAAAATGAAGTCTTTTTGCGGCACCACAGGCACTTCGGTAAAATTTTCTGTCAACTACAAATACATATATGAATTCGGAACTTTATGATAGTATTCTTTTAACACTATATTACTCTATCCCGTAATGCTATGGACACCGATTCTTAGCACGAATAACATAAGATGATTCAACCCAACTTATGCATATGAGACTCTTCAAAGTCAACATTGAATATCAAATTTATTAACATTAACAAATCTTGACACACGGCATAACCCGGAAGCAGTTTATTTTCTATAGGTATCAAATTTATCCTCCACGTAAAGATTTATTCAATGAGAAGTTGTGTCATATGAAGGGTATTGTAGCATTTTTTACACATTTTTATAAGGTTTATACCAGCTGTCAAACAGTTTTTGAGGAAAACAGATACGAAAACACGTTCTGTACATTTTTGTCAATGAGTCGCTCAAAAAATAGGGAAAATTCACAACTTCGTTTTCAGATCCAGATTTGTCTTCGATTCTTTTTGGAAAATTCAATAACTGGAAATCTGCCATTATTTTGACATTTACACATTTACACAAAATTTATGAATTATATTTTTAAAATTCTGTTTGCCAAATTTACTAAAACTGATAATCAAATACAATATTAATTAAATACAAATTTAATTATTTTGAGTTAAGTTTGCAACTGCTAAATACTTATTTAAAATTGTGAATAAATACTGTAATCAGACGTTTCAAATAACTTCTGATTATTAACTCTTCATGATTCTTTTTGAAGTTGCAATGGGACAGAACGATATAAAACAATAGCAGTGGCGGCTCGCGTATAGGTACCCCGTATTATTTCCACTTAATATTATGGATAACATTTAATATAATGAGTCCCTTTTCCTTTAGTTCTTTCTTTATACATGTACAAAGTATAATCCTTAAACCTTAATGTCAGTAGCCATCCCCCGGTTTAAGAAAGAGATTCAAAAATCATTATATGGAACTGTGATCTGCACAGTTCCCGTCGGCGAGGTGTTTGGCAGTTCTGCGCATGCGCACATAGGAAGCATCACGCGAGGCAGCAGCCTGTTATCGATAGAGAGAGCACTGTTGTTACCGCAGTGCCGTCCGTGCCAAGTCACTGCCAACACTGTCCTGCTGGTGGAAGGTAGTTTTACAAACTGCAGATGGCATTTCCAAAGGCAATACGTATTTTCCAACAATTATAGTGCTTTCAATGGAGAAAAAATTACTCAGTATTCATCCAGAGACAAAGGATAAAATTATTGATATTTTCGCGCAAATTAAAACAAGAAGAATGGATTTAATTTTTACTACGCTTATCTTAACTTCACTTGTTGGTTTGTTATGTTCAAATCTTGTAATCGATATTTTACCTACTTACACCATTGTCCAATCGAGTTCAATTTTTGCATGTGGACGATTTCTGGTGACAATGTATGAAACAATAAAAAAATATGGAAAATTTTTAATTTTTAGTGTGTTTTGTTAAGGCGTAGTTTTTAGAAAATGTATTTTTTAGATACATTTATTAATGAATGAAACGGTAACAATTTAGGTTAACGTAAATAAGAAATTCGTTTTTATTCCCCAAATTCTTTTACGATTTCATCAAGTTTTTGAATAAATTTTCTTTTTATACGTTTCTTTTCTTTTACACAATATTGTATAAATCAATGACAAAAAATTTCTGGAACAGGACCCCCACTAATATTAGCTACGAGCCGCCACTGAACAATAGACAAGCTTGTCTCAAAGACGATTCCTAAAATCATTCGAATCGAATAACAAAAGTACATTTGAGGATATCAATGCGAGTTCAAAACCATCTCTTTTTGAGCAATAAATGAAAAATATAATAAAAGTATTAAATTTTTTATCCAAAATAGATTCAAAATGTTAAAAATTTTTTAGTTAATTGGTCAGCAACAAAAACGTCATCGTGACGAGTTTCTAAAAGACCTAAGCATAATAAAAAATGTATTTCTTCTCGCACATATGTACTTAATTATAGTATATCCCACAAAAAAGTGGGAGTGACTCTTCATCTCATTTATACAAAAACAATATATTTTGAGGCTGTAGTTTCCATTCATAAAATGCAATTTCCCATGTTTAACATCATCCTCTCAATACCGTATGACTTCCCATCGTGTGCGGATTCATACACCGCTCTCACCTCCCCTCCAACCTCCATCCCTCACCCTCCCCCCTTTATAAAAACGAAAGTTTAGTTAGCTTTTAATTATTGGCATACGCAGAGGTTTCTGGCAGTCGCGATATACCGTACTTTTCCCCGAACGCTAGGCATAGCATTTAAGGAAGAACGGCAGCATCGCTCTCCCTACCCGGCGTATTTGTCAGCGGCTAAGCGGTTACCCGGTGCGCGCTTCGTGTGCTAGTAGCTAGTAGTTTGTTGTTCGCGGGACTATGTGCGCTCGCTTTTGTGCTTCCTTCAAAAATGCACGTACATGGTGCATACATAATTTCTAAATTCTGTTTTATTGCCAGAAAATAATATGCAAAAATAAAAACGCTATTCTCAAAAAAATATATAGATTAACTAATATTCTACTACGAATAAACAATTAAATAAACATTATTTTATCTCGGGCTCAAAGATTCCGCCTTGCGCTGCAAGACAGTATCCGAGCCGTTTGTATAAGTTGTCCCTCACGCCAGAGAGCGTTTCGGCTGTTACAGTGTTGGCAGCTTCTGTACTTTTTGCTCTCAACTCCGGTAAATTATGTGCCCCATTGACTTCATCAACATAAATGGCATTTTAAGATAACCCCAGAAGAAAAAAATCGTTCGGAGACAGATCAGGTGATCTTGGGGGGCCAACGAATGTCGCCTATCCCACTAATAAGACGGTGAGGAAATAACGTTGTTAAAAACTCTCGCACCCTGGCCGCGTTATGAGCAGGACAGCCGTCTTGCTGAAACCAAACATCATCCTGATCTACTCCAGGAAGGTTATAAATGGCGGGAAGTACTTGCTCTTGCAGCAAAGTAAGGTACTTCTGGGCGTTAAGAGATTCATCGATAAAGAATGGACCTACTAAATGATTGCCTAGAATACCAGCTCAACATTTACTTTTTCGGGATATTGAGTACGGTAAGCATAACTTCGGTGCTGATTTTGTTGGGCCCAATATCGAAGAATGGAAGGATTATGTTTACCATGTAACGGAAAAGTCGATTCATCAGTAAAAATAATATTTTGTATAACATTTTAATATGCGTTCGCCTTTTCCATTACAGTTACACAAAACTCCATTCTACGAATACTGTCCTCTGCGAAGGTTTCCTGGCGCTTTGAGTACTTGTAACTCCGGAAATCGCCCTTCTTCAGAGCCTTAGCAACGGTTTTGTTACCAATACCCGATTCCTCGCCAATCCCTCGAGTGGATTTCTTATCGTCCAGTACTACAGAACCGCAGATTAGTACATCCCGTCGTTCTTTTGCCTCAATTTCTTGTGGACTTATCTCCCTTGGATGACAAGTACTGCAGCTCTTTAGACAAAGATCTTTTTCAAATTGCACAATATTGAAAATCGTTTGTCTGCACGGGATAGGTCTGCCTTCAAAAGTGATTGCAAACAAATCCACGCGCTGTTGCGCCGAATTGCCACCGTAATACCACTTGATGATCTGAAGCTGTTCTAACGGAGGGTACATCGCGATTGCAAAGATATGAATGTTATGAAGCGTTGTTAGATCTGCGATAGTTCTGCCGTTGCGTGCATGTGCTCCGAAACGCAAAACCAGACTGGCCTGACCTGACCTGCTCTCCCACCAGTCGGCAGTCCCACTATAATTGGCTGCCCCACTCAACCGACGTTGCCAGTGTTGTCGCGTGATACGCTAGTTTCTATAGACCTATGCCTAATTTTTGCGGACACAATCTGTATAACAAATAGACCTTCTACACTCATATCTCTTGGAGTCTTTCGATTTCAAGCATATGATAAAAGGAATAATTTGGAACCTATTTAATTCGATTTACCATTGGATCACCATTATAGGAATATATATATTTTTTTATTTTTATTACTAACTGCAAAAAACTATTGCTATGTTATCAACTATTGCTATGTTCATATTGAAGTTGTTGGTGGTTAATTTGATTCTCTTTCAACACACGAATAACAAATCTTAATTCTTTAGCCAGATGTTACTACGTATATAAATGATACATGTTCTGAATTTATTAAAGGGCATTTCGGTCACGATATCCCCTAAATACTAAAGAGTATAATATAAGTGTAAATACATACGATGTGAATTTCACTGCGACTCGTAGAAAAATCGAATAATTTCATATGCAATCTGTGCTTGAATCTGTGTTGGAAATTTCGATTACCTAGTTCCGTGAGTGGAAAAATAATAATCCACAGCGTTCGCTGTACTTACACGAAGTATGTATAAACGGTCTAGTATATGGAAGCGAAATAGTTCGAGCAATAACTACCGACTTAATTAAATTCTAGCTTTGTTTATGCTAACAAGCTGCACTGCTTTGATATTAAATTGCAGTTATACAAGCCGCGTTGCCTCGTTTTACGGAGGTGATTTTCTCTCAGTTCAAATGCCAGCGCCGGTGACCAAGCATAATTTCGACAAAATGCCCCAGACAGAATTTTTGATATAACGCAAAATAATTTTAGAAATTAGAACACCAAAGGAAACAGTCGTGACGGTATAATTAAATTTTATTTCCCAGCTTTGTGGAATTAGTTTTTGTAGGAACGTTTTGTCCTAGGCTTAACACACAGTGCATTCGTATTTGCCCATCTGTTATATAGGAGTGAGTAAGAAGAATAAGAAACTAATAAGAAAAGTTGAATTAAGAAAATGCTTGTAATTTACTTAATACCGATTATTTGTACCAACTTTTAAAGGGTAAACTTCTGTTTCGTTCTTTCGATTCTGCAAGCAGTGGAGCTTTAAAACTTTTAATATTTGCAGGTGAATTTCTCGTCTCCGTTTCACAGGATTGCAGGCTTGAGTTGATATCGATCCATACGGTTCAGTTACCTGTAGAAAGCATACCTGAACAAGTGAATAGCGGTGCCAGCTTAACTTGAGGGTATGTCTCGAAACTTAAAACTTCCTTGAGATGTTTGTAAACTTGCCAGATTGAGTAATTTCTTAAATATACAACTTCGTAATTTCGTTAGAAATTGATCTCATCAACTAGATTTGATTCTACTTATTCAAATCCCACTGCAATAACTGAACTGAATATAAAATTCATTAAATTGAATCATGACGTCTATTGATAGAAAATAATAACGAAGGCGGCTTAAATCGTTAATATTTGATCCTTTACAGTAGCAACTTTTAATATCTGAAAAATGAGAAGTACAAATGTCAGGATGTAATATGTTTTTGATACAGTCCAGCTGTGCAGAATAAGGGTACTGCTTGACATTAACTGCATTAATGTTGTGGTAAGTATGCCATAACAACAGTAACACTGTGCGACAAATTTCAACTTTTTCTTCAATTTGGTTATATCATCTCTGGTTTAGAATAAATAAAATAAATCCTAATAAAAACATTAAAATTGTATGTTGCAGTCACACATTTTATATGGAAACTAAATTTCACACCTTCAATTTAGCTTGACGTATGACGTCATCAACATATTTTTTATGGCAACCACCTATTTTTCTTATTGATTTCGATAATACTGTAAAATTGATGGTAGCATAAAACTATGGTGCTACGTAAGACAATGTTTGCATAAAAGGCAATTGAAAATTAGGAACGTAATGATAACTCTGGGAGCATCGATTTTGTGTATGAAAAGTGAAAAGATGTTCTTGATATATTATTTTGCACCGGTAACGAAGACGAACTCTCAATCAAGGGTATCGGCAAAGTTAAGACCACAATAATACAAAAGAATCTAATTTATAATTAGTTTTTATCGCGAATAAATCAACACTTACTTACTCATCTACTAATATTCCTATTAGTCTGACTTTTGATAACCACAGACAAACAATTTTCTTTCTATTACATCTGCTTCAGAACAAATATTTCTATTTTAATAAATATTAAGTTGCTGACATCTGGGTGGTGAAGTGTACGATTTCTTGTTGAAATGGTGCACATCACTCTTCAGAGTTTGACAATTGTTGTTGTAAAATTTAATATGTACTAAAATTAAAATTTTAAAATAAGATTCAACTACTTTCATTTTTCACTTTTCAATAACAGTCTAAAGTTTTCTTGATGAAAAAGTGATATTCCGTTGAATGATTTGTGTGTTGTTGCCAAATCATTTTAGTAAACAGTTTCATACGGACATTTCAAAATAAAAAATCTGATGTACTTTATCCGCATGAGATTGTATTTGATCGAGATCGATCGTATCTGCCATAAAATAAAACTAGTTAGCCAGGATTTGTCATATATTCTGATACTATTGACAGTAGGTATTGTCAAAACATCAGCGTTTGACACTACCCACTGTCATTAGAATTTAAATATCTGTCAAATCCTGGCTAACTAGTTTTATATTAATGCAGACACGACCGATCACGATCAAATAGAATTTGCTCAACTACTTATTAATTTTACCAAAAAATTTCCTCTACTTTAGTTTATTATTTAACTATTTTGACGAAATTACAGAAATGGCGGCTCATTTGCAGAATTGTTAAGAAATGCTAAGAGTAAACATCCACTTCCTCTGGACCCTTTTAAACAAAAAGCTTTTCAGCTCTAAGTTTGGTCATGAAACTTCTAAATATGAAGTTTCGTCCCAATACCTTTAGTAGTTTCTCCGTAATCGTCGCCACAAAAAAACGGGTACACACATACACACACACACCAATTGGACTTATTGTGGTGGTAGTGGACGTATTTTATTTTCAGATAAATAAAGATTTTAAGTGTTATTTTGTTGTTGTTTTAAAGTTATAACAAAATCACGCTTTTACACATTAACTTCTTTCCCAAGACTTTTGTAAAAACTTACGAGCTTGAATTCCTATTGAACGCATAGGTCTATCGACAATGCTTATTTACTTTCCATGCAGAAAATCCAAGCTTCTCAGAGTCATCAATGCATTGTTAGTTTTAAATAGCGTTTTCTTCGAAATTGTTCTGATGTAAGAACTAAGTTGTATGCTACCATTGAGACAATTAAAGAGCCTATTTGAAACAACAAGAAAAATGAGGCATTGCTTGTCGAAAACAATTGGTGGACGAAAACTGAATTTAATACAAACACATACTAAAAATTGACGTGCCCGATAATTTTTTAAATACAATAAACAATTTCAGTTTCAATTATTTATTCCATATTTGTGCCATTGTATTTGATAAAGAAGTTTACGCAATATATCTCAAAATTGTAACGCGATGAAAAAAAAAATAACGTTTTTACAGCTATTATGAACACACAAAAGCCACATCCATTAGCACAGCGTTTCCCAACCGCCGGTCCGCGGACCGGTGCCGGTCCGCAGAAATATTTTACCGGTCCGCGAAAAATTTCGCCCTTATCAAGGCGGCTCAACTATTTGTCTATACTTTATAACTCTTGCTATAGCTTTCACTAGATGGCACTAATACCAGTCAATAGAAATGCGTGTAAAACATGCACAAAAAGTATGTTCCAAATACATATCATCTTCTATTATTCTGAACTACATGTTGTACGATCATTAGTTTGGTGGTGGCAACATTGCTCACCTATACATACATCATAATTTACAACGATTCGTGTATGCTCCATCCCAGAATTGTGTCAGATCGTTTGTCTTTTATTTTATCGCACTCGAGCGTATTGTTTTTGAATATTGTGCGGTATAGCGTTGTGTGGTATTTTGGAAAATAAATTTTCTTTCGTAAAACTTGAAGCCGTACAAAATGGTACCTAAAAAAGCCAACCAGCAAAACCTTCTAACTTTCTTTGGTAGAAGCAAGGACAATATTCAGGAGAAAAGTACTGATGGTATCGAAATTATGCCAAGTACCAGTGCTTCAAGTGTAGAAGGACCACAGAAAAAGAAATTGGTCGATACTTCTGAATATACAATACAAACAAAAAAGAGAAAAGGTAATTTTATAAGGCAATATGATTAGGAGTATCTTATGTTCGGTTTATTGTACCCCTGGCAGCGAACTATCGCCACTGCCTTTGTGTGTAGTATGTTCAGAAATTCTTTTAAATGAAGCTATGAAGCCTTCAAAACTAGCTCGTCATTTGCATTCAAAGCATAAACATTTTACTGATACTAGACTTTTTTGAAAAATTACACGATCAGATGAAAATTCAGAAAAGTCAAATGAAAATTATGATTATACTATAGTAACAAGTCACTGCTTCAAGAGTATTATTTCGTAGCTCTTCGTATAGCTAAAACAAAAAAAAACATTCACTATTGGTGAGGAGTTAGTAAAGCTTTGCGTCTTAAATGTCGTTCAAGAAATTTTGGGTCCTCAAGTTGCTACAAAATTAGAGGCTGTACCACTGTCGGATACCACAACTCAGAGAAGAATTAATGACATGGCCACCGACATTGAAATACAAGTTTTAGTGTGTGTATAAGTGTCCACTTTTTTAGGTCGAAAAAAGTTTAAGCATGTACAGTGTAAAAATCAATTTTATTCAGAAGTTACATAATTTACACAAGTCTTTAAAATTACGTACTTAAAAAACATTAACAAAAAAATTAAAATGGCGGCGTACCGGCATTTCTCCTCAAAACTGGCTTTAAAATCATCAATTACGTTGAGTCATCAATTCCGTTGAGTCGGGTATCTCAGCCAATTCATAACCGATTGACTTGAAATTGAGACAATCTTCTCCGATACATATACCAGTCCAGCTAATTTTTTTTATGAAATTTTCAAAACTTCTTTTTGGTTACAGCTATTTGGTTATAAAATTGTCGAATAAAGAGTGTTCAATTTGTGTTAAAAAAACATGGCGAGCTGCAAAAAAATACTATTTGCTAAAACCCTACGTACTGGACTGGGTTTTGTATCAGAGAATACATAAAATCTGTCTATGTTGTAATTTTAAATCAATCAGGTGTGAATTGGTTGAGATATCCGACCGTTTTTGAAATGTATATGATTAAATAAAGCAAAAGACTTATGTCAAACAGAATAGTATAGCAGAATATTTGATTTTTGAATAAAATTGATTTTTACCCTACTACTAGGTACAACTTAGGTATCATTTTTCTACCTCTAGGGGTGGTATTACCCCTTAATCGTCAGCCGGTCCGCGAAATATTTCCCCTACTTTTGCCGGTCCGCAGGCGTAAAAAGGTTGAAGAACGCTGCATTAGCATACAAGATTTTTGTTGTTGTTACATACATTTCTAAGTGAAATTTAAAAGGTTTAAAATTTTAAAATGTTTGTAAAAGGAGTTATTTTGTTTGACAGACAATTGGCGTTTTCATGTTTTTCATGTTTTTTTTTCATGTTTTCACCATCATAATTTATTGTATTATAATCTGAACAGAAAGTCTGATTTCAGTTCTCTTTGTTCATCCTCGTTCAAGATATTGCTTCAATAGTGGCATTGGTTCTGAATGTCAACTTGATTGTATGGAGTTTAAAGATGTTTGTTTTTAATCGGATTCAAATTAAAGTTGAAACGAAATAAAATAAATTATAGAATTTGAATCAACCTCTTAGCTATCTACCGTTTTAAACAGAAATTTGAATCTAATAACAAGTAATAAAGAGGATTAACGCAACGGCCAGAATAATGAACTAATCGAACATTAACCGAATAGACTTTAATTCAATTACCCTAACCGACCACCCAAAGTGGTTTAATCTGTCCCATTATTTACACATTACCCCGTGTCATATTATTAACCATCCATTTACTCCCGGCCGATTGGGCATATTCGACAGAGCGTCGACAATGCCGCCACCTACCGGTAGCCGTCAGCCGTCCTCTATAAATTATCTTAACGGACAAGTAAATACACCCCATTACTGGCTTGATTTGCATTTTAACCACTGTTAAGTGGTTATGGTGTGACGGTTGATCCCACAGCTTCTGTCACCACTGTTATTTCGTTTCAGCGGTTACAAGCGCAGGTTATATTTTCAGTAAATTTTCAATGCCCTCAATTCAATTTTCAATTGGATAATGGGCCTTTCTGCCCTGTGTATGTGTGCGATCGTGTTTTGTCGTGGTGTCTGGTGAACTCGAACGCTCGAGGGGTAAAATTGATTTCGGTCGTTGTACGCGTCCATCCGGGTTTTATAGTTTGTATTTGATGACATTTTTTTGCTAGTTTTATATCGTTTGACGGAAGTGAAGTTTTGGGGGAAGCGCAATATTAAATCCTGTTAAAGTCAATGGAATCGTGGGTTGATTGATGTTGTGGGTGAATGGCTTATGGTAAGTTCTGCTTATAGAAGTTTAGAGATAAAGAAAATGTTGAGAATCTCCCAACTATCGGCAGTATTTTGCGTGATTATTGTGATTCATATCAAATCCTATTTTGACTGTTTTGTATAAAAATTACATTAAATGTAAGAAAAGAATATTTAGAAATAGTTTCTTCTAATTACACGATCAAATTTTATGATCAAGCATTCTTATTTTAGTATATTCCTATATTAAAACGTACCTACCAGATATAAAAAAATAATATATCTAAAAAATGCTGAAGTATTTATACGTTGCTATAAAAAGTGCAAGGGTCGGTATATTCACCTACCCAGAAACCTGCATAGCGATGTGTCAGATAAGGTAGTTATGTGGTGGTTAAGTTATCACACTTAACAGGTGGTGAATAAACCGACCCTACGTCTATTACATCATGCTTTGCGCACCAATGGTAAGTACAATTATTACAAGACGATATTACAAAAGATGTGATCTAACTTTAGTAATTTATTGTCCCAGATATGTACAAGATCGGTTCTGAATCGCCTTCATAATAACAAAAACTAGTTTAAAAAAAATTAACATAGAAGCAGTATAAGGAAGAAATGAAAAGGAAATGCATGCAGATAAGTTGCCTACAGAGACGGATAATACATCAGAATTAAATTAATATTGCTATTATGTTTACTAATTAAATAACCTTTTGGGCAAACAAAAATATGCTTTAGAAATCAAAGAATATGCTAAAAAAACAAAAAATGTAATCTAAAAACAGAAAACTTTTTACATTCAATATTTACGTTCTGTATTTGAGATTAGAAATCCCATTCTCGCATTTTTTTGATGGGAACATTTAATTTAAACAGCAGACGTATAAACAGAATGCTATTGCGATCTAACATATGTACGTATGTACATTTATGGGAATCATCAGTAACGTATTGCGGGAAATAACAGCAGAAATCGATTAGTCAATTGCAGTACTCCTAAAGCTTCCTTGATCTAGTATCTATCCATATACAGGGTGTCGCAACAGTGCGATCTCGGAAGATTGTGCCGCTGTTAATGATGATTTTTTATAACTGATTGCACTCATCTATATAGAACGCCGAGGCGCACATTTTAAAATTATTAGCGTGTATACAGGCTGTTCCATAAGGTAGCACCAACCCAAACTTATGTTTTTTTAAATGGAACAACCTATATTTCGGCACAATTTTGAATTCCTCGCAAAATTTTACTACAATTAAAAACAACATTACCTACCCTAAACTTTATACTTTTTGATTTATTGGCATTTTTATGAAAAAACAGCAGTCTAGGAAAAATTGCATATCTCAATACCGGTTTTTAATTTTATTGCGCACGCTTAGATTATGATTAAGTAAGATGCGTTCTATTAGCGTGATTACCTACCATATCTAAATTGTGTACAGGGTGGTAATAATCTGCAACAAAATATAGCAAACAGTTTTTCATATGAAAGTAAATTTTTTTAAATGGAACACCATGTATCTAATTATTTTTTGGAATTCTACGCATCGTTCTGCACAAAAAAGTACTAGCACACACCAGTGCTAAAATAAACAATTGCAGAGATAACTAATCTTCTTCATAAAAAAATCGATTTTTCTATCAATTAGAACTTCTACACCGACATTAACCATTAAACCAGTTAAGTATTTACCTACATTACTGTTTTCTCGCATGTAGTATATTTGTAGTGGTTGAGAACACGCTGAATTTCATGTTGGCGTTTTAATCCATTAAATATTATTTAAAAAATAAATTAGGGATTTTTTTTTAATTTATAATAATGTTATTTAAACACAACATAACTAACAATCAAGAAAAATATAACTATATAAAAACAAAAAAAAACATCGTGGATTATTTAGTGCACAATTCTTTCTCAGTGCTCTGGCACAACAATATAGTAGAATACACTTTCGATACAAATGACATACATTTAGTGTAAATATCAAAATGCAAGAAAAAATGCAATCATTTGGGATGTTCTAAACCATATTTACTTTATCACCCTCAGATTCAGGAATTAGTGCAAATATAATTTAAAAAATTTAATCGACTTATTTTTTTTAAGATACTACCTGTGGTACAACATATTCGTCAGAAAAAAACATTGCTTTCAGAAGTCGGAATACCTATAATTCGAAAACGATTATCATAATAAATAGGTAAGTTTAATGTGATTTAGATTAGTTCTCCTTAGCTAATTAATTAACGGGAAAATATATTCATTTAGTCCATTTAAAATTCACACTTGTGGATAAAAATTTTTAACACGTAATATCCAAGGTGTTCCTAAATATCATGTAAATACGAAAAGGGGTAATTCTTTGGCTTATTTAATGACTAAAAATTCATATAAACATAGGGTCCGCGAACGCTTCGTTGCCGATCTACAGGGTGTTGAAATTTCAAGATTGCTACAAAAGCCGCGCCATCCTAGTTTTAATTTTTAACAATTGGTGGCGAATAAAATGTCAAAATAAATACAGACAAAGATTTATCTAAATCAAGCCAAGGCATACTAGACCAATTATTTAAAAAAATTTAATTTCATCTAGCGAAACACAGAAAAGCTTTTATTTTTTTTTCTCGATGACGGTGGTAAATACGAAAAAACGACAAGAGATTAAAATGCTTTAGAACAAAACAAAAAATGCATTTTGTATTTTAGAATCCACCAGTTTCGCTAGATGAAATTAAATTTTTTTAAATAATTGGTCTAGTATGCCTTGGCTTGATTTAGATAACTCTTTGTCTGTATTTATTTTGACATTTTATTCGCCACCAATTGTTAAAAATTAAAACTAGGATGGCGCGGCTTTTGTAGCAATCTTGAAATTTCAACACCCTGTAGATCGGCAACGAAGCGTTTGCGGACCTATGTTTATATGAATTTTTAGTCATTAAATAAGCCAAAGAATTACCCCTTTTCGTATTTACATGATATTTAGGAACACCCTGTATATTTTGATGTAATTGAATTTTTGAAATGTTTTTCCAATTTTGATTATATTTTTGGTACATTGTAAAGAAATTCTCACATACCATTTACAGTGTTTACGGTTAATGAAATATTTTGTTTATATGACCAAATAATTTCACCAAATAAAATAGCTATAACAGATAGAAAATGTGTGTGTAACTTGTTTTCAACACATCATCTGCTAATTCTCTGTAAGTGCATGCGAATATTTTAAATGCTATTTCCTCATTATTTGATCATAAGACTCATAACATAAGTTATTCCCATATAGAGTTTATCAAATAAACAGACGCAGTTTTGTAATGGGTTAAAAAACAATTCCATTTAAAACAACTTTCTCAATTTGTGACGTAAATTGTAAAATTGGAGCATTAGGCGAATTAAATATTATATATATTTTTTTATTCCAGATTAAAAAGGCTTTTTATTCTTAATTCCTGAATGGAATCACTGCTTCACAGACTGAAGGCACTCGTCACATAGCACTCGCTTAAATTACTGAGCGAATTGGGAAAATCTGTGACGAAACGAATAATTCCCTGATCGTAAACCATTTATGTTCGCACGCGAACAGTTTTCCAATTTTCTCAAAAACGCTTTAGAAACGGTTTATACGGACCCGATAAAACTAATTCAATTTCCTTCTCCAATAGCAGTAAAACTAATACGGTCGAAGTCCCGAATGTACCGCACACAATTTTCTAGCTAACGGACACGTTCAGGTGCATCGAAAAATTCTGTTCCTGATCTGTTCGGAGATTCTTATTGAGGCCAAACGTGAAAGAGTGGAAAAGCAATACGTGATATGAGACACAAAAACACTACTATCGGTTGCAAAAGTATTGAGCCCTGTGTTTGGAGGTTCGTAACTCTGCAACGGCTGAACGAAAAAAATTGAAATAAAGTGGGTTATACTCCTGAATCATTTCTACATTACAGGAATGACTATCAAAACTTTCTGCCCGTCGGTTTAGGCACGAGCGCGAGAGAAGTAAAAAAGGTACCCGATTTTTGCGGTTTTAAAATAATTCTCGACTTTCCGATTTTTTTTCTCCTAAACCACTTACTATAAAAAATACATTTTTGTTCAGGTTACAGTTAGAATCTCTTCTATAGATTGGTGTTTTTATTTTCTTGATTTCTTATGTAATAAAGTCTGTAAGCGACCTTTTTATGGACGCGGATATCTCAGAAACGAACGATAGCAGGACAACGCAGTTAGCACGTAAACAATCCTTATTTATTGTGATAGTCATCCATCGATGTATAATTACACAAACATTATTTGGGAATTTTAAATAGGGAAAATAATGAGATCGATCCGGCGCGCAGGATGGTTCCCCTCGGGGAAAGGGGATAAAACGCGCGAGACGGTGTGACGCTTCGCGCGACGATTTCAAACGACAACACTCAGGACCGTATTCAATATTTTTGTCATTTTCTCGTTCGGTCTTATTTTTGAAAATAGCATAAGTGATTTTTTTTTATTTCTGGAATTGTATACATATTCTGTTTTGTGATTTATTATTATTTCACAACATTATTTCTGCCAAAAATCAGTAGTTGATGTTTCAATTACGACAAGTATTTATCCTAAACTTTGAGCGAATTCTGCAGTTTCAGAAGAACCACTATCATTGGAACAATATTGCGGAAACTTCTTTATCATTATCTGTATTGTTGTCGTTGCAGTCTAATAAGTCACCACCATCTTCGCATGCTAGTTGATATTATAACTGTTTCTACAATTGAGTCAAAAATATGATCAATATCAATGTATTGGTTTTGATTTTCAAAACCAAAAATTGTGTTGCAAAATTGAAACACAATTTTGCCATATCTCTTTTGGGACAGAGCTTTGTTACATAAATTTAACATATCTTTAATTTAAAATGTATTGTAGCTGTTTGCAACTTTATTTTGTACATATGCCCAGCTTAATTCAACTGCAATGGGCAGGTAACCACAACAATTTTACTTCATTGCTTCCGATTTATACAATTCCGATAAAATCTAATAGAAGTACCTTCTCTTGGTGGTGATTTTTTGACAGATACAACAGCTGTGCTTTGGTTATTTGAGACAGGAATTTTTGACATTGATAATAATTAATTGTTTTACTTCCTTGGAATAATACTTCAGCATTCTTGCTCAATACTTGCAAAACACGTACGCACGCAACGCAGTTACACAAGAAACTTTATTCAATGAATATTTATGTATTTATGTTATCTAGATTTTACCCAAAATCATATTATTGGGACCTGAGAAAAAATATTTGGTTTTGTTATTTTATTTGTTTATGCTACCTGATAATATTCGATTGCTGCTGTTGATTGACAAGGCGTTAAAAACAAAAACAAATATGCTTTCAGCTCTTCGTTGTACACTTGCAACCAATTCTTTCATTAAACAAAGAGTCCACCATTTCTAACCTTCAACTTCAATGTTGGTTACATCAATAAATATGTACGATGTTTGCTTTAATTCTCAGTACGGGCCTGTGATACATGCTGTAGTCGACCTCAAATCCCGCGCCGCTGACGACTGCGTTGAACGACGTGACGTACTTGCGCGCTATACCAAAATTATATAGAATATTTACGTCGCTTTATAAAATTAATGAACATCTGAAATGTGTTTCTATTTCAATAGTCTCGTTAAACAAAATTCTGCGATTGTTTTCGTACTTGTCTCGTTATCGTGATAATACTCGTTGCCGAAATACCCGCTTCCATGAAAATCTTGTTTATACCCTTTATTGCAAAGAAAATTTGTAAAATACAGAAGCCAATCTGTAGACAAGATCTTAAGTTATACTCTGTGTAAATTTGAATTTTTTTGGGCAAGCGGTTAAGCAGAAAAAAATTTGGAAAGACGAGCATTTATTAAAAAGTGCTAAAATAGAGTACATTTTTACACTTCTCTCGCGCTTCTGCCCAAACCTAGGGGCAGAAAATTTTCATAAATAGTCAATCATGTTATGTAGAACGGATTCAGGAGTATAACACACTTTGTTTCAATTTTTTTTTGTTCAGTCGTTGCAGAGTTACGAACCTCCAAACAGAGGGATCAATACTTTTGCAACTGATTGGCAATCTTTCACTGTTATATGGACAACATTTTGGGTTAGTTAAGAGGAATCAGTAGAGCTAGTACATCCTACAAAACAAGTAGCCATAGTGAGCTTAAGTTTGTATCAATTCTATCATGTTAATCATCAAATTATTGATAAAGGTGTATTACTTGTTGTGATAATGTATCATTTAATTGTTGTGGTTGTATCCACGCTACGTGATCAAATATATCTGATGCATGTACTTAAAGAAGTAGTAAGTAGTTTTTAGTGAAAAAAGCTTGTAAGATATTGATATTTTTGATATTTTTACGGGAAATTATGTGCACTTACAGAGGAAGGTTTAACTTTGATAGCATGTGGTACTTTTTTAATTTTAATGTATATTCTCCGTCAAAACATCGCAAAATCGGTCAATTTTATGTCAAATTCAGTAATAGATTAGTAAAAAACAAAGAATAATTAACCAGTAGACGGACAATTATATACCTTTTATCTTTAATCTGGCGTATTGTACGGGGGTACGGATTCCCCTTAAAATAAAATCTTATTTAAAACAGAAAGAAATGTGGAAAATTTTCCACATTCGGCTATAAATAAAATTCCTCCTGTGAATTTGATTTAGGGTTCGCGTCAAGCTCTTGGAAAAGAAGACATCGATCTTTGTTTCTAAATAATTTAACCCCCAATTTAAATTCTGGAAGGTCAGCAGACGGGAAGGGTCAGAGAAAAATTGACCCTATAAAGCGTGAATCCCTTCTCGCAAATTCCGACGTTTCCCTCGCTGGTTTCGCTTGCCGTTCTTTTGATTTCGTTAACCGCACGAAACTCTGTTTTCGCATTCCTGTCGCGATTACGCTGTATATCACCGAAATGTGTGTCCAGAGGTCTTAATATTATTAGGAAAGTTTCCTTTATTACCTAATATGTTGCCGAAAGTATCCGCTTTTTTAATACACAGATAGGTGAGGCTTTTAGCCGCATTATTCGGAGAAGCCAGTGATAAATAAGTACTTTCTTTATGGTTTTAACCATATATTACCTAATTGTGTCATTCTTGTACACAACAGAAAGTTCAATCTGTAATAAGAATGGGAACTTATTTGCAGTTATCATGATATGAAACAAATGTCAGGCTAGGACTAAAAATAGCCCATATAATAGAAGTTCCTTAACTGATTTTGGTTAATGATTTTTTATAGCTTTGTGAGATTTTAGTTAGATGGTAACAAATATTCTATTGGGAAGTAGGTCGTGTGAGACATCATATCATAACTCTTATAAAACATATACAGTTAATATCGTTTATAACGACGGTCAAGGGACCGGACGTATTAGGTTGTTATATCCGTAGGTCGCTATAGGAAATACGCATATAAATCATGAAATTTTTTTAATGTACAGCTTAATGTGTACATAATTTTTATTTTAAAATCTACATAATGTATGCACCTATTAAATGTAATTTATATGTATTTAACCAATAAGTATATTAAAAAGATCGATTAATGATCAAGATTTTTTTAGCGCGCGAGAGATAGCGAGTGCGTTAATTGTCAAGATCATCAACCGCCGTTTAATATTCGAGTTGGTTACAATATTTTTCGTCGATCGTATTTTTCTGGCGGCATCAACATAGTTTTTTTGTCGATGTGATTTGAGGTTATATGACAATGCAATGTGTCATGTACAGCTCTGGGTGACGGAATGGTTTGATGGGATGGTTTCATTTTACGTATGTTCGATTGGCTATACTGAAGTCGCTTAATTGATTATAATAACTCGTGCATTAATAGAAATTGTGCATTTATAGAGTTGTTTAATAAACGATTTTATAGTTACTTAACAGACTCATAAATAAACGATCGACGGAAAAGTTATTTTAACGAAGAAATATGCTAATTTGCTTTGTTTAGGTACATAGTTGTTTACTTTTCAAAAATCCGCCTTTGATTGTCCTTTCTAAATTTGAAATGGCGGACTCTGTACCTACTTGCAGTTTTGTACTTACGCCACTGTAGCTTTCAACAACCCATACCTACGGTACTTATGTACTTATATTAAATTTCTTGCCTATAGAAACATTGGACGGCATATACCTAATTGAAGCTAAATTTAAAGATTTTCGCATTTTCTGCGCACAGCTGTGGTAATGTCCAGCGTAAATTGACAAATGGAAATAATTTTTCGCCAGCACCAATCTCTCACAAAACTCGGTAATTTCCCTAATTCGGTCTGGATTTTTTCGCCGCTCGTTGTTATATGCGATACGTATGCGCTATCCGACCTGGTTTGTTTGGTCGTTATATCAGTTCGGTCGTTATATCCGATGTCGTAATAAGCAATACATTTAAGCTATATGTTTTATGGAGACTGTCCGGGACTTTAATTATCCATTTCTATAACCAATATGTCGTTATATCCGATGTTGTTATAAACGATATTAACTGTATACTCTGAACTCAAAACTACATGTACTGAATAACTTTTAGTTATGAAATGTATTGTTCTATAAGTTAACCCATTCAGAACTCGCTTAATGACGCCATTTGTCATCATGTCCTACTTCTCTATTTTAATACTATATCACCAGAAATGGAATTTGGCATATTGGTTTAGTAAATTATAAATTGTCATTAAATCATTAAATTGTGCTAAATGTTTCAATGCCTTATATGTAAAAATTCTCTTTATTTCAGTTTCCGTCAAAAAACCTATACAGGGTGCCCGTTTTCTTCATGAACAAGCATGGAGGTCGACCTAATTTAAAGAAACCTATTTCTTTAAATTAGGTCGACCTCCATGCTGTTCACGAAGAAAGAGAAATCTGCCATTTTATTGACAAAACGCATGGTAAATACTTTCAATTGTCAACTGCGTACATTCAACGACAAATTTGTATAAAACCCTTTTGACAGTGGTTTATTTGTTACTTATTCACATGATTTGTTTGATTGATTTATAATAGTAATAAAATATTTCCCAAAATTTTACATTTGCGTTTTATTTATTTATTTCCATATAAACATTTGACTGACAGAGTGATAGTTATTAATTACTGATTTTGGTTACTTCCAGACCAGAGCGGAATTCGCACGCAGCACCGAATCATTCGCAAATGCATTTCAAATGATGCGGTGACAATATTACAATAATAATACAGCAAATCGCTGTGCTCTGGGTCTTTTAGACCTAGAGAACGGGAGTTTTTTAAAATATACTGGTAAAACACTACGAAGATTGCAAATATACCTATAATGGACTAAAATTTTCTGTCTCGACAAAATCTTATTCTTTATAAAGCGTTTAGTTTTGGGTATCCTAAAAACAACATACCCATAGTCAGAATATTGATTTAACATATAGGCTTGTTGAAAAAAAGGAAATTGTTGACTGTGCTCAAGAGTAAAGAATCCGTTCTTTTACAATTAAATTTAAAACGTCATAGGAAACAGATGTTTGAAATTTAATTTAATACTCATAAATCATGTTTAAACGTTTTATATCAGTGTTAATATTCCATCGTTTGTTTTTATTTTATCGATTGATCTCAAGTAATCAATATTGTTAAGAACAAATTATGACAACTGAATTTGATAATGTATTTTTGGTTATTATTGCTAGTGTTACTGAGTCACAATAATAACAATTACTACCTGCTTAAGCGAATGATAATTAATCCAGGATGAGGATAATTTGTGGAAAAAAATACTCCCGCTTGGATTTGAACCAGAGACCCGCTTATTGCCGGTCAGAAGATCTTCCAATTGAGCTACAGAGGCAATGGAAAATTATAGGCGAATTTGTCACTTCAGTGGTAGATGCCGAGATTCGAACATAACAATTACGTCGTGACACCTATTGAGGGTAGATAGAAGCTTGCAACATAGGGATTGCTATTTTTTCTTGCTATACCAGCCATAAGTATAAATAAATTCAAGAGAAATGGCTCGTACGTATAAACCCGACAGTATTACATGCCAATGGTATGTTTTCCACAAATTATCCTCATTCGCTTGTTAACTAGTTTCTATATTAGTGAAGAGTTTATACGTAAGAACCATTTCCATTGAACACCAATAACCTGTGCCTTCAGTAAACATGCCAAGTAGAATCAACAAATTTGTTTGTAAGATTTCTTTACCAACTTTTCAAAAAAATAACTGTAAAAATATCTTAAATCCAGTATTTGTACACTATCTTTGTTTTTCACGGGGTATTGCGTTTAAGAATTTGCTGTACTTGAGAATAAATACTTGGGAAACACCCTCTCAACATTTGATAACTAATTGTTGTTTGACTGACTAATTGACTGAAAATTACAAAGATAACGTCATTTCCGGAAAAACATGAGGTCATATAACAGCAAAAATATTCAAAAAATTGCAATTTTTTGTTTATTAGCTCTCGTTACATTCGTCTAAAGCAGCGGTTCTCAACGTTTTTACTCTTGCGGAACCCGTTAAATAGGGTTGGAACCTGGCGGAACCCCAACAAAAAAATATACAATGTCCTTACCAAGGCATTTCGAGTGGTTTTTGCGTACAGAAAAACGTGTAACGTATTTCAAGTAACCAGATACAAGTCTGTAAAGAAACGCAGTTCCATGATTGAATATTACTTACCACTGTAAAATTAAAGTATTTTTCCTGTAAAATTTAAAAAATACCCTGTCAAACTAAGGTGATACTGTGCTAATTTCACAGGAATATGTTTGGGGAATATGTGAATTCTGTAAAAACAATACAGAAATTTTGCTGGTATCCAATAACCAGCGATGTTACAGTTAATTCTTCTTTTACAGTTTTTTGGTAGATTATTACATTCATTTTCTGTAACATTGCAGATATTTCTCTCAAGGTACAAACTTATTTGTTCTTTTTAGTTCGTATTACCAAAGGAAGGAAGAAGAAAATACAAATCAAACAATGTGAAAACGAAGAATACAAAAAGTACCTTTTACAAATAATTAAATAAATAAATTTAGTATAAATTTAAAAAAAAATCATTGGTCAAAATACAAAAATTAAGAAACATTTATTCTGAGTAAAAAGTTTCATATGCACCTATTGATAACAAGTTAATATTCCTTAAGAAGTTAGAGTCATTTAAAATACTGTTTTATTAATATTTTAGTATTTTTAAAGTATTGAAAAAATAAATAAGTCCTTACGAAACATTTTCGTCAGAACAATAATTACGTTCTGAGAAAGAAAGTGTGGGAATAAACACAAAAGTAGAAGATATTTATACATACTAATTGTATCTAAAACAGATGATCTCTGTATTTTCTCTTAAAGTTTGTTAAATAAGAGAAAGCTTGCTCATACATACACAATGTTGAAAATTAGACTGATACAAGGTAATTTATAACTCTAGGTGATAATTAAATGCAAAAACATATCAAATTATAAATAAAAACATGTGAAGCACTTTTAAATTTGTTTCATTGTCAAAATTAGTACTTACTTCAATTTAATTTAATTATTGTTTGTTTAATTAAATGCAGTCACGAAATTCGAAATTACACTTTAGTTTCCTGCCCGCATGAGTTTTCGTCTATAATTGCAACTCACTCTGTATATTTATTGATTTTTTATGATGAGGACCGACATAATTTTCGTCATAGAAGCTCAGAACTTGTCTGGTGATAGGTTAGTTATCTTATCTGGAATGTAAGATCATATTGAAATCCACCACCTACAACTCGGTTCTTCTCCAAAAGTACCTACCATTATCAGCAGCAGATTCAAATTATAGGTTTATTTTGTCACACATTTCGAAAGGCAAAAATATTGAAAACAAATAATGTTAGAAATAATGCTAGAGGTTATTTTGCTTTTATGTAACAGATAATTGTAAGTAATATTGTCAATTGAAGTTAATGAATAGTCTGGAATGTTGCCCGTTGGATGTAATATCGAAATAACAGTGGTTTATTGGGTTAGAAGGGCTTCAAATCAAAATTATTCATGAACTGACCTTGTTTATTAATTCAATATTTCAAATAATATTCCCATGCTAAAATAATAACACTGAATAATGTGCCGATGAACCGGCGAGCAGTGACGGTATTTGTTACTATTTTTCCGCGGAACCCCTGACAACATCACACGCAACCCCAGGGTTCCGCGGAACCCCGGTTGAGAAACGCAGGTCTAAAGGTTCAAATAACATGCATAATCGGGCATACCTATGGCGTGCGTCACCCGGTATAGCGGATCCATTAGTTTAAAATTGAAGAAAAAGCTAGAGCAAATTCATTGTCTCTGCCTTCATATTTAATGAAAAACAGCCTACTCGAATCATACGGCATATGAGTCCATATTAAAAACTGTGAGCAAATAGAAGCCACAATATAATTAATGGAATAACTTAATAGTTGATATGTTCAAATTCTGTAGAAGTCAGAGAGAATTTCTTGGTAGAACATGGCTCATGAATTATCATCATAAAATATTAATGCTAACGCTTCTGTTAACAAAGAATTGGCGAACCTCACCTATTATTTTTCGTTTCTGGTGGAAAAATGCTAAAACAAGTAGATTGGCGGTGCAACGTGTAACAAAGTTCATTGTAATTACATAAGTTGCAAGCGGCGTCAGAATCCAGTAGTGAGTAGATGGGCGAACGGAAACGTGAATAATGCGGCAACTGAGCCGAGAGGAAACGGGACGCGCGAAATTCGATTACAGTGCCGATAAATATTGATTGCCCAGTAAAAAGAATAGGAGGACGCCGCGCCGATAAGTGGGCCAGGAAAAATTCCTTTACGGAAACGGAGCGATCCGATTACAACCCCATTGACCGGCAATTGTCTCTCACGATAGAAATGCGAGGACATTTATTCGAGAGAAGAGCTCATCTGTTATTGTCAGTTTCATGTCTGCATCAAGATGATCTACTAGACAATTTTCTAGAAATTTATCAATAATGAATTACATTTTGCATCTTTCAGAATCTTTGACTTCCATTGAAGGTGCATATCAGCTGAAGAAAAGAAAATGAAATAATTTAATCAGCGGGATTATCCTACGTTACTGCACAAAACAGTTCAATCTTTTATTTTCCTATGCGGATTATTACAGGGAATGAAGTGCTAAATATAAAACGACTTACTTCATCATAAATGATAACTAGCAAAGACGAGAAAATTCAAAAGAAAATATCACGTTTAGGGTGGAATTTAAAGACACAAATTGTGTGTTTGACTTTTCTAGTCGATGACATAGTACTTCCACAATCGTCGCTATTGTAAATATGGTTGCCAACTCACTACAAAGATGCACTACAATACTCCAGAGTGCAAGTCTAGAGAAGTTCAGAAGAAAATAACTTGTGCTCTTATATTTAACGTTTAATTATAATTTATAATGTATCACAGTTGGAGATGGGAGCCTTAATCAATTATTGAAGTTGGAAAGTACAAAAGCAATATCGCGTACGACGAGTCAGACTATAGACTGTCGTCAAGTGAGGATTGTGCTTTTCCCGGTGTTAGGCTTGCAGTGCCTGTACTTATTCTAGATTACAGCAGCTGTGATCGATATAAGTGCTGTTTGCAATATTCCCTTGAAAGGTTTCCACTCGACGGTCGAGACTCGGAGATTTTTTTTTACACATAAAAGGAATCTGCTTGCACAGGACGTTGCTCCTTTTACAAGGATCTTTGTGTCTTGAAAGGGAAAGAAAACGCCGCGGTAACAGCACACAGAATGAAAGGAATAACAAACAACCACTTAGGTTAAAGTAATAATAATACATCGATTTAAAAAAAATCAGTAATATTATTTTTGTATATTCTTTATTTAATGCCTTGTAGTGCAGTTGAAACTCGATAGTAGGCCTCATAGCTAGTGATATATTTCAATTAGAAATACTTTTATTTGAAAAGCTGTTGAATAGAAAATCATGCTGGTCACAACAACGGTGCCTGACGTTTCAAATATCAGCAAAAATCTCAGTTTTCAATTAAAGTAATTTTAAACGTATTTTTGAGTGGTTCAGTTGTTGGTAATATACCAACAACTGCATAATCGACGGTGACCTTGAAACGATTTTTACTATTTTTAACCATTCCTTGTTATTGTTTGTTTTAGGTAGTAACCTGTTACCACAATAATTATAAACTTAATATTGATTAGTTTGTCAACAACAAGAGTTTATTTTTCCTATAATTAATTGTTAGTCCTATAAAGCAATCAAAATTGCAATTAATCTTAACAATACACCAAATTATAGAAAAATAATCTACAATTATCTATCTAATGGTGGATATTTGATATTTAAAAAAACTACGTACATAATATAAAAAAATGAAATCTAAAAAATTTAATGAAAAACAGCACAAAATTAAAAACACTTAGAAACCACGGTCCTCAATACGTGTACACAATTCCAACAATAAAATGTCAAAATTTGAAAAATAACAGTTTATTTAGTTTAATTTCCTACTTCTCAATCCATGCTTTCTTGCACATTATTTTACTTCCTACAAATTTGGAGATTATAGATATAATACATTTGGCAAACGAAGTCTAAGATAAATCTTAGATTTGGATCATAATCTACTTGAAATGTAGCCATGTTTCTTGACAATATTTTTTTAGACGTTTGGCTTTCTGATCTTCGTTGCATTTCTTCGATGCATTTCAGGCGTTTGAGTGATTTTCAGGCGTACAACAATGCCTTAAGTAAATCCATCGCTAGCTATATAGTATAGAGTTTCTATTTTTTGCTTAGCAACAACAAGAAGTATTGCTGTGGTCATACCAGTCACAGTTCTTTCAGAAATCTTTGTACAAAACCCATGGAGGAAGAAAGAGTCGCCATAAACGCTATGATATGGGACCACTTTCCCCACTTTTCCCCCCCAGGACTTTTAATGTCAAAGTGACTTTAGCAACGTTGACGTGTTATTATTTTATTTATTTCGCTTTGTTTAAAGATATTATAGCGAATTTGTGTCAAGATATATATATATATAAAATAATTCTTTAATTGCACTGTTCGCAGCTGCAACAGCAGAAAATCAGCCATACACCAGATTTCGACGAGGTAACATTTCATCGGTAAGTGACTATATATGTCAACAATGTACAGGCTTGCACTGGCCGTACACTAGAACATTTTTTTAAATATTTTTATTACGTATTTGTTAAAAAATAGATTAAATAAATTCCTAAATGAGCTCATATAGCCGTTTTTTAATGTACCCATTGGACACAGTACAATATATTACAGGAAAAATTTCTTTTAATTTCTGGCCAATTTCAGAATTAATCCGGACCTAGCAGGCGGCCATACTGTCAGAGTACTTTAGTGTTACGTTAGCCCCGCCACCCGGGGTCATTTTCTCGCTGAAAAATAGATCCGTATAGCGTCTCCATCTTCCCCCATGACAACACCTAAGAATGAACATTTATAAGAAATCTTCCAAACATTAGCACATTAGACACTCTGCATTTTCCAAATAAATAAAGTTCTAATCAGCCTTTCTATCCGCTTAATAGTAGTTGTTACAAATATTTTTAAGCTAACAATGAAATAAGAAATACTTAGAAAGGGGGGGGGGGGGTGCAAAATCATACAGATGAAACATAGGAAAGTTTTATATTTCGAGACTATGGGATTTTGAGCATAAGACTTTGCTAACAGAGTCGTAAGCATGAAAAGCTCTCGATTATTTTAGGATTCGATTTTGTAACTGCTGAACCACACACCGAGAGGGGCTTACCGGAGTCTCTCGTTATTTTGACGTAATTTGGTATCAAGTGTGTTTAGATTACATCCACGAGTTCATACATACTGTATTATCCTCATTGATACTTATCTTAGTACCAGCCATTAAGATTAACACAAGGTTAAGATTAGACTAAATCCACAGTTAATTGGATTATCAAAAAACGGCCGCCACACTTGATCTGGGCTTTATTAACTAATGCATCCCTTAATGGGATGCACTCCTCGGTTTCTGGTATACGATGATGCAATCAACATCATTAGCAGCCATCCAATTGCGTTTACACCGACTAATAAGCAAATCCCAGGTTTCCGTAACGCCACTGCTTCGCCGTGTTCGCGGATTACGTAACAATATTAATTAGTATATGAAGGGTGAACGATATACAATGTACCTACAGTACGCGCATAATTGACACTGCCGATTTTGACAATGATTTACAGCACGCACGCCAAAACTGTCACGTCCCGCGATAAATCGCCAAAGTTGACGCCAATTTAACTTTCGACACAATATATTGATTAATGTTTGCGTCCGAAACCACCAATTTTTATTAAATGATCGCTCATTTCTGTGTGGCGTCGGTCGGTATTTGTTTGTGGTCTAGTCGAGTCAACAATATCAAAACTTTAGTTTTACACTACGCCACTTTCGTCTTTTTCTAAACTTCTTTTTAGTGACTAGACAAAAGGTTTTAAAGTAACAAGGGATGGGTATACTAGGCACACTTGTTTATCTATTTCAAAATAGACAACCTGGTGCAACCAAAACCATTCAAGGATATGTTGTTTGTTTACTTTATACCGGTTTGTTTCTGCAATATTATGTTGTAAACATATCCGTGAATATTAGTTTACATACATTAAACCAGCGTCGTGCGTCACTGCGAGGTTAAAGTGGATTAAACGTAAACGTTACTACCGTATGTCGAAATAAAACAAAATGTCTCACATTGGCACTGTTGGTAGACCTTACAAATGCCTCCACTGCGCATGCGTCTATACTAAGAAATAGTTAAGAAATATAATCTCAAGGTATTTCCAACTATACAATTAAATAGAACGTTTTTCTAATTACTAACAAAAAATTAATTCAACATCATGTATAAACTGTAAATGAAAATAGTTTTCCCTTTTAGACCATGATGGTTTCAACAACTTTTGTATAAATATTTTGTTTAAACTTGAGCTGCTGTGATTGGTATTACATCCAATTGTTGGAACATTTTTGAACACAGAAGTTTTAATGTCTAGTTCTTGAACGAGTTGAATTGTGGAAATTGGTTTAATTTAGGAGAAGTTCAATTTCATGTTCAAGCTCTACTAACTAGGCACGGTTTCACCACATTAATAAATTAATAAATGTGAAAAAATTGTCTGCAATAAGACATTTTAAGATTTCCTTGCCGAAAAATTTTCCCAATAATTTAATAAACAGCTTGCTATTTTTTCGTATAATAGGTATGTTGGTCCTCAAATTCTGTATGTTTATAAACAATAGTAATATAAATAATTTTACAGTTCTTTTTAAGTAGGTGACAGAAAAAAATAAACGATAGTACTTCTTAGTAGTCGAAATATTCCTATTTCAGTTTATGTAATGAGATTGATGAATTGTGCAAAATAATATGTCATATTTTCAAACCTGGGAAAAGTTAATCAGAAAATTAACTTCGTTAATCGTTAATCCGTTACCAAAAAAGTTCGTGAACGGATAGTCCGTTGATTAGTTACAAATGTAACGGAAGTGAACGTTAATCGTTACTCGTTAACTTTTGATGAAAAGAAAATTAGATTGTCGAGTGCCGATCTGCCGGTGAGTATACAACTCAAATGACCGTACCTTTAGGTTGCATAAGTTAAAACTTCCATAGGAATTTTTCGGTGGTAACTAAAATAACTATATTGCGAGATTTATAAAACACAATGAAAATATCAACTTAAAGCTACTTTTATATGTATGCAATTTCAACTATGCGATTTTGCATGCAATTTTATTGCAATTTGTACACCGTTTACATCTGTGTAACTTTATTTAATAAATCGCATGGCTTGAGGATCAGTGGTTTTCTTTTTTGACAACAGTATTGGTAGCAAATAACCTCCTTGCTTTGTTATTAAGTCTTTGATTACACTTTTCTTCCACCCAAAATTTTTCTCATACTCTTTCTTCGACATTTTTAATCAAGCAAACAATAACAACGGAATGCGAAATATTTCGCGTCTATACACAGTAGTACCTCCACAACATTTTCGTGTTTAGACAAAAATTCGTAGAATGTTACGAGAATCGCACAAACTGAGCTTTCATGCAACTTGGTAATGTTAAAAAGTTGCAGTGTAAAAAAAAAATTGCATGCGACTTGACGAATGAATTGAATTGCGTGCTTTTGTTGCACAGATGTAAGGGGTTTGTTGTTGGAGTAAGAACAAAAAACAAAAAAAATCGAGCGCATGCTTTATATGCGAAACCAAGTCCGAACATGCAAAGAATGCCTATACAGTAAATATTTAAATATTTAATTATGATATTTTTGGGTTAGCGGACTTGAATTAATCATGAATGTAGCGGAAGTTAATGAGTCCGTTAATTGTTTTGAAAGTTAACTTAAAAGTTAATTCATTAATGAAAAATTTAACTCTGTTAATTAACGATTAACGGATTAACGCTTTTGTGCCCAGCTTTGCATATTTTGCATTTTTGTATTAATTATTTTGGGGAGGATAATGTTTAGAGGACCTAGCTATAACGAATATTCCAATAACTAATACTCTCCAGTTATTGGCACTTCCAATATTGTAGACACTATAGAAGCTGGATGCCAATATACACACCTTCTAAAAAAAGTACATATTTTACTACAATTAATTATATTTTTTCCTCAGTCGCATGTAAAGTTAAGTTACAATAATTTCTGATTATACTTTTGACTATAAATTAAGCAATACCCCTAGAAAATGATTTATAAATTGTAAATACATAGATTCCGACAATTGGTGCCAATAATTGAGGGTTTCACTCCTTTTTTTTAGATTTACACTATAATTTAACTTTTGTTGACTATAATTGTAGTTTTATTTCGGCGCTATGATTTGCCTTACGCGATATATTTTCACACAAACTAATTTAAACTCCATTAAATTTTGCATGCCTGTATTATTTTTACAGTATTTCAACAGATTTTTAGGGACAAACAATTTTCCTTTTGACGAAATTAATGCAATTGGTGCGAAGATTATTTTCTACGTCCTTATAGTAGCTTTGAAATTAAATGTGCTTTCGAGGCAGCTATTAATATTATTAAAAGAAAAACAATACGTTAATATTTATATTGGTACAAATTCGTAGATAAGAATAGTCCAACACTGCCAATTAAGCATTTACCGCAGGTTTAACATAAATACCAAAGAACTAAATTTTAATTCTTACCTACACTAAATTATCAATAGGTGAATATCACCCGAATATGACATTTTTTATAACAATTTTTGAAATCAATATCTGGAGTCTCAGCCAGAATAAAGGTGATATGCAGCGACATGAAGTGACAATACGTTAACAAGAGACCGCGAGCGTGAGCAAAGCAAAGCACACCCCAGCGATTTAAACCTGTTCGACAAGCTTTCTCTGTCCCTCGCCATTACAGATTTTTTTATGAAACTGTCGTTTTCTAACTTGTAGCGTCACTTAACTTTGCTATCTATTACCGCTTACCTTGATCCTGACTTGAAAAATAACGTATAATAAACATTTTAAGTTTTATCAAAATCGGTACTGTTGCTTTGGAACAATGATTCTCCTCAATTGTTCCCCACGGTGTTCGTTTTACCGCGGTTGTCTGCTATGGAAAGGGAACTTTATGCGACTCACCTGAATTCCACAAAGCCTTGATGTAATAGGAGCGCCATAAAATCTCCTGCCATGTCGTCCCTTTCCCCTGTTAGAAAGAAAATGCCATCGTACGCCTCTGGACGGAGTTCAAGCGTGACTTGGACGTGTTTATAGGCGCCCCTCAAGGCGGGAAATGCCAACCAACTCGATCCCGTAAATCTTGGCGATCGTATTTCGATTTCTGTAAAGAAAGGGTTCATAATTAATAAAAACCAATTGATGTGTTATTATTTTAAATTATAAACATTTGAGAAATACTGTTTGATGTTGAGTGACAATGAATACATTGCTACCCAATTAATTAAATCATAATTAATTAGTTAGTTATACCTACTTTGATGTTTCCAAGTGTAAGTTAAGTTCATGGTATGACAAACTAAATATGACTTGAATAGTCTGCAAAGTTTGTACTCTATCTCTTGATGAATAGAACTGGTTTATATAAAGTAATTTCAAAGCTTTTGTTTAACTATTTGGGGTCACGGTATTCAATGAATTGTTCATTAGACTTGAAAAGGGACCAGGGAACCAAAGTGACGATCCAGAAAATAGCAACAAAACAGGAATTTACGCCATCCTACAAAGCGAATTGAGATTAATTACGTCGCAGATAAAACAAGGGTTGTTCAACCCCTCCGAAGTATATTTTACGTTTATTCACTTCTTCGCGGCGCCTCGAGAAGTCTTATACAAAAGAAAACTCCACTGTTTCCTGGAAAATATTGCCGTCACACCCATAACCACACTTTATATACATAGTATACATACATACGTATAAGGAAATACCGATACGTGGGTAAGTGGGTAGAATATATCACATTGCCGGAAAATGCTTCGATATTTCATATATTTATGAACACACGCGTGGGAAAAGTTCGGTTTCATATATCGTTCGCTTCCATTGTCATGGTTTATCGCGTTATTTATTGAATAGTCCTTTCGGTGGGCATTTATTTGATTTGGTCGACGAATTACAACCCCATAAACCTGCGTAAGTTTATCTATATTAAATATACTGTGGAGGGTTCACTTTATCGTTTTATTGTAGTTTGTAAAATGTAGTGTTTCGATTTTTCGATAATATAAGTTTAAATTTCCGGCAAGCCTGAAATTCCCTAAACAAACGGCGTGTTCAACAAGCGGTAATACGAAAATTGTGTTAATCTGGGAGTCTTATCAGGGGTAGTGCTCACCTGACCCGAATTATTCGCAAATTGCTGGGGATAATCACGTCTTAGATTGGTTTTCATCGGCTGCCAACAAAGTTACTAGATAATATTACAAACATCAACTGCAAAATGCTGCAAAATCGCTACAAAGGCTCCGACACATCTGAAATCCAAAATATTTAGATATTACTCATTGTCTTGGAGTACTTATGTTCAAGTTACTATAAATTAGTTAATTACGCATACGTACTAATTACATCTAACTTCCCAATTTGTATTCAGCACAATGCAAACAAAATTAAGAACGAAATCAACCACCATAACGCTACTATTCCTAAATGTTAGTGCATATTTCTAAAGTTAGTGCATATTGAGTATGGTTACGAATATTAGTGGTCGTAACTTTTTTCTCTCTCCAGTCCATTCTAGAAGAGTTAATAAGGGCGATCAAAATCTGAAATGTATGTATTTCATTATATTTGTGAATATATGCTGTAGTATACGTGTAGCGTATCCACAAATCTGTCCACAGAAATTATATATTTGATCAAGTAGTTTTTAGTTACTATGTAACTGCGGTTACTAAATAAAATAAATAAATAAATGTTTATGAATTTGAATTGAAAATAATAATCATTCCTTTTCCCTATTTTTTGCATTTATCACGGTAAATTGCGTGTTTGAGCGTCGAAATGTCAGGTCCCGTGGTTTATTTACAAACGTTAAAAAATACTAAATAAATATTCTCAGAGAACATGATTCTAAAAAACGAATAGAAATTTCGACATTTAACAATTAAAGAATACGAGAAGATCAGTCATATAATAACCAAACCACTTTGCGCCTTATTATATTTAAGGGGTAATGCAACTCTAGATTTTTTGAAAAATAAAAAAAAAAATATTTTTGCTTAAATGATGTCTTGAGATCTTAGAAATAAGGTACAATACGTTTCATATTGGAAAAAAGGTGTGAGGTGTGAGGTTACAGCCTAGAGACCTATACGCTCTTATCTTATTTGGAGGAATTACATGCGTGGTGTGAAATATAACATAAAATATTCTAAAACACAAAGATTTTGTGGAAATATCCTCGGTACGTTCGTTGAACTGACGCTAGCCGCACAATGTTACAGCTGTCTGATGTAAAGTGTGTTGTTCTTGATTAGTTGGTAAAAAAATAGCAGAAATAGTTAGTGACATTCTTGGAGTATATCGTGATCGAAAGGAGTCGAAAGGAAGTAGCAGATTTTCAAATAGAACTAATATGACAAGCATAGAATCCTTTGGAACTAGAGTCGGCTCTGCCTAATAACGTATCCACAGTCCACACCGGTAAAAAAGTAATGTCGGTTGAAGATTATTACAACGTTGAAGTCGATGACGTTTAATTATCATCTGCTGAAATTTGTTGTTGTGTTTTCTGCTATTTCGCAAGTTGTAGTGTGTAAAACGTGCGAATCAAATGCGAAATTGGCCGAAAGTGGCAACCGTCACTTAGGATTTCAAATCGTGGTTTCTTGTGAGAATTTTGAACGAACTTTCATTCCGATTTGCCCATTTGTTCAAAAAGGATATGAAATGAATAGCGGAATTATCCTTGCCATGCGCATAAGATTAGGTGTAGATGGAATTGAAAAGTTTTGCGCATTCAAGGACCTCCCTCGTCAGATTTTTCACTCATTTTACGGTAAAGTTGGTCGCACCATTTTTGTCGCAACAGAAGCAGTTTGCAAACAAAGTATACAGAAAGCAGCAGAAGATGACAGGGCTAAAAATCAACTGAAAATAGTAAAAAAAAAGGATAACGTAACTGTCTCGTAACGATGGAACATGGAAAAAAACAGACAACTTTTCTTCTCTGTATGATTGGTGGCGCTTATCAGCTGGAGAAATGTTGTTGATATTCTCATAAAATCTAAATACTGCAAAGATTGCAAATTTTGGAATAAGAAAAGTAAATAACAAATGGAATGCATAGATCATGTGCAAAAACTAATGGCACTTGTTCCCGCCATTTGACAAAAACCAGTTAGGGCCTCGAAGAAAAGGGGAAGTTAATCCAGAAGCCTATAAATAAGCTTTCAATTAATGATGGACTAGCCATTCGTCGTAATCATGATTCAATTGATAAAATGAAGAAAATAAAGCTGGGCGACACTGTATCATAAATTCTGACCGATGAAATGCCGCAGCACGAGAATTGTCCACCTGGTGATTTCATTTTCACTTTCAAGTGGCAAAGTAATTGTGGATATTGCAGCAAGTATAGTCATTTGCGTTGTCAATGATGCACTATCCAGCCTTATGAAGATTATGGAGGTATTATGTATGAGCATCGGGCCAAACTGCAAAAATTTCTGCGCGAAGGCTGACGCACGGCGCATCATGTTTTCAGAGCCATCGCTGACTGATACTGCAAAACAGGCCCGTTTGTCGTCAAAATCAAACAGAAAGAAACAAAAAGAGGAAAATGTTAATTTGAAAACATAATTATATGGTCCAGGCATCGCCGACTATAGAAAAATATAACAATTCTATACATCAAAGTTACACAATACTTTAAACGGTGTTTTCTTAAAACCACATTTTTCAAACTGGCCGGAAAGATAACTTCAACTGATCTCCGCCAATGCACTTCACATTTTATATGCAGCTTCAGAACAATATTATCTAGAGAAGTACGTACGGATTTTACGATAAGTTCGAAACTTTTTTTGTTATAAACATTTTTTAACCGAATTTTGTACCTAAAAGTGATAATTTGTGTTCAAACGTGCGCCATTTTGTTTTAAAGCGGAATTGGGGCTTTAAAGAGATTTTGTAATTCATTTACTATATTGTAAAAAATATACCTACAAAATCTGCTATTGTTTCTCGCGCTAGAGTGGCATTACCCCTTTTAATCAATTAACTAAATAGAAGTTTCGTATTGATGCGAGGGCCGATATTTGTTGCGCATTTACTAATCCACAAAAGGACAAAAATCCATCTTTTATTGCAGCTAATGGAATTCCACTTATGGTAAAAAAATCTTGAAGTATTTTTGAGTTCACCAAGAAATTTTCCTTTTGGTGCTGAGTTTCTTCATAACTTTGGATGTAGACATTAAAAAACCGCTTAATTATTGAGTCTCCCACTCATTGATCGCTTTTGAAATCAAATTTTACACTAATTTTAGTTAAATTTCCAAATTCATTTTCAACTCCAGATATGTCACTTCCAGTCAAACATGCAATAATTCATCAAGTACGAATATCACCAACATTTGATTGTCCATGATGTTTGGTCCAGACAAGACACAAAATAGCAAATACTTACTGAATTTGAAATATTGTTACAGTTACAGTACCTGATCGTTACCCGTCACCACACATTCAAGACTCAAACGTTCATGTACATTATATGTTAAAAAAATTTTCTAAAATAGATCGATCTAGTTTGAGCATATCATCAGATTCCTGTTGCTGATGAAGACATATGAAAGGTGTTCCAATAAGAGTGCCAGATTTGAATTGCGCGCTTTTTTGGCTGTCAACGGATCGAGCTTTAATTTAACAGTTTTTACTGAATTCAATACACAATGCACGCCTTGTGCTTTCCACTTTTCATCTTGTTCACTCCGCAATATCGTATTAATGAGAACAATTTTATTTATATTGGCAATTTTTTCGAAGCAATACAAAGAACACTTAAACAAGATTCAATATTTAAATTACGATGGAAATATATTTCCAGCAATTTCCTTTGTATTTAACTTTTTTCATGTTCTTTCTTCAGATCTACTTATACTATCTATCTGCCTTTGAACTATAAAGATATAGTTTGTTTTGACAAATACCAACTGCTAGAATCGTATTTTGACTATATTGGCTATTGTTAGATTATAACAATATCTAAAATAGACCTTAGCTATTCTGGTGGAGGCGCAGGGAATAGTTTTAACCCGAGGCCCTCGTATTTTCTGTGGCCCCCGTATTTCCGCGAATTCCAGCACATAGTACGTGCATATATTCACCTTCTTGAATTTCATATGCACAGTATTGTGATGTCGGAACGTAAATTTCCCTTTTCTGGCTTCAGATTGAATCGAATGTCGATTCTAGTATAGTACTGGCACTGAACCTACCCGCGGTAGTAATACAATTTCCCTAAAGAATAAATGTATAATTTAACTGTTATTATTAAAAACGCCACTGTAGGTTTTTTTTTTTATCAAACTGTAAATGTCACAAACGAAAAATTATACGTAGTTAAAACTAATTAATGCGCATAATCTTATTAGTTAATTTATTATCTCATTTTTACGTCAATCGGAAATTTCAGAATAATAAAAACGTTCAACAGGTTTTAGCTTGCCGATCTGGGTCGCATTAATTTTAATTAAATTAAATTACGGGAGGACAGGAAGCCGTTATTGAAATCGTAAAACGTAATTCCGCTGCAACGAATAAATGCAATTCAATTTCTGCATTGGCTTTTAGTGGTATCATATTGGAACGATGGCACGCCCGTTCTGCTCTGAGATAGATGTAATTGATATTGCCGTTTTATTTCCGTTCCTGTGGAAATTTTCGATCGGTACGTTTTTTTTTAAATTTCAAATGGGAAAAATTGGTAAACGAACAGAGAGAATGACGTAAATAGTGAACGTAGATATTTTTACCTACTATATAATATCCGAAGACACACAATTAGTTATCTTAGTAGGTATTAAATTAATGGAAAATATCTTGAGGAATTTTAAATTAATAGTCTCGTAAATCATAGTCATACATCGTAACTGATATTGAGCGTGCAATTTTATTGCTAATATAATACATTTTTGATGTCAAAAGATAATTAATTTTATTATATAGACCTTCCTTTTCAGGCAAATTTATCAATGTCAAGGTAAAGAGTTATATGTTAGTAGTACAACAATACCTTTAACATACTCCTGTATAAGTTACTAAACAAGATACACTCTCATCTTGGCCCGACGATATATATGTTTGTTTTATGCTTTGCTACTTTATAACTAACTATTTTTTTCTACGATTTCCATTGCCCGTAACTTTACACACAGAAAAGTGATTATTTGGAACGAGAAAACATAATTTCTTGAATTTATTTACTAGATTCAAATGCATATTTACTTGGATGTAGAAAGTTAGGTATATATAAGAAATGCTGTCAACAAATAAATTCTTTCTTTATAAGAACCAATATTGTATTGAAAGAAGTAATTGAATTTTTCGTCCCAAAAATGTTAATTTCTCCAACGAAGTAATAGTAAATCCAGCCAAGTGCGTAGTTATTTGATCCAAGAAAATATAAGACATTTAATATAAGTAAGTATTGTTTACTGAATAAAAAGAAGTGATTCTCACTTCTTTCAAGTAATCCCTTTCTCTGGAATAAATATGCGCACCGTGATTTTGTCAAGGCTCGCGCGCCCGCGCGTGGTGCTGGCGCCGTAAAGGAGCCTAACCTAGTACGAAAACAACAACGAAGTAACCGTAGGGGATGTGCCTTGTGATTTATTGGGGATGTGTATTGTGATTTATAGTGTACAATAAACGTTTCAACACGGAATAGTTTGATGTAACGCACGCAACAGTTTAGAACGAGTAAGTAAATATAACATAACATAACAAGATAGGTTGTTAATTAGCAATAGAAAACGTATTTGTGCCAAATCTTTAAAATTCTTACATTAAGTAGCTTAAAATATTTACCGGGAATAAAAATATACACTTCATTGAAGACTGTTTACTTACTTCACCAGAGTAACTACTTTCTTAAATCTAGTAATTATTCCAAGAAATAAAATTTCTTGGTTGACGTTAATAATCTCTCGCGTATATACGAACCTACCAACTACTTCAGCCAAGTAATTCTCTCTTCGTTCGAGAGATCACTTTTCTGTGTGTACTTATTTACGTATTCTTTAGTTTTGTATTAACAATTGTTTATTTAGAATTATGTAAAGGCTCAGACTTGTGTAAATTTTCCTTTTCCTTCGGTACAATTCTCTTCGAAAGAAACCCAGACATCTGGCCTGTCTCGTAAACGGACAACGAGAAATGACCAATAAACTATAATTTACATACAATGGCACATTTCGTATCTCTAAACTGATAAACGCCCAAAATATTAAGAAATCTCTTGGTCTGTATCCAAGAAAACTGCAAATCCGTTGTCCTATTTGGCAGTGGTACAATCCCTGGTGCCCCTTATTCAAACTAACCATAAAGCCGTCAAACAAATGTGTTTTTAAACTACGCCCCATTCGGATGCAGGAACTCTAAATATCATAACGAACCGTAGCCAAGTTATTAGTGTTTCATAACGCGATTAACGTCGATTACACGGTGACATTTAGTGGCTACATTCGGTCCTACACAGCAGCGCGACCTAACGGCCGTAAACAACAACACTCCAATGGCACAACTGGCTCTGCATTGGCTGTAACGTGGCTGTACACCGTAAAGTGTCATATTCAGATTGTTTGCTGAAATGATGTTGTGGTGTTAGCGGTGTGGCATACAATAACATAAATATGCAGTTAATATAATAACGAATTTTATCTCCGACTCACATATAATAAGTTCATTGCCTACGTATATATTGTATATATAATATAATCCCCATCATGATACACGCCAATGAGTATAATGACACTAGCGTTGTATAATAACAACAGTTCGTTCAAATCATGACTTCATTATTTGAACGAACTATCATCATTATACAAAGCTAGTGTCGAAGTCTGTCAAAACCTACGTGGATGACAGTTATGTGACAGTTCGCCTCGCCATCATTGAGAATTACATTTAAAAGATTTGATATAAAATGGAATTTATGAGTCGTAGATAAAACGTCGTGTTCGACTCGCACACAACGGATATAAATCGCGAGCATGAAGTTTATACGCGAGCTGTAGGCGAGCGTGTAAACTAGTGATGGGAAAAACCGTTCCTCTGTCGGAACGTACCGAACGTTCTCGTACCGAAAAAATCACGTTCCAAAATCACGTGATTTCGGAACGTTATTTTTCGGTACGATAACGATTGGCGGAACGAACGGCGCGGCGCGGCGCGGCGAGGCAAGGCGTACCGAATGTTATCGTACCTGACAAAATCACGTGATTTCGGAACGGTTCAGGTGGTGACGTTCGTTCCGTTGCAGAAAGCAGGCAATTAGCCAATTGATTTGCAATTTCTAAGCATGGCTACTCAAAATAACAAATTATACGCATTTCACCCCATGGATACATAAGTTACATAATTTTTTTGGGAAGTTTTCATAGAAGAATATCCTGTCTGTACTACGTGAATAGATAGAATACTTACGGTAGCAAATACGATTAATTTGTCACATAGGGTCATTCAGAGCGTAAAACATAATCGGTCGCGAGGTTAATTTGTGTTTTAATGACCCTATGTGACAATATTTTAATTAATTTAATTGATTTTAATTAATTACATATATGCGGCTTATTTTAGTTTCTAAACTTCTGCTCATTTATCATTTACTATTACGACCATAGTCGAAGACGACCATAGTCGAAGAGTAAGCTAATTCTGCAAAGACGATCAAGACGTAGCGAAGATCGTTTGAAATAGACTTATTATTATTAAGTAAGCCTACGTTTAGGTCGGCGGAAATATTCGCGCGGTTCCTTAGTCAGCACAGCAGCGGTCGATGCCTACAAAGAATATCGAAACAAAATATTTCGGCTTTTTGATCTCGTATTTGTCTCCAACACTGATACCGACGGCGACGCCATCTGTACCTTGTGAAAAGTTGTTTTCAAAGTCAGGACAAATATTGACTGATCGTCGCAATAGACTAACATCCACAAAAGTCAAACACTTATTATTTGTTCAATACAACAGTATTCTTTAACTTTTAAATAAGATTGGATCTCGTTGTTTGTATTTTATTTTCTCTAAAGTTTTGTTATTTTTATGTATATGTATATTTTATGTATTTTATGTATATTATTGGAATATAGTTTCGGTTAAAATTGTTCAAACATTGTTTTGTTTATTTTATGATAATAAAGTTTTATTATTAATTCTCGTGTTTTGTTTATTACCACGGCTATAGAAAAATGAGATCTTTATATGTAATAAAAAATAATAGAGGAAATTAGAGAGAATATTGTACCTACACCAGTGCTGCTATTTTACTATAATTCACTCCTATAGGCTGTACTAGGCTTTATGGATTTTGTTTGTATATTCTCTAAACTAAAAAATTATTATCTTATTTTTTTTCGTGAGTAAACACATTTTATATTCCTATTTATTTCACGTTCACGCCCCCTCTGTACGAACTAATATTATCTACGTATTATAACGTGATCATTTATTCTTACAAACTAATTATAGTAAGTAAGTGCGTACTTAATCGTCTTATAACTAATATTAGAAATTAATAACCTGCCCGCGCTCCGCATTGAGTATATACATTCTACCTCGCTTCGAACCGTGATCGTTTACACCATCTACTTACTACATAATAAAATTATATAAACTGCAAGTATTCTCTGCAGCCGTAACGGAACGTTAGCCGGTACGGAATTTTATGCGTCCCGCATAACGTTCCGTACCGGCAAACGTTCCGGTACGATCGTCCCGATCGCCTCGCAAACCGTACCGAGTCACGTCGTTCCGGGAAACTTCGGAACGTTCCGGAACGTGATAAAAAAGTAACGTTACAAAATCACGTTACTGAAATCACGACTCATCACTAGTGTAAACATGGTTAGTTATGTGCTCGTTAAATAATATACTATTAATCCCACGATTTGGAAGATGACAACCATATTATATTATTAATAACAAATTAGTATATTAACAAAAAAGGCAAAAATGTATTTCACATACAGATTATAGTTACTTTATATTCACACAAAATCGTTATTTATTTTGGCGCGGTTTGTATTTGCTATCATAAGACATCCTTATTCACTTGGTGATATCTTTTATAAAGAACAATTCCAATATTAGTGAAGTGCAGTTAGATAGAAAAGAATACCCTAAAACGGGAGGCATATGCTCAGATTTTTAAGGACCTGTTTGTATTACGTTTTCTAAGTAGATATAATAAGTGAACCATGTTTTTGTTTACGAAAAAACAAACGTCTTCAGTTGGTGAAATAATTTTTAAAAAATCCCAGTGTCTCAGAAATGCTCTCATATTATGATAACTACCTTAGAATTGCTAATTATAAATGTAACACCAAATTTTTCAAATTCTTAATTGTATATACAATAATACACAGGGTAAAAATAGTGTAACGAATAATTACTACAAGTTTGTTAATTGTTAATTTACAAGAATGTTTAATTAAAAGTGATTTTGTTGGTTTGACTGCATGTTTTGAAATTTTATTGTGCTTAGGTATTCATAACTTATTTTGTTTCTTTACAAATAAAGCATTTTTTTCGGAATTCAATGTAATTCAAATTTAATATAAGAACATTTTGACCATTTTCACGTAATATATTGGTAATTCTGGGGTACATGGATTTTGTGAAAGAAAATAAATAGGTTTCAAATAGATTTCAATGGCAAATCCAGTATATGTTTATTTAAGTTAATAATTTACCGTACGTACTATATATTATTGAGTATAAACAAGAAAATCCTTAGACAATGTGTAAAATTACGTGTTCTTTTATTGTTGTTTTCGAATTTGCCGCGCGTTGGCCCTCCGTAATCGCCTGTGATAACTAGTCGCTTCTTGACCCGGTTTCGCGGTGGTGGGGACATAGCAAGCGACCTCCATTTTATTATACATTAAACTCGATGAGGAGCAAGGCCTATAAAGTAGTAAGGTTATCCAAGTACGGGATTTCCGAGTTTGAGGGGTAAAGGGAGATCGTGACGTCGCTAGAGTCGCGCTGCCACCAATTTGAATGCTCATTTCGTTGTATGATTTAGGTTAGGTAGGTGCATAATTATATTGCAAAAATAAATGCATCTTTATTGTGATCATTTTTAAATGATTAGGATGAAAAAAATGAAGAATGTGATTATCACAACATGCTATTTCAATAATTTGTTAATAATGCTGAGGAAGTACATTAGTATGTAATGTATCTCCGATTAAAGAAATGTGTTGTGCTAAACCAGGGCTCTGCAGTTGGAATAAAAATTGAGCAGACATTCAGTCAGTGGAGTCAACCTACAAAAGTTATCAACAGCCGGAGTCAAAGGTGGCATAACGGCAACCACATATTTTTGCAACCGTGCAAATTGGGGTTGAAACACTAAAATTAGCAGGAATTGGAGTCGAATGTTTCGTTTACCGACTCTACAGATAAATAAATAGAAAAACAGTAACTAAATCAATATTGGTAGTATTGGTACAACTTGCTCATTAAACCACTCATTGGCTTGTTACAATATTTGATTAGAACATACGTACAAAGAAAAAATAAAAAATCAGTAAGAAGCTTTATTGTATCTACAATTTTCCTCATCTTTTTTACTCTGCTTTCTACTCGTCGTTTTAAATATTTAGATTTTTTTTTTTGTTGACAAGTAAAATTTAAAAAAATTATCCGTACATATATTCTTTGCCCGACGAAAGCTTTCAAAACTATGGTATCGATATTTTGATCTTGTTTTAAAAGTTCTCTTCTTAATTTACGGCTAATTCTTTTCGAATTATTAATCCCATACCCCATAAGCTTTTGAACTCGCTATTCCTTTTATTAAACAAGCGTTTAAATTCTTCCGACGGTTTCATTAGGCCGCCAAAATATGAGTAATGTCCCAATTGTGGATGAGTTCTGCCTTAAACTTTGATCACGTGGAAAAGTAAAATACGATATTGTTAATCCAATCACTGTTGAAATGTTATACCTCAAACAGCAACCCGGTACGGAGCAAACCATAGGCATCTAAAATTGATAAATGATTTAGAATAATGTAATTTCCAATATAAATTAATATCTTACCTTTACTAACTTAATTACTTCTTAAAATACTACACTAATAAAACAACTAATAACGATTAAACACGAACAAAAACAACATTTCTAAGTAACTAAAAAAACTATAACGAGCTGAGCTATCAATAATTAAACGTATCTTCGAACAAACTAAACGAGCAATGTATGCGACGTGAGCCAGGACTCTAGTGACGTCACGAAAATAGAGCATATAGGGATCTGAGGGGGGTATATAAAGTGGACTATAGGAAAGATAGCAAACTGGATAACCTCTCTCTTTATAGACCTTGGATGAGGAGTAGATGGTTGTGTATATTTGGCTGCATATCTTTCTTAAACGCCACTTTAGGGATAGAAAAAGTGACTGAGAACCTGCCAAACTAAAACCGACGATTTAAATTTTTTTAGTTATCTGTCGAAATCCTTCCATTTAGTTTGTTTTATGTTTTTATGTTATGTATTATCTCTTATTATAAGATTATTTGTAAAATACGAAATAGCAGATTCTAAAATGTTGGTTGACATAAATCTGCTCTCTGCTGAATATAGAATGTGATATTCTGGTTCCATGCATAATCTCTGTAATTATCTAGTAAATCTAGTTGGAAATCAAGCAGGGCAAATTGGCATTTGCATCATCGAGTAAATTTGCATTGAAGTTGGCTCTTCATGGTAATTCCGAGGCAAATCTCTCCATTGATTTGCAAGGAGATATTGTAATTATTTAACTAATTAATTAATTTTTAATAATTAAAAGTGGGTTTAATGCCCGAATGACACTATCAAAGATGTGGCAATTTTGCACATAGTGCAAAATGTCCTATAGTGTAAAATGAGCCATAGCAACGGCACATTAAACAACGCCAAAAAAACTGCTTCCCAATTTTAGGCTGTGGTTGTGTTTTTGTTAATATTATAAAATATTGATTTCAACATCAAACGTGTTCGTAAAGTATATAAACTTAATGAGTATTGTAATTGTCATGCAAAATGGCATGTTGTGACATTTGTGTCTTGCAATTGGCACTATGGCGTCATATTTATCATAGTGAATGAGACTTAATGGAAAGTTCATGAAGAATTTGTAAAATACACTTCATGAATTTGACATAGGAACTTGAAAAAACTTTGGTAGTGTAATTCAGGCAGTATGCTACATATAATATTGTAAGTTATAACAATTAAGAAACAAGTACACTAAGTACAAAATTGAGGAGAAAAATAGCTTTTTAAAATAGCTGCTAGGAGTTGACCTACATTATAAAATTATCAAGTTGTTAGGCAGCTCACAAAATCCATCTTGTCTCACGTAAAGGGGCCAAACTAGGGAAACATAAAAAGACTCAAAAGGAAAACTAAGCAAAAACAATAATGTGTCTGAAACAAAACATTAACTTCAACCATATTTCGCTTTCTTATGTTCTTTTCTTATCCACACATTTAAGAACCGCAACATAATAATTCACATATTCGGCATCTACCGACGTATTTAAATTGAATATTCAGAATATTCACGCTTCCTATCGACAATATTAGAATGAACGCCTGATTACTGTACGCGTCGAATTCTAATGTTACCGCCTCCAGGTTCATTTGCACCACATAAGAAAATTGCTCATGTCGAGGCGTCGGCGCCGGCGTCGGCAGCACTAATCCTCACGTCAATTTGACAGAAGTAATGGCGCGAAATGTTGGTAATATTTTAAAGGGCCTGCTTCTGAAGTGGAATTCATCAACCACCCCCACCCATTCTCATTCGACGCCCCATCTATTTCCGACGAACGTGCTGGAAAATGATGTCGATCTCTAGCTAGCGTCTTCGAGCCGTCTTCGATTCATTTCACAAAGCAATTAGTGCACATTTAATCTCCGAAACTATAACCTATTTAGTGGCGCCAAGAAAGACTAAAAGTGGAAACCATGTACTATTAATAATTCATTCTGCAATAAGATTTTCAATGATAAATTTTTTTTTTATTAATAAGCACAAGATGCTTAACATAATGAAACTAATCTAAAAGATTAACCATCAATTTAAATCTGAATTCTTAAAACTAGGTACTTGTCTCTAATAGGCTATCCCACTGATGTCCCTATATTTACTTTGTCCCAAACAAGAAGCACTAACACTTCACTCACTGTGCTCTGCTTTTTACACATTTCACTGATTCACTAGTTCGAAGGGTTTAGTTCTTTTTAGTCTTCTCACTAGATTCTGGTTGTCCAGTAGCTGCAGGGCCTCTACGTTGACGTGATGGCTTAGACGAGATTCATGCTTAGTGGCGAATCTTTTTATCTCTTGGATGACTTGTGGGACACCAAGATCACGGTGCAGGTCACTATTCCGTATGTACCAAGGAGCGTTAACCATATTCCTTAGTACTTTATTTTGGAAGATCTGGATTACTTGTATATTGGAGCTTTTTGCGCAGCCCCAAAGCTGGATGCCGTATAACCAAATCGGTTTTAGTACTTGGTTGTAGACTTGTAGTTTGTTCTGTAGTGACAACTGAGAGTTTCTTCCCAGAAGCCAGTACAGTTCTCTGTATTTGAGGCCAAGCTGTACTCTTTTCTTCTTAACATGTTCTTTCCATCTTAGTTTTGTATCCAGTGTCATACCCAAATACTTTGCAGTGTTCGCATATGGAACTATTGCGTCGTTAATCTTGACATGAGGTATGTCCTCGATTCTTTTGTTTGTGAAGTTAATGTGGACAGATTTCAGTTCGTTAAGCTTGGTCTTCCATTTTCTGGTTCATTTGTATATTTTGTTACTAGCTTGTTGAAGATTCCTGGTAGATTCACCAATAGTTGATCCCACTGCCATTAGAGCCGTGTCATCTGCGAATGTGGCGACTGTTACATTTTCCATCTGTGGAAGGTCACTTGTATATAGTAGATAGAGAATTGGTCCCAATACACTACCCTGGGGTACCCCAGCTTTGACTTCTTTTAGTTCCGAGTATTCATCGATCTATTTCATTCTGAATAGTCTATCAGATATATAGGATGTTAGCAGCTCGACGTATTGTAAAGGTAGCATACTTTTTAGTTTGTGTATCAATCCTTCATGCCAAACCTTATCGAAAGCTTGTGTCACATCAAGAAAGATTGTTGAGCAAATAAGCTTTTCTTCTAATGCTTTCTCTATGATATCTGCTATTCTATGGACTTGATCTATAGTGGAATGCTTTTCTCTAAAACCAAAATGATAAATAATGCAACAAAAGTGTTGATTTAGAATATCTCCAATACGTAGGCTATGTAAACCGAATAATAATTCTGCATTATAGATTCGAAATTATACATTATATATTATTATTATAAATAATATTTTATATATTATTTTAAAATGTAGGCATATTACCTGCATTTAAATAACACGATTAAAAAATAAACATTAAAATAATTCATAAACATATTTATGAAGTATTTTATTTTATGTAATCATGGGAATCTGATATTTTTAGTGTTCATTTTTATTTTATTGTCGGTTTTAAATTTACATTTTGGAGTGTATTTTTCGTGTGCATTAAATTCGACGAAGTGGCATAACATGGTTGACCTGTTGTGGACCTCCATGTATTCGTTATTATACCGAGTTGCCATTAAAAATGTATGTACGTCATGAATTGAACATATTTGTCAATTTTTATTACGAATTTGATTTCAAAATGTGTATTCTGCTGCAATATCAATTACAAGTTTTCTGGTGTGTTCTTATTGTGAATCGTTGTCAGTATCAAAAAATAAAACTTAAAAATTTGCTCTTTTTTACTAAGCCGGTATTTCAGATACTTATGCAAAATACATTTTCTTATTAGTCAACAGCACTTGATAGGTACTTGCGTATACCATCTATTCTGGTGACTATCTAGCAAAGCTGGGCACAAAAGCGTTAATCCGTTAATCGTTAATTAACGAATTTAAATTTTTCGTTAACGAATTAACTTTTAAGTTAACTTTCAAAACTATTAACGGACAGATTAACTTCCGCTACATTCATCATCCGTTAATTCAAGTCCGTTAAATCGGAAATATCATCAATAAATATTTTAAATGGTTGTATAGACATTATGTGCAAGCTCGGACTTGGTTTTGTTTACATGTGCGACGTACTACTTTGTGTGACGTGGCGTGCGCATATAAAGCCGGGTTCTGACGCTTCAACTATTGTTGATCAACTCCGTTCGATTACAGTTGACCATTCGTACAATCACTGAGATTGACGACGACGACATAGGGATGTGTTATGTTGATCAATTGTAATCGAACGTAGTTGGTCAACAAAAATCGTCTGGTGAGAACACGGCTTGAAGCATGCGCGCGAGTTGTTTTGTTTTTAGTTGTTTCAAACCAATAAAATTCAAACCATTCAAACGCGCAATTAAATTCGTCAAGTCCAATGTGATTTTTTGTTTTACTCTATGAAACATTTTAAAATTATCAAGTTACATGGAATTAGGATCAGTTCGATCAGTTCTAAATATGTAAGTGCGTGCGTTTATAGCAACAATCTAGGAATTTTTGTCTAAAACAAAAATTTGGTGACCCCACTGTGTAACGACGTGAAACATAACCTATTCCGCATTTCGTTATTTGTTATCGTTTGCTGTGATTTAAAAACTGTGTGTGGAAGAAACTCGTAATCAATAATTTAATAGCAAAGCATGGAGGTTATGTTTGCTCCCAAAGCAATTATTGTAGTCAAAAAATAAAAATCACTGATGTTCAACCCATGCGATTTATTAAAGTTGCACAGATGTAAATAGTGCACAAATTATCATAAAATTGCATGCGATTTTTCAAAACTGCATTGTTGAAAGTGCAGGTTTGAACTGCATAGATATAAAAGCTTTAGTTGATCTTGACATTATTGTATCCCGCAATGTAGTTCTTTTAGTTACCACTGTGTGGTAACTAAAAGTGTGTAAAAATTGCCTTAGAACTTTTCAAACTAGGTACAGTTTGAAAAGCTTCTAAGGCAATTTTTACATATGCAACCGCAAGAAAGGTCCGCAGTTATTTGGGTTGCACCGGTAGATCGCACTCAACATAACCAATATTTTTTTTTAATAAAATGTTAACGATTAACGGTTAACGTGACTTCCGTTACATTTGTAACACATTAATGGACATTAATCGGTTAACGTAGTTAACTTTCTGATTAACTTTGCCCTGCTTTGCTATCTAGCTATAAATCTAACATAAATAGCTAAATATAAAAAATATATTAGGGGTTTTCAATTACTTATAATTTGAGGTACGATAGAAAGTTATGCAACCATTTTAAAGTTAAGTGTTTAAGTGTTGCTTCTTCAAGATTTGTATCTACTGCCATGATACTAGTGTCGTTAGTAAACATCATCTGGTTGCTGTATATCATGTGTAAAGAAGGTACAAAATTGGACCAAGTACGCTACCTTGTGGTACGCCAGGTTTAATGCTTTTGTGAGTTGGGTAACGATGTAGTCTACCGGAAGTGTACCGTAGGTACACTAATCGGAATTCTAGCGTTAATATGCGTTGTAGAGATAAGACATTTTTACAGTGGTTTTCTGATGTAGTATTGCATATTGGAAAGTATATAAAAGTAATAAAATATTAAATAACGACTTTATTTTTTTTGGTATACATTATTATTTTATGAAAATGAAATCCAATATAATAGAACATAAAAAAATAGAAAGGTTTTACCTATGAACTTACTTTGAATTATTTATCGTTTTTGCGTGAGTTCGAACCCGCGATTTAGAAAGAAAATGGTTTTTCTAAGACACCCTTGACTTTACCGTTTGTTTCATGTGTTTTTTTACGTCCAATATCACCTGTGGTTAGTTTCCATTGCAAATAGTTTTTCTCTAAACATTAACAACAATTTTCATTAGTGGGGTATACTAGTATATTAGTAGGCTCCAAAATCGTAGGGTATAGTAGGTCTTCCAGCTATAGACTAGGCCCTCGTGCCAAACTTTGTCGAAGGCTGTTGCCACATCCAGGAGTATAGAGGAGCATACATTTTTTCTTCTAAACTTTCTTTCTTATTATCGTTGTTATTCTATGAACATGATCGATTGTAGAATGTTTGCTACTGAATCTTTAGTCGTATTACTAGCAGTCTTTTCAAACAGCTCTGACAAAAGGGACAATAGAGAATTTGCCCATAGAGAGAATACTTCGTTTGCTGATTTCCCTGCAGTGCATCCTACGTGCAAAAACACGTACAGACAAAAAACATCGATAAAGCAAAAAAAAATATAGCCAGACAGCAAAGGACGTTTCAACCTGCTAATTACTGTGGCGGGCAAAATTATTTCCATGAAAATCAACAAAATTTTATGAAAGAGCAAAGGCAGACTGAAATGTGAAAAGGGGTACAAAGGTACTACCCTAGCTTTATTTCATAACTTTTGTTAACAAAGTATTAACTGAGCATGTTTATCCAAACGTAATTTAAAATTTAATTTTATAAATTCTACCTTTATTTATCCCTGTCCGACCCTTCCAAACTATTTATGAACCGACTCTAATAACAAAATAGCACCCCCGTAACTTCAACACGGCTTTAAAATTAAAATAATCAAACAAACGACGACTTGCAATTCAAATTTAACATCCGACGCGCAGCGCCGCAGGGTGGAGATTTAGGCCCTTCTTCTAGTCGAAAGTCTTCTTTCCTCACCGCGGAGAAGTTAGCCATAAAAGATAGCCATAACTTTTTTTTTTCGAATTTTGTTATGAAACATATATCAAATGATAGGGGTGTTCAAGTACTCTACGGCATAGTTTTGCTCCGAAAATTCATTAAACGTTGTTGTCGGAAATTTGATTTATTTCGTTACGCGTCACCTTATAAGAGCTCTTGTCATCTCAATAAAGAATTGCCCATAACTTTTTGCAACAACCCCATAGAGAAACAAGTGATACAAATTCGGAAAGCGCATAAAATTTTGCATAAAATAATGGTATTGGGAAGGTGCTACCCCTAATATCACCTACCCCAATACACCTATAATACAAGAAATTGCGCGCCGGTCCATTAAGACGTGGTATTAATGAACATAACTCACGGTAAAATTATTGCATAACTTTCCTAAATACGTCAAATTATAGGCAATTAAATGTACTATTTACCTTTGAAAGCTCGGAGTTTTGCTCGACCGCGAACAACCCTTGAATAACGATCATGTCCGTACGCAACCGTCCCCGCCGGCAATCATATGTCGGGTGGTTGTGGCAGGAAAATGTTTATAACTTTTGTAAATATTGTTGCATAACTTTCCATCATATATCAAATTGGATGTAATTAAGAGGGGTTCTCACCCTTCGCCGCTCCGAGTTTTGCTCGATGGCGAACAACTCTTAAATGGCGATAATGTCCGTACGGAACCAGTACGACGGGCAATTATATATCAAGTGGCTGCTGCAGAAAATCATTGATAACTTTTGCAAATATTGTTGCATAATTTTCTATCATAAATCAAACTGTAGGTAATTAAAAGTGCTTCTCATGCTTCCCCGCTCGGAGTTTTACTCCCTGGCAATCGACCCTTAGATGACGATAATGCACCCAGTTTTAAATTGCTGTATTAAAGGCAACTGGCAACTCCTTATCGCTAGCTATCGTTTGCTTTTATTGGACCTTTACTTAACTCCGACCTATAATCTGATATATGAAAGAAAATTAAAGAAAGAAAATTATGCAATATTATTTGCAAAAATTATAAACATTTTTCTGCAAGAAGTGACTTGCATGTGATTGCCTCTCATACTGCTTCCGTTCGGACAATATCGCTGTTATAGGTAAAACTACGAGAGCTGAAGGTGAGTCATCGCCTAAAAACGTAAGAACAGACGCATGAAAAAGCACTCTGTTTCTTTCTAACGCACGGGAATAGTCTGTAAATAACAGCTGGAATCGATGACTCACCTTCAGCTCTCGTAGTTTTGCCTATACAGGGTTGTTTGCCGTGGAGTAAAACTCTAAGCGGGGAAGAATGAGAAGCACTTTAAATTACCTACAAGTTGATATATGATAGAAAGTTATGCAACAATATTTGCAAAACTTATAAACATTTTCCTGTAACAACCATCCGACGTATGTTTGCCGGCGCGGACGGTTTCGCACGGACATTATCGCCATTTAAGTGTTGTTCGCCGTCGAGCAAAACTCCGAGCGGCGAAGGGTGAGAAGCCCTTTTAATTACCTACAATTTGATATATGATAGAAAGTTATGCAACAATATTTGCTAAAGTTATAAACATTTTTCTGCAGAAGCTACTTTATGTGTGATTGCCCGTCGCATTGGTTTCGTACAGACATTAACGTCATTTAAGGTTTGTTGACCGTCGATCAAAACTCCGAGCGGCGAAGGGTGTGAAGTTCTTTAATTACCTACAATTTGATGTATGATAGAAAGTTATGCAACAATATTTACAAAAGTTATAAACATTTTCCTGCCACAACCACCCGACATATGATTGCCGGCAGGGACGGTTGCGTACGGACATGATCGTTATTCAAGGGTTGTTCGCCGTCGAGCAAAACTCCGAGCTTTCAAAGGTAAATAGTACATTTAATTGCCTGTAATTTGACTTATTTAGGAAAGTTATGCAATAATTTTACCGTGAGTTATGTTCATTAATACCATTTCTTAGTCGACCGCCGCGCAATTTCTTATATTATAGGTGTATTGGGGTAGGTGATATTAGGGGTAGCAAACATATCATTTGATATGTTTCATAACAAAATTCGAAAAAAAAAGTTATGGCTATCTTTTATGGCTAGCTTCTCCGCGGTTCTTTCCTCAGAATTCTCAGAAAATTTTCGCATGGCCGTTCCTGGACGTCCCCTATTAAAATTTAAACGCTCTATTAATATTTACTTAACCCGCGTTTCGTTCACCCTGACGCCGGAGAATGATCTATCTCTAAGTTTTCCGGATCGGCTTGATGGCGGTTTAGTTAGTTACGTGGTTTCCAGGTTGGTACCACCGCTTATTAACGCGTCTAGCCCGTCGGCGTGGTTATAATTCTGCTATCGAGGTTGGTACGAGCGACTAACTTTGTCTAACCGCCAGGTATGACACTGGCATCGTATAGTAACCGCTAGAGGTCGGTAGCGTATCGCCTTTTTGCACCTATTGTTTATTCAGTTCAGCGTCGATGCAAGTTGCAGCAAAGCCTCAGGGGAGATTGGTTTCCGGATTATGGGGGCTTACTTTGGCATGAAATTTTAATATAATCCCTGAGGTAAATTATATGATGGAAACCATTACAAAGGTCTTTTTTTAGAAGCGTTGTTCGTGAAATTTAAATGACGATACGACAAGCAAATCATCTTATTCTTGTTAATTCGTTATTTTGGAGGGACTTAATATGAGCTAGACAATTAGACATTATCAACAATTAAGGGGATCGGCAATAATAAGGCCGATTTAGTTTGTTTTTCTCTAGTAATTACATTTACATGAAGTTCTTCTTGCTATATGATACAAGTGGGGAGCAGACTTTCTATATACATTTTGTTCAAAATATGAAATCAGAAATAGATCAAAACTATTACAAGTTTGTGTTTGAATTTATCTAAATATAATTTTGACAAAAACTGCCGCTAAAATCATTAATTATCCTGTCCAGATAATAATAATAAAACCGCTTATTCAACCCTTTGTGTATATACAATAACATTAAATTTACAAAGTATAATAAAATAAATATTTTCCTAAAATAAACAGTCTTCTTTCAATAATTTGGATTGGTGGACAAAGGCCTTCCCCATCGAAGTCCATCTTTCTCGGTCCTGCGCTTCGTTAAGAGAGGTAGTCCCAAGGAATTTTTTAAAGTCGTTGCGCCAACGTGCTCTCTGTCCACCTCTTCTTCGTTTATGATTCAATGGTGTCCAATCAGTCATTAGTCTTGTCCAGCGGTTTTGACTTAGTCTAGTCAGGTGCCCCGCCCCGGTCCATTTGAGTCGTTTTGCGGTGGCCAGAACATCACTCAGCTTTGTTAGGTGTCTAATTCGTGTGGTCCTGATTAGATCTTCTTGTCTGATGTTTAACATGCTACGCTCCATCTTCGCTTGGGTACTTCTTAACTTCTTTTCCTGGTGTACTGTGAGTGCCCATGTTTGACAGCCGTATAGCAAGCAAGGTGTTACACAGCTGTCATAAACTTTTTGTTTAAGTTTAGTAGCGATGTTGCTCTTTAAGATGTTCTTAAGCGACCAGACGGAAGGAAACTATTTGCCCCAAATAGTTGTATTCTTCGATGTAGTCAAGGCTATGATTGTCTAGCGTTATCGGATGATGGCTTCTGTTAGTCATAACCTTGGTTTTTGATTGGTTCATCTCTAGTCCTGCTTTTTTGCTTTCTGAAGTGAGTTGTTGAAGCATAGTCTGTAACTGTTCTGGACAAGATGAACAGATCAGCAGATCGTCATCAAATCGCAAGTTGCTGAAGAGCTGGCCATTCACCTCTATACCTTTTGTATCCCAGTCCAGATGTTTAAATATGTAATGAAGGGCACATGTAAATAGTATTTTGGTGAAGCTGGATCGCCCTGTTTCATTCCTCTTTCTAATTTACAAGACGGACCGATCACGTCAGTACGAATCCTTGCATTACAATTCATGTAAAGCCTTTTCAAAAGGTTCACATACCGTCCCTCTAATCCAGCATCCTCCAGTGCCCTGAACATGTAGGAGTGGTCCAACATGTCAAAAGCTTTTTGTAGTCGACGAAGCAGATATAAAGTCGGACGTCATATTCAGATGCTTTTTCCATGAGCTGATTTACAACTTGCAAGTTATCCGTGGTGCTAAATCCGCTTCAAAAGCCCGCTTGCTCTACTGGTTGATATTCGTTAAGCGTCGGTGTTATTCTTCGTAAGATAGTTTTCACAAATATTTTATATAAACTCGCTAAGGTATTTTTGTAGTCGACGAAGCAGATATAAAGTGGGACGTCATATTCTGATTCTTTTCCATGAGCTGAGTTACAACTTGCAAGTTACCCGTAGTGCTGAATCCGCTTCTAAAGTCCGCTTGTTCTACTGGTTGATATTCGTTAAGCGTCGGTGTTATTCTTCGTAAGATAGTTTTCACAAATATTTTATATAAACTCGCTAAGGTAATTTTGTAGTCGACGAAGCAGATATAAAGTGGGACGTCATATTCTGATCCTTTTCCATGAGCTGAGTTACAATTTGCAAGTTATCCGTGGTGCTGAATCCGCTTCTAAAGCCCGCTTGTTCTACTGGTTGATATTCGTTAAGCGTCGGTGTTATTCTTCGTAAGATAGTTTTCACAAATATTTTATATAAACTCGCTAAGGTAATTTTGTAGTCGACGAAGCAGATATAAAGTGGGACGTCATATTCTGATTCTTTTCCATGAGCTGAGTTACAACTTGCAAGTTACCCGTAGTGCTGAATCCGCTTCTAAAGTCCGCTTGTTCTACTGGTTGATATTCGTTAAGCGTCGGTGTTATTCTTCGTAAGATAGTTTTCACAAATATTTTATATAAACTCGCTAAGGTAATTTTGTAGTCGACGAAGCAGATATAAAGTGGGACGTCATATTCTGATCCTTTTCCATGAGCTGAGTTACAATTTGCAAGTTATCCGTGGTGCTGAATCCGCTTCTAAAGCCCGCTTGTTCTACTGGTTGATATTCGTTAAGCGTCGGTGGTATTCTTCGTAAGATAGTTTTCACAAATCTTTTATATAAACTCGCTAAGGTATTTTTGTAGTCGACGAAGCAGACATAAAGTGGGACGTCATATTCTGATTCTTTTCCATGAGCTGAGTTACAACTTGCAAGTTATCCGTGGTGCTGAATCCGCTTCTCAAGCCCGCTTGTTCTACTGGTTGATATTCGTTAAGCGTCGGTGTTATTCTTCGTAAGATAGTTTTCACAAATCTTTTATATAAACTCGCTAAGGTATTTTTGTAGTCGACGAAGCAGATATAAAGTGGGACGTCATATTCTGATTCTTTTCCATGAGCTGAGTTACAACTTGCAAGTTATCCGTGGTGCTGAATCCGCTTCTCAAGCCCGCTTGTTCTACTGGTTGATATTCGTTAAGCGTCGGTGTTATTCTTCGTAAGATAGTTTTCACAAATCTTTTATATAAACTCGCTAAGGTATTTTTGTAGTCGACGAAGCAGATATAAAGTGGGACGTCATATTCTGATTCTTTTCCATGAGCTGAGTTACAACTTGCAAGTTATCCGTGGTGCTGAATCCGCTTCTAAAGCCCGCTTGCTCTACTGGTTGATATTCATTAAGCGTCGGTGGTATTCTTCGTAAGATAGTTTTCACAAATATTTTATATAAAGTCGCTAAGAGGCTAATTGGTCTATAACTAGAAACATCTGCTTTACTGCCCTTTTTATGTATCAGAATTATGGTTGAGTGTTCCTACTGGATTGGAATTTCCTTAGTTGTAAGAACTTTATTGAACAATTCTAATATAGCAGGGAGCAGTTCGATCGTGTCCAGATACCAAAAATGTATTTTTCATATTTTCCACCGAAAACACCGTTCTGGTATCTTTTTTTGTGATGGACCGGTTAAGTTACGATAGACAACTCGATGTTAAAAAGTACTGTTAAGACATCTGGCCTAACATATTAGGCTTATTCCAACATGAAGGTAACACCGTTTGGTATCGTGTTTTGTGAAGGACCAGTTATGTTACGATAGACAACTCAATCATCGACAACTAATATCAATGGCAGTCACACAAAACAATAAAATTATAGTTGCTGGGCGTAGAATGCACCTCAAGTGATTCTCTTGGAGATCAAAACATTATGAAATACTGTGGACAGGCTTCTTTCATAAGTTTAAATAACTGTGCAACATCGACCAACATCGCCAACCACATGCTCCCCTTCAGTTACATTCATTATTTTCCAACTTACTAAAATTCAAAAACATGATAATAGCAACACAAATCTGTCTTTGGCAGTTAGTTTGTCTTTCAACATTGGATATAGTACACATAAAATATCAAACAGTATTTCATGACTAATTTTACATATGACAAAATGCATTTAGAACCAATTTTAATAACCAAGATTGTAGCCCACCATTCCATAGATTATTGCGCCAACTTTGGTAGAAAATTTAAAATTTTGGACAAAATGCATAATATAGAAAGTCTGCCTCTCAAGTATACATGACCATTCTTGTATTAAGAATTATTCAAAAATTGCCAACCATAGGGGCTGGTCAAAGAAATGTTCTCTTCAGTTGGCAACCCTCCGGCTGAACCATACAACACAAGCAAACAAATTATAGGCCATTTGAAAGCTTTTCGTGAAAGTTTCATTTCGCAACTAGAATTTCAGTCGAATAATTTTTTTAATTTCGAGAATATAACAAAATAGCGACCATATAAACACCACTCCACAGAGTTATTGTGGGTTCATAGCTTTAAGTTCAAGGTTCGAGTTTACATTTCAGTATACTTAGAGATTTCTATCTCGCCGTTGTTTTGAATAGTATCAACATTTTTGATTTTACATAAATGTAAGGTTGATAACAGATTTGTTACATAATTTTCTAATCTACGCAGGAACAAAAATAGTTGGGAAATTGTACTAATTGCACCATATTACCAATTTTATATTCAGTACGAGCTCCTTCCACAAAAATGAAACAAGCCAACAGCGTGCAACCAGCGTTGTATAAAACAAACAAATAGCACTACGATTTATATTTCAATTTTCATTTAAAATTCTTTGTCCAACGCACTGTTATCTTTCAGCAATGTTAATAAGTAAAGTTCTCAGTTTTAAATTATACTGGTTAACTATACTGGTTATTTAGTAAACCGCTGAATGAACTTTCCCTCTAAACTAAACAATTACTCTTCATTTATAATTCACCGCTAGTTTTAATTTATAGCATAAACCAAAAAGTGTTTTGTTATAGTTGAGCTCGTCGTGGCGAACTACAACTTTTAATGACTGCGGAGCGGGACGGTAGATGGCATTAATGACTGTCCATTTCGCATTAAATATGGTCTTCGTTGTGCTGGCCGGAACGTTTTCGCAAATTTGGTCGAGTTTAACTTCCCTCCACTTTACAATGCAGCCGCCAAACGTACAACAGCCGCCCTTCATTTATTTTTGTTTTTGTTTTCGTGTACCGAGCGCGTCGCGGTTACACAGATGCATAAACTGTGCCCATCGTATAGGGCTTCCCCTCCACCCCACAACATAAAAGCACCCCATTTGAAATGTACAAACAGCCGTGTGCAATTCTGCCCGCAAATACTTACGCAAACATATTTTTCATTGCGGATGAAAGGACTTTGTTTAGGGAAAATAAGCGAAAATTGTTGTTGTACCGTCACGTCAAAGTTTAATCGTTATACTTAGCTACTTGGGAAGTACTACGTGAAGATAAATAATGCCAAAACCCGTTTACTTAGATAATACTCATCATTTTTGCACTAATGTCTCAGATACTCTAAATACAAAATGCAATCGTTGTGACATCATACATCCATTTGTGTACAATATGTGATGAAGACCTGCTGTAACAACCCTGACTGGGGTGATCAGAGTGTTATTAGTTATTTGGTAATCGTGATACGAATTTTAACACCATGGAGGCAGGGTTTTAAAAGCCATTGTTATGTACTAATTCGTCTATTGATAAACAAAACTATACATACAAAAACTCCTTAACTTATGCAATGCACGCAAACCACAACAAACACCAACGGCCAACCTGTACTCATAGCGAGCAAAAATGGGACTTACCCCGTACAAATAATTAATGAATTCGGCGATGCAGGGTTGATCCGTTACCAGATCCCAGATGTGGTACGAGCATTGGCGAGGGGTTGGATGCAGCTTCCTGGATGTCCCGAACACGCGAACCTAACACACGTTTAGTTACCGCACGACTACCTTCAATTTTTCCAAGTGGTTACCATGAAGCCCATTGTAGCGGAGTGTTTTTATGGACACCTCCATAAAACTTTAACGAACGTGAAAAAGATAACTCATCATTCTTACCTATATTCAACAATATAGGAATGGGCGGCTAAGCTACGAATTGCGGATGTAACGCGATTCCGTACATCCGCTGCCTTGTCTAGGCGATCAACCGTGCTGTCTACGTTTCCTTTGGTTTACGTAAATTGTCAGTTAATATTGAAATTAAAAAAATCTATTATTCTTAAAGTTACTTATAAAATAAATGGTATCGGCGATCGTTACACTGCATATTTCTATCATATTTCTGTCATCTTCTCAAGTCGAGACAATGACTATTTCATCACCGTCGATTTGTCATCTGATTATTATCATCAGATGCTCAAAGGACTGACGGCTGACAGTTGCCACGTATACGTAGATGACATCAACATTTATTCCACTTCACTACAAGAACACCAAGGAAAACTACAGTGATCGATTAAGGGAATCATGAAGATAAAGATTTCTCTGGAATAGCGTAAATTGTTGAGAAAAGAAATTGCATACCTGGGGCATACCATCACCCTGGAAAGCGTCAAACCCAATCCGTAAAATGCAGCAGTGAAGAAGTATCCAATCCCAAGAAGTCAGAAGGACATCAGAGCCTTCCTTGGATTGTTGGGATAATACAGAAGATTGGCCAAATAACTGATTCAAGAACACAAAAAGGCTTCTGGGCTTTGCAAGGACATACTCTGCAAAGAGCCAGTCCTAGTAAACCCGGCTTTAACTAAACCATTTATCGTCACCACCGACGCGATGCCAGCAATATAGCAATAGGAACAATTTTATCGCAACGACCAATTAGCAGGGACAAACCGGTATCATATGCATCATAGAGCACTCCACTATAGAATGGGAACTTTTGGCAATAATTTGAGCATGTAAAACGTTTAGACACATTTTGGATGATTTACCATTGTCACGGACCATATACCATTGATTTGGCTACACACATTACAGGATGTAACAACGATGGAAAATGAGACTAAGTGCATACGCCTACAATATTATCTACAAAAAAGAAAAAAATAATGCAAATGCCAATGCATTATCCGAGTGGAAATACACCGATAAAATATCAACAAACTCCTTTGATCACCGCAGAAGAAATTGAAGTAAAACAACGAACAGGCTGAACCATTAGCACTAAGACCAGCAGGGATGAACTGGAGCCTGAACACCTTCGTTGAATTTATAGAATCAGTCTAGTTATAGACCGACTACGTAGATTTGGGATACCACAAATTGTCATCGCCCTATACGCAGCAACCGATTATGCCAATTGCTTCACATCGTTCAAGCGTAAAGCCAATTGAACGCCTTCCTTCTAATCAATGCTTAGCGACCGAACGCAACCATTAGTCAAATAACCGTTAGCAGGACGACATCAGCGGGAATTCACACAAACACAACAATGGCTTGCGTTTAGAACAATAAACGGCATTACGACCAACACTGAAATAAACATGTCAGCGGTTCCGCATTACATAGCACAGAAGCACGAATTCAACTGTAACATTTGCAGATGCATTCAAATTTAGTTAAACTATTGATGCATCATCGTGTATAGCACTGTGTCAATGGTCTGCTAATAGGATCGTTTATTATATGAAGCAAACCAATACTTAATTTACTTTCCACTGTCCAAACGTTGGGCATTCATTACCAGCTCTATTTACAGTTGCAAATGCATGGTGTGAGATTGAGCATTGCTCCCTATTTCTAGAGGTGGGTATGTTTTTATAAATCCGGACACAAACGGAAAGTTTTAAACTGATACAAAGTAATATTTTCTACTTTACTTTCACAATGAGCACATTATGACTGTGTTTTTGGTTTCATAGAAAATATACCGATGCTCTTAATGTCTATTTGTATCGTACTGAAACGAAATCAAAGAAAATCAATAGTAATGCCATTGAATATTCATAATGCTGTGAAAGCAAAGACCTGATGAAGGTAAGCGTTATATTATGCGCCAAAACTGGAGATCCATAAGTCTATACGAAGAGTTGTGCCAGGGGGAGTCGGGCTGCCTGAAGGTGGAAACTCATGAATTACAAAGCGGCCAGCTTATTAGTATTCCGGACAAAACGGCTGACTCATGCCATATTAAGCCTACCAAGTAATTAAGAATGGAAGTTTGATATACACTGTGGATACTTGCTGAATACTCGTTCATCCCGTGTGTAAATGTGGAGTAAATGGCCTGCCAGAATGTCACAGACGATTCTAGCACCAAAACGTAGCAAATATGTTCACACCATCAGTGTGTTCGAAAGCTACAAAGTGTTGTTGGTGATATCTGAGGTTTTCCATATTCTAGCCTAGCCCATAGTTCATCAGTATCATTTTTGTTGGTCTTTATCGGTGTTGTCAGAATATGCTATTAATTTATTTATTTGTAGTCGTTAAGAGGGGCGTTTCGCCATATAAAAAACACGGGCGAATAAAAAGCAGATTGGAGTCGAAAGTATTGCACTGATGTGTAAAAGTAAGGTACTGTTGGAATGTATAAGCATAGGGCATTGTTACGGGATATATATAAAATTCAACCGCGTTTGCTTTAATCATAAACTTAATTAGCGAAGAGAAACTAATTTTTGCCACAATATACTGGTTGATTTAATAGGTTCTCATGGTGATTAAGCCAATAGCATTAACCCCGGAACAGGAGTTAATTTGTAGGTGACAATTTAAGACATAGATCTTTAAAATTGACCAGCCGTTGTCAAGTTGATCTGCTTTTTATGCAATTTGTATCAATTACTACGAACTGTCACCGCGGAGCTCTGTAAAGAAGGTTCCTGTAATAAAGTCCACAGACCGAGACAAGGGAGAAGAGTACCAACAGCTGAGCTCAATAATAACTAACAGTTGACAACAATTACAGTAGCTGCCTATTGGCAAAGGGCAGAAATTGGCTGAGAAAATTCCGTAAGTATGTTTGTTTATACACACATGACTGGAGTACAATGGTTCACCGGTAGATGGAACCACATCCTGGGCGTACTACAGCCTCAAGACCGACGTTGATTTCACTGGCATAAACGCCCCTCTTAAGTTTTGGTTCTATTTTACTATCTACTCAATTCAATTGAAACAAATCAAGTTAACTTTGTTATTGTGAGAGGAATATTAGATTTTTACGAAGGTATTTAAATGTGGCGCTTCTGTGTCATTTGATAACATTTGTAAAACTTTGCATAAATCCCCGAAAAGCTTAGGTTGTAAATAAACAACTAAACGTTCACTAACGCACTTTTAAAATGTTAATAAGAATTTCTATGTCAACTTACAAAATTGTTGAGTCGCGAGGAGAGAGTTCAAAATAGTTCAAATAATGGAAATAATCACCGAATCATTGCCAGTTTTTTCATACTTACGTTGTAAAGTAACTCAGTTTAAAATATCGCGTGTGGTCTGAAGAATAGATGAACACAGCCTTCTGTGTTTTGTAACCGCTTTTTGTTCTGAAAGCAACCAGCATTTCATTATTTCGGCGTGCGGACCATTGCATTGCATCGGTATTGCTGCAGCCGACGAAAAGATATTTCACCACAAAACAGTACGTACCTAGGGTTTCCAGGTGTCCTGGATTTCGCAGGACATCCTGGATTCAGCCTTACATTTATCGCGTCCTGCGTAAGACCTCCGCAGGACGCTTAATGTCCTGAAAATTTTTAGATCAGCACATTAGCGCCTAAGAAGTTGTCAAAGGCATCAAACAACAAAAACAAAAAGTTTAGGTATTTCCTAAATTTCTCTTCAGTACATAATCTCACTATTCAATTTTCACTATGTGGCTACAGAAAGTGTTAAATTACGCGGCTTAAATTATGCAAAAAAAACATTCTGAAAATTATTTACAAAACAGAGCAGGAACTTGAAAATCAGATCTAGTTGAGTTTGAAGTTTTTAAAATCCTAAAATCTCTCAGAGAGAAAATTAACCAAAGGAGCAGACTTCTGTCCAATGAATCGAAAGGAATCAAAGTTTCTTTGATATTTTATGGACATGTTGTTAAATATTTGAACTTGATGTCCAAACTTCGTATATTATCCTTAAATCATGTATTTAGTTATGGGTCACCCCGCAAAATATAGGTACTGAATTATTGATTGGCTGTTTGGAGTTATCGATTTTGACACTCTACGAAAAAATGGGGCTGTGCAAGTGAAAGTTGTTGAGAATGTAGAATTTTTTTTTGCAAATAGCAAATTAAATCAAAAATTGCTTGTTAAGCATGTTAAGCATGTTAAGCAGAACATAAAAAAAGAGGTACAGTGTTTTAGTTTATGTTGTGAACTTGTGTTTATCAGTTTTATTTATTTTCAGTTTTTTTACGTATTCACCAGAGTTATATATTTTGCTTTTTTATTATTATTTACATTTGGCTATAAAAAAGAATTGACAATGGCGTGTCCTGTATTTTTTCCCATGTGTCCTGGATTTTTCTAGCCCTTGTGCTGCGAATTCGATTTTTGGACCTGGCAACCCTATACGTACCACTTGTTATGAAATAATAATAAATAAACCAATGCTAAAAAAAATCAATCCATATGTTCTTGCTACATTTTTCACAAAACGGCATTTCGACAGTGGTAGTTACAATACTGCTACATCATTACACAAATGTAACAAAATACAATTTTCTGCAAATTCAATCATAGTGCCATTTCAAATGAAAATACTTTTTTTAATTTTAACTAGACCAACAAAGTAATATTTATTTGGTATGTATAATTCTATTAAACGCCACTGAATGTTTAGTTCCCTCATACTCAGGTGAGTGCCTACTTTTCGTTAAGTTAATGGATACAAAATGTAGTGTGAGCTTAGGGTAGACTACAATTCTCCAAAGTTGAGTCGAATTTAAGTGTAGATTAAGTGTAGTGTGAGTGTCACACAATTTGTGTCTCTGAATTCACCCTAAAAGTGATATTTTCTTTTGAATTTTCTATTCTAGTCTTTTGCTATTCTACTTTATCGTTTATGATAAAGTAAACCGTTTTAAATTCAATACTTCATTCCTTCTAATAATCCGCATGGACAAAATAAAAGATCGAACTGCTTTGTGCAGTAACGTAGGACCGGGATAATCCCGCTGGAGATAAAGTATAAACCGCTCGCCGCCGATCGCTTAATGGATGATTGTTTTGTGCGTCGCATCGGGCACGAAGCAAACCGTGGCGGTGGCAATGGCGCGGCGTAGCTAGGTCGGAAATTCGCCATATTGAATGCAAAATCCCAATTACCAACGTGAAACCGTTAATGCAATTTTCGAGTTTCGCCGGTTTGCGCTGCTGGCTGGCAGCGGTCGACACCCATTTCGATTCAAGCGATTCGATGGAATTTTGCAGATATTGCGGTCTCCTGCCTGGTGCCCCATTCGCCGATCCCCGCTGATGAGTTTTACATCGACCCCGTAGATGGCACGCTTATCAGCGTGCTTTCTACGTTTAGATACCTGCTCGAGGATATTACGCAGAACGGGTACTTTGGTCAGATAGGTTCCACATACTAAATTATTGGCGTTCAGCGTTCTGCATTGTTCCTTTCGGCGACGATGTGTGATTATCAGCACTGCGCTTGCATAACAATCGATTCGGGTTAAATGAGACGATTTATTTGTGACCAATTAAGGTGGCGTTGAATCCTATCGACTGCCCCAGTTATGATGGAACCGGCAAAAACCAGAATCTTCCTATTATCGACTTCTGCCGAGGACATCACTGTCTTAGTCAGCAAAAAACTGTAACTTTTCTTCATATTTTATAGTACCTATTCATAACAATTCACTTTCACTCTCATAGTCAGCGATGAGCGCAATTTCTTAATTTTCTTAATAACTAAATTTAAAATTAAGTTAAAAACCGCATAAACGCTCAATCAACCATTTTTACGTGTCATGCACTCTTGAAGTGGACTCACAAGGATACTTCATAAAGTAGTATGAAGTTGTAACGAAGTAAATTAAAATAAAGTTATTATTATGTTCGAATAGGTTTTATAAAATTATAATGTCAACGACATGAATTGCTCAATGCTTGCAGTTTCAATGTATGGGTTTCAGACGCCGAGTTTGCACAAAACTCTAGTGAACAACCTCGTCGTTTGATAACCTAATTAATGGTAATGACGTATTTGGACAATTGATATAAGTAGCCACAGCGGAGTATCGGAAGAATTGTATTTTTAGTCTGTGGTTCACGAGAGAGACATCTGACAACCGTAAGAGAAGGCAGTGGCCTGGTTTCTCAGCTGTTTTCTTGGACTGTCTTGGCGACAATATACAATATGTAAAACCAGTGTGAGTTTTACTTTCATCCACCCTGGCCTGGACCATCCCTATTAAGAGCTACGTTGCAATATTAGTGTGATGTATCATATGTTTTACACAGCACGACTCTAGTGTTAGTCCACAAACAGCGCTGCTAGCCGTGCTTTTCGCGGTGCTGATAGCAGCGCTGGTAGCGGAGCGTTTGAATACACAGGAGCTTATGGCCATGAACACAGTCAGCAGCGCTTCTAGCAACGCTTCTAGCGGTGCTGCTGGCCATTTATGTACCCGACACAGATGGATGGCATTTGTATGGCTAGAATGCGACATAACTTTGATCGGCCGTGACGCACAATTACTGTGTTAAGTCGGTTTGTTTTATTCGACGGATGTCGCTTTGCAATCACAATGTATCACATTTCTGGATTAGGTACGTACTAATTTTCAATTGAAAAATATTCGTACGTACGTTTGCAACCGTATTTCAGTCATGCGCGATCGACTATTTGCCAGGGCAGGCCCTAGACGATTTATAATACAATTTTGTTGGTATTCAAAAGTTTGCAATAGACTATACGTTATTTGACCAAAATTGCTTCTCTGTCCTTGGCGTATATGCTCCTTGAAGGTTAGACGTTATTACTGAAACAACCTATATATGCTTAAACTCGAAATTTTACAACATTTTAGAAACGTAGATCCCACCTCTATGCTTAGCATGGCAGTATACTGATGAAAATGCCAAAATGATAAAATTAACAAAATGGATCAAAACAACAAAATAGACTAAAGAGTAAACGGTGTAAGGGTGAATACGACTAAACGGTGAAAACAGTGTGAAGACTAGACAGAATGACAATGGATAAACATTAAGAAAATGAGAAAATAGTGCAAAGGATAAAAATAACGTAATATAATATCGTCGCGGCATCCTGCTTTTGTACTGATTTTTGTCTTTTTTTTGTCTATTTGGCCCCTTTTGTCGTATTCAATCTTTTTAAAGTTTTTTTTCTTAAAATAAAGAAAAAATACTTTTCTATCTCTGAAAAGCCTGTGCACTGTGCAGTGAATCAGCACATTGGCCAGAACTAAACAAGCAATTTTGGTGAAATAATGCATTCTAATCTAAGCTTTCCATAACTTGTAAATCTTTCGATGCCAGTTTCACATCACGTATCACGCACATGATAGCATAGTACAGAAAATCACTCAAATTCGGCATGTAAATAATGAAGCTAGCTCAAAATCAGCAAAACTTTGACGCATGTTGCAATAGTACATTATAATTCAAGTTTTATAAAAATTGGCGCACAAGTTGTTTTCGGTACGACGAGCGTAGCGAGGAGTACCCAAATGGAACGAGTGCGCAAATACGTCCTTTAAAACGAGTGTTATATACTATTTTTTCTACTTGCCACATTAATTTAATATAAATTTCGAAAATTGCGGTTGTCACCTTATAATCTAGAGTAATTCTAACAGTTGGTTGTTGTGCAGTTGACGTCAAATCATCAATCTTGAAAAATTAAAAGTTACTATAAGTTTGTGATCTAGTGTTTTCATAACGACACCGAAAGCGGTTTCGTTATGAGTTGATAACGAACGCAAAGTAGAAAAAGTGTTTTATACACATATGGTCAAATAGTCAGGGTTCTCCATTATGTTAAATAGCATTGCCGTTATTTCAAACTTTATGTGTCTGAAATTACAGTTAAGTTAGTAATGCCACCATAACAGTTGATGAGTTCATTCGATAATAAAGAAATACAATTATGGTTTACCTCTGGAGTGTTAGAGATGTTTCCTTACCATAATCAAAAACCTTTCGCAATAGACCGCTTACCTGAAACAAAAAGAAATCAAGATTAATATGACATTGTTTGCATAAGTTAGTCATATACATTTTTTTTAGTAATTTATTTATTGATTGTATTGGCTTGTGTCCAGCTCACATCTAGAACAATACGAATAAATAATAATAGTGTTGATATTGTAGATAATGTAGTTCCTGTTGATAATGTAGTACAAGAAATATAATTTGAGTAGAAAAGTAACAAACATTTTATCATCAAACTGAATTTTCAATTATTAAATTTGGTTGGGCTATTAAGACAGAACAGAAATCGACTTTGTTGCGGGGTTTGGTAGTTCAACTGAGGGGAAAATTATTCATCATTTCTGAAGGTCTGTTACGAACACATAACACACTGTTTTTCAATCTTGTTATAAAAAGGGTTGGTAGGTACTGTCTATATTCCAAAATTTATATTCGATGCAAACCTTGATGTCGGTAAGTCATCGGTAGCCATTTGTCAAGCGAACTGACGAAATGGAGTAATGAATCGCGTTGTGTCAACATGGACGGCAAGATAAATTGCAGGAGGGAGCATGCAAAGAGCAGTGAATATAGCTTAAACTCGCGTAGAGCGGTCAAGTCGACCCTCTTCACTGTCGTTTTATCCACTTGGGTCTGCCTTTGCTGAAAGTTTTTTCCCAGGGAGCACCGCCTCGGTTAATTTGAGTGGTAGTTAAACAACCGGCCAACTATTTTGTCCATTTTTTGCCGCTGTTTTGGGACCATCGAAAAGAGTTAAGCTGGGGACTTGAATAAAACATTTGCTCACGATGTTTGTCCACTTACTTTAAGGATTGTTGGTCAAATATTGGCGAAGAGGGAATGGAGTAGAAGGAGGCATTGTTATTGTACTTCAGTTCTCAGTGTACAGCCCTCGTGACACAGTGTTGTCAGTCAAACCATAAAAGCTGTTCACGTAGATTTATAATTTATTTTTCAGTTTACCTAATATTGTACTTCTTTCTGAAAGATTTATGATCTCATTATTTTATTAAATGCAATATATAATAAATGCGGTGCAATACAACTCGTAATTTATTTGTACTTACAAATTGCCTGAAAATAGTTTTTTCCAAACCTGCATATTTGGTTGTTGACCATGTACTCCACTTACTATTTTACAGGTATAAGAACATTTTTGAGCTAAAGACAATAATTGAAAACTATGACAATATTATCATAATTATTATAATCTATATTGCATGTTGTGATAGTAATCACATTGTTATCTAATTATGGATATTCAATTTTTGAGAACCACTATCCAGTATATGTAAGCATATAAATAAAATCAGAAACGCGTAGGAACAAAATTTGATATCGTTACATCGCCTCAATTTTGACTCTCGTATCTATAAAACGGTATATTATACAACAAAAAATACCTTTTTTATATCAAATTTTGCGAAACCTTAGCTATGCAGTGAGTACTGAGCAGCAAAGATATGGAATGAATTCATTAAAATTGAAACAGTTATGTTTTTTTTTAGTAAAACTTCGTACACGTCGATTTTTAATGATCCAAATGCACATTTTTCTAGCAAATTCAACTTACCTTCAATTGCTATTGACTTATTAAAATGTCGAACACTTATAGCAAATTTAATTTATTACCTTCAATTGTTTTTGACTTATTAAAATGTTACATAAGAAAATGTCCGAGACCAAGACTTTTCAAATCAATAAAATATTGATAACTTTGATTTGCGAAGGGAACATTATGGACGTTTTTGGTAGATTTCTATACGTCGAATCAGTTAAAAAGCGGCCCACATCACTTTAATAGTATGTAAAGTTCAAAGATTAAGGTTTGCTATAACACGATTTTGAGGTTTTGATGTTTCTTGCAGCTGAACCCGCAGGAATAAATTTACAAAACCGCCAAAAAAAGCTGTTTGGAATTGTAACCTCACTCTCTTTTTTAAACACTACGTAATAGGAAATTTGTTACTCTGGATTCGTATTCAGTACAAGAAAATCTACCTAACTCCCATATTCGCAGTTTATCACAAAATCTGTATTCCCAGGGTAATTAATATTCCTCAGTTGTTTTTTTTTCTGAAAAATTTTCAGATGCAAGGCTTTATGTATTCCATTAGAAACAAAAGAGCTATTAAAATCAGTAAAAAAATAACGCAAAAATTGAGTTTTATGCACAAAATATGAACATTATGATATTTAAAATTTATGATGAATTTATATCTGCTGACTGTAGAACAAAACTCACTTTTTAGATCATTTTAAAATTTAGATAAGGTAATCACAAAAAATCTGATGTGGCCAGGCACATGACTTTATCATACTATATATATAAAATCAATAGTTTAGCTGCATGAGATCCTATTTGATCGAGATCGGGATAGTAGAACTAGACAGATACTTATTTCAATTAAAGCTGCGTTCGGATATTGTACTCCGTTGACACCGGGTACACCGTCCAAATGACACTTACGTGTTATTGGGTGTAATGTTATATGCGGACGCAGCTTATATTGACAGAAGTTATTGTCAAAACATTAGCGTTTGACACCAAGACTACCTACTGTCATTAGAATAAAAAAATCTGACAAATCCGGGCTACTAGTTTTCATGCAGTACGACCGATCTCGTAGAAATAGAATTTGCTCATGCAGCTAAACTATTGATTTTATCAAAAAATGTCATTGTGATAAATTATTCAGAATTTCCTCATCTTTAATTTATTATTTAACTATTTCGACGAAATTCCAGAAATGGCGGCTTATTTGCAAAATCTTTCAAAAATGCTAAGACTAAACCTCCAGTTCCTTTGGACCCTCTTCAACAGAAAGCTTTTCAGCTCTAAGTTTGGTGATGAAACTTCTAAATATGAAGTTTCGTTCCGATACCTTTAGTAGTTTCTCCGGAATCGTCGCCACAAAAAACGGGTACACACACACACACACACACATACACACACACATACACACACAGACATTTTTTTGAACCTTGGTCAAAAATGTTCAGGGGACCCAAAAAGGCATATTTCCGCTAAAATCTCAAAAAATTTTTTTGGCACGATTACAATACTTTACATACTGCGTATGATAAAGTAAAAAATGAACTCTTTTCCATTTGTCCCTAAAATTGTCAGATTAATAGGTAGGTACTTTTGAGAAATTATTTAAAACATCAAAATAAAGCTGTAAGTTTGGCAATATTTTGACCTAATAATTGTTCTATTTATCTTTCTTTATATACCTACTCACTTTTTTAATTCGCTGTGCTGTGAATTCACTTCTTGGACCATAAATAATTATGTTTAGATCTAGCGATAGGTATCTGTGGCATCACAGTAAATATATGTATTTTAACTTTGTAGTTTAAATAACAACGTATCTGTTATTTAAGCATAACAGATTTGACCATCACCAATTTTCTATTTTCTACAAAACAACTAATTTTTCTGAGTTTTGTTTTCAAGCATCATTATATATCTTTTCATTTCCTATCCGTCACTAGAATAAAAAATACAAGTTAACCGTTTTTAATTCATCACTGGCTAAATATGTCAAATTTTAATAAATCACAAAGAAAACTAGGTTCATTTTATTTTAGAAACGTTTCCTTTTTATAGAATGGTACCTATAGAAACAATCTTTAGAAAAAGAAAATTGGCAACAGCTTTTTATAATTAAATACGACGAAAATGAATCTTTCTTTAGTTGCAAATCTTCAACTCATTAGAGAAATGTCAGCAGAATATATGGTAATACCATCCCGGAGGATTGTAGTTCAGACACCCAACGCCCTCTAACATAATTTTCAAACAATATGAACTAGCGAATTGGGAATGCACGTCATTCCGACGAAGAGACCGCGTAGTGCAAATTTCCGCTGCGCAGCTGGCATAAAGAGGTCGTGCTGACTACGCTGACATCATTGCACATTGCAATTGGTTTCGACAGTGGATGCTCCGAAATACTGCGGCGACCTCGGGTGCTCGCGGACTGAAACCTGTGAATGAGGCTGTGTATGCGATGATGTGTCCGCAGCTTGTATTTTCCGGTCCACAGGCGCCCAATTACGCCCCTCAATTTGCATTCGGCGTGTTTCGAAAAGCTTTTATCACTGTTTACCCTGGCCGATTGAGGCGCCGGAATCTATTAACATTTACTTAGTTTAATTCCATGGGAGCCTGAACTTCGAACGTCACGTTGCCTGACCCAGATGTTGTTTATTGTGGGGGCCGTGAAACAGTTATTTTCCAAACTAATTGGAGAAATTGGGTAGCCTATGGTATGGTAGAATGTGATATTCGATACATTTTCAATATCATGAAAAAGAATAGATGAAGTGAATGTACACTATACTACAGAAGTGAAACTTATTTAGTAGTAAACAGGTTTGTATTTAATGTGAGTTATAACACAAAAATTTACTTTAATAGAATGAAATCAATGACTCTGATGATTTTAACCAACAATTGAAGGCATATGAGAATGAAAACTGGATAAAATCATACGGTTTCCTATGGTCTTTATCCACTTTTCATTCTGAGCCCTTGAATTGTTGAGACACCTATTATAAATTAGAAATAGAATGGACTGTATTTCAACGTGTTAACTGTTGTTACTTGTGCCAACAAAACCTGCGGTTCAAATTTTACGTTTCTTGTTTGTAATAATTATCCTTTTCCATGAGCTGCCTTATTGCTGCCGGGTGAATAGGGTACGTTTGAATAGGGTGTAATTCAAACTGCACTAAATATTAAGAGAAATGGTCAAAGATCAATTGTTTTAACAAGTTTGTCGTCAAAATTTCAAATGCTCAGGTGTTGCACCATCACAAACTGAACTTTACCCTCAGTGGCAAAAGTGCATAAAATTTTCTAAACCATACGGTTCACAAAAGAACCCATAATATGTTATGTTGTCTGTATAAGCTGTGATCAGAAGAACAATCCACGTATTGATGTTTTATTTTGTTAGTAGTGAAGAGACGTGATAGTATATCTATAGCTAAAGATTTAGCGCGTCTGAAGACAAAACCTTAAAGCCAACAAGTCACCTTAGGACAGTCACCTGTCCCACAAAGGATAGCCCGAGATCATATAGTTTATTTCGCAAACCACATGATTTGGAAAGAAGTGTTCCCAGAAGCTGTTTCGTTTGAAAATATCTTTGCAATGATACCACACATGACCCATCATTTAATTTGACGTTCTGAAAGTGAGTGCTGTTGCCAGAATCCGGCCTACTGTAGTGTGTATTTTAATCTAGAAGGTGAATAAATAAAAATCTCAATTGCTTTGCTGTATTTATTTACTGGGTACCGGTTTCGACGTTCTTACGTCATCTTCAGCCCAATCTACAAAACACACATAAATTAGAATCGTGAAAACCAAACAAACGGTGTACAATTACAAAATCTTAAAATAACAATCAAAATTTTTCTTACATTTATATTTCTATATATCAGAGCAATTCACATGCATGAACTTACAGTCTAATCAAGGGTCATCCTACCAACATCTTCGTGGGGTTTTTTCCTAGATCAGGGTAGTATGTGAAACAATAAGTAACGCAGGAACTTTCGTAATTATCGGCCATGTGATAATTTAAAAGATTTATAGATAACCCATTATTGGCCAAAGTTGGTACAAAAATTACAAAACTTCGGTTAATGAAAAGGGAGTTTCAAAGTTAAATAATAAAAAATTTCAGACAAAAGTTATTTTGTATTAAAAGGGCCATCCATGACAATAGATTCTCTATGTTGTTTGTAATATTGGTACCATTTTATTAAGTTAGTAGTTGACCTTACATTGTCGCCTTAAAAGTGTTCAAGTATAATAGTAAAATAAAAAAATATTATTTCGTCGTCGATTATCCTTAACACAGAGTTTTCAAATTAATCCACTTTTCTCTACATTTAGTCATTATTTCTCGTTAACGAGGTAAATTTGAAAATAATATTGTTGCCTTTTTATTGTTTATCAAATTGTTATTAAGATATTGTATCAGATTCTCGATGACCACGACCTAGAAATTATTATAGGAAATTAACAACAATTTTCTCCTAACGTACTAAAAGGTAATAAAAAGGCTACAATATTGGTTGAAAATTATACAAAATCTTAAATTCTAGAATAAGAGTTCAATGATTCAAAAACAAAATATATTTACAAACAATTATTAATTAATAGTTTATTATTTGACGAGCACATAACTAAGGATATAAATCGCGAGCATGAAGTTTATACGCGAGCCGTAGGCGAGCGTATAAACATGCGAGCAACGCTAGTGTCATTATAATCATTGGCGCGTATCATGACGGGGATTGTATAGTCATAGATACGTATGCAATGAACTTATTATATGTGAGTCGTTATTAATCCCACATTAATAAACGCTAGAAAGACTTGAAATTCAACGAATATCAATATATAATAAGTAAATGTTGTCGAGCATACAGGGATCACGACCATGGATGGCTATTAACAAACCAAAATGTGAACAAAAACATTTCACTACCTTAAAGCGATAGAGATTTTTCAGAGTGTATGCAAAATAACACAAAACAAAAATGCAGCAAAACAGTTAATGGCATAGTCCTTATATTATTATATATTACGTCACCATTTAATACTAAAAAAAAATGTAGCCCCCCATGGAACATTTTCAAACGGCGCCCATGTACACCTGTTAAAAACAATGGTGGCTAGGAGATTCAATTTCCACTAGTTCCAGTAGTTTATACCATAAAGTCATTAAAAAGCCGTTAAGTTTACTTTTTGATTCATATCAATCCGATTAAATAGCTTGATCCGGTTAATATTGAAAAATACGCAATAAGTTATCTTTAATTTTTTTACATCAATCATTTTTACAGATATCCAAACAAATCGTCTACAAATGAAACCATGCAACAAAAAATCCACAAAATGCAGCAACAATTCTGGCGATAGTTGCGTGTTTTTTCGGCTATTTTTCCCCTTTAAATCATTCGTTGATGGCAACCATTTCAGGGAAACAAAATGCAATCAGTAAATATTCAATATTACGACAGCTTGTTGCGGAAATTACACCAAACTGTCTTAGAAAATCGCAGAACTAAAGTGTACGACTTTTGCATGACCTTCTTCATAGTTTGACCGAGAATACATGGAACCGCACTACGAAGTAGAACCATCAACCAAAGACATTTTGGAAAATGACAACAGTATGGCTATTGCGATGTGAACTTTACCCATAATACATCTTACGCCATGTTTAATTCTGACGCAATCTGATCTTATTCCCATGCTGATTTTAGCCGCAATCCGAGAATATTCAATTAGATTCCGCTGAAATCCGCTTCAACCAACTCAACACACCCGAATATCCCATTCCCTCCGTCTATATTATTATTAACCCTCGCCGCTTTATTATTAATTATACAATTTCGCAACGTCTCAGCATCAACCCCGTCTCATTTCCAGCAAAACCATAACTCCCCGGTTTCTTAATTGAGCGTAAATAACATTCGCTACCATCCCCCACTTCCCCCTCCCCCGCAAAATCGGAAAAGACGCGATCGCATCGAAGCTCGAAATACAGTCGCCATGGGGTGAGCCGTACCTTTGCCAGGGGTGAAAATCTACACCCGCCGAAGTTAATGGACGAAGTTGAGGCACGGCACGTTAGAAACGGTTCGAATCACGAGAACTGTGGGGGTGGCCGACGCCCCCGCAAAATACAGTTGCCCACCTGCAACCCCTAAGTTTTATGGGCGTCGGGCGCGCGATACCAATGCAGCATCGCAGGTACTTTCCGCTGAACACGTCGGAAACTGCAACTGGTACGGCTGGTAACTTTCCTGCCGCTATTTCGCTAGGTCTAATATGTTCGCTGAATGCTGGAACTCGTTTTACGATACGTACGACGAGATGGGCTTTCTTGTAGTTATATCGCGTGTGGTTTTATTATTAACTGGTCGGCACGGGGTTTGAACCGAAGAGATGTTCAAGCGGAAATGTTATATGTACGTGGTACTGGTAAGTCGGTTCTTTGGATATTGTTTCTAGCTAAATTAAACCACAGGGCAGTGATTTATTATCGAAATGCATAATTGTAATGTGGGAGAACATGCCGACAGAATGTTGATTTATTTACTAATGTTTTTGACGATTGGGATAATATATTAGGCGAAGTCAAAAGATTTGAAAGTTGAAACGTAGATGAAACATGTTTTTTTTTTTAATTTTAATAGAAATGACAAAGATACAGTTTGGACTCCAAAATGACTGAATTTGAAAATGATGAATTTGTTCTCCAAACTTTGGGGAACAAATCGACAACAAAAAATCATACACGTAATACGCAGCGGATAGATAGCCCAATAATAACTAAACTAACATGAAGAAACCTTAACAAACAAGAGTAAAACTAAAATGATAAATTTTAATGATTTTGACTATCATAATTAGATTCGATTTAGAGATTGATATAGATGTAATATGTGTGAAAAGTGGTCCAACACTAAAACATGCACACAACGAAACGTTGTCTCAATTCAAAGCAACCTTTGATAATCCAAAACAACGGTTGTTTTATACAGTGTGTCCCCCGATGGACCTAACTATACGTATAATGCACGTAACTTTTAATTTCACAAGAAAAACTGATTCTTTATAAAGAATTCTGGATGTCCTAAAAAGTCGAAAGCCATTGTTAATATTTTGATTTAACATACGGGATGGTTAGAAACACGAAAATGTTAAATTGGCCGAAGAGTAAACTATCGGTTTTTCGGAATTAGATCAAAAATGTTATTTAAAAGTTAGTTTGAATTAATTTTATGCTCAAATATCAAACTTGAATTATATATAATACGTATCCAAGCAATTTGTTGATAGAAGCTGATTGAAAGTATGTTGACTTTAGAGCAAAGGGTTTATTTAGTTCTTTGTTACGGCATAGGTGAGGTATCGTACCGCCGTGCTATTGAAGTTTTTAACAGAAAATACCCTGCGGTATACGTTGCTGTCAATTGTGTTCGTGAATTGGTTAAAAAATATCATGCAACAGATGTGAAAAATATGAAGAAAAAAAAGCAAAATGGCGAAGATGATGCAGGAGCTATGTTAGCTATTGATTCCGTGAACACTTGCCCAAAAAAATTGTTGAGGCAAAGATCTCGAGACTTGAACATCAGTAAAAGGTACCTGCAAAGGATCTTTTCAAATCAAAAATTTCATCCTTATAAACTAGTACTGATACACACTTTAGTAGAAGGAGATGATGCTCGTCGATTAGAATTTTGCCTATTCATGGGAGAACGAATTATGGTCGATAGATTTTTCTACAGAAAAATTATGTTCTCTGACGAAGCGACGTTTACCACAAATGGAATTGTTAGTTCACAGAATTATAGATATTGGTCTCAAGAAAATCCAAATTTCCGTATTACAACCAATTCTCAAAAATATAAAAAAAGGGAATGTTTGGTGTGGGATTTATTACAAGAAAATAATTAGACCATACTTTTTTGACGGTACAGCAAACCAATACACTTATTTTGATATGTTGGAAATTTTTTTGCTACCCACTTTGGACGAAATCAACTTACAGCTGAGGTTTTCACTACACTATCACCACGATGATTGTCCTGCTCATAGCGCCTATCAAGTCAGGGATTGGTTGAACAGACATTTTCCACATAAGTGGATTGGACGATTTGGCCCTATAGGATGTCCACCACGTTCACCTGCTTTAACGCCGCTTGATTTTTTTTCTCTGGGGTTATTTAAAACAGAAGGTGTACGCGAATAATTTTCATGATAATGTAGACATTCTAAAATTAAAAATTAGGGAAGCAGTAGACGAAATAAATGAAGAAACAATTCATTTGGTATATCGGCAGTTTAGAAAAAGATTGGAAAAATGTGTAGCTGTAGGAGGGGAATATGTGGAGTGATGTTTTGTTAATTAACTTCGTTAAAAATAAATAAAATATAAAACTTAGAATACAACCATTGAAATTTGATATCTGGGCATAAATTTAAATATAAAACAACTTTTACCTATAACATTTTTGTTCTAATTCCGAAAAACCGATAGTTTACTCTTCGGTCAATTTACCATTTTCGTGTTTTCTAACCATCCTGTATGTTAAATCAAAATATTAACAATGGCTTTCGACTTTTTAGGACATCCAAAAGTCTTTATAAAGAATGGCCTTTTCTCGAGAAATTAAAAATTGCGTCCGTTATAGGTTTAGTTAGGTCCATCGGAGGACACACGGTATATACCCAAGAATATATACCGTTCATTGAAGAAAACAGTTGTTTTGACCACATATCTTACTTTAAGATTGTACAATTTTAAATGGATACAATACTTTCTTGACTTAAGAATTTGTTCTTATAAATTAAAAAGTTGGGTAGTTAGATTAAACTGCTCACATTCTTGGATTAAACATTCAGCTACTTCTTTTGAATATGAACCATGTTATTACAAAAGCAATATTTTACATGGAATGTAATTAAGACACAAACAAAGAAGAATATTGTTATTAGTTAGTTACCTGGTGTTCCTTCTTAGTCCCCTTTCCTTCAATAGTAGAGCTGTTGGACATTTGTACGTCAGGTAGGTACATTGACGGTATAATAGCACAATCGCTGATGGTGCATAGACATGTATGCGGTTATATACCCTGTAAGAGACCCCTCTTACGACGAGAAACTAAAGCTCCATTTATCGGCCCCGTTCACATTATTTTCAAAACAACGACTTACTTAAATCAAAACAATCGTTTTCAAAAAAAAATAAATTAAAGCAATTATTTAGGTTGGTTTATATTAAAGAAATATTCTTATTACAATAATGTGGTGTTTTAAAACAAACAAATTATGTCAAGAATGGCCATTTTCTGAACATTAGACAACCATTTCTCTGTGTGTGTTTACGATGATATTTCTTGATCTCATAATAGCATTTCAAACGGTAAAAAAAGATTGTTATTAAAATGTGTAGGTGTATCGCAAGGGAACTTTGTTCTTTATAGTCTACTCCGTGACTTACATAGTGCATGTCGAAATGTAATATTTCATTGTTCAGCGCCTTTATATGAACCTAGCCCGACATTACAGGAAGTTGGAACTGATTAATAACTGGTCTGCAGAAAATAAACTAAAACTAAAAGTCTCCAAAACGAGTGTTATATGAACATGACAGATTTGGCAACCAACGGTTTAAAACTCAGTAGAAAGATTCAATGTAGAAAAACTGTTTATAACACAATAGTTCCACACCTTTGTTGCTGTGCTTCTGTCGTGTACATCGTAAACGCTGGTGCAATAAATAATTGAAGCTTTACACAACAAATATTCGATTTGTAAATACTTGATTTTTAATTTCCTTTATTTATCGGGTTAGTTGAGTTTAAAATATTTAACAAAGGTACATGATGTTAAGGTTAGCCTGTAGTGCCGAATTACATGATGTTACATGGAATAGAGTCATTAGAAGTATTAAAATCTTCTAAGTGGAACATGGGTAGCAATGGTACGCGTGGAACAGTGAGACATTTGTAATAATTTTGTCCTTTTCTGCAAATAACAACAACTCACTAGATAGTAGCTACAAATGATGGTAATTATTAAAACAGTCGGGACATCCATTGCGACATTTCGAAATGATCAAATGCGTTCTGCATTAGTGCTGACATGTCAATAGATTTATTTGCGCTAAATTTGATTTCTTTGTGGAAAAAGAGTCAAAGGAAATAATATGTAACTAAATACAAACTGAATACGAAAAAATAGAAAGCAATCAAATAAAAAATTTACATTTAGTAGGATGTTTAAATAGGTGATTCCGATGTCAAACCAAAGGCATTGGATTATTACATTGGAAAGACACCAAAAATAAAAAAAAAAGATGATTTAAAATCATTTTTCAATGAAAGAAAGCAAAAATTTAAGAGAAATTTAAATTTTCTTGGCTTCTTGCTTCGGTTATATCAAAAACTAACAACAAAAGTTGTACGAAACAGGTTAATTATGGTAAAAATGATGGTTATTTTTAGTAGTTAAGTTTAATTTAATAAATGCACATTAAGTGTCAATTTGTACTATAATTTTCTGTCACATTGTCACATGCCGTGGATTTATTTTCCCAAACTAACCCACTATTAGGTATAGTGTCTCCTTGTATGTACTATAGACATGGTCAACAGTGAGACACATATCATGGCAATACAGACACGTACAAATCCGATATTTTAAATTTTAATCGAACGAAAAAAAAGTGTCTTACTGTTACCCGTGCTCACCTATACAGGGGATCAAAGTTCAATACAAGGAAGCAAAGTTCTGGAAAGCCACCGTTTGAAAGCTATAGATAGTTTAATAGCCGTTTTACACTACGCAATTTAGTGCGCAATTTAGTACACAATTTGTGCAGTAAGTAGATACAACAACATCTTCAACAGAAATTGTGAAGCATTTTCTTATGCTGACTAGTTTGTATAGAAGTTGAACCATTTTCTGTTTGCAGATTTCAGTTACTTAACAACTTCTTGTGTAACTTCTTGCACAAGAATTGCGTAGTGTACAATGGCTATTAGAGGAAGATTGTGCCAACTTTAGAAATAGCATATACCAAGTAGGTAGTGCTTTGTGTAGAATTCTTTTATTTAACGTCACTTGACTGGAGTCGTTTTTTTTTCCTACAATTTATAAGGTCACCAAACTTTGGTTGTTTTTAAATCTGTTCCTTAATTTATCTTCAGTGGTTTATCATATGACTCTTTGATTGATTCCCCGTGTACCATAAGGAGGCATTCTCACTCCTCACTGGCTTAAACCAAAAATATCCAACTCCACCAAAGACAAATTGAGAAAAATGAGGAAAAAATATCCAATATACCAGGTGGTCGTTTTAACTAGAGACTCCTAAATATCTCGAGAAATATGCACGGTCCAAAAGTGCCCTAAATAAACTTGTAGGACGCAAAGGGGGAAATGAGATGGCGATATCAGTTTCATTGCAGATGGCGCTGCAATCGGTGAAAATGAACTTCATTTTTTTAAATAGGAATACCCAACTTTTTTATCAAATTATGATTTAACGCCAAATAAGAACAATCTCTTGTCTGAACATTTTTTTCGTACAATGCATCTATCAAAAGTTTTGACGATGGAAGTGTGTGGCGTCTGCTGGTAGTTACAACCGCTGCCACTGCATGCCCTGCATGGGATGCGCTCGCCGTCTGGCTGTCAAAGCGACGACTGTCTTGTCTACTCATGGTACAACGTAGGAAGGTATGTGCATAACGGGGACACGTTTTGGTATCTTGCGTGTTGCCCCGTCATGCGCATAGGGTTTATTTAGGCACAAAAAAAATGCATTGTACGAAAAAAAAATTTCAGACAAAAGGTTCTTCTTATTTAGCGTAAAATCATAAATTGATAAAAAAAGTTGGGTATTCCCATTTAAAAAAATTAAGTTAACCTCATTTTCACCTATTGCAGCGCTATGTGCAATCAAACTGATATCGCCATCTCATTACCCCCTTTGCGTCGTACAAGTTTATTTAAGACACTTTTGTCGTACCATACATATTTCTCGAGATATTAAGCAGTCTCATGTTAAAACGACCACCCGGTATAGAAAGGCAAAAGACAAAAGATCAAATATTCTTGTCCAGCAGTTGTACATTCAGGTTTAAAGTAAGCGGTTCAGTTTAGTAAACAGTTTAATACCTACCCCATATTTCTACAAGTTCATATCTCAACTATTATTACGACAATTATTAATAAACTGCAACACGCGACGCGACATATCGGTAACTACGCAATAAATCCACTAGCAGATCACAATCTAAAATCGCACCGGTCACGAAACACGCATAAGCGCGAACCACCGCTTTAACGAAATTACTTATTTAACCCAGTTTCCCACTCCAGTCGAAACTCCTAAATCAGACTACCGAAATTTATTCTTTACACTTCGCGAACTGAGACCCAGTAAACCTTTCTACCCCTATTGTAGTGCACTGCACGCCACGGAGAAGCAGGAGCACATATCATTCAGGCAAGCAGCGCTGGCGCGTCTATAAATCTGATAAGGACGCCCTTCGCAACAAGTGTAAAAGAATGAATAACCATACATCACGGTCGAGAGAGAGAGGAGAACGTATTTACTAAGGAACTACAAATCTTAGATTGCCCGCGAGCAAACCCAGACGATGCCATCCTTACGCGGGGCTTACGAGGCTTAGGTCCTGTGCATAAGTTTGGTATCCTGCGGAGAATACGTCAGCGGGATATATAAAGTCGACGTTATAGAAGGAAGCGTCTGCTTGCGTGGACGGGCTACGTTATTTTTCGCTCCAGGAAAGGCCAACGTAGCCTCGACGACGACTCTTCTCATCCAAGTTAAATTGATCTCGTCGACGACGACGACGAAGGAAGCCCGTTGTGCCGTCGCTTCGGTAGGTTTCTTATTAAAGTAATAAAAATGGTATTGTTACTAGCTCCGGATCGAGTTTTCTATTCAATTGTGTGGGAAATTTTTATTTCTATCTTTCTGCTCGGAAACATCCGTTAATTTCATTACATTTTCGTTCTTTCGTGCCCATATCTTTCCAACTTTATGGGCAAAAGATGAAAGTTTACAAACGTGCCTTCTAGAATTGTATTGAAATTGTGGAATAAATTGTGTCCGTTTATGGGATGTTTCACTGTGTTATCATTGTTATCATCAAACGGCAACCAGCGATAGGAGACGATATTTTGAGCAAAAATGGTTGAAAAAACTTTCAGTATTTCAGGTAAAAGCGCTGTTACGGTTTCTAGGTCATTTGGTTTATTCGCTATAAAATCAAAAGTTTCAAAAGAAAATAAAGTTTTTATTTTGTCATTTGGTCCTTAACTTTTTATAAACATTTTTACATTAGTATTCAGCGAAAACCACCTGTAACCACCTATTTACAATACAATCATAAAATCTACGTTCTCCTGAGTTATCAATATCAGTTTCATTTGCTATCTTCTAAAAAGAATTCTTATGTAAAACCGTTAAATTTGATCGAAAAATAGATAACTAACTATACATTGTTTCACAGGTAACAAATTCAGAGTTGAGGTCTAAATGTCAACACACGCCCAATGAACCCAATGCTCTAAAAACAACATTTCGAAAAAACTGTTCTAATAATTTTTATTTTTTTGCAATACTTTAATGATGTTTTAATTAAGTTATAATAGTTAATCAATATAAATGATTTTTGTTTAAAGAGATTCGTTGGGTGCTTCTTATTTTGACAAAAAATTGCAATATTCACTTAAGTTATGGTGTGAATCTACCAACTAATATTATCAGTAAGTAAATAAAATAAATGATGCAAAGATAATAAACTACTTGTTCTATTACACTAAATACCATAGTTATAAGGTTACTGTTATAGGTCTGCCCTTTAAGGAATTTGAAAATAAGAACCATGAAAATTGATCGGATAGCAGCCGACATCGTAAGAGAAGAACGAAACCACTTGTTTATTTTTAGTATGTTTAACCGCTGTAATAAATTAGCCTTAAGACCCAGTTCTACCTCTCCTAAAACGCGTTTGCAAATAAAAGCGTTATTTATTGTTCAAAGTCTATGAAATTTTTTATGTAACTTCTTAGATAAATAACGAGTTGGGCTGGATGAAAAAAAAATTTTTTTAAAGATAAAAATCAATTTTACTTCTACATCTTTGGTTTTTTTCAAATATAAAACATTTAGCCCAACTCATGATACAAAAATAGATTTTTTATTTAAGTACAATTTTAATCTAAACATTATAATTGCGATAACAAAGCGTAATTGCCAGAAATGTATGTAAGTTGCCTATATTACGGGCCCGGTGTAGACAGCAGACGTTAGGAGTTTTAAACACCGCCTATAACTACGCCACGCCTACTGCTATTTTTAGATTAGACTGTTCACAAGTTATGAGTGTTATGACCGTAGCGTATATTGAATCGGGAGAACAGAGTTCTCGCATTTCACATTTATACGCACGGTTTACAAATTTAACACACGATAAAAGTCATATACTGTATGATATTATACTTATTATATTATACTTACTTAATACCTGCTAGGTGTTAGGTACATTTGTTTAATAATGGGTAGAAGTCGTGGAAAAATACCTAAACATCCGCGTCTGTCCTTTAGAGTTTAGACGAATTAGTAAAAGACGACTACGTACCACCTAAGTTAAAATATTGCATAGATAATCTAAAAGAACAATATTGTAATTATTTAATTACAAATGAGACAAAGAGACCAGAACAGGACTCAAATGAACATTTTATTTAAAATGTCGGTTTTATGGACAGGAAGAGACAATTAGCAGTGACGAACTTGGGTCGGCTCTAATGAATATTAGTTCAGCGACTGTATTGGGCAGTATTACAGCGGGAATTGGATATAGCCAATGCCAGAATTTGTTTTCATTCATGAATCTTGCATTCATGGCGCCCAGAACGTTTATAAAATATAGCGAACTTGTAGGTGACAAAATATTTGGGATTTATATAAATGGTTTGGGGAAGTTTGGACTATGTGCTATGATTTTACTTTATCATACGTAGTATGTAAAGTATTGTAATCGTGCCAAACAAAATTTTTGAGGTTTTAGCGGAAATGTCTTTTTGGATCCCTTGAACATTTTTGACCCAGGTAAAAAAAAAATTCTGTGTATGTGTGTGTGCCTTTTTTTGTGGCGACGATTCCGGAGAAACTACTAAAGTATCGGGACGAAACTTCATATTTAGAAGTTTCATAACCAAACTTAGAGCCGAAAAGCTTTCTGTTGAAAAGGATCCAAAGAAACTGGAGGTTTAGTCTTATAGCATTTTTGAAAGATTTTGCAAATAAGCCGCCATTTCTGGAAATTTGTCGAAATAGTTAAATAATAAATTAAAGTACAGGAAATTCTGAACAATTTATGACTATGGCATTTTTTGGTAAAATGAATAGTTTAGCTGCATGAGCAAATTCTATTTTATCGAGATCGCTGCATTAAAACTAGTTAGCCAGGATTTGTCAGATATTGTGATTCTAATGACAGTAGGTAGTGTCAAACGCTGATGTTTTGACAATACCTACTGTCAATATAATCAAAATATCCGTCTAGTTCCAGTAGTTTTATTTTAATACAGACATGGCCGATCTCGATCAAATAGACTCTCATGCAGCTAAACTATTAATTTTATATATGGTATGATAAAGTAATGTGCCTGAACGCACCAGATTAATTTTTTTTATTTTTGTCTTCGTGTGTCACTGCCGTGCATTCGTTCGATATCCAGCATGTTTATAGATGTATTGGGTCCTCATTGCTCGATTTTAATTAATTCCTTTCTAAATTGAAGTCCATAATTCACCGATGAGTTATCATGAGTTAGGTAATACATTTTTGTCACTACATACTATACAGTATGTATGTCACCCTGTTAAAAAGATTAAATATTATAATAGCAAGCGCGCTCTCTCTAACTTAAATCAATATATTTTCTTTTACCGCCTGGCGGCCGCCAGCCAGCTGTATGCAGTCCGGTATGCATATGCGACCGTGATGAGTGAGAACACTAATAGATTGTAACTTGAGCGAAAGCGAAAGCACCGACGCGCGGCGACAAACTGGCTGAGTACTTCCCCTTCGAATGTACCCGCGTCGACTATGCTCCGCCTTTGCCTGCTTCCTCTAAACCCCCCAACTTCCCCTTATCGTAAAACTGTGGCCTGGTTGACGTTGGTGGGGGCCAGGCAGACCACTCCCAGCAAAAAAAAACATCGCAACGAAATATTTCGTTTGGAAGTTGGGATGTTTTTAAAACGGAGCCTTAACATGTTTATTTTTATTTCATTTACTTTTATATATTTATTTCATTTTATTTAAATATATTTGGATATATGAGGCATTGAACCGCTTAGAAAATAAAAGACTCCTTTTTTAAAGAAACCTATACCAAGTAACTACGTAGGCTTTCAGGGTCAGAATCATTTAGAAAATAAACTGCTTCCGGGTTATGCCGTGTGGCAAGATTTGTTAATGCTGACGTTTCGCGAACCATGTTACTCGCTTCTTCAAAGCTAATTGAATACTGAAGGCCTACCAACAAAGTCTCCCTTCTATACCTGAATTTACACCTCACTGCGCACATCTGGAGCTACCGCTCCATGTGCTTTTCCACCTGACCGCGTTAGGATCGATTTCCAGATCCTACTAATGTCAGTACCGTCCTCGCGATTGATGTTGTCAGGATGTTTGTACATTTCGATGGCTTCTCTAATAAGCCTTCGATGATAATTACCCACCCTTGCAAACATCTTCGCGTCATCAAAATCCATTGTGTGTCCCGACTCGTGGTAGTGTTGAGCAACAGCGGACTGTTGAATCTTGCCTAGCCGGGTGTCCCTACTGTGCTCCTTGATTCGACATTCGATGCTTCGTCCTGTCTGTCCTACATAGCATGTTCCGCACTCACATGTTATCTTGTATACTCCTTCGTTCTTCAGGAGTGGTGTGATATCCTTTGGGTTAGGCAAAAGATCCTTTACCTTAGCTGGTGCTCTGTACCTTACCGTGATACCCGATTTCTTCAGTACTCTACCGATTCTCTCTGATACCCCACTTACGTATGGTAAACAAGCGAACCCCTTTGACACTTGCGGTTCCTCTGAGACTTGCGGTTCTCTTCTATACATTCTTCTATACATTTCTTCTATATATTCTTCTATACCAAATTCTAAGGGTATTCCGTTTTTTCCTTTGCCCAAATATTCATGGTGTGAATGTACTAACCAATATTATCAGTAAGTAAATAAAATAAATGACAAATTACTTATTTTATTATGCCATAGTTATAAGATTCTAAGAATAATATAAAGCGATAAAAGAGACAATTTACGCTTGTTTTGTTTTCCGGTATTTTTTCCTTTACTATATTTATGGATGTGACAACACCGATTTAACAATATTTTATCGGCAGTTTTAGTCGGGATTTATCTGTTTAACTCGGAACAGTCTCACTCAAAACATCTGGCAACCCTGCCTAAAAACCTCAAAAGAGTCACAAAGTAATCCTTAAATTTTGCACTTTAAGGTGAAATCCTGAAAGCTTTTTGACAAATATTCTTGGACTACTGAGAACGTTTCTGTGCAGGTGTCCAAACAAAATAAGAAATTTAAAACTAGTATAGCTGGGAAACACCGGGAAGATCGGACATTTGTTGGCACACACAGAACAGTGATCTGTCGAACGAAGAGAGAATTACTGGATGAAGTAGTTGGTAGGTTTGTATATACGCGAGAGATTATTGACTTCAACCAAGACATCTTAATTCTTGGAATAATTACTAGATTTAAGAAAGTTGTTACTCTGGCGAAGGAAGTAAACAGTCGTCAATGAAGTGTATATTTTTATTCCCGGTAAATATTTATAGCTACTTAATGTAAGAATTATAAAGATTTGACATAAATACGTTTTCTATTGCTAATTAACAAGATAGGTATGTTATATTTACTTACTCGTTCTAACCTGTTGCGTGCCTTACATCAAATTATTCCGTGTTGAAACGTTTATTGTACACTAATCACAAGGCACATCCCCTACGGGTGCTTCGTTGTTGTTTTCGTACTAGGTTTCGCTCCTTTACGGCGCCAGCCCTACGCGCGAACCTTGATAAAATCACGATGCGCACATTTATTCCAGAGAAAGAGATTACTTGAAAGAAGTGAGAATCACTTCAGTTAAATAAATGGTGGGTTTTTATTCAGTAAACAATACTTACTTATATTAAATGTCTTATATTTTCTGGGATCAAGTAACTACGCACTTGGATGGATTTACTATTACATCGTTGGAGAAATTGACATTTTTGGGACGAAAAATGCAATTACTTCTTTCAATACAATATGGGTTCTTATAAAGAAAGAATTTATTTGTCGACAGCATTTATCTGAGAAATTATTTTACTTAGATTGAGTATGTGGCATTTCTTGTATATATCTAATTTTCTACATCCAAGTAAATATGCATGAATCTAGTAAATAAATTCAAGAAATTATGTCTTCTCGTTCCAAATAATCACTTTTCTGTGTGTATAAACTTTCTTACTCAAAATGACAATTCCCATCGCTTGTTGTTGTTTGTCGTAGATCATCTTGTATAAATAAAATAAAATCGTATAAATAACGTAGGAGTGCCGAACGTGTTGTTTTCTACAAATTTGAAGGTAAGGCTAATTGTATACCCCGCAGGTGCATTAAGGTCCACAAAAATTAATTATTTCGTTTAAAATACTTCATTATTCGAAGCTTTCGCTTTGATTTTTAGTTCTGTGCGATTGTTCTTCCCTTTTTTAGCGTAATTTGATTATTTTGGACTGCTTTTTTAAGATTCAACCATCCTATATCGTTCTATATTTGTTTGGCTTCGTCAATTCTCAAATTTTAGGAGCCTGTTTGTGTTATAAATCCCGTCATAATGGCTAGTTTGTTGGGCTTTGTATATATGATGTCAACGCGTACGCTGAGATACCAAATCTACAGTAAGAAGGGACTAATAGGCACTTAACAATCGATGATCACTTTTAGGAAGTTTTTATATATTAATCGATCTTGGCTTTATGCAAGCGTATTTTTCAGGGATTGTTTTGAGTACTCTAACTATTTGTATACTAATATAGTATACAATACATCCTACAAAACCTGATAAATGCCCAAAGTGGTATTCGTATGCGGAAAACGTATTTGATTTCTACCCAAATAGCAAAAATCAATACACACCACACACAAACCAGTCGGGTAAATAATAAAATTGCGAACCCGCCCTCCGTTCGCCGTCATAACGCAAACATAGCTTCGAAAATTAGTAGCTACCTACCTATATGAATACCTGACGTATAATTTGTGTTACATTAGCGTAATGCCCACTTTATAACGAAAAGGGACGTGCAAAGTGTAGAAGGGGGTGCCGCGGGCGCGCACCGAAAGCTTTTAAAATATTTACCAGAAGCTACGGCGGCCCAAAGCACCGTTTTGCACTAAATAATTTATGCATCTTCTAAAACGCAACGCGACGGCGGCCGGTCGATCTACCAAGCGAAATGCGGAACACTCGCCATGGTTCAGTGAGCTCGACGGCCAGAAAAAGTTAATGCACAAAATATATGTATATTATCGAGTGGGGAGGTAGTAATTTTAAATATTATGAAACTCATTAGCTTCACGTGTAAATTACTTTAGAGTAGAGTGGATAGAAAGGTGTGATGGTGGGGTTAATTTATTCTGTTGTTGATTCTGACGCTCTGAAACATACTATAACTATAAACAACCTATATGAGTAAGTAAAACAGTTTAAATTCAGCTAGAAGAAGAATAGTTTTATGTTGGGAATCCTGTGAAGTAGACAGATGTATAAAAGGACTGTCCACAAATTGGATTGCACCAGCTCAAAAAAGACAAGGTTGTTTGGTCACAACGATAAACATAGCATGGTTTATAGTCAGTTTCGTGTAATTTCTACCATCTTGCATAAGGTCTCTTATATTTAATATAAAATTGATATTTAAAATATAATCAAAATGTGTACATCTGCCACTTACGAAATTTGAAAATAAAAATCATGAAAATTGGTCGGATAGCAGCTAACTTTTATAAAAATTTAGACCGTTTTTTTCATACGTCAGGTTGTCCGTGGTTACCCCTAAATGACTGCATTGATGCTTGGCGATTTCATTTCAATTTCAGTTTTATTTTGTTTATATCTTCCAAACTAAACCAGATATGTTAAAACACAATTCATAGTAAGCTCTTTTGAATATCTTCAAATAAACATGACGCATTTTCAAGACAAACTAACAAAGCATCTCTTTTACATGTTGCCTAAATATTTTACATTTGTTTTATGACACCTTGTATGAATTATCTTAAAAATAAAGAAATACTCGAGTTCGATTAGGTTCCGATTTTTGATAAATTTTCGACTTTTTTACGAGACTATTAATCAATATACAGTGAGCGCGTAAAGTATGGAAACATGACAAAATCTCAAAAACGGTTTGCTATTTTAAAAAATCCTCGGACATGTCGATTTACAATTATCAAAATACACCCTATGATATCAAATTATTTTTTTACCTTCAGTTGTTTTTAACACATGACGTCATCAACATTTTTTTTAAAATGACAACTCTATATTTTGTTTAATGAATTGGGCAGATCTTTTAATTATCTTAATGGTAGGATAATATTTTTATGGCCTTACGTCAGAAAATTTTCGAGAAAAAGACAATTGAAGGTTACGAAATAAAAGTGACAAAATCTCCGGAACGGCTCGACCAAATTTAACGAAATTTTACACTGGCGTTATTAAAGTTGATGCAACGTTTACAGTTTCTAAGAGATAACCTCAAACTTTTGAATTTGAAATAGAACACCCCGTATATTTTGACATTCTCTGTTATAGTCTTCATTATTATATCAAAAACATCTAGAAATTAACAAAAACCCCTATTACTTAGGTTTAAAAATTAACAAAAAAAAATTGATATCAAAGCATTATTACATTTTCTATTGCAACTACTCTAGTTGGTTTATGAGGATTCTCAACCATTGACAAGAACACATTTTTAATGTTTAGACCTAAGTAATAAAGGTTTTTGTAAATTTCTAGATGTTTTTGATATAATACTGTAACAAGCGTAGTAACACTCAATCGGCAATGGAAGACTGTAGCAGAAAATGTTAAAATATACAGGTGTTCTATTTCAAATTCAAAAGTTTGGGGTTACATCTCAGAAACTGTACACATTGCATCAACGCTAATAACGACTTCACATGGTTGCAAAAGACTTAATTCCAAAATTTCGTTAAATTCGGTCGAACCGTTCCGGCGATTTTGTCGGATTTGTCGATTATTGAAACTAACAAACATAAATTATGAAACGAATTCTGTTTTGTCGACCTTCTAGGAACTAAACAATAAACTTGTAAGTCTGCAACACGTTTGCTTCAAACAAAAAAGTATTATCCAAGCCAGTCCTATCCAAAATACTAAAAAAAAGATTAAAAAACTAAAACGATACAACCAAAGATAAGTAAGCATTGTTGTTTTTTTTTTGTCTTAAATCCAATAGCACTATTAGATTTCTCGTAAAAAAGTACTACAGTTGAAAAAAAGGGCCACAAGTTACCATGCATGATCACGAGTACAATCCTCCCAAAACGAGGACGGGTGGCAACCCAAGTCTGAATGTAGAACCACTTGGAGAAGTAATTTGATAGCCTCCCAAGAGCATTAAGATTTTGAGATATACGTACTACAACTCCTGGATAACAGAGAAATATGTGGTTAGATTTTATCCTTACCAAATAATAACACACCGTCGGCATTGTCCGTTTTTGATACTTTTTACTTTTCTTAAAAAAGTTGACCTGAAACGGAATAATCCAAAACTGTCACTACGGCAACAAAGTCAACCTATGTGGTTTCAACTGTTTCACTGTTTCCATTAGAATCAGTAAATATTGGGGATAAAAGTTTCACTTCTGTGACCTAACCAAATATAATGTATGAATTATTGATAACAGTTCCACATTTTTCACCATCTTTTTCCTTTCGTTATCTCTCGGGAGATTTGATAAGGAGTGACGGGGCGTGGATCATTAGCGTCGGAAGATAAAAATAATTCTCTTCATTGTCGACCAGCACGTGCTCTATTAGCGCACTTTTTGTGCCGCCTTTTTCCTGTTAAATGATCTCATCAGCTTCCGTTGCCCCCTTTTGACGGCTTGACTTGACTGCAATTCCCCCATCAACTTTTTCTATCTATTCCATATCTCTTTGGTACCCTCAACGGATAAAAACCATAAAACTATGTCGTTCATAATATCTCATTATGGCATAACTGGGGCAGGGACGTATTACACGTGTTACGTCAATATAGTAACCTAAATAACCTGTATTACATTCGGTGTGTCTATTTAATAATATATAATATTAAATGTAATCTATAGGAGTATGACATTGTAATTATAGTACTATAGGGGTTAAGGGTTCTCAATAATTCTATGAAATACATAGTGTATTTTCTTCAGGAGTGGTATGGAGAGCCGTCGACGTTGTTGTAAAAAGCGATATGAATTATTGATAAATTAGTAGGTACCTCCTTAAACGAAACAGAAACATGTACGTTATAAATGGGCGTTTTTGTTACGTCTGTCTTTTTTATTCCTATAAAAAAGGCAGAACATTTCCATACTAATGAATAAATTCTTTTGAGCCTATCTGTTTGACACGTATTGTTCTTTTGTGTAGAATGGTTATTTGTTCATTTTATCATTTGTTTTTTCATTTATGGTGAAATAAAGGCAAATAGGTGCTGGTAATACCTTGATGAATGCAAAGACATTGCTTCGAGCCACAAATGTCGAATGAAGGGAATAATGAATCAATTAAGTTTATCTGTGATTCTTAAATCATAATATATAATAAGGACAATTCACGGAACAGAACCTTTAGCCGGCAATATTCAATTTTTGTCAGTTAGAGTTACCTCTAGTGTAATATACTTTTAAACGTTGTTTTTTAGTTTTTCTTTGGTTTGCTTTTTCTAATCCCACTTTTGTTCTAAATTTTCCTAGTTTCTTTCTAGAGTTACTATACTATAACCAACTTACAATTAAAAAAAATTGCTTATGCTGTTCTATTCTAAGCAGCTTAAAATGCTAGAGAATCTAAAATTAGGAAAAAATGAAACAGTGGTATTTGAGACAATTTTACTCTCCTTGGCAGTCGCATAGCGGAAAACATGTATGTGTTTCTTAATCGACATACGAGGTCTTTCAGATTACCGATGATATGACCCTAGACCGAAAATCTGATGTGGCCAGGCACATGACCTTATCATACTATATATAAAATTAGACGTTTAGGTGCATGAGATTATATTTGATCGAGATCGGTCGTGTCTGCATTCAAATAAAACTAGTTAGCCAGAATTTGACAAATATTTTGATACTATTGACAGTAGGTATTGTCAAAATATCTGCGTTTGACACTACCTACTGTCTAACTACTCTAACAAGCTAACTAGTTTTATATTAATGCAGACGCGACTGATCTCGATCAAATAGAATTTGGAAAAAAATAAACTATCAATTTTACCAAAAAATGTCAAAGACATAAATTATAAAATATTTCCTCTAATTTAATTTATTATTTAACTATTTTGACAAAATTACAGGAAGATTTCTCATTTGGCTCATTTGCGAAGTCCTTGAAAAATGCTTAGAGTAAACATCCAGTTCCTTTGGACCCTTTCGACCAAAAACCTTTTCAGCTCTACGTTTGGTCATGAAGCTTTTAAATACGAAGTTTCGTCCCGACAATTTTAGTAGTTTCTCCGGAATCGTCGCCACAAAACACGGGTACACACATTTGACAGATATTGTCATTCTAATGACAGTAGGTAGTGTCAAACGCAGGTGTTCTGAAAATACCTACTGTCAATAGAATCAAAACATCTGTCAAATCCTGGCTAACTAGTTTTATTTTAGTGCAGACACGACCGATCTCACATCAGATTTTGTCTATTCATTAAAGGTGTTCACATTTAAAATTAGATTCTCCTTTATACTTATTATACAGGGTATATCGTTCCATGTCCTAATATTCTTAAGAGTGATCCTATTTAAGAGTATTCTATTTTATAAATAAAAAAAAAAACTCAAAAACGTATACAAAATATTGACCCACGCCATAATTCTTATAAAATAACCTTTCAACTTCAACAAATTTTACGATAGATAAAATTCAAACTCGACTGAAATAACAGCGATGATAACATTGACGACACTTTTTCTTTTATTCAGTGGCGAATATATCCGTTTCACACGTGTGGTTTGGAGCTATAAAGAAGGATATCGCTTATGTTGATTCTATCGGCTGGTAATTTTTGCGTAGGGCCGTAATTTTTACGAGCCGGGCGGAGAGATCGATAGCGCGAAACAACATGATTTACAAACCAATCTCGGGTTCCATTGTGCCCGGTCGGTCGCGTAAATATTGTTTTTACATAGCGGGCGCAAGCCCACTGGTGATTACATTCTGTTGCATTCCATCCGTTTCGGCCTTACTTTATACTCGATCAATTGCCGATCGCAGCTATTTCGAGTGCGATTTGAAATGATTACTCTTTTACAAGTGTACAACAATAGTGGTTACGAACAAAAAAAGGCCAATGTTCATTTCATTTGAATTTGAAGTACCTTAAATCGATACTTTAGTGGATTACGTAGCAATACAAAACATGTTTGTTGTCACTGAAAGCTCCAAAACTATAACATCGTCCAAACACATCCATTTCCACCTCTGTAGTCTTTTTGGGTCTTTATGAAATATACAGGGTGGTAATTAAGTAGCGGATAACATCCATAACTCCGGTAATGTTTGCAAAAGAGCAAAAATCTAAAAGGCCATTTTCAGATTTTTCCATTATTACTTAATCATACGTAGTATTATAAGTCGTACTTGCTTTTAGTTTTGATTTTGATTACTAATAATAATAATACCCTAATAGGCCCAATGGAATAGCCGGCTAGGTCTCCTGATCTGACGTCAATAGATTTTTTCTGTGCGGGCACTTAAAAAAACCATGGTGTACATAATTCGAGCTAACAATTTAGATGATGTTAGGGACAGAATTTGGCATTAGTGCTGGTCACTTAACGCTTGAAGCCATTCACACGTGGTAAATTTATTTTATGAACGTGTCGGATATAACCAGCTTGTACAAGGTTGGAAAATTTATTAAAATTCAAACCACTGTCGATGACAACAAATTTTTTGTAATTTTCTTATTTTCGTTTAACACCCACATTATGTTGTTCAACCTATTAAAACTTTAAGGACGCTTTTCTTGATTTTGTTCTTACGTAATCTATCTTAACAATAGATTTTATTTTTTTAAATATAAACTATAGTGCTGAAAGCAGATGAAAAATGCCTACCAAAATAAAAAATATAGATTGCCATTAGGAAAAAAGTGCGTTTCAGTTGTAAGTAGTTTATCCTTACAGTTATAAAATGTATGCATAACAATATCATACGTCAGATTTGTATTATGAGAATCAAGTAATCATGATATAGAGGTGGACATTGGACAACTTAGCAACATACTATCGGAACCAATGTTACTTTTTACACTATTGTAAGCTCCTCCACCATAATTAAACAAAAAACATATACCGCTAAATATGTTGGATTTTAGACTATAGATTGTTAATAAAAATTCTCCAAATTCTGCAAATTCTCCCAATAACTGTTAAATGTAATCAGATATTAGTAAACATGAATAATGGATCACAATCAAAATTGAAATGAATCTGCTATAATATACGCTATTTGGCGGATATATTAGACATATCACATAGCCCGTTGCATATTATGTATTTTTAACAAATGAAACCAATTATAGCCTGTATCTGATGCCATGGGGAGTCCAGAACGGAATGTTATTGTTTAAATTGTTGAAATTAAAGTTTGAATTCAAGTATAAATTGAAAATTGTCCCGATATAATTGCGAGTGCATTTCGCATTAAAGTTTATTTTAATTTAATGTGCTTTGACCACCCCCCATCCGCCTGTTAATAATCCGCAAATATTTTATAAAATGCAAATGGGTTTTCAATAAAATGAAATTATATTGAAGTTGGATATATTTTCATAATCCCCAATTTATAGTTAACAACAAAACCAATGTTTTGTGCTTTGTACGTTTAATGGAAAATATTTAATACGTGAATCATTTGTTGTTTTCAAATGCGCATTATGTATCAAATAATTCTGCAAAACTAATGTTCCAAATATAAGAGGCGAGCCATATTCTAAAATATAAAGTGCTAAGTGGGCCGGATACACAACTAAATACTACTCCTGTCGCACAACAAGTGATAAATTTATTATTTTGTCCTAAACTAAGTGTCGTATTAAATTCAACTGTTCAGGAATGTTACATACAAAAAGATTTAAAGCAAACTATTTAGTATTAAAAAGAGCTATGCTTTATGATGACTAGCTATACTAAGAGCAATTATCAATATAATGGTATATAACAATAAGTATTCCCACACCGGCTAGACCTGTAACAGTGTTGATCTTGGATGAAGTTTACCATCCCTGCCATTATTGTGGGAGAGATTTTTGGTTTAGATTAGGTGGTTCATGTGGTTCATTGTATTAAACTCGTTGATACTCCAAGAAACCTTTACATAAATGATATACTGATTTCCGGGTGGATTCTACATAAATGTTAAACTAGGCAAGCACAATGGCCTGGGTCAATTTCACATTTCCGTTGTACATACATAACATTGACCAAATATTAAAAAAAAATGCACCTGATTATTATTTTTAGTGCATACTAAGAAAATAAGTGTTCACAAGTGAGCGTGCTCCAGAATATTTACCTAAATCATCTTATGTGTAAAATTTTTAATTTTACTGTGAATGTACCGAGTACTCTACATAAAATATATTTACTATCTGGCAAATATTACAAATTAATCAAGTTTTCTTTCTAAATAAAGATTTTAGAGTATTGTTTTGTATAATTGCAAATTCGGTAATTCTCATTCTATATTTATATATAACAAATCATGTTGTACGAATGTCATTTTCTCAATACGAATTTGTACAGAAAAGTAGACACAATTCAGAATTTCTGCTTTCAGATGTTGGTCCGGATAGTCACTTAGCTCAGATTATTATATTTTTAACAAATGAAGTAGGTACTTAAACTTTAAGTAGGAAATATGTCAAATGCACTGATATCTAGACACAAAAGTTAATGGATTATTTATTATTTAACTGTTCTGTTATGGTAGCAAGATAAGTTTTTTATACCCTATTTTATATTATTAAATCAAACTCATTCTCGTCTTTGAGGCCTCTATTGATCGATCTCGATTTTCACAGAAATTAAGTATGGATATAAAAGAACTGTTTTATTTGTACTATATCAATAAGAACGACCCTAATGTGGGTCAAACATTTGACCAAAGTATTTTTGTATAACAAAAAATGATCATAGATAGCAGAGTGGCTGTTAGTTAAGTGCAAAGTGATGAATCATATGCTGTAATAGATGATTTATTCCAAGTACAGTAGAGCGTCGATAATCCGAACTAATTGGGACCGAAGGTGGTTAGGATTATCAAATTGTTCGGATTTTCTAAAATAACCTAGAAATTGACACTTTAAGCCTAAAACATGTCTAAAAATGCACTTTAATCGATTATATATACATATATTAAACAAACTATAACATTATTTATTTAAACTCTTTTAAAACGCGTTCGGATTTTTGACGTTCTACTGTCAATTCTGATATTGCATCCGAAACACTACAATCGTTATAAGAAAGAAATCAACGTTTCGAATAAGGGAAAATAATGTTGTCGCTTTTATAAAAAAAAAACCAAGAACAGCAATTATTCTGTCATTAATACATTGCTTCTGAAACGGTTGAAAGAATAATTCAAACCAATTCGTTTTCTTGTCCTTGGTAATATGCATTATCAATATAGAGGGTTTCTTGCGAATCGATCTAAATGTGATTACTCCACCGAAAAGTTAGAAGACGATCGTAACAATATAAGGAGAAGCAACAGTAGACCCAGTCATCGAGTTATTACTTATGAAGAAAACGGGTGTTTTGCCTTATTACATTATTTTCATACTATTTAAAAAGGAGAATTTTCTTGTTGTTGGTACCTTAGTATATGCTAAATTTAATGTTAATGTACAATATTTATTTAAATAAATGTGTTTTGATGCCGGATTGTAATAATAGCATAGAATAAAGTGGATTTCATTTATTCAAAATTTACAAATCTGTGTGTGTCCTAGATTATAACAACAATCTTTCTTGGTAATGGGAAACTTATATTTTTGATCTGAGGGTAATATTTAAATAAGGTGTAGTATCACTGTCTTTTATCAGTGTATAAAAAAGTAAAAATGGTATTTCTGTGGATAAAATATCACTATATTACAGTTACACTACTATCACTATATTATAGTTTGTACTGAAGACATTAGAAATTCATTATAAAATTAGGTATCATTAGAGATGTTAAATTACCGCGGTAATTTACGCAGCACATGTTAATCTTAAGGGTAATATAAGACCGTAATTTACCGATTACATATTACCGATATATTACCCCATAAGTTTAATATGGACTCCGTAAATTGCCGCGGTAATTTAACATATCTGGGTATCATACTTCGAAATTTTCGGCAATAAAAGTATCGCTTGTTAAATAATAAAAGATCGTTATTTTTTTATAAATTTTATATATATTATAATCTTTAGGAAAAAATAATACTTAACATATTCTCTGCGGAACTTATATCTAGTGGATTACGGAATTTGTGTTTTGTTATACTCATCGTTGAAAATACACTTTCTACCGATATGTTGTCTCAAACAGAAGCAATAATTTAATCGATTTTTCGGACAAAACTGGTTATTTGTTCTGAACATTTAACTTGAGGTTAGGTTTCTTTAAATCTTATTTACAATCTTGTCTGTTGATCAGCCCTTTTTGCTCTTCCTCTAAAGATAAATTATTTAAAGTATCGAAGAGACTTATTATCTACATATTTCCCAAACACATGTCATCTTTGAGGGGAAAAAAATTTATGTTGATCTTTCACCTTTAATAAGGAGCCTTTCTATCACCTCTTTGCATAATGTAAGTTTCTTGTTTAGTTATTATTTTATCCTCCACTATCTATGTAAATGATGGAAACACATCAAAGTTATTTTCGTGTTTAACCTTCTTCGCCCTGAAAACAACTTTTTACAGGCTTCTATTTTATTAATTTTATTATTCAAACTAAAATGTTTGTCTGTTAACCCTGCGTCGTTCATAAGCGAACATATATTGGCTAAGTATAACCTTAGCGAGCCGCAAATGAGTTTCAAAATATTCAGTAATGACTTCTGGTCTCATAAAAATAATTCAATTTACACTCGAAGTTCGAACAATCGTGTCAAAACTTGGCTTCTTAAAAGCCATCTGATATGTGAATAAGAATAGCCCCTGTTTATGAGCTGAAGCTATTTTGTCAAACATTGTACGGGTTTTTATACCAGTCTTTCTAATATAGTTCACTATTTGTACCTTAATGTTAATGCGCTACTAAGCCCTTGTTCGTCATTTCCCCAGCCCCATAAGAATACATGCTTTTTTATTGTTGCAAATAAGAATTGATACTTCTAAATATTTTTTAGCATGTTGTTCTGGCTTCCAATTTTAAACAACATAATTCCACATGTACTTCTTGGGCTGTATATTCAACATATCTGACGTACATTAATAATATTGCGTTATTTGAAACGTTTGTTGATTCGTCCAGTTGAACTGCGTAATTTTAGATTTCTGTGTATTTTCTACTAATTGCAATTTAATATCACAAGACAAGACTTCTATTCAGCGACTAAACATATCATTTGATATGGGCATAGCACTACTTTTTATTTAAAATTCATTGCCAGATAATTCTCTGCAGATATCTTTCATGCAAGGCTTTAACAATGTTTCTCCAAATATGAACACTTCAATATTTGATTTAAACTAGATTTACTTGTTTTTAATTTATAGCGTTTTATTCTATAAGTTTTAATTCTTAATTCTTAAGTTTTATTTATCTTATTTTATAAGTGAAATTGATATACGTATCATTTTTTTGCTACTGGTTTGCTTGTACTGGGACCTGTGACTTTTACATTATTAGGCTAGTGAATATCATGAGACGTTTCTTTTTTTCGTGGACGTGTTGTTATATCAATCATTGAGTTTACGCTGATCGCTAATGTTTACAAATAATTTCGCGAACCATAAAAATTACGGCGCGAACGTTTGAGAATCGCTGCTTTAGACAGCAACATTGGACGAACTATGAATACCCAAGTTATCATCAAACCGCCATTGAAATTCATTATAAATCAGTTTAGATTCGCCAACTCCCCCAAACGAAATAAATCTCCTTCCTACTTGAAACTGGAGCGTAATGGCCATAAGATGATCCGCGTCCGTCCCCGAAATTTAAAATTCAAACAATTCCCGTCCGATAAAAACGAACCGACATGGCCGCAATCATGCACCAACCTCCTATATAATATATCCTTTTACGATTTTCCGACTGTGCACTTCGATATCCAGTTCGGTCACGTAACGTCATGAAAAATTCATAAAATGCAACGACTGAAGGTGGACGAGAGACACGCGGGCCACAGCAAGCCGCCTCCAGGCATCGGCCACCATCGGGCATCCAGGCTGAATACGCTGTACGTGCCATATACCCTCAAACAGGCCGAGACTAATTGCGCACTTCATGACACCGCACTTCTTGCCTTCTTCCCTTCCCTTCAACCCTCGCGGGACCGTAAAGGGCTTAATCCGTATGTTATTACCCGGAACATTTTTACAGCCACCTTTACTCGTAAACTTGCTAAGTTGTACGAACTATTTAATGGGATACGGTTCATTTTAAAGTTTTAGAACTGGCAAAAGCAAAGGTATTAATGGTGTTTGACAGTTACGCAAAAGAAGATAATAGAGTTGAAGAGTTGAAGTAAATAACGAACTAAGTGCCAAAAACATTATTCCGAGATATTTAGAAAATAGTGTGCAGCAAGATAAATGTTTTATAGAAAGCCATCCCTATTTTTTTGTGCATATTTAAGCAGATTGTACATCACATCGTGGTGTTGTTTTTTGCCGAGCTCTTGTATCGCAAAAGCAAATCTAAAATAAATTCAAAAATTCGTAGAAGGTGCTAAGTGCCATAATATTTATTTATACATATTTTAAGCTAAGTTAATATTTTTTTATACTAGAACGTAAAACTTAAAAAAAAATAAGTTGCTTGACCAAGTATACTTCATACAGAGTGTCCGTTGTTCGAAAAAATACATGGGGACCTCGTTTACTGAAAGTTATGCAAAATTTGATAGTTCTGCTCAATTTTATAGTCATTAATTTTCTTTAAAAATGCGTTTATTTGTTATTTTGCAAATGTACTGAAAAACTGTTGTTTTTTGTGCAATCTTTCTAATCTGCAGATGTTTATATAAAGTTTACATTGAAATCAAAGAAATCAAAATCCACTCAACGTTCTCCTTTTATTTTGAAGTATTATTTAAAAAAAAAATAAAAACAAGCTTTGATATTTTTTTCACAAACTACTCAAGGTACCTATCACACAGTATTGATACCAACAATATCGTACATTTTCTTTTTATTAAAAATCAAAATAAAATGTAATTCTAAAATAAAAAGCAGAAATAACATGAACTTTTTTGTAATAATAAAATTGTCAGAACACGCAAATAAACCGCCAGCCGTAAAAATTTTCAAGAAAACTTTCAAACAAAACTTTTTTTGGCTTTAAACAAGTTATCGTTTAAATATATTGTATTTTGGAAATTTGGTAACTTATCCCTTTTTTTAAATAGACCCTGTATATTTTTACATTTTTTAATTCTAAGAATTGTTTATAGGAATCATTTTTTTTATAAAATGCATCATTTTTGAGTTAAAAGTACACAAAATTTATATATCAAAATTTGTCAAAATTACCTAATACCTAAATAATTCCCCAACCGTAAATAGTATCAAAAAAATGCTTCAATAAAAGTTTTTTGGGTTTAAACAAGCTCTTGTTTATTATATTATTTTATTATGGAAATTTGCAAACCTTTCCTTTTTCTGATAGAACATCCGGTTATATTTTTTTAATTCTAGGAGTTCTTTGTAGGAATAATTTTTTTATAAAATGCATAATTTTTTAATTATAAGCAACTACTGGCACTGACTAAAGGCACTTAGCGCGCTATTTACAAAAGTACGCCGAAAGGTAACTCATGCGTGATCGATCGGTCAGGTTTGTTACGCATTTCACGACACATTCTTACGTAGCCCGTTATTTACATTAAAGCCAGTGATATCCAGCCCACTTTAATGTAATAAAACCAATTTTTGAATTTTAGGCACTTGGTTCATTATTTATTTCAACTATTCACATATGTAAAGGCGGGGCTTCACCAAACTGGGCTAGCCCGGCGGCACATGCCGCCGGTTTTTGCCGAAAAGCAAAATATGCAAAAGTTTCCTTCGAAGCCGCCGGCATGAGCCGCCGGCCTATTTTTGCTACCTTTTGTCGGTAATGAATTTCTGCGGGCTACGCTGGCAGGCGCTTATGAGCATGCGCTACCAAGTTAGTTTGACACATGTGATTCAGGAGAACGGTGAATTTGAGGTTATACTTCTGACATTATTAATGGACAACCAAGCTATGGATGCGAAAATGAAGATCAGTGGCCACAAAAGCAAGTTTTGTTATTAATAGAACTATTTTGAACAGAAGAAAACTTGTAGAACCCCAGAAACAAGTATAAAAATAAAAATCTGATGTGGCCAGGCACATAAGTTTATCATACTATAAATCAGTGTCAACTGGTGCAAACACTGTCAATCGCTGATGTTTTAACAATACTGTCAATAGAACCAAAATATCTGTCAAATCCTGGCTAACTAGTTTTAATGCAGACACGACCGATTTCGATTTAAATCTGCCCATGCTGCTTTGATTCCTCTACTTTAATTTATTATTTTACTATTTTGACGACATTACAGAAATGGCGGTTCATTTGCAAAATAATTGAAAAATGCTAAGAGTAAATAAACATCTAGTTTCTTTGGACCCTTTTGAACAAAAATTTCTTTCAGCTCTTAGCTTGGTCGCGAAACTTCTAAATATGAAATTTCGGCCCGATACCTTTAGTAGTTTCTCCTGAATCGTCGCCACAAAAAGCGAGTTCACACATACAAACAGATACACATACACAAGCACACACACAGCATAGAGGTTTTTTTGTACCTTGGTCAAAAATGTTCAGGGGACCCAAAAGGACATATTTCCGCTAAAGTCTTTTTAAAAATTTTTTTCTATAGGATTACAATACTTAAAGTAAAAATAAAGTAAAAATAAAAGATTCAAATGCACTAATATGCAAAACATTGGGGGTAAAATATTTTTGGTGTGAAATTTGGATAAAAAATGAAATAGAGTTAACCGATTTTGCCCAGTCACAAACTTCCTTACTCGAAGTCCTTACTTTTTAAAAGAAAATCTTGTATACTAAATTTCAGATCAACTGCTCTACAATTACGGCAGCTATCGTGTGAATTTGAAAAGAAAAGCAGTTAGCCGATTTTGACCATTCCCGAATTTGTTCTTACCTTTTAGGAGATAAGCTTGTATACCAACTTTCAGATCAATTACTTAAAAATTACGGCAAGTAGCATGTACACAGGCAGGTAGACCGACAGACGGACATAGTTAAACCGCTTCACTTTTCAATGCTGATAAAAATATTTATATAATATATTTATATATTATTTTATCTATATCTGCCACGCCCCCTTAAGGGTGTTTGCCACAAATATTGTGGCAAACTGAATATATCCTACTTCAGTAAATATGGGGTCATTACGGTCATTACGAGTCATTTTTACCGAGAAAAGATGAAAATGGATGTAAAAAGTCAGAAGAAAAAAGTCAAGACACACAATAAATCAGTTTTATTTTAGCTTTTTAGTGTCGGTAATGACATTTAGGGCCATATACCATAACGGAGCGAAGAACCATCTGACAACCCGGGCAAGCCAGCTCCCCAGTAACCCAGTTTGGTGTAGTCGAATTTAGATCCGCGGCAAAGCCGCAGAAGGCTGGAACAAGCCGCCGAATTTTATGCCGACGGCAATGCCGCAATTGCCGCCGGGCTAGCCCAGTTTGGTGAAGCCCCGCCTTTAGACTACAACAAAATACAGCAATTGTTAAAATATTGTGAGCGTATTTATCCCGTCGAGGAAAGTAAGGGTGGTTATCTTCAAAGGGGTAACCACCCATTTAATGTCACAATGGTGGAGACGCCGTTATCCCGATGGTAAAAACTTGAAGCGGTTCAAAATTTACATCACCGACAACGAAAAAAGAACCCAATCAAGACCTAATGTTTGGCGACGACGAAGAAGAAAATAGAAGACGCAACCAAGTTGAAAGAAGCAGAAGCGAAGAAGAAAGAACAAGAAGCAACCAAGAAGAAAGAAGAACAAGCGACGAAGAAGAAAGAAAAAGAAGCAACAAAGCTGAAAGAAGAAGTAGCGACAAAGAAGAAAGAAGAAGCAATCTAGAAGAATTTTTCATCTTTATGGAATATGGTGGTGTGTCCTGGCTGCCGACAGAACCAGAAGAAGAGGGAAAGATTTCAATTTCCATCAGATCAAGCAGCAACAATCGGACAGAACGACTACAGGAAGGAGAGTAAAGATGAAACTACAAACATAAGTCGGCACTAGGAAGGTCGGCTACCGCCCAGTACCTTGGAGAGCGCACTATAAAAGGTGAAACCATTTTGTATACCAGTTATTAAGAATCACACATATGTAAGACTACAACTAAATACAGTAATTGTTAAAACGTTGTGGGCGTATTTATCCCCTGGGGGAAGTTACTATCTCAGCTACAACCCCATAAGAAGATGCAAAGACGCTAATGTGATTGCCCTCGAAGGGGTAGCCACTCGGTTAACGTCACAATATGTTATTATTGCTCATGCCGTGGAAAGCAATTAAAAGTTTTGTTATCAAGATTTGTTATCTTAACTTTGATATAAATTTGGAAATTACGCAAACAACAGCTAGGATATATCGCAGGAACCATGGTTAACGGCGGTTTTCATTATGACACTTTTGAGTACATTTAGTAAAACATCACTAAAACAAGTTATAGATACCAATTACACTAAGAAACCGTGATTTCAAATATAATATGAGATTTGCTTTATAGGATCTCATTTATGAGATAAATTTAACCCAGCCAAATGCGTTTGTAAGGAAAAGGGATGGAATACATTTGAGTTCAAATAGAAACTACTTGTTATTTTAAAACATACTCTGACACAATTTTTAATTATAAAATATTTACACATATGTATAGAGAAACAAATTCCCCATTTTCAGTTGTACTTATGAGGTCACCATTTTGGCAACCTTAATATTTCTTATTGATCCTTTATTGGCTTAACGGTGACATAAGAATGTCATGCCTTACTTTTTCGAATAAAAGCAATTGATAACTCTGCGTGAACATCGATTTTGTAAATGAAATTCAGAAAAACAGAGTTATCTTTGGGCAAAATACGGGATGGGCTCGTATTTATTTTTTATATCATGTAAGGATGTCAAAATGTAACCAAAGTGATTTTGGCAATTGTGACGAGATTATAGCGGATGAACCCAATGGGCTCTATCTACTTCAGAAAGGTTTTACTGTAAACCATACACTTTCCAGTTTTACACGAAATCCTGAGAATTCTAAGTGTCCGTAAATGACTGACAACGTTTCTTTAAGAGTTGTGCGTGCGCCCTTAAAATAAAAGAATATTTGTCTAAGTAAAAGTGTCCGGATTTGTATTCAGCGCAAACAACTATAAAAAATTGACTATCCATTTGTTCTTTTACAAAACTCATTTTCTACCAATAGCTGGCAAGTAAGACGATATCGATGAGTCGTAAGACAATAACAATTTCAGGTCTGAAACAGAATTTGGCTTCAAAAGACCTATATTGATAAAAATAAAAGCTTTACTAAAACTCAGGAGTTTTTCGTGATTTTATAAATGTAAATTGACGGCCGAAATAATTACTTCCCCCTCCTATTTCTACGGTTCAATGGTTTCTGTTCATCTATATCTTAGAATAGAAATAGGTGGAATGAAAGGGATTTTTTTCTGCCGTAAATTCACACTTACAAACTCCAGCTGCAGATCGTCAAAATTGTCAAAAATCATCTTTGTAATTAAAACTGGGCTAATTGTGCTAAAAAAATCCTATTTAACGGGGATTTAATTATTTCGATTATATTAAATCGATAAAAAATAACGTTGATACTTTAATCCAATAAGAAATACATTTCAGAATTTGAGAAAATTAGACCAAACGAATCATTTAATTGTTAAAAAATGTTTAGTCGGAGTAGTGACGCAGAACGGTAATATTACCGGCGTAAAGAGTAATTAATCGACGTAAAGAGTAGATGGTGTAAGGGTGAATACGACTAGAAGGGTTAAAAGAGTGTAAAGATAAAACAGAATGACACAATACATACGAACGTAAAAGTAATCATTATTTTGTACTGTTTTTGTGTCTTTTTGGTCTATTTAGTCCTTTTCTCTTTTTCGCCATTTTATTTTATTATTTTGAAATAAAGACTAAATATTTTAAATCTCTGAAAACCTCGTGCATTATATGAGTAAATCGGCTAGAACCAAAAAAGTAATTTTGGTGGAATAATGTATACTAATCTAAAAGCTTTACCTACTAGTACTTAAAAAATCTCCTATCTTAAAAAATAATTATTTATGGTGCACATGATAGCGTAGTACAGAAAATAATATCAGTCAAATCAGCCATGTTGTGAAGCATGACGAAAAGTCCGGCATGTAAAACATCAGCGAAACTTTGACACACATATAGTCGGATATTTTGTATTGTTAATAGTAGAGTTTATGAGTTAATTCGATATTAAAAAAATTTAATTCTGATTTACTTCTGGAGTGTTACGGATGTTTCCTTACCATAATCAAAAACTGAACCTGTCGCGATAGACCGCTTACCTGAAACAAAAAGAAATTGAGATTACTATGACATTATTTGAGGGTACATTATTCAAATAGAATTGTATTAGTAATTTAATTAACGTTAATAATATATTTAAAAGTACGTAATCACAGTATTCTTTGGTCACGTACTATGGGTAATATTACTGGCAACATTTACTAATAATATTGTGTTACTTGTTGTGTAATGGTTATGCATTAATTTATGTATTCCAAGAAGCATCGGTAATCCCACTTTATACAAATTTAGTTCTGATTTTTTTTTGTTTAATTACTCGATGACTCAATACGTGTTGTGGGATACAAAATAACAAATATTACGAAGTAATAGTTGACATCTTTGCAGACTCTCGAAAATATTACAATAAAGAAATGAAAAAATTGGAATTACTACAACATGTAGCAAATCTTTATCTATAAATTCTATCGAATTTTCTATTGAAATTCAATAGAATGTATAGATAAAGATAATTATGATAATGCATGTAGTAATAAGCACAGTAAGGACACTTCAATGTAGTGTTGTTTTGTAGACCGTCAAAACCTCTAGTAATTCCTCTTAAGGAGTATAAAATATATGCTGTAACAGCGAGCAACACGTTATGTAACAATGGTAAAGTTCTAAATCCGCAAAGTGAAAAGGAGGATTACTAAACTTGTGTTTTTAATGTGTTTTAAAGCACGTCACGGCTCGTGTTTGATTTTGGGCGAATGCAATTACTGCAAGTGCATATGTTAAGACGCGGAACAAAGTTGGTAGTAGTACGTCTTGTTGGTTGTACAGCGAGTTCAGCTTAATTCAGATTGCATGTCAACTGAGACGTGGTGCACCAACTGTATTACCGAGTTAAGGAGAATGTCAACTTCGTGCAGCAGAGTTGTGCGTGTATGTCGCTTTGCTCCATACCTAGCAACATACGAGAGCGAGAGCACGGTCGAAAAGTTTCCGCGGAAAGGAATTAATTCTGATTTAATCGCGTAATCCTCTTACACCGTTACCTGTTCTGTTCCCGCTGAACGAAGAACTACATTAAATTTGCATAGGTCAGAGACTTTCAAATATAATACTCGGGCTGAACTAGCAATGTTATGTAACAATTTATCCATTAGATGTGTGAATTCGTTTTGGGTAACATTATGTACTGATCAGTCTGCTGTAAACAACTTGACAACTTGTCGTTGGTATTTCTTCCAAAATAACAGTCAATTACTGTAGAGCCTGATGTGGAACAGGGCTCTTACTAGTACGCCTGTCCAGTTATCTCCAAATGTGTTCGATCAGATTTAAGATTGGAGTCATCAACACTTAGATTTATTAATTTTGGAGACACATCGTTAAATTTTCGGTACTGCGTATAATTCATTATTTATTGAAAAGCGACACTGATGAGGCTAATGTGATATGGAACTGTGGAATACACGTTTTAATATATCCCTTCCGACACTTGTCTTGCTTTTAAATTTGCCTTTGGTGACCATAAAATGGTATTGACCTTTGAATGGTGACCATTCAAGGGTCAATACAATTTCGTAAGTCAATAAAAAATCCAACAATGACGAAAATGTTGAGAAAATATTAAAGCAAACATCTTAAAGCCCAGTTCAGTAGAGGGCAACAGACGGCAACAGGAAAAAACACCGGACCAGATATGTGACCCGAAAAGATAACATGTCGCATGTTACATGTTACCCACTATTGCCCAGGTGTAAATGTGACTTAAGAATGGACAATGAGCAAATGTGTTAAAAATGCAAAGAAATTCGTTAATAGACATTTTCCGGCAAAGTTCACATACACACTATTGATCATCACTAAAGCTCGGCAAACTTGTGGAGATATACTCCCTCCACTGTATGTCACAACACGCGCTGGCTATCCCCACACTTTATATTCGTAAATGCCATTTAAGTATAATGAATAAAGTAGAGACAAACATTAATGATAATTATACTGGGCTGCGTACGAAACAATTGACGAAATGAAATGTTGATATCGGAGTACCCTATTATATGATTGAAATTGCTGCTGTCGGCATATTATGAATTTAGTTGTACTAAAATAATAAAAATATTGTGTTATGTGGGTCTTGCAAACGCATATATTGTAGCACTTACAGTTTAAGAACCACTGCATTTAAGAAAAAGTATAATGCACGTTTTTTGTGCGAAATTTAATAAGGATTAATTTTGGACAGATGTTAAAATTGCGAAAATCTGATGCTGCATTTCTAAAGACGTTACTATTGATCTGTATTCTCTTTTGTATTTCAATACCTTGATAGATTCCAAATTTCCAATGTTGTTAACAATTGTTGTTTAGCCTGTAGCCACTCACTGTTGCTTTTTATTCGTTTTTAAAAAGGCGTGAAATGAGACATCAGCGGTCAGCATTGACTATTTTTATGATCTTATCTGCAAATATCCATGCAATATTATAATCAGAAATCCATACTGCTTTGATCAAAGAACTTTTTACTTTATCACACGCAGTATGTAAAATATTGTAATCGTGCCAAAAAAAATTTTTGAGATTTTAGCGGAAATATGTCTTTTTGGGTCCCCTGAACATTTTTGACCAAGGTACAAAAAAATGTCTGTGTGTGTGTGTGTGTGTACCCGTTTTTGTGGCGACGATTCCGGAGAAACTACTGAAGGTATCGGGACGAAACTTCATATTTAGAACTTTCATAACCAAACTTAGAGCTTTCTGCTGAAAAGGGCCCAAAGGAACTGGAGGTTTAGTCTTAGCATTTTTGAAAGGTTTTGCAAATAAGCCGCCATTTCTGGAATTTCGTCGAAATAGTTAAATAATAAATTAAAGAAGAGGAAATTCTGAATAATTTATGACTATGTCATTTTTTGGTACAATAGTTTAGCTGCATAAGCAAATTCTATTTTATCGAGATCGGTCGTACTGCATTAAAACTAGTAGCCAGGATATGTCAGATTTTTTGATTCTAATGACAGGTAGTGTCAAACGTTAATGTTTTGACAATAACTTCTGTCAATATAAGCTGCGTTCGGATATTGTACACCGTTACATGTTTAACACCCAATGACACGTAAGTGTCATTTGGACGGTGTACTCGGTGTCAATGGAGTACAATATCCGAACGCAGCCTTAATCGACATATCTGTCTATATAGTTCTACTAGTTTTATTTTAATGCAGACATGGCCGATCTCGATCAAATAGAATCTCATGCAGCTAAACTATTAATTTTATATATAGTATGATAAAGTCATGTGCCTGGCCACATCAGATTTTTTTATTAGGTAACCCGTAACCGGGAATCGGATGAAAATCTTGAAACACAAAAATGTGCTCCTTTAGTAATATGGACACGCAACCTAACCTAAAATTAAAGCAATTAGAAAGCGTTTTCAATAGATTTATTTGCGATGAATACGAATCTGGATTAAAAGTTCATAACGTGAGGTTTTCGGGCTTTAGTCTTTTGCTTTCCTTTTTACATTTTGACCTGAAATTTAACCAAAAGGCACACATATTTATTCACAAAATCTCCTTATTGAGTATCAGTCGTTTTATCTATGTATACATACGGTGACCAGACGTCCCGCTTTTGGCGGATCAGTCCCGCTTTTGGCGGATCAGTTCCGCTTTTCCACATTTGATCCTGCGTCCCGCGAAGTTTCAAAAATGTCCCCCTTTTTAAAATTTTTTATTTTTTTACAGAATTTTTAGAGAATTAGAGTAGAGCGTCGATAATCCGCACTAATTGAGACCGAAGGTGGTTCGGATTATCAAGTTGTTCGGATTATCAAATATTGCAGCTAAATAGTAGAAAATACGAGTATTGATACAAGATATGAAACAAAAGCAATTTTTTTCTGTAAATAGGAATCGTCAAAAATGGCTTTTCCCTCGGTTACTCAGTGATGAATTTTATTATTACTTCTTTTTGGGGGTTCGGATTAGCGAACGTTCGGATTATCGACGCTCTACTGTACTACGAAAAATGAACTATATGCTATTTCATTCAAACACTTTTTTTAAATCGTGCGTTTAATTGTGCCGGTCGGTGTATTCTTTTTCTCAAAACTGTACCTTTAAACTTGGCATATCTTGTTGTGCTGTACAGAGTCGTTAGATTAGAACATATGTTTGTTATTTTTTTACCTTAAGATTTATTTATTATATATTCATCTTTCTTAGTCCTTCTTACTATATTTATTAGTTGATAAAAATGTTTTTAAAAAATATAAAAATTTATTTAGAATATTTATTTCGTGCAAATGGCGTATATTTGAAGAATTTATGTTGAAGGGGAGAGTTAATATATACAATTTTAATCCCTATACTAAACTATAATGAAATAAACCTTGTCTTGTATCAAACAATAATTTTTTATTTATAATAAATATGGCAAAACAATTAATCATAATGCAAATAATGTCGAATATTCAATGAAGTATGTGTTGCATAACCAAATATGCTTTGATCACAAGCACAACAATTTAAAGGAGTACCGATGTGTGATGTTGCTTAAAATACAAAACTCTGTGTACCAACCAAACTAAAAAAAAACATACTAATAATAATGTTTGTGTTTATAAAAATCCTAGAATTTGTCTATTTTCGAGTACGATCTTTTGAAAAGGCGGTTGGTTATAATTACTACCGCCTACCCCGCCCCGCTACTGTCCCGCTTTTCTACAATAAAAATCTGGTCACCTTATGTATACTACGCATGTTAGCGGTCTTATTCATTTTAAAATAAGCAATAGAGCTTATTAGATATGAATCTATTTGTTATATTCGGTGTGATTGGAAAGACAATTCACTGAATGGGTGTACCCAATGCAAAGCATTATTGATATTTGATTATTTATATGCACAAAATACAACTTCTATTATATTTCAGAGTTGAAATTTGTCAACATTACTACTTTTCTCTCTTTTTCTATCGATTTAAGATTACCTTCAGCAGAGCAACGCTAGGCGACTTGCATATTTCAGAGATGTAATGGAGTGTAGCGTGCCCATTTCGCGTGGGCAAATATTTCTATATTCAAAGCTAAAAAGGGCTTTTACGGGCAGCGAAAAGTGTGCCCACCGAAAACTGTTTAGTTAGGGAGGATTTATGTACACTCGGGCGCAGCACAAGTTAGATCGCCCGTAAAGGTGGTAGTTGTGCCAGTGGAATATGTGAACACATACCGTTTATATATGGCGTGAAAATGGGCAAACACGCCGACGCTCCCTGGCGAATAAATTTGCAAATAAAATTTTACGTACACAGAGTTATGGGATAATTTTATTTGAAAAAAACCTATCGCCAATGTACATATGTATGTATGTATAGCGGGTATAAATATGGAAAAATTGAAAACCAGTACGGTCACTATTACTTCCACAATTACTGTTTTACTACTCTGTGCACTAAATAACAATCTACAAAATCGATATATTAAACTATTGTTGTTGGAAAGATCGTAATAATTTTATAATTATTATTTATAATAACTTTCAATAATGTTCTCAAAATTTTAACCATAGTATGCCTACTTGTTATGTGTATTACCTCTGTTGTCACCCTTTTTAATCTTTTGATAACCTTGAAGAAGTTATCGCTAGTTATTGATAACTTTGAACAAGTTATATAAACCGGCAACAATACGCGTTCCAAAAAAATTCCGGCACAACATCAGCCGCAATAGATTTGGTACATGACATAAAATTGAACCTAGACGAAAGGAGGATTGTGAGCGCAAAATTTATTGATTTGAAGAAGGCTTTCGATACGATTTCAAAGACAAAACTATAAAATATACCATATAAATATACCACCGATCTTATATATCATTTATACAAACGATTCTTTTGACCTACAGTGAAATGGTAAACCCTTTATGTACGCGGATGACACTTGCATATTGTATACAGCAAACACGGAGCAACAAATACAACAAAGGATAAACGAAGACATGAAAGTGGTGGCAGAATGGTTTTCATACAACTTACCAACAATAGACGAGAACAAGACAGAGTACATACTGTTTTAAAAAAAGAAATCAACCTAACCAAATCATAAATATCAACAACGTAGAAATAAAACAAAACACGGAAATAAGGTACCTTGGTCTACTAATAAACAGTAACCTAAAATGGTACGCCCACGTAAATACCCTCCTAACAAAAAACGCAAGGACAATAGCGCTTCTGTATTACGTAACGTTGATAATCCCAAAGCACATCAAAAAACAACTCTACCATGCATTATTCACGTCAACAAATACATATCTTTTATCGATATGGAGCGATACCAGTCAATCCAACTTGGAAAAGATCCAGAGACAACAGAACACGATTATGAAATTATTCTATAACCTGGATAAGCGAACACCAACTCAAGACGTATACAAAATCACGCGGGAATTAACCATGAGGAAATTGATATAATTCAGAAAGATCCTCCTATTGTATAAAATCAAACACAAGTTAATAAAGACAAATATAAGGCTAACAACCAATGATGCAATATACACCCATTCGACAAGAGGATACTCACACTTCCGATCGCAGAGAACCAGGACAAAAAAATTTGCACTCACACTAACTACGGAGACGGTGCAACAGTACAATTTACCAACAACAGTGAGGGAACTCAAGCCGCTCCAATGCAAAGCAAAACTCAAAACAATATTAACCGGGAGAACGTAAACACGGAAGATCACGGAAATGTAGCACTTAACCGCACTTTTATTGTGATTAGACGATCAACCACACTCTCCATACCAATAGCCCGGGACGGGATCACGGAATCATCAGTCACGAGGTGAAGGGCGAGGGGTGAAAGGAAATCCAGCCATGGCGACCATACAGTACATGTTATATATTATTATAATTTGTGCTGCCTTGTAATGGCCGAAATAAAGATGAAAATATATAAACATTGGCAGTTTTAGAAACAGAGAGGGAATTGATTTTTGAAATGCCTTTTCAGGGTAAAAATTGCAAAGGATGCAATTAGGAAAGAAATTTTAAGATCTTTAAGAAAAGCTTTTACAGATCATATCCCACATGAATACCGTATAGGCAAGATAAAGCTCCAGTTCGAATTCAGTTTTATTTTTAATAAAAAAAAAATATGCTAAACTAATAGTAATAGGAACCCGTAACAGCCATTATCATTATGATTCTTATTATTATCATTATTATTATTATCTTATTATTATGATTCTTATAAACTCGGACCTAAAAGAAATAACACCAGGTTATACTACAGGGTAGTGTCTTAGGATCAATTCTCTATTTGACAATTCTCCTACCACAGTGATCATGGTCTCCCAGTTAACCAAGAGATAAAAAGATTCTCGTCTAAGCCATCGCGTCAACGTAGAGGCCCTGCAGCTATTGGACAACCAGAATCTAGTGAGAAGACTAAAAAGAACTAAACCCTGCGACCTAGTTCAGTGAACTGTATAAAAAGAGCACAGTAGTGAAGTTGTAGTGCTTCTTGATTAGGAAAAAGTAAATATAGGACATCAGTGGATAGCCTATTATAGACAAGTACCTAGTATGAACACTCCAGATTCAAATTGATGGTTAGTTCTTTAGATTAGTTTCAATATTAAATTGGAGGATGTCCATAATGCAAAGTGAAGATATAGATGAAGGAAAAATAAATAAAAGCCTCCTTTTTCTTTGCAGATAAAAACAGTTATTTCCTACAGACATGTTTCGGCATGGCTGCCATAATCGATGTATGTAATCTGCAAAGAAACAATACATGAGCGAGAAAAAGAGGAGACGGGGAAAATCACAAATTAAAGGGAAGAAAAAAATAGAAAACTTGTCAAGAAATTGCAAAATCGGCATGAATCGAGCATGGTTGAAACAAACATCAGCTCACAATCAGAAGCAAAAACGCATCTAACAATAGAAAATGTACATTGTAAAAATACAAGATAAACAGTCAGAATATAACAAAATACGAGCAAATGAAGTTAAAAACTTACTAAGAGTGCGCATCAGATATAAACAAAATTTTTTAAAGTCTTCAGGGGAGATGGATGTCAGCAGATATCAAACTCAAAAACGCACACAGCGGTACGTGTGTCCCGTGGAAAGGTCCATATGGCACGGCAGACGATAACAAAATAGGAGGAAGGCAGCACCACTAAGCAATAGGTCGGCGCGAGTCAAAAACAAAAATAAGGGGGGAGGGGAGATAACATTCGGAACAGAAAACTTATCAATTATCAGTCAACACAAAAACAATTCAAAGGTAAGAAAACAAAGGTTTGTATTGAAACTGAGCTTGAACATTAATTAAAGAAAAAGGTGATTTTTATGACGTTCAATCTGAAGTTGTTCAAGTAAATCCAATTTGCAACCTTTATCGCATTTGTGAAGCAATTTAAAATCTTTAGATACTAACATGACCAGTCTCAAGTTTGTGTTTAAATAAATTAGAAGTGCTTTGGTAATTGTATAACGACTCAAAGAACAGAATTACCAAAGCATTTGTATGTTCTATGTGTTCATAGAAACCGTAGGTTCACTGTAGTTAATCATACATTCAATACCAGATCAAAAGAATCTATTAATCTGGAGTCCGCCAGATGTACCTACTCATCTACACGAAGATTCATACATTACTTAGGTCCAATGTATTATAAAGTCGTCCCTGAACCTATTAAGATGATACAAAGGAAACATTTGTTTAAAACACTAGCTAAAGAGTACGTACAGCAGAATTTATCTACATTTTTGGGTCAAATAAACGTCTCACGTTGATGAGTGTGCGGTGTTTACTTTTGTATTTGATTTTCTGTTTATTTTTATCATATTAAACTCTCTCCTCTGGCCATCTCTCAGGGGTTATGTGGGTTCTACTCGGTGGGGTATGTGTGGTTCATGCGGGGCTATTACTTACATAATTAACAAAGAATACCACGTGGATACAAACAGGCTTGCCTAGGTATCCATGTTCAAAAGAGTCCCACTCATTTTAAAGATCGTGGTAGGACGTGTCAGGTTTGAGCATTGACAGGCTTTTGTTATTGGCTCGCGCTTCATTTCTATGAATTTTAATTTAGTTAAGTTTGTTCTTGTTCTGTTCCTAATAAGTTTTAAGTTGCCTGTCGCTTCTGAGGAATGATATGGGCTTATTCCATGTAAAAATGTGTTTATTTGTGAACAATAAATTTGATTTGAATTTGATTTCTAATTTATTTAAACACCAACTTGAGACTGGTCATGTTATTAACTATCGCTTCACAAATGCCATAATAGTTTCAAATTTTTTGTTCCCTTTAATTTGTGATTTACCCCGTTTCCTGGTTTTTCTCACTCATGTATTATTTCTTTAGAGATTACATACACCGATGATGGCAGCCATGTTGAATAATGTCTGTAGTAGATAAATGTTCTTACCTGCGAAGAAAAAGCAGGCTTTTATCTAGTTTCAACATGTTAAGCATCTTGTGCTTATTAATAACAAAAAGTGAGTCCCATAAGTGTCCAAATGCAAATAAGACTATGGCAAAAATCCTTTAACTTGGTTCTACATTAATATCGACGGCGACCTCGACAAAATTTGTCGACTTGTGGGCCCTCGAATAATTCAACATGACAAAGGACCGTCGAAGCAAGATTTAATCGTACGGCGCTGTGAGTGGATGGCACTTGTAGCCCGTCCCAACAAATTAACATTCCTACGTCGCCGGTCGACCTCAGTGCCGCCCTCTTTGACAATTAGAGTTCGCAATTTCCAACGATCCAGAAGTTGTACTACCCGAAATATGTCGTAGACAAAAGATTTCGCCTGCCCCGCCTGACTCCTTCCGGATTATAATGCGATTAGGGACCAGCTCGCAATGGGCAGTCTGGGAAATCTGTAACGTCTCGAGGGCGATGCCTACCGCAGATTGCTTCTTTTATTTCTTTTAGCCTCTAGGTGGAAAATTAAAATTGAAGATTTGGATTGTTATATTTAATACGATATTAATGTTTACTGTGTTGTTTACTGTGTTGTTTACTGTGGGCTGGGCTTAACAAGCCTATCAGGTGAGTCAAAATCTGGATTGTTATAAGAAGGTTTGTGTTTGTTTTAAGCGAAACAGAGATAATAGGTTTACAGAATAAATTTTCTTTAGTAAATACTGTTAAAAAAACATTTCACAAAAAAAGGCATAAAACAGCTTATGATTAAGAAAATTTTGTGGATTTGTGTACATTTGTATTTTATTTATAGCTTTTCCGGTTTAGTTCTTATTAGTTCGAAAAAAGCATACTGTTGGGATCATTCTTGTGTCATAAACAAAATAGTGTAAAAAGTCAGCAATAATTTTAATTAAGTTCCCCCTAAAAAATATCACAAAAAATGTATGTTAACGCATTACATTTGAAAAGATTGAATTTTGTACATTCGTCACATGGACTTATTTCTGTCCACGACATTTTGGTCAATTTATCACACATTTTTTAATGTAGGATTACAAAAAGAAGTTAACTACGAAAGTTCTACAGAAATGAGACTGTCTCAAGGGGTTCAGAGTTCAGACTCAAATATCATAGGCGTGTTTTCAAATTACCTATCGTGTTTTATAATAAATCAGTGTTGGCAACTCCAGTGGATGCTTATCCAATAGAATCACTAGCTCGTTCTCCAAGGATTCCACTAGATTTTCTTTATTTCTATTAAAATACTCTACTAGATTTAGGTTCTTCAGTTTTTTACACTTTTGCTAACATATCACTTTAAATAAATACTGGTACAAATGGTTTCTTATATAAATAATAATATAAAAGACAATAACAATAATAATGATAATAATAATAATAATAATTGGAAAATATTTATGATTTGGAAATGTTAAATTTAGAAAATTTTATCAAGGCCAACAAGGAGGATAAAGTCATTAAACAATTAATTAGGGATACTTCTGGTAAGTCAATAATTAGTAAACTAATATTAGAAAAATTTCAGGTGGAAGAACTCGATATCTATAGAAAGAAAATTTCAGTGGAGAGTTTAAAGCGAGAGATTAAGTTCAGAATGAATCAGAAAATGAGAGAGGATTATGTTAGTAAGCCAATGCATGGTCAATTTTTAAGAATTGTGGAGGGTGATGGTATTTCAAAGCCCGGATCGTTATCTTGGCTTTGACATGGGAACATTAAGGCTGAAAGGGAATCCTCTATCATAGCGGCGCAAGATCAGGCAATACGTATCAGATATCATGAACAGAAGATTATGAAAGTTGCTCATGACGGGAGTTGTAGACAGTGTCATCTGGCTCCGGAACATCTCTGTCATTTATTAGCGGCTTGTCCAGTCTTAGCTGAGTCGCATAACATTACTAGGCATGATAGGGTGGGAACATATATACATTACAATTTGTGTTCCCAACAAGGTTTAGTAATGGATGTGTCTCGGTGGTATGACCATATTCCATCTCCTGTTGTGAGTAACGACCATATTACCATTTTATTGAACATGCCTGTTGCCACCGATAGAATGCTTGATGCTAATAAGCCAGATATCGTGGTAAAGGATTTCCAGAGGAATGTATGCACGTTCATAGAAATCTCGATACTTGCTGATGCGACTGTTGTAAGGAAGAATCTTGAAAAACAACTTAAATATAAGGATCTCAATAGAAGTTGGACGTATGTGGGCAATGAAAGTAAACATTGTTTCGGTGATTGTAGGTTCATTGGGAGCAGTTACTCTAAATTATAGTAAACATGTGAAAGAGTGGCCGTGCAAAATTTCGCCCTGGGCAATTCAAGAAATTGCGGTTTTGGGAAGCGCGAATATCTTGAGGAGAGTTTTATCATAAAGGATCCTAAATTTACTGCTATCGTACTGCTTATACATAATATTTCATCTTTACCTTCCTTCGTATATTATCTATTAATAAATAATATCTTCATGTGTGTTTAATGACCTATCCAGATTGCTGCACGGGGTTTCCACAGTTTTCCTTTGCATTGCAAACTAGTGTTGCAAAGCATAAATGGCAATGTTTTTTTTTCAAAATTGGATTGAGCTGTGGTGATACCCGCAAAGGGAGTAGCCTAGGCTTCAGTGAAGCTCGGTACTACCAATTTGCCCTGATGATCTATCTTCATTACTTTTCAAAATCTATTAGTGTAATTTTTGTATTTATATGTTGTATCTAAATTATATTATCTAGATTTAATATATTTAATGAGATGTATCAGAGTTCCAATAAAGAATAATAATAATAAATAATAAAAGTACGTATTGAGGACTCAATAGTAATAAAGTTTAAGGGGGAAGTACAGCTTTGACGTCTGTGTTAATAGTAATGCCTTAAAATAACTAAATCCTATATTGTCCTTAAAGATAATAAAATAAAAGCTTACAACAATCTATGCCACTTTTGTAACTTTTTAATCCAAATGAATTTCTTGTAGATGTCTTAAGGATTTCTAGATTATCTTATCCGGTAATTTTAAATACAATTGACATTTCTACCAAAGAACTACAAATAATTTTACCAGGCTATGAACTCGAGTTTTTCTCCACTATCTCTTGATAGTGGAGAAATTTTACTAAATTCTGCTAAATATAGAAGAAATTGACAATTAAAAATTTTGTGAATAAGATAAAACTTGCATGACAGGAAAAATGTGACACATCCAGAAAAATTATGTGGTAGACAATTTTTTATTTTAAGTTAATCATTTTATTTATTTGTGTAAAGCAGGTAAGTACTAGTTCTGTATTTTACTAACTTTACTTATTTTGACACATAAACACCTTTTTATCTAAATTTTCTACAGTACGCGATTTTGATTTCGGGATAGAACATTGTAAAAAATATATGCGATAAATTTGCTCTTTTCTAAAACATAAAACTAAAATATGTCATATTTTAAAATAAAAACAATGCACCTGTATAAAATAATTCCATAATAGTTCTGATTTTAGGCGGAAATGAGGAACCACATTTCTGCCTAAAATCAGAATTAATATATAAATAGTTAATAAATACTGTATAGAGTAATACGATTTGCTCATAATGTGCTAATAAATAATGAGCATACCCTTTGAAAAGAAGCCTTTTGTTAAAAATGCCTAAGTGGGTACTTTCCCCTAAAAGGTATTTTCCTTTGATAGAGGTATTACGCAATTTACCGTATGGCAGGGAGCCACCACATAAAGATTGATTTTCCGATTTAGAGTGGAAGAAATATCGTTCGCCGTAAGTCACACTAATGAGAATAAATGACGGTCGCACGTTGGCCCGACTATTGATTGGATGAACGCTGCCCATCAATGTTTAACTGATACCGTATACCATTGACGTGTGTGCTCCATGGATCAATCATAATTAATGCCTAACCTGACTATACTTGACGACCACGACCACTTTTAAACACATCAAATAGTAATATAATGGCTAAATGGAATCAATGGCAAGCTTATAAATTATTGGATAGTTTAGAAGAGTTCCTATATTTTTTATGTAGTTTGATGGCCGGATATTAGCAATAAAATAATCTTTTGATGTTATCGATGTCATGTCATTATAGTTTACTGCGTTGTTATATAAAATACGGGGTGTATTGTTTTGTATCACGAATATTTTCAGCATTACAATATATGAAAAAACAGCAATAAACTTGTAATTAAAACTGTCAAACATACTTAAACTAGTTTTTTAAGTCCATAGAGAACAAGTTAATAGAATTCCATTAGATACACGTTTTAGAATGGGGTTTCGTGCATGTTCTTAAAAATACCGAACTATTATTATTATTATATTCTTAGAAATAACGAACGATATTGCGATTTTGACCCAATTGGAACCTTCAAACCTCTTTCTTTGATGGGTGGTCTTATTACTTGAAAATCAATTTAAAAAGATTAAAAAAAGACAGTTAAATAAATGTTCAATAAATGCAGTCTGGTCATGTTACAGATGCTATGATAGGCTATACCAATAGGCTTACGTTTTCATAGAATTTGAATATGATAACCACAAAATTCCACCACCGCATATTTTGTAAAGCAAATATACTTTAAATGTCAACAATTAGAGCAATATTTGGCGGTAATGCATTGCCACTTCCCACAGTTGCCGAATACGTTTCCGCTTCATAGCTTTTGTATCAGTCTACTTAAAAAAATTTATCACGTACCTACAATTTTTTGTTGACGGGGATCGGCTAACAAAATTTTTTTGGCTATTTGTTTAAAAAATTAGATGTAATCGAATCCTCTAAGTGAGCTGAAATGAAAGCGTTAACTTTGAACACTTGGACAGATATGAGGAGGAACTCAATGTGTCAAGTATGTTAGTGATATTGGTTTATTGCAAAACAAAAACTTATGATGCACAACTGCACACATTACAAAGTTCTCACATATTTTGTTCGCTTCTCAGCTCTAAAGTGTAAACGAATTCAGCTAATTCACTTTGCCCTAGAGGTAAATTGGATACTTACTTAATTAGTTTATTTTGTTTTTAAATGAAAGTTTAAGGTTCAAGCTTACATGTCTGACTATTTTTATTATAATTTGATAGAATGTTTTCTATATTGTTTTCTATAATTTTTATCCAGAATTTCTTTTAATTTTTAACTCATATAGGGGTAAATAGTGAGTTTTTACGTGATTTTTTTACGCAGATATTTAAAAGAATATACTAATGAAACTATAATATTGTTTATTTAAAAATAAGAATTCTACTGATAACTCCCAACTAATAGAGCATATTTCCTTAAGATTTGAACCAAAAATATTATAAAATGGCGGAGGAACAAGCATATGCTGAGACCCGTGTTTATCTAAACATCATTGGACTGCAACTTCTCACGCTCATACTTCCGGCAGTTTTACGACCATTGAAATGAAATTTCCAGAGAACATTACTTAAAAATGTGACAGAGTTATCTAAATACGATAAAATAAAAGCTTGAAACTCGAACTTTAAGTCCACAATATAATGATATTTTGTAACTGCAAAAAGCTAGAGCAAAGTTAAAATTTTCCCGGTTGTGAAAACGTCTGCAGCATCCAGGGAATGAATTTTGTAACCATGGATTTGCGGCTAATATTTTACTGTCTTGCCACCTCAGACCTAGATAGACCAATAGAAAACACATACACATACGAATAGTAATGGGTGGGGAGGAAGTAAAATATTAGCTTGTGAATGCACAGTAACAAAATTCAACAGCAGGGTTGCTTGATTTTGAAAATCATAGATCGGAACAGCCACCATTTCGAGCAAAAAAATTTACACATTTTTGCTTTATTGAAAGTAGGTACCTGTTATAAGCTTGTTTTATGTTATACTTTTCTTGATTTATATGATTATAAGAGATGTGATTTTATTCTTATAATAAAAAAACGTGGCCAGGTACATGACTTTATCATACTATATATAAAATAAATAGTTTAGCTGCATGAGATTCTATTTGATTGAAATCGGTCGTGTCTGCATTAAAATAAAACTAGTTAGCCAGGATTGGACACATATTTTGATTCTATTGACATTAGGTATTGTCAAAACATCAGCGTTTGACACTACCTACTGTTATTAGAATGAAAATATCTGTCAAATCCCGGCTAACTAGTTTTATATTGATGCATACACGGCCACGATTACAATACTTTGTCATACTGTATGATAAAGTAAAAACTATAAGTATTTTAGGTTAGGTGACTGTAAAAATTACAAAGAATTACTTAGTATTGCATCCCACATACTGAATACAAAATAATAATAATCAATAAACGTTGGCGTGTAGATGTTTTTCTCATATTTCCAATTATTCGTGTTTAAAAAAAACAATAATTGAAAATGACTACCAAGAATAAAACAATCTAACAAATGACTGATACTGATATGATTTTTTCCATAAGTCTGAATCTGAAGGTAGAAATAGAATTGGTAATTGAGTTTACTTTTTTGAAAAATTAATACCTTTTTGATTATTATTATTATTATTATTATTATACGGTCTTTTGCAACCCTGGCTGTACCACAGTGTTTTGACATATCTTCCCAGTGTTTTCGCATCACATCCTCTTTGCTGCGTATTCAATTACGCTGTTAATGATGCCAGAGCTATTTTTGTGGAAGGAACTGTAGGATATTGGAAGAGCAACATAATTCCTCGCAGCGACGCTTGTTCCTTGCCTGGAAAAGGATACATCCCACACATGCAATCTGGTAAAGGAGATATGTTTGCTAGAATAGCTCTAGTCGAATTGTGTGGGTAGTACATCTAAGATTTTGCAACGTGGTTATCTTTTCGCCCTATATAACAACTTAATACTTTATTTCTGCTATAGGTATCAGAATTCTTTGGACTTTTTGTATAATGTCATTTTATTATATTCACATCCTTTATATTCTTTTCTATATTCTTTGTATTTGCTTTTCGTAAAAAAATATGCGAAATATCAAAGCGGAACAAGCAGGGTGGTTAAATTCAGTGGCATACAAAGCGATTACGCGAGTAGACAGGGCAGGGATTCCAAAGGAACGTGACTTTTGGAAAGCGCACAAAGAATATTAACTCTGCCATGTCGCAGCTGTTGGCAACATCAAAAAGCGAACACGCAAACTTTAATATAGGAGTAGAATGGCCGATGCCGCGTCATGTAATCCGAAGACTGAGGGCGGAACATTCTATAATTTTCCCACTCGCGCATGGTAAACGGCATTACGTTGCTGGATAGTGTTTCTGGATAAAATTGCGACGTCATTACGAGGGTGTAATTTGGGAAATTGATTAAAAAGACGACTTTGTTTCGTAACCGCCCGGACGGCGGTCGCTGAACCCCGTCTAAAGGTGCAATTTATCAAGTAATATATCAGGTTCACTATCGGGTATGCCAATATCGATTAATAGGAAATTTTCACCGGAGGAAGGCTATTGATTATTATAGGTTTGTTTCTTTATATTGCTTCTCAGATGAGGTAATTCTTCAAATACTCTTCCGCTACTTAAGATTTGTCACTCGCTATTTCTTCAACATTGTTTTGCTAGAACTGTTCGGACGAAAGTTTTGGATTAAAAAAGAAAGTACAGTAATGAGGATTCAATTTCCGAAAGATTCTGTATATAAGTTTATTAGGACCACTTGAAAAAAATCCTTAAAGGCTTAAATTTTCCGATGTTCTGTCACCTATGTATATATTCGGCGTTTCGCTACAACAACCTCTTGAAATTATGAGCAGGTCTCTTGTTACAGCCTTCGCTTTTGTTTATACGGCCTTATAACCCCCAGAAAAAAGCATTTTGGATCAAGTTTTACATCAAAGATGATGTGGACGTTGAAAAAGCAGATAATTACAATACAGCGGCACAACAGATTAGGAAGCTGATTCTTCGAAATTCGGCAAATAATAAAGTATATACAAAAATAAAATAAACTTAATTTTTATTTTTTTTGGTGGTGATAAAATTCAAAAACTACCCATAGTTTCAAACCATTTCAAAGTCATTGTGGTCAAGTAAATATTCAAGAAAAAAAAACACATCAATTATTTATTTCTACAGCTGTACCAACCTATAGCACGGTTTTCAGGAACGTTATTTGCTCGGCTTGTCTTAGGTTTGATTACAATGTTATGATTCTTTTATCAAGTTTGCATAACAATAAATTGTAAAGAAATTCTTATAAAAATCCCGAAAAGTTAAAAGGAGTTTTTCTTTTTTTACTAAACAAAGTAAGTAGTTAAATCCACTTTTCACACTTGTCGCAAATCCCAGAAATATAGTCCAAATTATATTGCGTCAAATGTTGCTACAATCCCAAAATTTGAAAGCAACTGAGTGATAATTTAGCGGATTTCTGAGCACTAAAAGTAAAATTAAATTATAAAAAGGTGTTAAAATATATCGCTTTATATGGTTACATCTCTGGAAAATAGCACACAATTATTGCATAACAAAAATCTACTGCTTTGGAGATAGTTGCATTTTTAGGTCTAAATTTTCAAACGTTTCAGACAGAAGTATCTATATTTTGTATATAAAATAAAGATTTAAAACTGATTTTGTTCAAATATTATTTTTCTGGTAACCCTTTGCTTCACGATTGGATATATGTGACCCCGCACGAGAGAATCGCCCTAACTGCTGTATCTCGTTTCGATAATATTGACTCCTGTGTTTGAAGGCGCATAACTCTAAAACTACTGAACAGAAAAAAAAAATTAAGTGTCTCATACTCCTGAATCATTTCTACAAAGTTGTACGACTGTCAATTTTTTTACCTCTCGGTGTAAACATGAGCGCGAGAGACATGAGAAAAGGTACCCCGACTATTATATTAACGCTCGTTTTTCTAATTTTTTTCCTCGAAAACCATTTGCCACAAAAATTTCAATTATTGTTCCGGTTGCATTTAGAGCCTCTTCTATAGATTGGCGTTTGTTTTCTTCAGTTTTTGTGTAATAAAGGTTGCGAACAAGATTTTCATGGAAGCGGAGTAACGAATATTACGATAACGGAATATGTATTTAAACAATCGTCATATTTTAAATTAATGCGACTGAAGAAAAAGAATTGCAGAATAATTGTTAAGTAGGTAATTTTTAAAGCGATTTAATATGAATGATATAAATTTCGTGCAGCGCGCACTACGTCAATCGTAACGGTAAATGGAAACGTAGCTGGGACAGTGGAAGATTATTTACTATTAGTACGATACGATCAGAACAATTTAATTTCAGAACTTTGAATAGTAGTGCGAGTTAAATATAGAAAATGAATTTAGATGTACAATTAAATACCTATACCCAACAATATTTTACAAAAACGGATTCAAACGGATTCACTGATTGCGTCAAAACCCATACAAGCGAAGGAAGCCGAACTGCGCAAAATGTTGTTCATGTTTCATATTTCGGTCTTAAAAATTAACAAATAGTCGGAATGCTATTACATTCAAGGTATGTGTATCGCAGTAAATAAGGATTACTTGCATGCTAACTGCGTTGTCCTGCTAACATTCGTTACTGAGTTCGGCTTTTGATAGATCGGCTTCCACCAAAATCTTGTTCGTAACCTTTATAACATAAAAACTGATGAAAACTAAAAGGCCAATCTATAGAAGAGACTCTAAATGCAACCTGGACAAAAACTGAAATTTTTCTGGTAAGTGGTTTAAGAGAAAAAAATCGGAAAAACATGCGTTAATTTAAAACTGCAATAATCGGGTACTTGTTTCACTTCTCTCGCGCTCATGTTTACACCGAAAGGCAAACAGTTTTGACAGTCATACAACTTATGTAGAAATGATTCAGGAGTATGGTATACCTTATTTAATTTTTTTTCTGTTTACTAGTTTTAGAGTTATGGGCCTTCAAATACAGTCATTACTATCGAAACGAGAGATGGCAGTTGGGGTGATTCGCTCGTGCGGGGTCAGATATAATGTATGATAAAACGAATGATATTACTTGAATGTATCGATGGAGTACCACCGAAATATGTGTGCCTGGATATGAAAAGGGACCAGTTGACCGAAATTGAGTTATGAGTGTTTTTAGATAGAATAAGTTATGGCAAAGGTACTCCAACATTTCAAGCCGATTAACATAAAGAGAAATTGAAAAAAAAAAAAATTAAGTTGCTGGTGCAAAAATTAAACTTTTGCGCTATGACGCTTCAAACTTTTGCAAAGTTTAAATGTTAATAACTTCCCGCATATTTGGAAGTTACGCTGACTCCAACATTTTGGAACAATTTCGATATTAGTTTCAAGATTTTTAATCTATAGCGCCATTGGCCTGGGCGTACAATATGTATAGTGTAGAAGTAGAAATAATATCGATTACAAGATTTGCACATAACAAACAGACAAACAAACAAACAAAAAGTGAAGTTAATATAAGCCTGGTAATTGTCCCGGAATATTATATAACTTTGTAATTATATTTTATACAAACAAGTTTATAAACTGCTATCATACGGACATTTGTTTCTGCCACTGTATGCGGCAACACCGTAATGCGCTAGAGCGTAGCGTGATATCGACAACTGGTCCCTTTTTCGTTCGCAATAAAAACGCATTTTTTCATGCTTTTCCAACCGCAGACGGGTTTCAGACGATCACATCTGATGAAAAACACAATAAGGAGAGTAATTAGCTAATAACACAAAAATGTGTATTTCGAACCAGTTTAACTTTATTTGCGATTATCTGCGTAACTAGAAACGGTCAACTGGTCCCTTTTCACACCCACGCACACATATATAGAATTCATAGAGTCCTGTACGTTATAGCAGTGGCTTTTATTAGCATACATTTTCATTCATAGTTTCTACAGTCGTCACATGTTATACAATAACCTTCTGTTTAAATGCAACCGATCTATAGAATTTAAGGTATAACTTTATTGACAAAGATGGCTCATATTAGTCAGGCAAAGCAGAGAGTAAACTGGATTACCATTAACAGGATTAACAAACAGATGAAAAAAAGGAAAATAAATTTAAAATAAATCTCACTATTTTATCAAAGAACTTTAGCAAGAATTTTAGGTACTGTGCTACTGTGCTTCCAGTTATAGCCGACGAAACATACAACATCATTTCATCGCATAAGATGAAAAGAACAATTTCGACCCTGAAGGCAAAGGTGGAAGGAATGTGGTTCAGGGCTCTGTCTTGCTTCTACTGTGTTTAATCGAATCTGACTGATTTCACTTTTAACAAATTAAAGCAAGTACACATTGCGTGAAGACATTTTACATAATACCAGGTATTATTTTCTTTTGTGTGGAGAACGTTTTGAGAATCATGCTTTGGTGTATAGCAGCGTTTCTCAACCGGGGTTCCGCGAAACCAGGGGTTCCGTGTTTTGTCGTCAGGGGTTTCCGGGGAAAAATAGTAACAAATCGCGGTGACGGTCGCCGGTTCATGGGCACATTATTCAGTGTTATTTTTATGTATTATTTTAGCATGGGATTATTATTTGACATATTCGATTAATAAACAAGGTCAATCAATGAATTATTTTGATTTGGGGCCCTTCTAACCCAATGTTATTTCGATATTACATCCAACGGGCAACATTCTAGACCATTCATTAACTTCAATTGACAATATTACTTACAATTATCTGTTACATAAAAACAAAATAACCTCTAGGAAACAACAATCTGGCAGAGTTATTGGTCAACCTCTAACATTATTTGTTTTCTATATTTTTGCCTTTCCAAATGTGTAAAAAAATAACCTACTATTTGAATCTGCTGCTCATAATGGTAGGTACTTTAGGAGAAGAACCGAGTTGTAGGTGGTGGATTTCAATATGATCTTACATTCCAGATAAGATAACTAACCTATCACCAGACAAGTTCTGAGCTTCTATGACAAAAATTATGTCTGGCCTCATCATAGAAAATCAATAAATATACAGATGAGTTGCAATTATCGCAAGAAGTCACGAGGAAAGGCTTCACCATCACGTAAACGTTGAGGCCATCCAGCTCCTTGACAACACCGAATTAATCCGAAGACTCAAGAGAAAGAAGCCTTTTGAGTTAGTGTGAATGTGAGTTAGTGGAAAAGCAGAGTAAGTGCTAGTTGTAAGCGTTACTTCTAATAGCAGAGACAGTGCTACGTAGTGCGCAAGAAAAACGTGCCAAGTATACCAGGACCAACTGAGAGACATCGATGGGTGCCTGTTAGGCTAAGTTAAACTAGTAAAATAAGTTAGAATTAAGTTACTCATTAGTCAATTATGACTAGATTGTAATGCATTTATGAACAATAAAAAAAAAGTTGTAGACGAAATCTTATGAGGACAGGAAACTAAAGTGTAATCTCAAATTTCGTGACTGCATTTAATTAAACAAAAAATAATTAAATTAAATTGAAGTATGTGTTAATTTTGACAATGAAACAAATTTAACAGTGCTCCACATATTTTTATTTACAATTTGGTATGTTTTTGCATTTAATTTTCACCTCGAGTTATAAATTACATTGTATCAGTCCAATTTTCAACATTGTGTATGTATGAGCAAGCTTTTTCTTATTTAACAAACTAAGAGAAAATACATAGATCATCTGTTATAGATACAATTAGTGTGTATAAATATCTTCTACTTGGGTGTTTATTCCCACACTTTCTTTTTCAGAACGTAATTATTGTTCTGACTAAATTGTTTCATAAGGACTTATTTATTTTTTCAATACCTTAAACGATACTAATATTATTTTCTACTTTATTTAGTATTTTAAATGGCTCTAACTTCTTAAGGAATATTAACTTGTTATCAATAGGTCCATATGAAACTTAATTAATTATAATATATATATAATTAATTATTTGTAAAAGGTACTATTTGTATTATTCGTTTTCGCATTGTTTGATTTGTATTTTCTTCTTCCTTCCTTTGGTAATACTTGAAGGAACTAAAAAGAACAAATAAGTTTGTATCTAGAGAGAAATATCTGCAATGTCACAGAAAATGAATGTAATAATCTATCAAAAAAACTGTAAAAGAAGAATTAACTGTAACATCGCTGGTTATTGGATACCAGCTAAATTTCTGTATTGGTTTTACAGAATTCACATTCCACAAACATATTAGTGTGAAAATGGCACAGTATCACATTAATTTGACAGGGCATTTTTTAAATTTTACAGGAAAAATACTTTAATTTCACAGTAGTACTGGTTACTTGAAATACGTTACACGTTTTTCTGTAGGCAAAAAATACTCGAAATGCCTTGGAAAAGACAATGTATATTTTTTTTGTTGGTGTTCCGGCCAGGTTCCAACCCCATTTAAAGAGTTCCGCAAGAGTAAAAAGGTTGAGAAACGCTGGTGTATGGGATACCTACGTAATTCAAAGAAAATAGTGCTCTTTGATTTTGTCTTGCTTGCCACAAAAAGAGGATCTGACATTATGCTAGTTAACTGGTACCAGCTCGATAGCGCTAGGCGACTAGCACGTTAAAAGCATTATCTTGCCGTATCTAAAAGTTACCTCCCATTAACTTTAGCGAAAAGACAAAATAGCAATATAATTTCGTACTGACAGAGTTGCCTATTAGAATGCGGCAATTATACTATTGCAATGCTCAACGGAATCGCCTTATTTCTTACTCTACAGTCTGCACTAACATTTCACTATAAATCACATTTCAGCTACGTTCGAGCCATTCCCAGGGTTCTAAGACTAAAACAAACTGAGACGTTTTGCAATAAGGCGACTGTGAGAGAAAACTTTTCATGCTCACCCTTTCGCCACCCCGTTACGCCCGTCCCTGTCGGATTTTGAATGATGACATTAACGGTAATTGAAAATATATGAAAAGGTACGGAGAATATACGAGGGCGCATGAGTCCGTATTATGCGTATAATATATCTCGTGAAGGGATCATTTGATGGGCCTGATAAAATATTTCCATATTCGTGGAGTGGGTTTTATTGGATAAAAAGGAAGCTGGGATGAAAACGGCTCTTCGGGGTCGGAGATAGGCGAATTAAAAGACGTTTAATATGGTATTTTACTGGGGATCTGAGTCACTGATTTCCCTAGCGTAAAAGATGCTCTATGCTATCGAGTGTAGGCCCATTTTTATAGCTTAATACATGTTATCTATATTAATATACTCAAATTGGACTCCTTCCACACGGTGATATTTTATATCTACAATTCTTGTCATTATTAATTCCAGCCAATATACAGTTAAACCAGTTAATAATAATACACTTAAGGACGAGGTACAAAATTTGTACCTCGTCCTTAAGTTTTATTTGAATTCGAAAGTATTACACCAAAACAAAGCTTAAATAGATTTCAAACAAACTTTTATTCATTATACATTGTTCTAAAGTAGGTACATCTCTCCTCTTAAATCCACAATGTTAATTTAAAAAAAAATGGCGGAGTTTTGATTTTTCTTCGACAATTTGAACGCAAAACAATTTCTTTTTTTTTTTATTTTGAGTGTAAATGGCAAATTTCCTATACACCAATATTATTACTTCCACCATAATTTAGTGTTTTTATTTTATAACACAGATAAGTTTTAGAAATCATATGTTAACTGAGACTTCATGTTCAATAATATAAGTCAAATATTATCGGATTCTAGTAATCCAATGCTCTACTCAATTCGGATTTGAACGCGCTATCATTATTGAAAACTTATAAAGATAATATATTACAATTCTCAAATGTTTTGATAGGAAATCGTTTTAAAGGTCTCTCCTCTTTCAACAATTTTTATAAGTAAATCACTTGTAAAGTTTCATGTAAAATTTCAGACAAAATTTATATACCGTAAACTTGGGTGACTTTAGTCCACTTTTGAAATTTGAAGTCTGGTAACTTTTAACAGATTAGATATAATTACTCATATTTGTGCTATTTTTTGGGTCTTTGATAGTACTTCAAAAATCTCAAAACACTAATATTTCCAACGTCAGGATATACTTCTTTTATGTATATATATATGGGTGGCCAAAGTCAGAATTCATTATTGGGTCACTTTGGCCATACTACTGTTTATCATGCCAATGAAACGATAAGCTAGTGTATGCTCGAGTTTGGCCACCAAATATGTTTTAAAAGTGTTCAAGAACAAAATATGTTAAAATCAGCAATAAGATCATGACCAAACTATTTTATGACTATTTTAAAAAATAATGCTAACATGTTATACATTGCGGAAATGAGAAAAAACACGACTATCGGAAAATGCCAAAATTCAATATGGCGCCCATAAGAAAAACAAAAGTTGGCCATGATTACGCCGCCATCTTTGATGTTATTTCAAATTAAAAAATAACACTGCATTCCTTGTTAAAAAGTCGCTGTAGAATGTTTTTGTTTCAAATGTCTAGCTACGTTTGGTTTTGAATAAAAAATTAAAAACGATATCTTAACATTTCAGTTTTTTGCGGATATCTTTAAAATGAAAAATGATAACTAAAATTTCTTTTCAGATAATTGTTCAGCACAAAAATACGAAACTTTGCCAAATTTCAACATAGCCTCTAGCTCCACTAATAAGCGAGATCTAATAAGCCTCGAAATTGAATCACCCGGTATAGCTAGACATAATTTTGTACTTCTGGTATAATGAAGAAACCTCCTTGGACGGGACAGGTGTTTTTATTGCTTGTAAAATGTCATCTTTGTCATACCACAGAAATGTCATCATTTGATGGCCATTTCCACTGAGAATGCCCGACTTTACTTTCCTCGATTGACTACACCGAGCACTTTAACTACGTGGGTATTGCAGAAAGATATTCCTAACAAACCACAGGACTAATGTTATCGGCGGCAAATGATAGATGCTGATAGATTACTCAACACAAACAAAGTTGTTCATAGTAACAAAATTGGTCAATTTTCAAAGCTATCTTCTGAACGCTGCCACAAAAAAAATAAATTATCATCTAACTTACATTAAGCACCTTTGTATTCAATATAGTATCTAAAATATAAATAACCAAAAATACTCGCAATGTTTGAAATATTAACAAAGATCTAAACAAGATAAATAAATTTTCGAATAGTGGCCAAAGTCACCCAGGGCGGCCAAAGTCACCCAAGTTTACGGTAGTGTATTTGTTATATTAACTGTATGTGGAACATACAATTAATGTGTCTATGAGCTACAAAAAGATGGATATTTTCAGAAAATTGATTTAAGGTGCAAGGATGGATGCACACATATGTTAATAAAACACCGTTAAACAAATCAAAACATTTTTACACAAAAAAATTAGGGGAACACTTTTTTCGAAACCTGTAACTTTTTAAATAATCGTTCTAGGCAAATCAAATTTGGTATACTTCAACGGTTTATATTTAACTAAAGAAAATTACAAAAACAATGTTCCAACTCTTAGTTACTTCTAAGTTACACTTAAAAATGTAAATTAATAACGCAACACAATATGGAAATGACTGTCATAGTATCGATGACAATCGGGTGTTCTGGGGATTGGTGAGGTTTAATAGAGTGTGTGCCCTCCACGAGCACGAATCACTTCCTCACACCTGCGTGGCATGCTTCGCACTAGTCTGCGCAGAGATTCTTGGGGTATGCTTAGTGATGTAAAATTACAGGTAATACAATAAAAAATGGTAATATTACCAGTAATATTACCGGTAACATTGCCGCTAAAATTACCGGCATTGTAAAATATTACCGTGACAATAAATTACCCGTAATTTAATAGCTTGTAATATTACCGGTAATGTTACCGGTAATATTACCCACTGGTCATATCCATACAAACCTAATGGCGCGGCGTGTGATAGATAATAGATAGATAATAATATACAATCTTGTAACTATTTTATTCATATTAAAGTAAGAAAAATAATTTTTAATTTTAAAAATACATTTTTGTATGGTTAACGGCAATAAATTAAAATATCGGTAATATTACTTAAATTACCACGGTAATATTGCCAACACAAAAATCTGTCTTCGGTAACTTTACGTAATATTACCGAAATTACCGGTAATATTACCGCGGTAATATTACCATTTTACATCACTAGGTATGCTTTCCCATGCCTCAATCAGGGCTTGTGTCAGTTCCTGTATGGTTAGTGAGGGTTAGAGCGCTTGCGAACACGTCGGTCAAGCTGATCCCACACGTGTTCAATAGGATTCAGGTCATGACTACTCCATGACCTGAATTCCACGTTCTTGTAAAAAGCTTCTGGTGATGCCGGGGGTATGTGGCTTTGCATTGTCCTGCATTAGGATGAAATTTTGACCATACACAGCAAGCACCACATGGTCCTTCAAGATGTTTTCGATGTAATTCATGGCAGTTAGTCTACCAGGAACCGCAACAAGATCAGTTATGTTGTCAGTTCTAATTCCAGCCCAAACCATCACAGAGCTACGACCAAATCTATTCACTTCCTGTATAGTAGCGGCCGCGTAGCGTTCACCAGGACGTCTATATAAACGTACTCGGGCATCGCAACGACTTAAACCGAATCTGGACTCGTCTGTAAACAGTACAGGCGTCCAGTGACGAAGTTGCTAATCTCTGTGATCCAGAGCAAACCTCATTCGCGCTGCTTTGTGATGCTGCGTAAGGCGTGGTGCGCGGACCGGTCTTCTTGGTTTCAAATTCGCTTCTTTTAATCTTCTAACTGTTTGATCAGAAATTTCTAGTCCATGTGGTCGTCTTAGGTCGTTTAGGAGGTCTAGTGCTGTGGCAGTACGCTGACGTAGAGAGGAAAGGACAAGACATCGTTCTTGATTTTGAGTAGTTTTTCGATTTCGACCTTGTCAAGCTCTTCTAACATCCTCAAACCGATTCTATAAACGCTCAATAGCAGAAGGGGAAACGCGAAGGTCCCTGCAACATGTCGAATAGAGTAGCCATGCTAAATAAGGGCGACAGCACGAGCAACTTGCTTCACTAAGAGGCCTCATTTTACTTCGAATGACGTTTCTAATCAACGAAAATTGACAACTGAATTCATTTGTCATCTTTAGAGTAGGCTTTCATATGTGAATACAAAGCATACTTGACATTTTTTCCATTTTGTTTTGCGTTATTAATTTACATTTTTAAGTATAACTTAGAAGGAACTAAGAGTAGTAACATTGCTTTTGTAGTTTTCTTTAGTTAAATATATGCCCTTAAAGCATATTAAATTTGATTTGCCTAGAACTATTATTTAAAAAGTTACAGGTTTCGAAAAAGGTGTTCCCCTAATTTTTTTGAGCAGTGTATAAGCTTTTTTATTTGGTTTTTATTGATTAGCACTTTTGAAGCATTTGGTGTGGTATGAATAAAAATAAGTACACACTTTATGCTGAATATTTTGAAGTAAATCCAAGATATCGTAAGAATAAAACTCTGGAGCAGGTGCTCACGGTCAGCAAGTACTTCTAAGTATACTCTTTTTTAGTACATACTCATATTTCGTATGAATAAAATAAAGTAAATGCCTTAATCACCGGAGTTGCTGCTCCACATATCTGAAGTCTGACGTCATGGATATGATGGCACTGTTTGATTAATTAGCGATCCGTAAAATATTATAAACAAACAACGACAACCTGTGCCCGAGACTGTAAAGTTTTATGTGGCATTTATAAGAAGAATGTAGAGTGGCTAACGAACTGGTTTTTTTTTTGTGAAGAGGTTTGGCAAAGAATAGGTGGCGCGGTATCAAATTGAAAAAAATAGTGTTTTTAAGATATTTTTAACAGATATTAAACAATTATGATATTATTGGAATTAATAGTCGTTAGGCGTTTTCGATAGATTTTCTGTCCTGAATACGAATCCGGTCTAAAAAATAGTTGTTTTGTTTTTAAAACGAGCGCGTGCACTAGTACCAAGAAACGTTGTTTGTGCTTCAAGTCACTATTGAAGGATTCTATGAAATCCAGTAAAATAAAAAATATAACAGGTTTAAAATCTTGTACTGGAGCATAAACTCAGTTTAATTCATATCACCGATTATTTACGCGAAAGTACGGATACAAGAATTCATCTTGTTCCCAAAGCTGGGCACAAAAGCGTTAATCCGTTAATCAACGAAGTTAAATTTTTCGTTAACGAATTAACTTTTAAGTTAACTTTCAAAACCATTAACGGACTGACTAACTTCCGCTACATTCATCATCCGTTAGTTCAAGTCCGTTAAATCGGAAACATCATCAATAAATATTTCAAATGGTTGTATAGGCATTATGTGCAAGTTCGGACTTGGTTTTGTTTGCATATGTGACGTACTACTTTGTGTGACGTGGCGTCCGTACATAAAGCATGCGCGCGAGTCGTGTTGTTTTTAGTTGTTTCAACTCCAACCCATCTCCAACCCCCTTAAGCCCTCTTTACTTCATTCTGTGCAATTCAAACGCGTAATTAAATTCGTCAAGTCCAATGGGATTTTTGTTTTACTCTATGAAACATTTTAAAATTACCAAGTTACATGGAATTAGGATCAGTTCGATCAGTTCTAAATATGTAAGTGCGTGCGTTTATAGCAACAATCCACGAATTTTTGTCTAAAACGAAAAGTGACACCACTGTGGATAGACGCGAAACATAACCTATTCCGCATTTCATTATTTGTTATTGTTTGTTGTGATTGAAAAACTGTGTGTGGAAGAAAGGCGTAATCAAACAATTTAATAGCAAAGCAATGGAGGTTATGTTTGCTACCAACCCAAATCAACTATTGTTGTCAAAAAATAAAAATCACTGATGTTAAGCCATGCGATTTATGAAAGTTGTTGCACAGATGTAAATGGTGTACAAATTGTCATAAAATTGCATGCGATTTTTCAACACTGCATTGTTGAAAGTGCTGGTTTGAACTGCATAGATATAAAAGTAGCTTTAGTTGATCTTTCCGTCTTTGTATCTCGCAATGTAGTTCTTTTAGTTACCACTGTACCTAGTTTGAAAAGTTTCTAAGGCAATTTTTACATATGCAACCGCAAGAAAGGTCCGCAGTTATTTGGGTTGCATACTCACCGGTAGATCGGCACTCAACATAACCTATATTTTTTTTTATAAAAAGTTAACGATTAACGGTTAACTTTAACGTCCGTTACATTTGTAACAAATTAACGGACTATCGGTTAACGAAGTTACCTTTTTCATTAACGGATTAATGATTAACGAAGTTAACTTTCTGATTAACTTTGCCCAGCTTTGCTTGTGCCTAATTTTATAGAAATCGATGGGATTATTAGGCATGTCTACATACAAACGCTGAAAACAATGAAATAGTTACTTGTACGAAATAATGCGTATTATAATCTTTTCAAGAACTAACAATAAGGCATTATGAAATTTTTTTTACGAAAACACGTTCCGAGCTAATCGAAAAACTATGTATGAACGAACAAGGCTTCTCAATTTAGTCACATACTTATAACCTCAAAAGCTTGTTGTATTTGGAATTTAAGTATTTGCTTCTACTGGATATTTGGGCTTATTAAAACATATAATCATATCATTATTAAGTTTAATTATATCATAAATTCCCGACAACTGACCGTGTAAGAGAAGTAAGTGCACTAAGAGATGCGCCATCGCAGCAATTTATTCTCCTGTCACAAAATGCTATAGCCACCTCCAATTTTTTACCATATCTAGACACTGACGTGAAACCCCGATATAGAGACATCAGAATTAAAATAAATAAATATTCAACACCCCATAAAGGGACAAAAGAATGAGGGTGCATCTCATTTACTAACACTCCTGACGTCTCAAAATGACAATCGTCCGCATTCTAAATGTAAATGCTCACAACGACAAGTTATGGTGGTATCCTTTGTTTTTCATCTTGATCCATTACTTTTCAAGCTTAAGAATCGCTCAGCGCGCTAATAAATTCTTAACCACAACTTCCATCATTCCCAATTAGTTAAGTTACACTCTTATCTTATACGAATTCAGCTCTCTTCTAGTTGGCCAGTTTGAAACGTGGCGGAAATCTTGGATATATCAAGATTAGCGTCGCACAACGAGGTATGTAATTACTCAGAAGGAGGGATGAACGCAGCAAAGTTGCCGCCTACGCGGTGACGCCGCTGGGGTGGAACACCCCGCCGACATTCAAGTAATTGCAACAGTTTAACGTTTTAGAGTTTATGAGCGTTTATTTTAACGTCTTTATACAATTAACCGGTTAAACATGGCAACGAACGACCTGTTATTCCGTCGACGGGATGAGGTAACATATGTTTTCTAAATACTTGACAAGGGTTGATAACGTCTATGTTAAGTTTTCTCAAGCATCGCGATAATCTATGTCACAAAATATTATTTTCTATGAGTTTGAATGGGCCGTGTAGACGTTAAATGACTGACAAATGAAAAATAAAACCGTTTTTATATAATTTAGCACCCTAGTAAAGTTCTTTCAGTAGGGAGTAATCCTACTTAAGCCAAATTACAAAAATTAAATAAATAAGAACCGAATAAGAACCGACAGTCCTTGAAAGACAAGATGAAGGAAGGTAGCTACAAGAAGTACGCGCGACAGTTGCCTTAGCAACTCCCCTTCAGTCCTTACAGTAACCTAACACTGAAGGGTCCAAGAGCACGTTTTTGTTTCGTTTTAGGTATCTTTAGAAAAGGTAGAAGCTTAATGATCTAGTTCTACTTATTTAGGCAATTTAAGCCAGAACATTCTGTGGGAAGAGATATCTCCCGGAAATCTGCTTTTGTGAGGCATATCGCATATAACTTCTCGAAAGTGAAAAGTTTTGCAAAGGTATTATCTTTAAGTAAAAAAAATTGCTCCTGTGTAATCCGTGTTACATTACAACGGGGAAGTTTATAACGCCACCCCTCAATTTATATAAAGGGGTCCTATTCAGTATCAGTTTAGTTAAAAAAAACTTGAAAAATTTTTGATATTTGTGAACATTTACGAATATTGAGTTGATTTCGCAGACATTAAATCCACAAACAGTTAAAAAGAGTAATTGTATTCACATAGAACTTCTGTATGCTGAGGTATTTTTCCAATCCTACCAAGGGTTATAAAATATCCTCAAGAATGTTTTCTTGGAGCACATTCACGCAGGCATTATTCTAATGTGCACCTGGACACAAAATGTGCAATAGGAATTTTTAACTGTACTATGAGAATCTCAAATGAATGAGAATCTTGTAATTTATTTCTGAATCATATTCAACACAAAAAGAATAATATAAACGCCTAGTCACCTTCCATTAACAAAATTGATGTTTCTAGTGTTATCAAAGTTATCCAAATTTTCAATTGATTTTTTTCTCGAAAATATTTTTGTCCTACATGATATAAAGTAACATTTTACATCTTAGATATCGGGGAGAAAACAGCTTCTTATTGCCCGGGCGGGCATTAAACGGTGACATGGTTTATATGTCAAATACATCAAATATTTGTCATTCAAATTGTAAATTTTCATGATAAATAAAATAATAACATGTCAATGTTGCGAATGTCACTTTGACATTAAACAACTTCCGTAGTGGGGGAAGTGGTCCCATCTCCGAGCGCTTATGCCGACTCCTCCTTCCTCCATGTAAATTTTAAATAGTCAATGGCAATTATTGGCGATAAGGTTATAAATTTGACAATTAATTGTCTGTATTGTCACTCAACTCCGAATTGTTTGTATGGTTATTCAACTCCGTAGATACGCCGTCACTCGATAACGTCAAAATATTTATTAATATTATTCAAACGGAGGAACAAAATCATTGTAGGACATAAAATTTTGTATGTACCTCGGGCATTACTTGATGTTTATACCCTCGGACGACTTAAAAAGCTCTCGGGCCTATCGGCCCTCGCGTTTTTTAAACTGTCACCCTCGGGGCATAAACATCCGTCTAATGCCCTTGGTACATAAATAACTATTGTGCCTAATGTCCTACATGATCATAAAGTGACATTTTAAATCTTAGATACCGGGGAGAAAACAGCTTCTTATTGCCCGCAGTCTTATTGGCCGGACGGGTATTAAACGGTGCCATGGTTTATATGTCAAATACATCAAATATTTGTCATTCAAATTAATATTAAATCGTCAATGTCAATTATTGGCGATAAGGTTATAAGTTTGACAATTAATTGTCTGTATTGTCATTTGTCAATGTCAATTATTGGCGATTAAGGTTATAAGTTGGACAATTAAAGTCCAGTTTACGTTCTAAGACGCAAACGCGAACGCAAACGCAGACGCGACGCCAACAGAAAACGCGAACATAAATAATGCAGTTTATGTTCCACTAGACGCAAACGCAAAGAAATACATTTTCTATTTAGAGGTTGGCAGTTCAACACTAGTAGGGATTTTATATTTTAAAGGTTGAGTAACTAACGTCACGCGAACGTACCCGGTAAACCATTGGCGGCAAATCGTCATGTTTGTACATGTTTGAACAGCTGTACGCTGTTCACTAGCTTCTCGTCGTCTATCTTCATAATTATGCAAATGTACCTATTTTCTTCTGCGTTTTGTATTAGTAACCTGTCAGTGTCAGTGTCACGTGCAAGCGCGCTTGCCTGGGATTGGCCAGACGCCACCCTCCACACGGGACGCAAACGCGAAAAGTTGAAGTTGGTGAACTTTTCGCGTCTGCGTCCCATGTTGGCCTTCGCGTCACATGGAACGTAAAACCATACACGCGGACTGTATGTGGCAACTTTCTGCGTTTTGCGTTCGCGTTTGCGTCTTAGAACGTAAACTGGACATAATTGTCTGTATTGTCACTCAACTCCGACTTGTTTGTATTGTTATTCAACTCCGTAGATACGCATGACACTTGATTGATAACGGCAAAATATTTATTAATATTATTCAAACGGAGAAACAAAACCATTGTAGGACGTAAAATTTTGTATGTACCACGGGCATTACTAGATGTTTATACCCTCGGGCGACTTAAAAAGCTCGAGGGCCGATAGGCCCGAGAGCTTTTTAAACGGTTACCCTCGGGGCATAAACATCCGTTTAATGCCCTGGTACATAAATAAGTATTATGCAACGTCATTATTCTATGATAATCAATAGAAAAATGGTAGTAGGAAATGACCTCTTAACACATAAATCGAAAATCGGAAATTGTGATAATGTGAAAAAGCCTGTTTGAGTAGGTATTTTTAAAAATTTACTGCTTTTGCGAGTAATTAAAACTTCGTATTTATGGAAACTTTAAAAAACAAGAAAAAACCTGAAGGATTTAAATCATTGACTAAACATGGCGGGAATTTTAAACAACCGAATACAGACACATGAGCTTGCCGATTAAGCTGACCACACAGAAATCTTGTAAAATAAAAATGTACAAGGCGTTCATTAGCGACAATTAAATTAGTATATAAATTAGCAAGATTATTAATGAACTTCTCATCTTCATTATCGAACCAAATGGTATTTACAAGCACATTAAAATGAATTGTAATTAACGGATCGTGTACATTAATCACTTCAATTATGTATTGTAAATTATGTAATCTTGATTGTTAAACTTGATAATTGTTACGAATTTCTTGTGTACTTACAGTTTACATCTGTTGCGATCTTTGTTCGGTTTTGTTTCATCACGTAAATGCGAAAGATTTAGAAATAATTAGTAACATAAAACGGTTAAAATAGCAATAATTTTTTTTGTTACCGTCGAGTGCGCAGTTGGTAATATATTATCAATTTCACAAACACACGATATTTTTTGCGTGATAATACTTTTCTCATAATTTGCGTGATATGTACATATAACAACAATTGTAAGTAGCATGGTTGCGTGTTTACTAAACATACTAAAAAATGCTTCCACGGTAGACACAGTAGAAATTCTATGCGACACGTATATACGTATAAGTGGAGTAAGGAGTATTAGTTTTAATAAATATTATAACAGTTAATTTAGGTGAGCGATAAGTCATGGTTATGGCCGGCCATCAACTAAATTGTGCGTTGGTTTCGGTGGTCGGGATTAATATGTCGTAAAAACGGAGAAATATTTCTCGCCGAGTCGCCGTCCCTCTCGGGAGCAATAAAAACTCCATTCTCAATTACCGCGGAAAAATTGGTATTATAACGGCGAAACCAACACCCAGAAAGCTAATTATGTTGTGTTACGATGGTCTCCTTCCTACGCCGCGCCGCCGCGTTTTTATTCGAGAGGTTTGCGTTTATGTTATCACGTCTCGTTGACTTATCCTTGTTCGGCTGCTGAAGTATTGTGTGTCATCCAGTAATAAACTAGTTCAATAAATTCACATAACGGCCAATAAGAAGAACGTCTTAATAAAATACTAAAATATTACCACATTATTTTCTGATGGAAAATACTTTAGCATTTTACTTATCGTCACCACGACTAGATCGACCAGTAAATGCAATGTCTCGCGCTACGAAAAGCGTCGTAAGTTTGTTCACTAAACACATCCATCAACGTGGGTATTTAAATTTTGTAACCCTAGTTATAAAACTCTCCCAACTTTATAGAAATCATCTAGATGGGAAACTGAATGAGGACATCCTACATACATCAGCGAGTTAAACTATACCTTTGAAATCACAACATCGACAACCAAAAGAATAAAAAAACAACAGGCTTACAATAGATGAATGGTCCCAAAAAACGACGGCGACAAGTAAACACATTGGATGGAAAGGAAATTTAAAGAGGTTAACACGTAATTGGGAGGCATAAAAACAGAAACCTCAAATAAAATAAACATAAGTCCAATAAAATTAGAGAAATGGCAGGAACACTACTCATCAGAAGATAGACAGACATATGTAGACAGAACCGTTAAAAACGGCACGAAACAATTAATGAGAATGCTGAAGTATTTCAGAGATGCGTTAATTGGAGAATGTAACAAGAGATTTAGAGGAACCAGCAGCAATTGCCTCAATTATAGGTGTATTGAGGGAATGAGCACCATGGGCAAAATATATGGCAAGTTACTTTTAAATATAGTCGCGAAACTATATGCAGTAAAGCAGCTTTACAGCTTGGTATGTCGCAGTGGATGAGTGTGGCTTGGGCCAGGCTCTATGTGTCGTTGACTAGTACCAGTTTCTGAAAAACGTCTGTACGTAGCCCCAAAAACACTAACCTGCGAAACGTGCCCCGGCAAGTGACGTTGGTATTCTCTTTTGGCTTCAGCAGCAATTCCATCACATAGCATGTCAGCATATTCAGCAATTGAATAGAGAACCATTTTAAAAGTTTTATGATCGATTAGATCGTGAAGAAGTTGAAAACTATGACTTAACACAATAATGGAACCAATTGTGTCAAAATAATAGTTTTGATACGAACACGCGCGCAGGCGCACAGCTTGTCGTAGGTAGGTGTGGGACATTCAAGAATTGTCAAAACAACATTTGGGAATGTTAAGAATCGGAAGACATTTAACAAGAGTCTGTTTCGTGCGTCTTTCTATCAAGTTGACTGTAGGAGACTATTTACTCGCCCGTATTAGTACCTCTTTGTCGGAAATTAGAAGGCATTTTGTTCAGATTTATACCTTGATGGATAGCTTTTGAAACAGCGTAGTTTCTACGACCAAGTGCCTTTCATATGTGTAAATTTTTTTTCGCAATAATGGCGTAAGATGTGCTTTACATGCATTTGAATTTATTAACGTATTTAGCCCATTATTCCTTTGTAGATGATTCTTTTAAGGAGATTTTGATTTATCAACCATTGTTAGGCATTAAAGACACCATTGACAGAGAAAAAACTTCGAAAATATGAATTATTTTTGGTGTGTCCGGTTATGAATCTATAGCGTTTTCTTAAATCGTAAGAATCAAAATATCTCGAAAACTGTTAACTTTTGGATCATGCATATTGGGTGAAATAACTTGCAAATGATCTCTACTATAACGTATTTAAAAGAATACGTTTACTCACCAATAACCCTGTATAAATATATTAGCAATTATTACTGCATGATGTATTTACTCCTTCACTAATGGCTTGTTTATCGATATTCGTTTAAACTGAAGTTCACTTAAAGTAAAAACTGAGGATTAAACCACAAAATAAATGTTTACGTTTTTTATTTCAAGTAAACCTAAGATTAACTAACCCGCGAAATGTCTGCATACCTTTCACCGTTGATTGTCAATGAATATAGATAATCAGCCATGGGTAGTTGGGGCCTTAACATCCAGAGGGCAGGGTTTTTTGCAAGATTCATTCACAAATTATAGCCTTTTCGACTTATATATTTATTATATATTTATGCTCGACCTCAGCTAGTTCGCACCAAGTGCGTGCATAGAACTGTATAAGTCGAAAACGCTATAATTTGTGAATGAATCTTGCAAAAAACCCTGCCCTCTGGATGTTAAGGCCCCAACTAACCCATGGCTGACTATCTATATTCATTGACAATCAACGCTTTCACTTTGGCAGCATTGGGCTCGAAGTAACTAACTTCACTAGGATTGCGCCCATGTTGCCAGATATATTCCCCTTTACAGATTAAACTGACAATTCTTTTCAACAGAACTATTATAATGATCTCTATGGACACATTCTGATGAAAAATAATAGATATATCATGTTTTTATAGTAAGTAAATACATAATACATTAATATATAATGATATATAATAGACAAATAATATATAATAGAGAATAAGAATGTAAGAATAAGTACTAGTTATGCAAGAAGTCGTTTTTAATATATTACCACTTGCAAAGAGACTTTCTAGTGAATTGCTGCGGCAACAGTTTTCGCAAAACCTCTGCACGGTTTAATCTTCAGCTCCGATTTAGAAGAACACTTGCCTTAATTTGAGTTCGCAAAACCACAGTAATTGAAATGAAACAAAGTCGGATATTCCCGAGATGATAGTTTTTCGTGGTGGAAAATTAGAGCGAATTTCAATTTAGTTCGCAATTTTCCCGAATTACCTAACTGAATTTTGTGTTTCGTCATTCTGAATTTCTTATTAAGGTTTGAATCTAGCTCGAGTCCGATTTTTATTTGTATTTACCAATCTACTTAACAATTTAAGAGGTCACATCTAAACAGAGTGCTCTAATATTTCCAATCGCCAACTCATATGGTATAAATAGATCTACAGCAAAAACTACTTTAAAAATAAATGCTTTATAAAGAAACCAACAGCCCGGCGCCACACAAAAAAAATCGGGTTAAACCATCGGCAAATCCGGAACCGTCAATATCAGTCCACCCCTCCATCGACAGAGGGCGTGCATACACTTGATCTCTAACCTAACATACAAAGTCAATCGCACTGACCTTTTTCGCATCTCTCGCCACCTTTTCCGAGGGGACAAAGGCAGGACGGCTCATCACTCTCCTCGGTAATAACACATCCGCCGTTAGGGCCACAATCTAGCGTGCAGGGTTTCGGCGTCGGTGCCGCCGTCGTAACCGTTGAGCTTCCCGTCGGCGTCGTAGATAATTTCAGCACGAAGCGTGGCTCGTGCGTTGAAAAGCCACCAGACGTGATGTTTTCGGCGGCGGCATCATCCTGCGTATAGTTCTCGTTTATGTGGGCGTCGAAGACGGCGTCCTTCTGGTACAGGACGTCCTCCTCGCTGTTTATCTCGTTCTCGGCGTCTAGGGGCATCGCCGTCGTGTTCAATTCTGGAATTGGAAGATACAGATATAAAAGAAATGATTAAAAGTGTAAGGCATATACAGTTTGTTTTGGCTTGTTGTCCTAAATATACAGATGAGTCATTAGAGTCGAGATGGTCGACATTTGTGGTGTGTTATACGATTGTAAAAAAGATAATTGATGCAAAAGTTGTTTGGCCTATCATTTTCTACAACACAAAAATATTTTTGTTTATGCAGGATATTGCATGTAGGCATTTTTTAATGGAATGCCTTTATATCTTACCATATTAGTTTACTAAGAAAGTATTATTTTCAAATGTATCAAGTTATACCTACGCAAAGTAAATGGATTCTGAGATATTTAATTGTCTGAAAAAAAAACATGGCGACTGCGGGCATATTTTAAAAACTGCGTACAAATTACGTTTTTTTGCAGATATTAGTCTACAACTTCGTAAAAAAGTAATACGCTATACAGGGTTTTAATTGGTTGTATCCTTAAGGATTTTAAACTGAACACCCTGTATATTATTTGTTTGCTACAATTTATTGTTACTATCTTTTTTGATCTGCGCAGTTCAAGATAAATATGTATATCAAGTACTAACTTAACTACTTAATATTCCTGTATATACATTTAATCGGATTTATCCTTATACAAACAGTGGGGATTCGTAGCTAATATTAGTGGGGGTGCTGTTCAAGAAATGTTTTTGTCATTGTGTTAAAAAATATTGTGTTAAAGGGAAAAAAAGCATAAAAAAAATTTATTCAGAAACTTGATGAAATCGTAAAAGAATTTAGGGATAAAAACAGATTTCTTATTTACTTTACATAAATTGTTACAGTTACATTCATTAATAAATTTATGTAGAAATGCATTTTCTACAAACTACGCTTTAACAACATGTACTAAAAAACTAAGCATTGTTAGGCATTGTATGCATTGTCACCAGAAATCGTCTACATGCAAAAATTGAACTCGATTGGACAATGGGAACTAGGTAAAATATCGATTACAAGATTTATACATAACAAACAAACAAGTGAAGTTAAGGTAAGCGTAGTAATAAATTTATGTAAAACATTTTTTTTTTAAACAACGCTTAATGAAAAAAAACGCATTAACAGTTCAATTTTGAAAATTGTGGCAAAATTTCCATATATTTTTCAATTTTTTTATTCCTTTATGCACCGGCAATCTGTGCACGTGCAAAATTTCAACTCGATTGGATATTGGGAAGTAGGTAAAATATCGATTACAAGATTGTAGCAAACAAACAAGTCAAATTAAGATAAGCGTAATTCTTCTTGTTTGATTTGCGCGAAAATATCAACAATTTTATCCTTGGTCTCCGGATGAACACTGAGGGATTTTATCTATTGAAAGCATTGCAATTGTTGTAAAATACGTATTGCCTTTTGATATGCCATCCGCAGTTTGTAAAAGTACCTTCCACCAGCCGAGGGTCGGCACGGTCGGCACTGCGGGGACAACAGTTCTCTCTAGTCTCTGTATCTGTATCCAACAGGTTGCTGCCTCGCTTGCCGCTGTTGTGTGCGCATGCGCAGAACAGCCAAACAGCTCGCCTGCTGGAACTGTGCAGATCACAGTTCCATACAACGATCTTTGAATGTTTTTCTTAAACTGGGGGATGGCTACTGACATTAAGGATTAAGGATTATACTCATTATATAAAATGTTATCCATAATATTAAGTGGAAATAATAGGGGATGCTGCAGTTCCACAGTGCCTATACGCGAGCCGCCACTGTATACAAAGCATTACGGTTATTAACAATTGTATTTTATAAGTATGTTTTGACCTTTTTGCAATAGTATGGCAATTGTACGCAATGAGCTAAAAGCTTCAAATATCTACTAAAGTAAACCCTAAACTCTGTACTTTTAGGTGGATTATTATGAAAATCTGTTGACTTCTAAAAGTGTTGAACAGTGTAGTGATTTGCTGTCAGACACAAACCTCAAATATGAAAAAAAAAACAAGATTATAGGCGGTATTCGGATTTTTATTTTGAAAGAACAAAACTATCAAAAACACGTCCGCATATCCCACTTTCCATTCTCGTTGTCAATATTACTATATCATAGGTCATATTATTTCACAATATTGATTTGTGGCTTCAGAACAGTAGCCGATTTTGAATCATACAACTATGACAGTGCGGTCTTTTTGACTTTCTTTCTAGTGAATACCAATTCGATCTCAAAAGTTGCTTCTCTGGTTAGGTTTTAGTGTTTTTTTCTATTTGGTTTTGTGAATGAGCGTTCATATAGCTACAATGAAACCCTGTCCACCTATAAGTACAAGATTTAAGGTTTATCTCGGGATAAAATTGAAGTTTCTTGGTCTCCGGGTTCGTTTGTTGTACATGTGCAACTATGGCAAACTAATAAAATCTGGTAATAAATTGTAAATATCCTGATAACCGTAATATTTTCTACCTGAATAAATCTGGATAAAATAGGTTCTAAATCACCTATTCTATAACCTTATAAAAATTTTAAGTCAAACCACCCAACACGATCCATACTCTATCTTAAATATCACAGAAACTAGTAAACATATCTATGCGACATACTGAACATAAATTAAAAAGAACTTGAGGGGCATTGCAGTCAGCAAATAATATTTAAATTGTACAAAAATGTCGTACATGCTACAATCACCCAGCATAGAGTCGAGATGGTGCCATTTGCATCTAATTTTTGATGACATCAGCATAATGGTATTAGTTATTATGTGACAAAATTTATTAGGAAAAAATCTGAAAAATTTGTTATTTTCATACTATGCAATTGCCAATTTTGTTACAAACAACAGAATATCTTAGAAACTATTTTCTTTACATGGGTACAATCTGATACAGTTGGAAAGACCACCTAGTTTTCATAATATGGTACGATATACATGCCATTCCTCTTACGAAAACTATATTTTTTCCTTCGCGCCTAACATACTCAGCATCCTATATTAACGAAAATAATTTTGCGTTGTAGAAAATGATGGGCCAAACAACTTTTGCATAACTTCTATCTCGTAAGAACTTCACGCAATCGGAAAAAAATGAGGTTAACTGCGTGAGTTTTACCTCTGTGACAGTAAAATACGATTATGTTTCAAAACTTTAACGCATGACGAAGTAAGGTTTCATTTTAATCGATAATGAAGTTCCAAGCAAAAATGTACAAAATATTTTCAGGAGGAAAGCTGGAAAATGAAAGAATTCCTTTCCATTTTCCATCCATTTTAAAATTGGTGAACAACGGTGTTATTTTTCTACCTCAATTGTTGCGTCTCGCTCAATTATCTCTTTTCTGCTTTTTTATCCAGTACAGACCAGGCAGTATTACAAACTTTAGATGTAAATCCAGTTAATTGTGTACAACAGACAAATACATGCACGCGTACACAGTGCAGCGTCTCATTCAAAGGAACTCATTAGAATTTCTCGCAGTCTCTCACACCAAACCGAGTCTCGCTTATTTCAAAGTACACAGCCTCGTTACGTCTTGGTCGCTCGAGCAGAAATCCTTATTTGCCGCTGTTGTGGATAGTACCATATATACAAGTTACGTTTTTGCCCGACCAGGATTTCCTTATCAACTACAAACATCGTGTCAAGCTATTACATGCATGCTTGTAAGTTTATTTATGCAAATTTGATTTCCATCCTCTTCAAAACATATAGACGTAACATAATGTATAAAGGAAATTTTGTCAAGCGATGTACCCGATCTTTGTGATCTTCGACCTCCTATAACACCTTTTAGCACGCATGCTATCGACGAGGACTTTTGGAGTTTCATTTATAATGACTAAATAAATATATCCATTTTCATTCAGATAATAATTATGGTGCATAAATTTATGATAGTTAGAAGTAACTTTTGAATATGTTTTAAGAAGTTTCACGTGCAGTCAATTTCTAAACCTGTGCTTCTGACAAAGGCATACGCAAGTGCATTCAAAATATTTTCTTTTCTTCCAATTGTTTTACCAATCAAGAAGATTATCAGATTTCAAGAACTTCGACACTGCGCAGCATCGTTTGTGCTTATTAGACGCAGTGTGTATGTTCATTTTATTTCGACTGCCTTTGCCGATAAAAAAAAAACTGTCCGACTGGAACTTCCCCAAGAATAACCAATAATAGCATTTATTTTCTTAAATTGCCCATTTCGTCATATTGCATGATTTTTTATAGATTTAAGACGAACCGCCTGTAAAAATTCGTAATGTTAACAATTAAATTGAAAATTGTATGACGGCTCCCGTCTCAATTCAAATAGCGAACTGTAGCACACTTCCCGCCAAAGCTTCGAAATAAAAAAAATAACCAGATGTAGATGGCGCTACTATAAACATGTCTGTTTTTATTTCGTATTTATTACATTTGACGTATGGTATAACCTAAAGAAATAAATGTATTGTTTTCTATTTGTACAAATATTCAAACTGGACTCTGAGTTTTCTAGTCGATGATATAGTACCTTCACAGTCGTCGCTATTGTAAACATGTTTTCCAACACTACAAACACGCACTACAATACTCCAGAGTGCACGTCTAGAGAAGTTCAGAAGAAAATAACTTGTGCTCTTATAGTTAACGTTTAATTATTATATTTTATAATGTATTACAGCAGACAATAATCATACGCAACTGTCATCAGAAAGCATTTCTATTTTTGTAGTCCACACCAAAATGTGCATAAATATTGAAATTCCTTTACGATGTCAGTTGCATAAGGACATTCAGAATCGAATGGTAGCGAGCATTTTACGACTGGCGCAATAATTATGTGGGTTATATTTGCGTTTTGGGGGTCGGCGAAGGGAGCCTTACTGAAATAATTTGTCTTATTTTAAACCAAGGGTTGCATTCGGAACCAATTAAGTTCAGGATCGATTTTACGTGAATACCGATAAACTCAACAGCCAATAACAATTTTCTATATTTTATTTCATATTAGTGCCAAATGCAACCTATTAATTTTCCAACACTTTTTACTTTATCATACGCAGTATGTAAAGTATTGTAATCATGCCAAAAAAAAATTTTTGAGATTTTAGCGGAAATATGTCTTTTTGGGTCCCCTGAACATTTTTGACCAAGGTACAAAAAATGTCTGTGTGTGTGTGTGTGTGTGTGTGTGTGTGTGTGTGTGTGTGTGTGTGTGTGTGTGTGTGTGTGTGTGTGTGTGTGTGTGTGTGTGTGTGTGTGTGTGTGTGTGTGTGTGTGTACCCGTTTTTGTGGCGACGATTCCGGAGAAACTACTAAAGGTGTCGGGACGAAACTTCATATTTAGAAGTTTCATAACCAAACTTAGAGCTGAAAAGCTTTCTGTTGAAAAGGGTCCAAAGGAACTGGTGGTTTACTCATAGCATTTTTCGAAGATTTTGCAAATGAGCCGCTATTTGTGTAATGTCGTCAAAATAGTTAAATAATAAATTAAAGGAGAGGAAATTTTCTATAATTTATGTATATGACATTTTTTGGTAGAATTTATAGTTTAGCTGCATGAGCAAATTCTATTTCATCGAGATCGGTCGTACTGCTTTAAAACTAGTAGCCAGGATATGTCAGATTTTTTGATTCTAATGACAGTAGCTAGTGTCAAACGCTAATGTTTTGAAAATACTACTGTCAATATAGGCTGCGTTCGGATATTGAACCCCGTTACACTTTTTACACCCAATAACACGTAGGTGGCATTTGGACGGTGTACCCGGTGTCAACGGAGTACAATATCCGAACGCAGCTTTAATCGAGATATCTGTCTATTTCTACTATTTTTATTTTAATGCAGACATAGCCGATCTCGATCAAATAGAATCTCATGCAACTAAACTATTAATTTTATATATTATAGTATGATAAAGTCACGTGCCTGGCCACATCAGATTTTTTCAATTTACTTCTGATGAAGATTGTTGAGAATAAATACTGAAAACGTTGAGATTAAAATATAGATCACAGATGAAAATTGAAAGTATAGTGGTAGTGAAGATAAATTATAGTTTGATGGGGTGCAGTCTCGAACTTATAGAGATTCCAAGCAATAAAATTTTCAAAGGGCGGTACAAAATTCGGGACGTTTTAAGGGCGGAAGAAGTTGCCAAATACAGCAATCGACAATACGGCAATTTCTGGAAGTCGACATATTACACTCAGTTGAATTTACGCTCATTTCAACCACATTCCTTTGCTCATACCTGAAAATGGCCTTGTTCAAGGACAAGCGCTTTGTTCTCAATTATCGGCTTCTAAGGTTCCAAAAGTCTAAATGAAATAATTATTTTTTATGATACTGTCAAAATGGAAAACCCCAATACAGACACGGACCTGACATTTTATACCATTAGTAAAAATCAAAATATTTTTGTGATGCTGTTCAATAGGTGTTTGACGGGCTTTGAAGGCCTAAGCGTTCGAAAAATGTTTTTTAATTAATGTAAAATGTTTTCCTTTATTTAGCAAATAACTTGCTTCCGCGTTATGCCGTGTGTCAAGATTCGTAAATGCTGACGTTTCGCGAACCATTTTGCTCGCGTCTTCAGAGCTGACTAATGAAATATATCAAATACGTACTCAGTATAAATTAGTATGAAGAATATTATTACATAATACAACTTCAAGCCTCATTATTTTTGCTGTCTTGGGGTATCTACAGGATGTACATGGTAACGAATAACTTTTTAAATTGTTTGTTTATAACAATATTTATTAAATAAGTGTTTTGGGAATTCCCTGCAAATATAAATGGTTATCTTGCCCATAATTTGTTTGTTTTGTTTTTGCTATAACACCAAGCTAATTGCAAACCATAAATTATAGATAATTCCGTATAACGTCTTGATTTTGTGAATGGAACGACAATAGAGGGACCGATAGATTTCTTTGCAGTAAATACGAATCCTGACTTGCATATGTTTTGGGGTTAAAACATCATAATAATCTCAAAGAAACTACCAAAGGGTCTCAAGTTAAACTTTCTACGTTTTTTCTGGACAATTTTCTAAAGCATCATCAAATAACTTGAACATATTCCATTCTGAAAAAAAAAATCCTCGAAAAAATTTTATAAAAGCGTAATATTCCATTAAAAGCAGTTCTTTTACGATAGCAAATATATTTGCTAATAAGTAATAGGCAGAACTAAAAAAGACCAAAAACTACTGCGAAATTACCCACAACAGTTTTAGTAAAACATTCTTGTTGTAAAATAACTATTTAAGGTTTGAATGATTACCAATTTGATTTGAACAACTTCGCACATTTGCCCCTGAAGTCTTTGTGTGTTTTGTCAGTGTCAAGATCCCACATGGCTTGGTTTCCACTATTCATATCTCACTAATGACAAACGTGGATATACCTATTGCTGTCATTTCAAGGCTTTGCCATAGTACTCTCTCTAGTTATCAATTCATAACCTGGGGCTTTTTGGGATAAATATTGTCTGTAGTTACGTTGTTTACTGCCGTGGCACTATCTAAACAAATTATAAGTTAATCATGATTATTAATTTTAGTGGATTCACAACGCATTAGCAATATAATATACCATACATAACGCGAACGAGATTATCAAATATTGCGTTTACACTATTCCCAACCTGATATATGAGCGGTTAATACCTACCAAATTAATTGAACATCTATGAACGTACGTCAGAAGGTATTATCATATTCCAGGTACCTAGCGGCTTTACGTTTATGCCACATTTAATACAATACATAGAGAATTATACTAATATGATATTTGCGTGCATTAACACACAACTTTGGTGTGGGAACTTTGATGATTATGTGGAGTATTAAATATGTATCATTCGTACATTATTACCGTTTTATTGATTTTGCAATCAAGGTACGTAATAATCAGAACATAATTAATATCAACGACGATAGTGTATGTATTTTACAGAATTTAATTTAGTTTGATATGGAATTGTGGGTTTGAGGAATGCTATGGCTTTTGGTATGAAATCGATTTAGAGGGTTCGTATATGCTCTTTAGGCGAAAGTCGGAAACACGTAAAAAGAATAACACCTCAGGTACATCTCAGGTGTTGGAAGTTACAAAGAAACTTCCATTTGCGAGGTCCCCCGTCTCGAAGTTTCCGTAAAACAATTTGCCGATATTTATATTTTACTAGTGTTCGGGCTTCATACGCGAACTTCAAACTGTAAAGTTTCCTCCTTCCTGTCGGTTATGCCGTTTCGGCTTTGCTATCGCGGAGGGATTCAGCTGCCCAGTTTGATGTCTCAAATACTGTAAACTTTTTGATAGTTCGATATATACAGGGTGTAAATGAAGAAGTATTACAAACTTCTTCGGTATGCAGCAGGGTCATTGCAGAGGGAATAGAATATCCGTAAACACTTTGCTGCAGTGTGTTGCAACTTTGGTAATATGATTGGACAAGTAGGTTGTGTGGGATATTATAGAATACCTCTTCTAAAACCAAATAAGTTTGATCTGAAACTGCATTTAACATTTGTAAAGAAACGCTTAAATTCATGCCGTCCCGCGCAAAATTGACGTTACTGCATAATATGTATGTACATTGATAGCTTTTTTCAGTTTTAAAGCAAAAATCAACCAATTTTTGATAGGTAACTAAATATTTATCGTTGACTTCTTTATTTAAGTATATTAGTTAAACGGAAAAAATCCTTTATACCTACTGCGAAAAACAAATAATGACCTCTATCTACAACATTATCAAATATAAAATGAAAAAAATATAACAAATTAGGCTTGTCAATGATTTAAACACCCAAAGTCGAGAATTATGGCAACAAACTTTATAAAATATACAGCGCCCTAAAATTTATGCACAACTAAAAATTTGTCACAAGTTCAAAGTTGATTTTTTCTAGAGGCGCTCATCCGATTTTTATGATTATTTTGTTCAGTTGTTGATGATTCTTCAGTAATAATAAAGTGATAAATAATTGTTTCATTAAAATTGCAGCATTGAGAATATAAAGCGTGCAAGAATAAGGAGTCAGTCTTTTATAGAAATTTGTAGCATGTTGTGGTTTGTACCAGCAACAACCACATTAGTCAAGTAGACCATACAGAAGTCCAGATCGTGTGTTTAGTATTAACAATTAAAAATAGTAAAAGGTTATAAATAAAAAATATAATAATAAACATATAAATAATAATAGCGATGTAAAAAAGACAAATTAGAATATTATAAGGAAATATGATTGATGTTATTTCTAGCATTGTATGTAACCAATAATCAGGTATATTCCTTTTATAATAACTGTGCGACATTTTTATATTGAAGAATAATAAGTATGGATTAGCAATAAGAAATTAAAAATTCATTGCCGTTACCAAGACACTATTAATTATGTACACTGAATCAATATTCAGTCTATATTATTGACAGAACCTTATGAAAACGTTCTTTTAATTTCCTAGGAGTTTGCTAGTTGTCAATTGTAATTAGTAATAAGTAATTTTGTAACTTGTAGTTATGTAATTTAGACCTTATTTTCTTTTATTTAGAATACTGGTCGTACTTAGGTTTCTGTAAAGTTCTAAAATATTCAGTTTAAAAATTTGCTTTTACTGCGAAGACAGATGCTTTCTAGTATGTTTTTTAACGTTTCTTTAATTGATTGTCATGCATTTGTATATTTTAGCTTTAGTGGATCAACAACAAAAAAATTCCATCTTAAGGTGCTCCCACACGCAGTGCCAATAGGGGCCATCATTGGCCGTCGGAGTGCTTCGCGTAGCGGGACCCAACTGTGCCAATGCACATCGCCAATATGTCGACCTTGTCCGCTTTATTTCATTCTGTTTTAGCATTGTACGTACTACCGATGAAAAGTTTAGTGTATGTTTTATCATATATACTGCATTATTTATGTTTGTACGTACTTTAAGGACAATGATGATTTATTATTTGCCCAAATGTAAAAACATGAAAACATTTTCAATATTTTGTAAATTTATTTACAATAATTATTGTTTTTATAAGCATTATATTAACCTTACAGTTACAATAAATTAACAAGCAATAAAATAATATTTTGAAGACAATATTGAAGTCGTTATAATGGGTGACCCACGGCATAGGTACGTTTGTTTATTTTTTGTTTTTGACGCCGAAGGAATGAATGTTGGGTTAATAGACAGAAAATGCCAATTTATGGGATGGTCTTGAGGTTAGTATGATTTCCGGGTTTTCCAGAAATGACGGGTCATCATTAAAATTTTAAAAATGAATTCGCACACAATGGGGAGGCATACGGTATTTAGGTTCTGGGATTGCGGTCAACCTTATTCGCTAGGGTGGGGTGGGAAAGGTGAGGGAGGGGGTTGGAGGGAAGCGGGAGATGAATCTACACACGATGGGCAGTCATACGGTATAGGGGTCCAAGGACTGCGGTCAACCCTCTTCCCTACAATCTTGACTACAATCAAACAAAGTTGCATTTATATAATTAACAACAATTGACTATTTATTAATTAACTATTTATAGATTAGTTTTAAGCGGCAAATTTAAATAAACTGATCTATTTAATGTATTCAACAAAGTTTAAAAACTATACTGGATGCTTTTCCTTATTTTGATTATCAGAAAAATATCAAAAAGTATATCTGTTACTACAAATATTGGGTTGATAATAAATATACCTACATAATATACATACACGGAGTTTTAATATCTTTAATTAAAGCTTGAGAACCCTTTACATACGGTTCTCAATTTTTCTTTGTATCTTATTATAAATAATTTCAGTTTTATTATATAAATTATATTTTAAATAAAAATTATGAATTCATCGATTTGACTGAAATGAAATATTTATATAAAGAAACGACACAAATTAACAGGGGCCTGCATAAAAATATAGACCACTCAGTGTATCAGATCTTATCCCATCTTATTCCGCATTTGTTGCTTGATACATAAAGAAAATAAAAAGGGAGATTTTTTTAATGTCACGTGGCAAATGGTAAATAATTTTGTTCCCTGTATTGCTGTATATTTGTAGTCCTTAATGTATTTAATATTTTCGAACGTACTGTATAAATAATGACTGAAAAACATGTTTAATATTTAACAACCTTATTAAACAATGTCCTCTTTCGAGGGTTCCTTTTTTTAATTCTAAGCAACAATGCACTGCTTAAAATAATGGGAGCTGCGGCACCAGCAATGATATCGTCGTCACTGTTCATTTTTAATTCTCTATGGGACGCTACGAGCCTTCTACGATACATAGACCTTGCACCCAATACCAACGTTGGCCAATGTTGGCGAAGCGGATGCGCGCACTACGCGCAGCGCGTCACATCACCAACGTTGGCGAGACGTTGGCACTGCGTGTAGGAGCTCCTTTAGGCGAGCCGCACACTGAATGAGCAGGCAGCAAGCAAGCAGCAAGCAGCAAGCAGGAAGCAAAAGCATCAAGGTGCAAAAAACGGTCCCATGTAGATATGTAGACCCGCACACTGAACGAGCATTTGCTCCTAGGTGCAAAATGCACGCTGCTTGCTGCATGTTTTCTGTCAACCGGTTTTTTTTGCTGCGCCGCACACAAGCAGCATGCAAGCAATCTTGATTTCTGTGATTTTTCTGAGTATTGTAATGATTTTTTAAATTAGCCCATTACATAAATATTGAATTAGGCGCAAAAATACGATTGTTTTAATAAAAGAACTACAGCCTCGCCAGTGAAAAATTAGTAAAATTAAAATATTATTTGAAGCGTATTTGTGCGTTAAACTTTTCATTTAAAATTTTCAATAATTTATTTGCTGATGATAAGCTATATATTATATATGGGTCTATATAACAACAGATTATGTCAGGATGATGTCAATCATTCAAAATGAAAGAATTTAGATTTTGTAGTATAATTAATTGCTGAAGTTGAGGACAATCCCGTTCTGTACAATCCAAATTTGTATGATTACAGCAATACGAATTAAAATTACCATTATACAAATGAACCCAGTACCTTCTCTTACGTTTTCTAATTAAACGCCATATAAGAAAATCGTCATCCTCGGATGACGACGACATGGCTACTAATTTTTGCATGACATTGTGAATAAGCCACCTATTCTTTAAATTATAAATTAGTATAAAATGCAGAAACATTAAAAATACATAATATATAAGTTTATTTTCATTGAGTAATTATCTTTTAACAAATTATCTTGCTTACCACAATTTTATTTAAAAGTTATAGGCCCATTACCGTCTTTTAATGCATATTTTTTTACAATTAAATGTGACATTAAACAAACGTCATGTTTGAGTGTTGTGCTCTTGCTGTGCTGCTGTGCTCTCTCAGTGTGCGGTGTGCGTCGTGCAAAATGTTTCTAGGAAGCAAAATGCACGCTGCTTGCTGCCTGTATGCTGCTTGCTTGCTGCCTGCTTGCTGCTTGCTCGTTCAGTGTGCGGCCTTACCTTATGATTTTATCGGCAAAAGCAAAAGCTGTTCAAATTTGATAGTTTCTGTATTAGCAAATTTTTGTTTATTCTCGTCAATGATAAAATACAGTACAATAAGCTTTGGAAGAAATACAGCTTTTACGATAAAGCAGGAACTGTACCAAATACCAATATGCAGTCAGATTAATATTAAAACTCTTACTAGAGTTTATTAACATTTTTTAAGTGAAACCTCTTTAAACACACTACATATATCTATGATATATTGCACATTTAATAATGTAGTTCACAGAGAACCTCGTAAAATAGTTAAAAGAACACAGTTCAAAACACATGTCCCGTTGGGGATATTTAATCCCAAACAAACCAATATCCGTTTCGCGCATTATTCGTCCCTCTTTTATTTGTTTTCGGTCGTTTTTTTTTTCCGAATCCCGGGAATCGGGTTGGGAAAAATTGGATATCGGTAGCTGCGGTCGGGAATCAATTCCCATTGTCGACAGTGAACAGGAGCAGCGACGGTGCTGCCGCCGTGCGCATCCTTTTTGTCACAAATAAATCCGAGCAGTGTGACTTTGCCTAGCACTACCCTGACGTGCTAAACGTGTCAACATTTCAAAGAGAAGAGGCGACATGGACGATAAGGACCCTGTTGTCACCGACAGACAACGCATCTCTCCTCTCTGCACGATGAGCGATTATACGACGCGTCAAATCGTTAATTGAAATTTAATTTGGTAGAGGCTCGTGACAGAGAGCGGCGCGCTTCCACTATCGAGATCATCGGAAAATCGGGACATTTGCGATTTGGCAATTTCTCTATCGGCATGTTACCTATCATTACCGGTCGTGCTGCATGGATAATAGCGTTAATTATGTAAAGGGATTTACAAATTAATTAAGGTAAATGGTGTGTTCGACGAGTTTACTTAAAAGTGACGTGCTGCGCAGTTGATAATAACTAGACACTGGATTTAAACCATATTTCTTAGTGTAGGTTTATTATCAGCAGGTTATTGGTTACTTAAGCTACCAATGGCATTGCAATATTCCAGGAAGAATAGTACATAATTCTCCTGTAATATTTCCAAGAATATTAAAACGTCCTAAATTCCGACACATTTCTTTTTAGTTGGATAAAATAAGAAATCTACGCCATTGAACTTTATTTTAGGACATCCGGTGTGTTGATTAAGCATTCCACTTATCAACCCTCAATCAATTCTTATTCTACCAATGTTCTAACGGTCAGAATATAACCTAGAAGTTTGACTGAACTTGATAATTGAGTGTTATGCTAAAAGTTGATTTTTTCCTTATAAGTTAACTGCGATTCGACTTCTTTTTACATCGCTACAGGATAACAGTAATTAAGAAGATTCTAATAATATCTATTTAGGCTAACTAGAAATGATTTATATTTTCATAATAATACGGTGTACTGTCCTTTTAACCACTATTATTTACAAATTTAGGGGTGTCGGAATTAGGTACATGTAAATATAGCACATCCGTAAATCAGACATGTGTGTCGGAATTGTGTACATGCTCAGCAGTAACACATTTAGTTCTATTGCTGTCTCTATACAAAAAAATAACAAATTTTACATCGTTTGCTATATTACAAATAATTGTACGCATTTTGTCCAAATTCCGAGACGAGTGCTGGAATTACGGACATCAATAATCCCTAATTATTACAGGGTGTCGGAAGTACGATCCTCAATAGTCCCTAATTCCGTCATAAATATGTCATAAATAGGAGATGATGAAATAGGACAGAATGGTGCAACAATAGCAGCAGAGACTAGTAATTTTGGCATTAATACATCACCTTTGGAGATAACAGTTGAACTCATGCCATCTCCATTAAAAAAAATCAATATTCTGGGTTGAAACACCCAAATAAAGTAAAAAGAAACTGTTCTTCTGTTACACTGTTTCCAATGCTTGGAGAGAATATTTGTTAATAAAAAAAGAAGCAAACAAAAGCAAATCATTTTAGAGAAATAAGAAAGGAAGCGAAAAAGGAACAGAATAAAAAGCTGCACCAAGAAAAAGAGAACACTAAAAATTTCAGATGCAAGAAACATTAAAATATACATGAGGTAGAGAGGGCAGACTGAAGAAGAGTAAGGACTTATTTTATCCTGTTTCCTTAAAAATAGTAAAACATAAATGTTTAACATTTCTTATAATAAATCTTATTTAATAATATTTAAAATACATAATATTTACTTGAATGTTTATATTTGTCGGAATAATTTACCACAAGTGTCTGATTTAGGATCACTGTCTGAATTAGGTTCACTGAGGTGTCTGATTTCGGATCAAAATATACGCTTAGTGTCGGAATTAGGGGCAATTGTTAAACATAAAATATAATATAAATTACATAACTATATCAATTTTCTTTCAAAATGAATAGCCAGATATCATTAGAAGGAAATATTTGTTTAAAAATTGTTTACATAGTCATAGCACCACATAAATATAAATTGTACAGTTACAAATGTAACAAAAATGCCTTAACATGTCTGAATTTTGGGCATTTACCTTACGTTCTTACGTTACGTCCGATTGCGTATAAATTTTCCTCGCTACCAATAGCTGTTAAATTAAAACACACAAATAAAAATACTATAAGATTGCGGTGACAGGTGATATTTTAGACTTTTACTATTACTGAAGACCGTGAACTATTATAACATATTAAAGAAGGTGGTTTAACTGATTATTGTCAAATTCGGTATGAAAATATTTCTAAAATTGTGTTTCCATTCGTTACTAAATTATGAGAATATGATAATAATTCTGCTTTAGTCAAATTAAATAACTATCGTCAACAAACAAAACTCCTGACGATAACTGATTACATTGTATTGTCTACGAAATAATAATTTACAATGTTGCAAATAGAAACGCACTTGTGACGCATTTCCTACATTAAATAAAATTCTGTACGTGAACATTTTTAAGTGTCATTTTATACAATATGCAGTAGAAATAATTAAGAAAAAAAGAGGCATTGTTCTGATTAGGCGACTCCCCGTTTGAGAAGCACTGGTTTGAAATCTACAGGAATTAAATCAAATATCTTTTTCGGAATTCGTCAAATTTCTTCTTCATAAATACCTTTGACCTCAAAAAAATCGAAAGAATCAAAATCCTTGGATGAAATTCCAATTTAAAAGGTCAAATTAATTGGTTTAAATATGGGCGCAAAAGTAGCCCAAAGTTCTTCATCCCTACCCCATTATCATGCTAATATTGGCCACTGAGATATCCGCTCCTATAGTAACCATTTTAACTTTACAGTGCAAGTTCATTTTGCAAATGGTAGAACTGGAATTAAATTGATAAAATACACCTTTTGCTTACAAAACTTTCATATACCGACTTACTTCGTATACATTTCAACTGATTAGCCCATCATCAGATAAACTAAAATCTCTAAAATCGTCAAACATAAAAAATACACTAAAATGTAATATTACAGCAAAGTAATAGGTTAGTAGTTTCACGGCCAGAGGAGGGAAACACCAAAGAAACATGGTAGGTATTGGAATAAAATTGAAAAACAAATCTATATATGAAAATTATATAAGTAAACCGTTTGAAATATAAAATATAGTAGTTAGGTTATAGTTAGAAATTGTAGTAATTATGTTTTAGTTACTCTAGTTACGACGATATTATTGATTTTGTTAAAACGTTCATTCTAAATTCACTTATGATCTGATGTAGACGTAAGTTATTATTACCCTCTTTTAATGGTCTCCCCTTAGCTTCTCCCTTCCGCATTTTGCCTCCTCTTTCACTTTGAATGACTTTGCAATCTTTATTTGTAATTTATTGATATATTGAAGATCTGATGCCTTTCACATTGTTATTTTTCCACCAGTTTGGTTACGTTTGCTATTTCCGGCCGATTACGTGCCCGCATCGTGTTTCCCGTCAGCTGTTCAGTCTCGTAGTCCGTTTTACATGTTGTGCACGTTTAATGTTGGCATTTTAATTTTGTCGACTGTTGCGAAGAGTGTTTAACTTAATTAAGTTATGCATTTAGAGTTCTTCTATACGTGAGTAGTTATGATTGTAACTTTTATTACAGTTAACTTATACAATGTTCATTTGCAGAAGTGTTTTACAATTTAATTTCAATGTTTTACTTCAAGCATGATTACTTTATAGTTTATACGAAGTACATATACGAATAAAAAGTTTTGCATGAAATAGGTTTATTTTATCAATCTAATTCCAACTTTGACTATGTTAGGTACACAAAATTTAAGAAAATAAAAACTACACCCAATCTATAGGCGAGATTCTAAATGTTACTTGAACAAAATTAGAAATTTTTGTGGCTAGCGGTTTCGGAGAAAAAAACTGAAAGACGAGCGTTAAAGCTCCCGTCTCAATTAAAAAAGAGAGTTTTTCTCCAATGCTTCGAAATAAAAAAATCACCAGATGTACATGGCGCCACTATAAACATGTCTGTTTTTATTTCGTATTTATTATATTTGACGTATGGCATAACCTAAAGAATAAATGTATTGCTTACTATTTGTACAAATACTCAAACCGGAGGGATTTTGTGTTTTCTAGTCGATGGTATTGTACTTTCACAATCGTCGCTACAGTAAACATGTTTTCCAACTCACTACAATCACGCACTATAATATTCCAGAAAACAATTCAAAAGAAGTTCAGAAAAAAATAACTCGTTCTCTTATAGTTAACATTTAATTATATTTTATAATGTATTACAGCAGACAAAAATCCGATACAACTGCCATCGGAAAGCATTTCTATATTTATAGTCCACACTAAAATGTGCATAAATAATTAGCATAAATATTGAAATTCCTTTCCGCAGTTGCATAAGGACCTTCAGGATCGAATGGTAACGAGTATTTCACGGTTGGAGCAATAATTATGACGTGGGTTATTTTGGCGTTTTGGGGGTCGGAGACGGGAGCCTTAATGCAAAACTGCAAGAATCTCGCGCTCAGGGCATACAAATTGACAGTCATGCATATTATGGGCACATGATTCAGGGGTATAAAACATTACCTTTTAAGTTTTAGAGTTGTAAGTCTTTAAACAAAGGGTTCAATACTGTAGAAACACGAGCGCATTGATAGTAATTTTGTATGCGCCTCCATTTTAGTCATATATTTATGACGTCTACAGAAGGAAATTATATTTTGTTTCTTGCAAATTCCTTACTTACCAACACTTTCATTCAAAGCTCAGGCCAAAAAGTGTCAAAACCAGCAGAGCATTTTCCATTTTATAGTTTTAAAATAGATCATAATAGTTCAGGAAATAAATGAATCGGCGAGTTCGAAAACAGTACAAGTTCAAAATTGGCCATTTTGAACTAAAATAGCCAAAATGTTCACTATGATTTATTCTATCGAATAGACCTAAAGAGGATGCTTGGCCGAAATAAACAAGTCCAGAACAGTACTTTATTGCTCCCTCATCCAACGCGTTTCTACTCAGTTTCTACCGATAAATCAGTCGTAAACATTCGCCAACTTCGTAATCTACATTAAAATCGTAGTTGAAGTACGCCGAAGTAATCCATGTGAATATCAATATCAAAAAGATAGATAATTATAAAAAAAGTCCTCAAGTATGTAACTGGTGAAAATTTAGAATTTTACTGCCACGTGATTTCCGGACAATTCCGACTACCAATCCTACTACCACCGTGGAAGAGGAAATATAATAGTATCATGTATATAATCATCAAACTTTACATCATACTCTATCATATCGCCATATACAGGGTTAGTCAAAATTACCGGATCACCTAAATAATTTTCCAACCGTAAACAATTTAACAAATGTTTCGAGTAAAAGTTCGTTTAAATATATTTTTAATATACAGGTTGTCAATTTTATTCTGGATATCTGGTAACCTTTCCCTTTTCAAATAGAACATTCTGTATAATCTTACATTTTTTAATTCTAAGAATCTTTAGTATGATTTTTTTTATAACAAAAAGACGAAGTTACCGAAATACCTCAATAATACTCAAATTGAAAAAAAAAATTCTGGGTTTAAACAAACTATTGCTTATTCTGCAAATTTAGTAAGTAACTGATAGCACACCTTGCATATTTATACATTTTGAATTTTAGGATTAATCCTTTTGTAGAAATCATTCTTGTTAAATACATTATACTATCATTTTTTAGTTATGAGCAATTAATCACAACTCTTGGACTTGAAATTATGAATATTTTCCCACATACATACACATTACTTTTAATTTGGCAGCTTGAATATTAAATTTAATTCTATTTCATGATTTAGTTTTTTTCTTGATTTTTTATTTATTAAAATAAAAAATATTAATTAGGAGCGGAGGTGGCCTAGTGGATAAGGCGAATGCCTTCCACTATGAAGCCCAGGGTTCAAGCCCAGGTTAGGCAGGGATTTTGAAAATACTCCGTCTCCACGACCGCCGCACAGACAAGCCAACAGGCTTTGAGCAAATGGCGACATAAAAAAAAAATGATCGATTAATTGCTCATAACTCAAAGATGATAAATTTTATTTAAAAAAATGATTCTTACAGAAACTCATATAGTATAATGTATTAAAAAAATTATTTCTACAAAAGAATTAATCCTAGAATTCAAAAATGGATAAATTTACAGGGTGTGCTATCAGTTACTAAATGTCCAGAATAAACAATAGTTTGTTTAAACCCAGAAAAATTTTCTTTCCAATTGGAGAATTATTTAGGTATTGCGGTAATTTCGTATATTTTATAAAAAAAATCATACAAAAGATTCTTAGATTTAAAAAAATTTAAAATGTTCTTTTAGAAAAAGAAATGTTTACCAAATTTCCAGAATAAAATGAACATCCTGTATATTGAAAATATACTTAGACGATAGTTTGCCTAAAACCAAAAAAACTTTTGTTTGAATTTTTCTTTGAAATTCTTTACGGTTGACTAACCATGTATAATCCGCCATCTTGAATTTATTTTGAAACTGTGACATGACATCCGTAATTATCAATATTTAAATATTACGGGAAATAAGTTTCATGCAAATCCAAGATTTTTTACATTTTCGGTCGCCATATTGATTCCGCCATTTTGAATTTTCAAAATTGGACTTTGGATTTGGAGACTGAGATCTTCAAATATGACAGCAAATAAGTTACATAAGCCCCCGACATCTTTCTAAATTTTCTAGTCGCCATAATGAATCCGCCATTTTGAATTTAAAAAATATGACAACGGGCTTGGAATTAGAAAACCAAAAACACTATACATCATAATAAAAATATTGTTTAAATGCTTTAAATAAATAGATATTGTTAAAAATGTTACGCTGCTTTTCCGTAGAGTTCAAAAACAGGACATGTCCATGATGATTGTTTTAATCATTGCTCTGCTTTGAACGCAAATATAAATAAAATATGTAATACATATAATTAATTCTCTGTGAACTACTTTATATTTTGTCTGTTGGCACAAATTAGCTACCTGCTATACTTTTCAAGATATTGCACCGACAAAATTATTTTGTTAATTTTCTCAGAACTCACTTTTTGGACTTGTACTGTTTTCGAACCGACCGATTCAAATAGCTTCCGGGTTATGCGGTGTGTCAAGATTCGCAAATGCTGATGTTTCGCGAACCAATTTGCTCGCTTCTTCAGAGCTAACTGAATACTGTATTCACAGTATTCTACAGTATTCAGTTAGTCAGCATTTACGAATCTTGACACACGGCATAACCCGGAAACTATTCATTTTCTAAATGATTCTGGTCGTGAAAGCCTACGTACTTACCAGATCATAATATTTATACATTAGGTAAACTAATAACAAAAATAATACAAATAAAATTGCATTAATTCTCGCTTTAAAAAGCTAAAGATTAGATAGTACAAGTTTTAAGTATCAAATAACGCCGAATGTTATTCTGTTTCAGTTGATGGCATTACCATTTTTTTCTATGTAAATGGGGAGCAGAAACATGCATATACTTTATATGCAGTGTACATGAAATGCGTTTGGAGGTGTGATCAACCACACGTGACACGATATAGTGTTGCTAGCTTTTATTAAAAGCAAGGGGTTCCAGTGGTGAAATTATATTATGCATGCAATAGAGAAAGACGAACAATGTTAATTTTAACAGTGAAAAAACACCGTTGGTTTTAGAATGTCTTAAAGACATTCTCGAAAACCACCAACTATTTCTTTCTACAATAGTATTGTACAGATACTACTATTCAAACATAATAATAGACACCCATCTATAATTAATTTCCTAAACACCACACGACTACACATTTAACCCGATATAAGGGACGAATAACTTCCTTCATATAATACGTCCATTAAGTGGCCTATTTTAAGACACACAAGAGACACCCAATGCGTAAGGACTAACCCATTTCCGACCGTAGATCCTACCGACCACATCCGACCTAAGCAAAACCTAATTAATTCCTATATTACGCCATTATACATCTCCCTAGTCTAAACTCTGAATGATAAGCTTTCAATCCCGACTCGACTTCGCCTGAAACGCGCTATCTTTCCTCCTCTCCAACTTCCCAGAATGTCTTGAAATTGTGGAGAATTGAAGTTCTCACGTGGATACTGAAAGTACTCGGTCGGGTTTTACTTGTGGCGCAATCGACCGGCATGTTCGCGAATCCGCAAGGATTAACTTTGGGACCGGAATTATTGCATGAATTGTGGATCTGGGGTATCGTTTCATGTTGGATAAGTGTGGATGTTCTTGGTTGAAGAGAATGAGGAGGGTATGAGGGTATCGATGTCATACCTTGGCAACTGTAGCCGTCTTCTTGTAGTTCGAAGCCCGATTTGCAGTCGCACTCGTACATGCCGTCGTGAAGCTCGTAGCAGAGTTGGTCGCAGGGACTGCCATGGTCGCAGCGACCTGAAATAGAAAAAGATTGATTAGAGAATTTTATTAAGGGCCGGTATATGCTAACGATCGCGTTAAAAATGATTCGTTTTTTTTTCACCGATCTGTAACTTATATAATACTACGCATACAGAATGTAATCATTCCGGCGCAAACATAACCATCAAAAACATGTAGGATTTGACATTTGTCGCATGCTCTGTGACAGAAAACTTATCGTTAACGACTTAACGATATGTTTTTTCGGTCGCTAAATAAATTCATTCGTTAGGCATATTTACCCGTTCAGTAACGTAAACGACTGGTAAATAGACGCATTTTTATACCACCACATTTACTGCGGTGAGGGGTACATTAAGTTTGCCACAAATTTCCGTCTGCCTGTCCGTCTGTATACATGATAACTGCTGTAAGTTTGAAGTTATTGATCTGAAATTTAGTATACAAGCTTATCTATTAAATAGAAAGGACAAGTTCGTGAATGGGAAAAATCGGTTCCCTTTTTATATATATATATATATTTGACGGTGGGGGGTATTTTAACTTCAGCACGGCTGAAGATAATTTTCTTACTTTTTACCATTTACCACTATTTACCATAAATTGTCGTGTAGATCAGCGTTTTCCAACCGCCGGTCCGCAGAAATATTTTACCGGTCCGCGAAAAATTTCGCCCGGATCGACGTATCAAGTAGCTTGTCTCGTCTAGGCGGCTCAACGCCCTGCCCGTCGCGTCGTGGCTGGCTCTCGTTTCTGCAGCTACGAGTCATTAACGGCAAGAACATACATTTGTCGTTATTTCTTTATAAATATAGCAAATGTTGCAAATTGTGTGTTGCTTAACTTTTGTGTTGCTTTCATTTATTTTTTATTTGGTTCGTGAGGGGTAAATCCACTTCTTTAGGTCGAAAAATGTGTAAAAATCAATTTTATTCAGAAGTTACATAATTTACAGAAGTCTTTAAAATCACGTACTTAAAAACATGAACAAAAAAATTAAAATGGCGGCGTACCAGTATTCCTCCTCAAAACTCGTTTTAAAATCATCAAATACGTTGAGTCGGGTATCTCATTCATAACCGATTGACTTGAAATTGAGACAATCTTCTCCGATACATATACCAGTCCAGCACGCTTTTTTTTACGAAATTTTCAAAACCTCTTTTTCGCTACAGCTATTTGGTTACAAAATTGTCGAATGACGAGTGTGCAATTTGTCTTCAATAACGTGCAAAACTGCAAAAAAATACATTTTCTTAAAATGCTAAGTACTGTACTGGATATTGTATCAGAGAAGACCTGTCAAAAATGTGTCTAGATAGAAATTTTAAATCAATGGTTCAAATACCCGCCCGTTTTTAAAATGCAAATGATTTTAAATCAAAAGAGTTGTGTCAAACAGAATTTGTAACAGAATATTTGATTTTTGAATAAAATTGACTTTTACACTACTACTACATGCTTAATCTTAGGTATCATTTTTCTACCTCCAGGGGTGATATTACCCCTTAATCGTCAGCCGGTCCGCGAAATATTTCGCCTACTTTTGCCGGTCCGCAGACGTAAAAAGGTTGAAGATCGTTGGTGTAGATAACGAACAGTTTACCGATAGATGAAAATATCGGCCCTAAGTTTTGGAGATTTGTGCTGGAATGTTATATTAAGATCGTGTACGTTTATTACTGATTCATAGTTTAGGAAATTGTGTTTACAAATTTATGAGATAATTATCTGGCTTATTATGTGGATAATATTGACAAAAATATAACGTTAGAATCAGTAATAAGATAATTTCTCTATAAAGGATTAAACAATATTTTGATTTTGATTTTGAATGTGTTTTATTTTGTTTATCTACGACTCACATATAATAAGTTCATTGCATACGTATATCTATGACTATATAACCCCCATCATGATACACGCCAATGATTATAATGACACTAGCGTTGTATAATAATGACAGTTAGTTCAAATAATGACTTCGTTATTTGAACGAATTGTCATCATTATACAACGCTAGTGTCGAAGTCTGTCAAACCTACGTGGATGACAGTCACGTGACAGTTCGTCTCGCCATCATTGACAAATACATTTAAAATATGTGATATAAAATGGAATTTACGAGTCGTAGATAAAACGTCGTATTCGACTCGCACACAACCGATATAAATCTCTCGCATGTTTACACGCTCGCATATAAACTTCATGCTCGCGATTTATATCCTTAGTTATGTGCTCGTCAAATAATATACTATTATTAGTATTTAGTTCTATCAAATAAGCGAACTTTAATATTATAAAAACATGCATGCATAAAACATCTGTTGTCTAGTGGATATACCTTGCATTCGCAATTGGAAGGACATGCTAAAAAACAATAAATTAGTGAAAAACAATCAAAACCCGTTTTTTTTTTTAATTTACCGACATATGATAAAATGCTAGGTGTAATAATGTAATAATTTTAGCGGTGTTGCACTATAACACCTATACCCGAAGGCTTTTACGTTTTATCCGCTACCAGACCAAAATTTGCCATAATATTGTTACAAAGAAATATTGAAATTAGGATATTTTTACGGTCGAATAAATTTCATAAAAGTATAAAGCCGAGAACCAGAATTGCTCAATGCTTGCAGTTTCAAGTCCGTCCTTTTAGGCGCCGAGTTTGCATAAAATTGAAGTGCACACCTCGCCGTTTGGTAACCTAATTAACGGTAATGAGCATCTATCAGTTGGATAGAGTTGTTGCATAAGAGCCACAGAGCAGTGTAGACGAGAAGATTCTATATTTAGGCCTTAGGCCAATTCTGTAACGAAGTTGTTACGTAGCAACTGCGTTAGCAACTTTCGTTAAATACCTTGTTAACGACATTAATAAGATTTCGCATTCTATATTGGAAAAATTAACCACTTGTTAAGAATCATGCGGTTAACAACAGTGGTTAACTGTTGATGGTCATGCGCATTCAGTACAAAATATTCAATCAGCTGTAGTACCCTTCGATGTGCTATGTATCCCGAAGTTAAAAATATGCAAACTTATATGAATAGGAGTATCTGCAAGAGTAGAACTACACAAAACCCATATTTATGCCGTCATGGTTAACTTTGTCACAAAAATAAAGTCCTTTTGCGACGCACTCAACTCCGTTTACGGAAGTCCATAACGTCGAAGAATTGTGGAAACAATTTACGCAAAAATTAAATGTGTACAAAGGTCCACAGAAGATAGGTACTCAGTAAAATCGCGTAAAATGAATTATTCTTGTTGTTATTCTTATTCTTCCGAGACTTCGTGTGTGAGTGCATTTCTGAATTGTGAGGTTAGGTTATTCGAATATTTATAACCACAAGTTTCAATTGGATGAAGGTTGAAAGCAAGTATGTATGTGTGGGTTGGTATATCGTGTTGATTGTGGCGGCTGTGAGATGACATACGTGGGACAAACAAACCAATATTTAAAAAGCAACATAAGTATGATTGCCAAAATAAAAATTTTAGTAAAAAAGTTTGTCGCTTTGTCGAGTGGCCACGAAATCAATTTCGGTTCGGCGGAGATTCTTATCTGGAGTCCAACTATAGCAAACGGTGTATTATGGAAATGATATACAAAAAAATGACAAAAAAATAATGTAAATCTGCGGTCAGACACAGACAATTTAAGTAGTATTTATTCGAAAGTGGTTTCTGTCTTACCGATATGACTCCTACTTGTTATGCAACCATCATACCGTTTTTCAAAAAAGAATATTTTACGTATATTTTTATGTGTGTTGTTCTAAAATTGTTCATTGTTAACGTCCGTCGGCTGTCACGTGTGAATGTATTTGTTGTGTAATTTGAACTTTCTTTAAGGAAAGTTTTTAATTAGTTTGACTGTCTTGTATTAATCTATTATATTTTAGCTATGATTAAGACTAAAAATAAAGCCGAAACGTTAGTAACAAAGTAGACAAAGTGCTACCTAGCTCCCAAAGCCGTTAAAAAAATTTTTCTAATATAACTAATATTAATTGTAGAATATGAAGAATGTGTTTCTATATGAAGTCAAATATTGATATTGTTTTATGGGAGATATTCTTTCTATAGTGCTGTTTTTAGTATATAAATGTTACCTATTTATTGTCCCAAACCGTAAAAATGGAAACCAAATGATGAGAGTCAACTTGTGTAAGTAAATAACAAAGTAGACTAGGTATACCACCGGTTCCCAACTGGTGGGTCGCAATCTCCAAGGAGCGGATCGGAATTATGAGACTGTCGTGAGCGAGAGAAGGACAGCGAAAGCAAGTTCGCAACCGGTGGACTATACCCCGAGTTTGAAACAAATTTACTGTATTTGCTAAAGTGCTAACTAAGATGTTTGTGATACTCAAACATTGTAGTTAGCACAAAACATTAGCAAATACGGTAAATTTATTTCAAACACGAGTATTGACATATCTTTTTAACTACAATTACAGTGGTTGGAGAAGGGAGACCAGCATATCCAGGATTTCACAAAGAAGGGTGCTTTGTGAAATAAAGGTACCAGAAATCGGACGGACATTCATATCAAGCTAAATGATGCACACATTGTATGATCTTCTATTAAACTTTGGCGTATAATTAACACAATATGTGTCAACAGTATCCATGTTAAAACCACCACCATGATGCAACCGTTCTAGTAAATCTTCTAACTCAATATATAGCTTGACATATCACCATATATCAGTGAATACACTCTACTCCAAATTATTAACACAGGCATAATGTATACTGTATATACATTATATATCGATTCCAGACCGTTTTACTAAACATACTGAACAGCAGCCAGCAAATATAGCAGACATTTCTGCCTCTGGCGCTGTCATGAGTCCGTGGCACATCGAATTTGTCAGCTGCAGAAGTTTCCATCAGAGGGAGCCTCTGTCAGGGACCCCGGTATCTGCCACCCACCCCCGTTTACCCGTTTTATGCCGTCAGCCGTCTAGATTAAATGTATCGCAGCCAAAATGGGGCCAATCAATTTGTACGAAAGGTTTACACTGGCCGTAACATGAAACGCTCTGCCTTAGCGAATTGTTGCCTTGCCGTGCTGTAAATCTGTTTAAACGGACCGAAATTCTATTAGTCGATGCGAGTCCAACGAAAAGAATGCACAGGTTTTCCGTCTTTGTACAAGAAGATTAAATCGAATTCGTAGAGTTGCAGCAAAGTAAATGAGTTTCTTTACAGCCTCCAATAGCAATCAACGGCAGGTTATCTTCAGAGTTTGGAAAGGGGAGACGGAAACAAATTGTTTATTCTGTCGCGACAATGGACGGGAGGAAACAGTTTCCGGTGAGAATATCAATGGCTGTAGAACTATCTAATTGAAGTTATGTTATTGTCGACGTTGTTCGGAATGAAACGTTGTACACCGGAAGTCTGTTAAAGCTGTGTAGTGTTTTACGAGAAATGCGAGACAGAAACAATAAAAGCTCGGAAGTAGATGTCGTAAAACCAGATCTAATTCTGTATAGTGACTTATATTACTTCTATATTTCGTATTTGCGTTTTAGTTGCAATACAATGCCTTTAACTGCTGTTAATGGATATAACAACGACCCAGGAAGCCACACTCGCATCCGTAAGAATGAGAACAAACAAGCATGAAAAAACAATTGCTCAAGACACAGTATTTTGTGTGCCTGCATCAATTTTTGAATATAATAATTTTCCACGTTTTTAAGTAGGATTAAAGTAGCAGGGGTAATTCTTAATTCGAAACAACTTCTCTTAGTAACTGTCTACGATATCTTTATATCGAAGTGAATTACAGAAAATTTGACTGTTTGTGTGATCCTAGTAGACCGGCATACTGACTTAAAATTGATAAGACAAAATGAGCCTTGGGGAGTTTTACAACACCTCGGAGAATGTATATCTGCTCAGAAACAAAAGACTGTAGCATTAAGTCCTGTTCACCTTAGAATAAAAATGATTTTCTTTGTCAATGACTTCTCGAATTAGCGATATTCTTTTAGAGTCTACATTTCCATGTGGTTCTCCAGAATTCTATTACTTTATGGTGTCAATAATTATGGATCTATCAATTGGTTACAACATAACTTACACAGTTATGGCTTATTTCCAGGGTTGTTATAAAAAACGTTTTTTTTTTTATTTTAAACAAAACCAACATTTTTTTTTTATAAAATGTTGTTTTTTAACAAAACAATATTTTTAAACACCTCGAAAAAAAAACATGTTTTCAACATGAAAAAAGAACATGTATATCACCAAAAAAAACATGTTTTAAATAAGGAATCAAACTTGTTTTAAACATGTTTAAAACAAAATAGTATAAACAAAATATTTGTTTTAAAACGATGTTTTAAAATAAAGTGTTTTAAACATTTAAAACAAACTGTTTTAAGCATGTTTAAAACAAAATAGTTGTATTAAAACATGTTTAAAACAATGTTTTAAAACAAAGTATTTTAAACATAACAACTTTGCTTATTTCTAAGCTTTTCAAAGAAATTTGCAGTTCAGAATTAGCTTGCCAAATCAATTGTCACCTTGTTGGTTTCCCATACCAAGAGAAATCTTGATTGCGTTCGATTTAGATAGTAAGTAATTTGTCTATTCTTTCTCGTACTTCTTTGTAGGTTTGACATTCCATATGTGGTCCATCATTTCATCATTGCGGTAATTCGGTTCCAATCCTAAACTATTCCTATATTTATAAAATATTTACTTTGCTTCTCTTTTTAACTACAAGTATGCCTTCACTACAGTTGGTAGTTTCAAATAATTTTCGCTAATTTAGCAGCAAAAAAAAACATTTTCAACACTACATATAACCGAATTTAGCTGCATTGTTTTTTTGTTTATAAAATATATTCCATCTATCGTTTACATATTTGAGATGCAAAACATCACGCTGTTTTATAAAATTGTGTTATTAGTATTTTAACATGGTGTCAATTTGAGCAACAGCACTAAACCTATTTATTTGTTGCGTATATAATATCCAGGATTCCACAATTCGTACCATATCTCAGAAACGGCTTATTTCAGAAGCCAAAACGTTTTTACTTGTTTTGGTCTCTATCATACGTCATTTACCATATTCATTGACAGATATTTCGGTGCCTGGAGACGGAACATGGAAAAAGGTAGGTTAAAGTGCTGTGAAGTAAGTGTAAAGTGAGGCTTTGAATTGAGAGAAATATACAGAAAACAAAAAAAAATAGGAAAATAGGAGGAAAAATTTACCGATACATTGGTAAAAGAATTAACGACTTTCTATAGTTTAACCACAAGTAGTCATGTGCCACGTAGATGAAGAAGACTCGAAGCCGAAGAATGAAATCCCTCAGCATATGTAGTCCATCAGGCCACAGAGTTGGTGCAAATGGCGCAATGCCGAAGCCGATAACTCCAGATGAACTCTTCACAAACCGGCACTTGATAAAAATGCCGTAATGTAAAGTCGATTTACAACGATTGGTCAATAGCGGATCATTTAACAACAGGCCTTTAATTTAAAGGCATTTAATGCTAACGATATAGGAATGGGCAACAAACAAAGATATTTGCAAATTGTACGCAAAAAGCGTCTGGCGAGACCGTAGAGATGCATACTGGAACAAATTTCTCAAAGCAAATTCCACGAAATAGAAGAAGGAATACTGTATGACCTTGGAATAACAGATCAGCAGAAAAATGGTACAAGACTCGATATGACTCCGTAAACTGAACTTAAAACCTTAAACAGTTTGTCCGCGACTGATTGGCATATTATTTCAAAAACTATTGGACCGATCAACTTAAAATTCGTACTGTATGTTCAACAAACATTGCCTTATCGCTTTATGAAACCAGACACTGAATACGTTATGAATTTTTTATTTAATAGGAAAAAACATTGGTAATTTTGTAAGCTAAATCGATAATTTGAGTCTCAAATTCCTCAATGATAAATATTTTTTTTTTGTTTCTGGTTTATAAAGCGATAATTAAATGTGTATAGAATGCAATGGCATTCGATATTTTTATTTCAGACCACCTAGAGTGGCGAAATTATGCCAACCAGAGACCGCGGATCTCCGTGCAGTAAGGTCAATAAAAAAATCTAAAGAAAGCGGTAATTTTTGCGCCAAAAACGGTCCACATGTGCAGGTATAAGTTTATAAGGTATAAATATAAGGTATAAACGGGGTATATAAGCTCGTTTGAACGCACGACATGTATTTCTTATTGCCTCATATTTAGATTAATCATACAATTAGTGATTCGGATTAAATAATCGATTATAATCGATTCTTGAAATAATCGAGATATCTCGATTATTATTTTTGAGAATCGATTCTTAATTATCGATTTTTAATAATCGATTTTTAATAATTGAATCTTAATAATCGATTTTTAATAATCGTATGTTAATAACCGGCTTTTAATAGTGGGTTTTACATATTTAATCAAGATATCTCGATTATTATTCTTAATAATCGTTTTTTAATAATCGAATCTTAATAATCGATTTTTAATAATCGTATGTTAACAACCGGTTTTTAATAGTCGGTTTTACATATTTTTACATCGGTCTTGTAACCCCCCCCCGTCGCCAACTTCGTCGCTCAACCCAACCCAAAAAATGCTTCAACATCATTGACTATCCCTATTCATAATCGATTATTAAAAATCGATTATCCATAATCGATTATTAAGAATCGATTATTCAAAATCGATTATTAATAATCGATTATTAACGGACAACAACTCGATAACCAAATCATACGATTATGCGAATCACTCGAATACTGAAAATCGATTCTTGAAATAATACGATTCTGCCCATCACTACATACAATGTTTTTAAATATTCATTAAACATTTCTGTATCAGTATACCAAACAATTATTGTACTACTGCGATATTAGTACATTTGTTGTGTATTTTTGAACTGTACATATTTTAAATATTACAATTATATCATTCAAATCATTAATTTTACTATTCTACTTCCTAAGAAAACGGAAGTGGAAGTTGTGGCGATATAGTGATGATTAGATCTTCAATTAATAGTATTCACGCCCAAGGGCTATGACGAGGGTCCCGTACGAAGTTATAAATTGAATTTCATAACTTACCATCTCGGCTAATAGCTACGATAAACTATTTACCATCGATCGACAACATATAATGGCCAATTAATTTCGCAATCATTACTTAATTACGTAGCTAATAGATTGGAATATTAAATTATCGGTGCACAATGACTCCGTATCACCCGTTAAATCTAAGTATCGTTTAAGAAACGTAACGGAATTATTTTTTTATTATGCTTTTTTTGTCAATAGTTTGTTGTTACTGTATGCATTAGCTAAATTAGATCAGATTATTTGTTGCCGTAGCGTGTTATGTTAAAAGTACAATACGTCAAAGTTAAATTTAATTTTTATTTAACTCAGTATGTTAAGAGCAATTTATTGGATATCATAAGTGATAAATATTCAAATGATAAGATAAATATTAGTCTCACAGAGATAAAACGTACCCCCACGATAGCATTAACGCCGAAACGTGGGAGAAGAAAAATGTCGTCCTTATTTCGATTATAATCCCCCTTTAGTCCTAGGGATCGGGCCGACGGAAGTAAAAAATGAACTGAATTCCAGCTGAGTTAGATTTAAATCACAAATGGGTCGTTCCTGTTTTTTCCCCGTTCCTTTTTATTCTCTTCTCGTCCTCCCCCGTCCCACTTCGTTCGCTTCAGGCGGGAAAAATTGTCCTCCGAGCCTGATAAACCCATATAAGTAGGTCGCTAAAGGATTACAGGGCTTCCGATTACATATTAGATGCTTCTTCTTCATACTTTATGTATAATTCATTTGATATAGGCTGAACAAAATCTGATTTAAATTTAAAAATATGGATTCTGGTGTTCAATATCAGAAAGTAGTAGTTTGCTTATTATGAGAGTAGTAACTTCTTCGTTGCATATACCGGGTGTTGCCAAAAATATGAAAATGACATCAAAGAAAGGTACCTTTGACATTTTCAAAGCTAAGCAAAAATGCTATTTGAAAAAAGTATTTTGAAGTATTAGAATTCATTAAATATGAAACTATAGTCACCTACGACGTTGGATATACCGAGTGTTGCCAGAAAGATGAAAATATCTAAAGATTAAATTAGGTACCTTTATTTTGAACCATACGCGAAATGTTTATTGGCAAAAAGATGTTTACAAATATTGCCTATTTGACTAAAGTCAACCCACAATACATATTTCAAAAGATGTGCATGAAACCACAAGAAAGGATTGAAATTGTTTTAATACATGATGACAATCTGCCCATGGCTTCCATCACTTCAAATTGTAGCTGGTAGGCGCTAGAAACCCCAACGTTTAGAATTCATGTCGAGACCAGTATTCTTCTAATATCAATGTTTGTTGCGGAATGTTGAATGACCATATTACCGTATTATAATGTTACGCAGAGAAATTGGAGTCACGTTGAATGAAATGATGTATTGTGGTAACTTGTTATTTATAACTAATTATTGTTTCCGTCATTTAGTTTTCTAGTTCCTAGTTTCTAGTAGGTTCCTATATTGCGTGGTAAATATTTAGCAAATGTCTATATTTGTTCAAATAATTATGTATTTTTGCTTTAATAAAAACATATTTCTGTTATTGTTACTATTACTTTTATTATTATTAGTATATTTTGAAGGAAGGTGATTTATAATTTTGTATTTAATACACTTAGGTTTCTAAATACCCTTTTCTCATGCCATTGTCTTTCTTTCAAAATAATGGTAAAAAAAGATTATAATTTCGTATTTAATGCCCTCTAACACTTTTTTCAAATAAAATTTTTGTATTTTAGGTTCAAGACAATCCAGAAGCTTTTATGCAGAATAGATTTTCTGAAAAACTCCCCTGTGTCCAACTTTCTGCTGCTCACGGTATACCGGGTGACCCACGCCATAGGTTACCGCTTATTTTCGTTATTTTTATATTTTGTAATTTTGGGAGGTGCTAGTACACAAAAAATGCATTTTGTTGGGATAGTCTTGAGGTTAGTATGACCGGCTTTTCCGCAAATGACGTCATCATTGAAATTTTAAATGGCACTCTATATTAAGGCGACGTGGCTATATGACTTCCTGAAAATAGTCGAATAATTGTCAAACAAACATTGTCTAAATCGATGTTGGCCGATATTGTTATACTGGTGCCTTGTTTTTCTGTAAATCGTAGCGTGGAAAAGCATTTTTTGTCTATTAGCACTTCTCAAAAATGCATTTGTCCAGCATTATAAATAAAAAAAAGTAAACGGCAGTACCTGTACCTATGGCGTGGGTTAAAACTTGATTTCGAGGTATGATATTGAGCAAGTCAAAGTATTTGATGAAATTTCAAATAACAGTGGGGCACATGTGGCAGGCGACATGTTCTTGATGGACTTGATCTCATCTGGACGGTATTTTTATTTGAATTGTCTACAACATATATCTGGTCCGATGTTGTTGCCTGTTGCTGTCGCCGTCTGACAGCCTGGTCAAAACTAGGCTTAAGAACATTCCCCATAAGTATATTAGACACGAAGCGACACACTCCATATAGTAGTTTTTAACCTTTAACAGTAGGTACTCAGGACAAGACCGATTACACTGTGCGATAAATTTTGATAAACTTTCTTCCTCCCGGGAAATTTTAGCTAATAATGATTCTATATGACCCCCTCAACGCATCCCCCAAGGCGTTTTTCTAGGTCCGAATTTCAACTTCGCTACTTCCCACGGATGTGGCTTCCCAACGAAAATCGCAAAAAAAACTAAAAATTTTCGACCGTTTTCCAGTTTATCATACAAAAAGAAAGTACATTAAATTTCCTATAAGAGCACTCCTGAAATGCATTTTTGGTTGAACGGTTTGGCCGCTAGAGCGCGCTGAAAGAAGGGAAAATTTTCCTACTTTATGCAAAACCCAGTTTTCAAGTTAGTTAAAAAGGCTGATTGTGCTAAAACTACATTAATTTTCTTACAAATTGCACATCTTAATCACTTATTTTGGCCAAACCGTGTAGCCGCGAAATAGGGCTAATATACAGTAGAGCGTCGATAATCCGAACTAATTGGGACCGAAGGTGATTCGGATTATCAAATTGTTCGGACTATCAAATATTGCAGCTAAATACTAGAAACTACGAATATTGGATAGAAGTTCAATCTTAATAATCTTAATAAAACCAACACCATTCGATCCCGCTCTTCTTAAACTATAGGAATGTTAAAAAGTGACAATCGAAGGATATCGAAGAGTTATCGAAGGGACATCGAAGAGATATCGAAGAGATATCGAAGGGATATCGAAGAGATATCGAAGGGACATCGAAGAGATATCGAAGGGATGTCGAAGCGATATCGAAGGGATATCAAAGGGATATCTAATATCTAACTAATTGGGACCGAAAGTAATTCGGATTACAAAAAAAAAAAAAAACAACATTTCTCTGTAAACAGGAACCGACAAAAATGGCTTTTCCCTAGGTTACTCAGTGATTTATTTTATTATTATCTTTTTTAACGTTCGGATTAGCGAACGTTCGGATTACCGAGGTTCGGATTATCGACGCTCTACTGTATTATGTCATATTAATCTAAGCGAAGCCGCGAAGTCAAGAGCCCGAATGTTTATAAAAGAAATAAAAAATTACATAATACATTAAGTATTATTAAGGTTTGTAATTTGTAGAGAATTTAATTTAGTGTTATCAGAATCTAAGCTTTCTTTGTAATTACACGCACATCACATAAAGTAGGAAAATTTGGACTTCTTTCAGCGCGCTCGAGCGGCCAAACCATTCAACCAAAAAATACACTTGAGGGTGCCTTTTATACCAAATCTAGTATACTTTATTTTTGTGTATAGTGGTCTACGTCGAAACGTGCATAGTTTTATGACTTTTTGGCAATGAACTGCAGAAAAGTAGAAAATTTTGAGTTATTTGCGATTTTCGTTGTGAAGCCATATCCGTGAGAAGTAGCAAAGTTGAAATTCGGATTCAGCTCACCAAAAAACATATAGAATGATAGAAAAACAAACTTCTATATTGGATGGACTAAAATTATGAATAAAATTAAAAATAAATTTGCAAATATCTCGATTATTCGAGCTAACCTAGGAAAATGTGTTTGTGGAAATGTTCAGGGGGTCATAAAGAATCATTATTAGCTAAAATTTCCCGGGGGGGGGGGGGGGGGGAACTTTTTGTTGCACAGTGTTATCAATGGTACCAACTCACTCACTCTGATTATTCCATAATGAAGTTTTTTTTTTTGAAAAAGTCGAGCCATCGAAGCAGCTGATAGAAGCTGACCTCAGTCTAATGTTCACCTTTTATTCTATTCTATTATGAATGGTCAAGTCAACGTGCAAGAACTTCAATGCCATAATAAAGATACAATCAAAGCAGTAACGACGTGAATGGGTTGTTTCTATTGTTTTGGCGAGTCTACTATAAATAAATAAGCTATGACCACTAATTAACAACTAAAAACTGAAGCAGTAAGGTCTAAATTTTAAAAATAGTTCAAATGAATTAAAAGGTAGAATTAATGAGTAATGTCTTTAATATGATTTTTGTTGCTTGATACACAAACAGACACAAGCGACACAGACAAAAAAATAAAGTAATATTCCATAAGGCATAGAACTAAACTCATGAATGAAAAATGGTGCTGGTACGTCAGATGAAACTTCAAATTTCCCTATCTCCAAGCGTAGGTATAAATTAAAAACTTCTTTCATTACTTGTAGGGTTAGTCGTAACGATCGCAGAGCGACACCGGAAACGTACGGCTTTTAATAAACGACAACCCCTTTAGCAGCGCGACGTAATCCGGACTTTTTAATTTAAATATAAATCACGCTTTCAATTGCCCACCCATTGCAGTAGGAAACTTTTTCAAGCTGCCAACGCATTGCTAGGGCAGCTATAGGCTCGTTACCAATGTGAAAGGGGATCGATGGGTACATATGCCCGCAGAACGGAGTAATTAATAGTACAATTAAAACAAAAAAATGTTTGCGCCGAAACAGCGCGCAGGTTTTTGTTGTCGTTGAAGCGTTTGCATGTCTGATTGATGATGATGTACAAAGGGAAATTGCGTTTTGTTTTGCGAGGTTTCAGTAATCTAGTAATTGGAGGAACATAGCAAACATTCGAGTGTATCATCATTTTCTGTTGAATTAATTCACAATCCAGAATTCGAGCTGGACCCATGGTGTAGGTACACCCGAGGAATGGAGCGGCCAGTGCGTTGCATATCCCTTTATACAATTTTGTCAACTTTAGGTAAAAAAAAGCTTTACAAAGTTAAATGTTTGAAATAACGGTTTACTGCGCATTTTCCACTGATTCAACGTACATTCGCATTTTCACTATTATTTAATAATTAAAAGTAACAGTTTTCAATCAAAAAATTATTGGTTTCTTACTCACTTTTAACTAAATGTAAAACTAAGCATAATTGTGTATGTATTTGTTTTTTTGTATTTTATTCCAAATTAATAAAACAAACATAATATCATGATTGACAGTAGGTATCGAGTAGGTACCTTTGTGTTGGGTGACATCTGTTGGATGATATCTGACTGATCAACATACAAGTTTATCATTGAAAATAAATATAGTTTTCTTTTACCAAAAGGTATTTTTGTATCTCTTAAAACTCTATAAACAACTCAGAAGCAAACTCTATCAAATAAATAACATGCAAAAATAATTTTGACCGCCAAGATCTCCCAAATGCTCCACTGTGGATCGGTCGGTATACCAGCACACGATCCGTCCATGTTAAAACCTAGTATTTAAATTGGTACTGCCCAAGACATGTTCTGCTAATAATAATTAACTGAAAGTATAGTATTCGATTCGCAAGTAATGGCAATTACTCACTCGAACGTGAAGATTCTAATAGGGTTGCCGGGTGTCCTCAATTTCGTAGGATATCCTGGATTCAGGCTTGAATTTGAGCGTCCCTTATGTTATCTTTATAGTTTATCTTCGACCACTAGTGATAAGTCACTAGAGACTGTTTTAACGCCATCTTTGGAAGAAAACTGTAAGTACAGACCCTTCCGTTTCTTCTTGAAAATTTGCTTTCAAATTTAAGGCATTTGTACCCACATGGGTTGAAAAATAAAGGTTACTATATGCACGCCAATTTTGAAGAACAAGACAAAATATCTTCTTGTTAGTTTAACCTTTTTGGTGTCTATGTAATATGTATTCTTGTCATATTATAGATAAACAAGCTGTCCAGCACCTACGTATACAGTACATTGTCAGAAACAGAAGATAATGGAGTGTGATTCCTTTTTAGAAGGCGTGATGATATGTTAAAGTTTTTATTAAAGTTTTTAATAAAATAATTTCAAATTACTTCATATTTCATTTAATATTGTATTGCAATTGATGTAAAATTGTAAAATTGACGTATAATTCCGGCAAAATTCTTGTGAAATCACAGTGTGAATATACAAGGACAATGTAACAAACAAATACAATTGGGATGTACATCTACACTGATTCTGCTTAAAAAATTAAATTATATTATTAATACTGTAAATTAACATCAACATTTCTCTCAGTGAATAAATATCAACTTAGCAAAATAAAGCTGTTTTCAAAATCATAAACACCAATGACAAAAGTCATGTGATACCTTAAATACAGATGTATCATTAACCCTAACTATGTAAATTAACATCCATTATTTTCATTATACTTTACCGCATGTATCTTAGAATTGCAACTGAATTTCAACAGATATTTAGACGACCGACTAATGCAGCGTGTGATTTAAAAATGTACGACATTTTAAAGACGTCATTTCTGTTGGTGTAAATTATATTTTTAGAATTAATAACTGCTTTTAAGCAGGATGGCATGATTTCAGGAGGTATGTTAACACAAGACGATGTTAATGTTACAGTTAAATTCATCATGTAGTAAAACCCTAATAGGATACTTTTTAATTGACATACACACAAATAAAGCTGCTTAATTCTGGAATGATTATGGAATAATGGCAGGCTTTTGGAAAAGCTACTCCCACGGATGCAAATGGGCTCTCTGATAACCAAATTTTATATCAATTTCTTCATGTCTCGTTATAAATCACTATGCATAAAACTGCAGAGTCTGAATTTAAGAAATACAGCTGGCAAATGCTCAAACAATATCAAAAAATTTATTAAAGTTAAAATTTAAATTAAAAAATTAGCATTACCTAACATGAAATAGTATATTATTCTATGTGCAAAAAGTTTGCAGCACGAGCAGTAGACGACTGCTGCAAAACGTTCGAGTGAGTAATTGCCATTACTTGCGTATCGAATACTATACTTTTTCTACGACTATGCAATGAAATTATATAAATTAAGTGTCAAATATTGACTGCGATTGCGGATGACAAGGGATCTAACTTACAAATTAACAAATTGTTTCAATTTGATTAAAAATCCATCAGTTTATACAATTATTAAGAGATTTGCCAATCCATAAGCGCGTTGTAGGTTTGTCCATATTTTCTTTTCAATTTTTAGGCCAGTACAAATGTCTCCCCTTGTTCACCATCAGGGTCTATTATTTTTATAATTATTATTAACACATTACAGTTATTACTGTACTACGTACGTATTCGGGTAGAATATCTTTGACAGATAAAAGTTGTTTGTACCGCTTGTCACTTAGCAACGTTGACAACTCCATGACAACGTCGCTAAGCAGTCTCTCAAAACACGATGGAAAGGAAAATCCAGATCTGTGATTGGTTCTAAAATCGTGTGAAATGAAATGTTTCTCACCACTCGCGGGGTATGAGGAGCCAGTAATGAAATGGTTGCCATGTGTGTGGGGAATGGGTAGTATTACTTACCATAGATTGCTATTATAATGAATGCATTCATCAATAGGAGTATAAAAAAGCCTTTTTCATGTTTGGTGGAGGCGCATACGCAATACCAATATAACTGCAAAATCAAGTAGAGACGAACATTTTCATATGTTTCTATCTTGTCTTCAACTAGTAATAATAATCATTGCACTGATACGAAACTAGATTTCGACGTTCCGTACTGATTTTCCCTTCATATACATTTCCCCGGCGTCTTTCTGAAAATTACTCGGCGCATTTGATATTCCCAGCGCAGATAGTACCGGAATACTTCCGCCAATACAAATACGGAATTCCGATTGAAAATTATGGATTACCCGTCAGGCGAAGAAGTAGGTACGCCAAGGGATCCAGGCAGCGCGACCGACGCGCCATCGTCGGCAACAGGACAGCTGACACATTATATGCGTGCTGCACTGCTCTACTTTGGTGTGCGGAGCTCCCATGTTTCACGTGTCCGTATTACGTTGTACGACTCGTACGAATCGTGTATTTGTCTTGAGTGCGGCGTGCATATGCACCGTCCTTTCCACTATTGAAATTGTACAGCGCTGTCAGTGAATAGCGCGACTCCGCCATGAATATAAACTATACTTGCAATCGCATTGTGTAAATACGTATTCTATAAACTCGCGGGAACGGAAGGTTACGATAGCGATGTGCAAAATACTATGTGTGTACTAGAAAGTTTTACTCCCTTCCAAAAATAGTTACCGACATTTATAATAGATGTGTATTAATACATTGCGCTCTTTACTACGTTCCAGTTCATATTACAACAAAATGTTTGAATTATTAGATTATGTATGTAGGAATATACTATTATTTTTAAGTAGATTGAAAATCCTGAAATTTTTTATAATACGGTTATAAGAATTATATATATATATATATATATATATATATATATATATATATATATATATATATATATATATATTAGAAGTAGGGGTACATGGATATTATTAATTAAAGCAAGAATGATCTAATCAAATGAATAATGTTTGGAAATCTTTTAATGATGTGGTATGCAACTTCATCATTGGCGACAAGGCATTGTGGTACACTGCATATGACTAAAACAATATATGTGATCATCTACGAGAAAAGCAACCTAGCGTGTAAAAAATTCTGTCCGAGTTTTTAACGGTTTTGAGCACCATGACAAAAATCAGTTAACGCCTCGTTCTTCGTGGTTCTATCGATATAGATAACATGTGCAACAATTAGGTTTAAGAAAAAACAGAAATTAAATTCAATTTGCATAATGCACTTCTTCCTTTCTAAGTCCAGTCCGTGTACAAACTCCCACAGTTTAACAGCTTGTTGAGGATTATTTTATTTGCCATGATAATAAGCTTGATGATGTCGAAAGACGAAATCGATCGCTGAATATTTGAAATATATACTCGTTAGGACTCGTTCTGTTTTTAATTATTTAGAATCTTTGGTTGTGAATGCGTCAAAAATTATACCGTCTTGCTTTAGCTAGCGTTGCCTAATAGATTACAATGTACTTACTTAATTTGGGTATTTTGTTAGTAATAAATATGTTTTTTGTAAATACATGTCAATATTTGCGAGTAATTGTTCTTGTAAAATCCATAACTTCAATTGTGAAGATTGAAAATGTAACATTTCGCAATGTCAGAACGTTTCAATCCAATGTTTTGCTGCTATGTATGGCCTTGCAGCTTTTTGATAATATCAGCTTAATTTAAAATAAACGGTGTATTAAAATTAGTATGTAATGTATGCATGTAGTATGTAATTACATATGTCAATAAAGGCAAAGAAATATTTCTTTGCGGATAAAAATGCATTTGTTTGGAATATTTGTTTATAGAAAGAACGTTTATTTGTATCGAACAAATTTAAAATTAGTTAATATTTATAATTTGCATATTATAAGGAACGAGTATTATTAAGTTTTAAGTAGTACTTTTAAGTAAATATTTTTTGTGCCAAAGAAATATGTTTTGACCCAAAAGGATGAATTTAAATACATATGTTTGTTAAAAACAAAAATCTTTCCGGTCTGTGTGAAGAACGAAAAGAGTTTGCAAAAACTAAAAAAAAAAATAGTAACATTTATCTAAAAATTTATCTCAATCAATACAGCTAAGCAACAAATGTGAGACATCATAACAAACACAAGAAGAGGTCGCCCAAAAGAAAACCAAAAGTCGAGTATAGTTTTTCCAGTATCTTTAAAGATAACTCATTTAGATTTATCGTGTCTATGTTCGTTACCAACGCCAAACTCTACTGCGTTTTGAATAAAAACAATAAAAAAAACATTGCTTCAAAATTTCACCCTGTATACAGAAAACGTATACGATACTATAAAATCTCTGTTTTTTTTTACTAAAACCAAACACATGTCATAACGTGTTAATATCAATAGCTACAACTTTCATTTCACATTCTACTGACACCATTTTATCTAAAACGCTGTAATAAATAAAGTAGCAAAGCATTGGAACGTTCTGTTATTGCGAACATGGTATGTTATCATTCTGCTATTGCGAATATGGTGTGTTTCAATCTTCACCATTTAAGCAATTTGCTTTTAAAAAGTATTTGAATTTACTAATTATTATGAAAAATACAAGTAATTAAAAACATTGTACACAGCATAAGTTATAATAATATTCAGTGGGCATTTAATGTTTTTATGATTCTTGATTGTTGTACCTTTTTGCTCTAACTCAAAAAAATATTTGCTGTTGTCACTATACATTGTTCGGTTTTATTCCAAACCTTTCTTCTCCAAAAGCGGTTATTACCATCCAGTACATTTGACATCCTTGTTTAGATTTCTAATGGTATAATATTATTATTAGGTGCTTAATTTGTTTCCCTATAGTATCTTCCTATATTATGCGTTTCATAGCTTCTTAAAATATTCTCTCAAATAATAAATTTCACATTGGAGTTTCAGTTAAAATTCTTTTAATAGCTTCTATTAAATTTAAGGGTGCAGGGCCTTGATAAGATATGAGAGACCACAGACTCGATAAGGTATGCGACTCCAGCACCTTGGACGACGAACGGAAACATTTGGAGTGGGCCCTACGTCAGAATGGATACACCATGTCCGACATACGGGGTGTCACACTAAGAAAGCCGCAAGTCTCACAGGAACCGCAAGAGTCAAAGGGGTGTTCTTGCTTGCCATACGTAAGTGGGATATCTGAAAGAATCGGTAGATTGCTGAAGAAATCGGGTGTCACGGTAAGGTACAGAGCACCAGCTAAGGTAAAGGTTCTTTTGCCTACCCCGAAGGATATCACACCACTCCTGAAGAACGAAGGGGTATACAAGTTAACATGTAAGTGCGGAACATGCTATGTAGGACAGACAGGACGAAGCATCAAATGTCAAGGAGCACAGTAGAGACGCCCGACTAGGCAAGATTCAACAGGGTGGGTAATTATCATCGAATGCTTATTAGAGAAGCCATCGAAATTTACAAACATCCTAACAACATCAAGCGTGAGGACGGCACTGACATTAGTAGGGTCTGAAATGGATCCTAACACGGTCAGGTGGAAAAACACATGGGAGCGGTAGCTCCAGATGTGTGCAGTGAGGGGTAAATTTAGGTATATAAGCGAGATCTCTAGTAGGTTTTCAGTATTCAGTTAGCTCTGAAGAAGCGAGCAACATGGTTCCCAAAACGTCAGCATTTACATTAATTGACACACGGCATAACTCGGAAGCACTTCATTTTCTAAATTCAATTAAAAATATGACTAACTACTTATCTTGTACAATAATATTAAACGAGCAATTCATACATCGTTAACACTTATGGCTTTAGCATCCAAACAAATAGTCGAGAAGTGTTTTGATAAGACAACAAATTATAAGATATGATCTCGTTTACCAATTATGAATTTGGTGAGATTGTGCGAACTTTGAAAGTCGATTTAATAAAACACTAATTAACATCAAACTCCAACAACGACGTAACAAGTTTAAGGATGATCCACAAAGTTGTGCCTCCGATGTCGAATCCACGTTGGTTTTGAATGTCGTCGTTCCGTGCGTAATAACAAATTATTGCGGGCACCGCCGACAGAGGAAGTAATTATGAGAAGTATCTTTTATCTGGGATCTGTGCCCTCTCATTATCCGAATTATTAATGTGGCGCACAGCGCGCCGTCTCTTCCACTTTGTCTCTCCTGAATTTTGTATTCGTTCGCTAGCGGCTGAATTATAAATTATCTCCCGTTAGATCTTTGTTACGGAACATGTGCGGTCCCTAAATTCGGATGACCTGGTGTCCAGCACTCGTTGCCTTTTATGTTTACTTTTGATAACGGAACAATGATAACTTCCGAGCACAATAGCATTATTCGAACCTTGAATGCGAAGAGCTTTGTCCGAAAACCCGGCGTATTTTTTAATATAAATTTTTGGTTGGTTATATTTGTATTCGCAGTTCAATTTAACAAACATATTATATATGTTACATATGTTCCATATAACAATGTCGCAACCGTTTTTATCGCGATGTATTAAAAACGATACAAAAGTATATTATTCGATTTTTGCTGAACTATGGCGACAATGTTTTTAAAATTTTAAAAATTATTAAAATTTTTAAATTGCGCCATATACGTTTTTTTCATACTATCACGATACTATTTTTAACACAAAAACCTATCGATCATTAATTTGTTGCCCCTTAATTTACGTGGATAAAAATTGGATAATATAGTCGAAACTGCAAATAGCTAAAAAAATTTTACCGATATATTCTAGGCCGTACTCGTGTAAATAAAATCAAATATTTGTATATTTTGATTCTAATTCTTGATTCAGATCTCTGTTAATTAGCGAGGTGACGCTGCATCGACTCCACTTTTTAATTAAAGTATGAAAAATAAATAGTTCAGTCTAAAAAAATAAAAATTCTTACAAGGCAATCGTTACCGGCAAAACCCGTTTTCAGGCAGAACCAGTTTAACCTAGGCCAAACTAGTTCGACAGAACCGCGTTAGGCACAACTAGTTTATCCTAGGCCAAACTAGTTTAACCTGGTATGTAAACGCATACTTCAGGTAAAACTGGTATGACGCCAAGACACTCGCTCTCAACCGATAAATAACGATGTTACAGATCATAAAATTTGTTAAATATCTGATTTGTGTATCACAGAAATTACTAATATGCGAATGGTAATTTTGATTAATAAAATGTTTATTTAGTTTCTGAAAAAAGTATTGTGTAGTTCATTCTTTGGTATTTTATGTAAAGATATATTTTATTTTTGTTTGGCTGACAGTTATGTTCATAAAATCCTTTGAGACATATATGAGACAGCATTCACCAGATTTCGTAAACTAATGTCTCCGACAGATTATTAACAATTTTTTGATCAAAGACAATTCATCAAATCATGAGTTGTGGAGAAGAAGCAAGCAAAGCCGCATGCGTATCGATATCATGAGGAGGAAACATCTCAGGAGAGGGAAAGAAAAAACTGAAGAAAACTATCATAGACAGATAATAGGAAATGGAAATGATTTGTGCTCCTCATTGGAGTGACAAGGGGATATGATCAGCCCCTTACTGAAAAATCCACAAGACAGATTGGAATTCATACAAATGCAGGAGAAAGTCGCGGAAGATAATCTTCACTAAATCCAAATTAACATTCAAACAATATAAAACAAAACTCCACAAATAGGGTTCCTAAGTTCCGCGTTTTAGTTCTTTTTTTTTTTTTAATTTTAGCTCCTGAAAGGTAGTAATGTTCAGGTGTATCAACGTTATTTGCAAACCTGCAATTAACGTTGATGGTAATTTTATTAAAATTGCATAAAATAATTCAGGGCTATTTAAAATAAAAGAATATACTTCAAAGTAGCATAGAACTGTAAACTGTAGAAGATTGCTGCACATTCTGCACATCATGGGATAGACTGATAGAGGAAGTATCAAAGTTTTGACAGCGTGTCTCCAAGTTTCATTCAATGCGCGTATTGAATTCCACGCAGTACCTTTGTTTGTTATTTTCTAGAAAGTTGCCAAATAACAAGAGATGTTGCTAATTTAAATCGAGTATTATGTATTTACGACTTTGTGTTGTCGCCATTTTCCTATAAACGCTGTGTGTGGCATAACATGCAACTTCTATGCCGGCATTTACTGTTCTCTATCCAATAGTCGAATGCGTTTCTATGTTTTACTGTTGGTTTAAAAACAAATTTAAATGCTGATTGTTTAAAATATTAAATAGAAGTTTGAAAGTTGATTTGATTATTTGATAAAATAATGGAAACAGAAATTGTTTTGTTCGGTTTCACATGCAGTAGTGATATTTTTATTTCGATAATTGAATATTGTGTTATATTTGGTACGCTGATACCTACATTGATACGACACCGGTTTATAGTAAAAAAAATGCTAAAAATTTAAATAATATTTTCTCCGTATTTTTCTAGTAATTACTACATAATTTTATACCTCTTGTTTTCATCGCAAAATAAAAATCATGCTATAAAGGATCAAGAGTATCCAAACATATATATAAATATCGAATTACTTTCTCTCAAGGAATTACTATCTATGTCCATTATTTATGCTGCGTTAAGCATGGAGGTCGTACGTAAAATGTTATTTAAAACGTTATAAAATTAATGTTGATTTTAAGAATGTGTTGTGTTTTTACTTCGCAGATTGAAGTGCTCTGATGTGATGTTTTAAATTCCTCGTACTATTATTTTATCTGTTAGCATTAACCAAAGAAAAAAGCATTCCATCATATGATTTTATCAGAAAGATCAATTTTGGAAAGAATCTCAGAAAGATCAAAACGCACTGTATATATTCGCTTTATTTCATTTTATTATTTGTGTTATCGAATATCGTGTTATCTTTTTATATAGGGTAAAGATTAGAAAATACAATAAGACAAAAAAAAATTCAACTGTTCTATTCATTAATTTGGAAATAGCGTATGTAAATTCTATCTAATTTTTACATAATGTAATACTGGCTTGTTTTTATTTGTCAACTTGACAGTTGATGCATGTTTCGTACTTAAGATTAATGTCAGAATGAGAGTGTATAGGTTATAAAAGAACCATTTACAAAGCTAACAAAAATATGTTCAGTATAATACAGGCGCATTATAAATGATTGTAGTCAAAGCAGGCCATGCCCATGTTAATAATTTTTTGCCGTTATACACAAGCAACTGTCAAACTTGAAATAGGTTATGCAACCAATTGAACTTTTGCGTGTAGAAGAGTGGTATTCCATTCAAATACAGCGGCAGCCAGAAATCTTTACATTTGATATCATGGTCTACTTTGACTACAATCATTTATAATGACCCCGTATTAGGTTGCATATGTAGTGTACGACTTTTTTTGGCGCGCATAGTAGGTACCTTTTATTTCAACTATTTTCTTCTGCAAGCTTTCGCTTACGGCATACTTCATTGTATAAGATTAAATGCCATACACTGGATAATTTATTATTACTATGAATTTATTACACAGATTTGCTACTTACGCGATACAAAAAACAAAAACAAAGTGATACGATACATTATTCATTAAGTTTATTGTAGGGCGGAGGGATTTAAATTTAAAGTATTGTTTCATTTGAAAACATTACAAATTACATTTGTACCGCGATCTAAATAAAGTCAAAATAATCCCCCGGTAGTAAAAGAGAAACTTTGTAACGAGACGAGCGAACAAGGAGAAGCAAAGCGTAAAATAGGTACAGCAGTTCGGCTTTAACTCTAATAAAAATACCCTTTGCTACGAGTAATTCTTTCTAAGCCGTTGATTTTCCAGGGTCATTTAGCATCAGAGAGCCAAAGATCCGACTGAGACGTCTAGGAATGAATTCCTTGCGGCGTTTCCATCCATTCACCAGCCCTCCACTCTACCCAAACAAAACTATCACCGCTCACCGCCATTCAAACAAATTGTTACGTCTTGTAATTCTACAAAGATTGCAAACGTTCAAATATTCGTTCCTGCCGATTTAGTTTAACGTCAACAAGGAAAATTACGTTCAAAAAATTTAATTAGCCCCAAACTGAAAATTCGGAGGGAAAGTTAAAGACACAAATAACCCTGCGCGGGTTGAGTGAAGGGAGAAGGAAAACTTTTAATGGAAAATAAATTGGTTGGCCATGCGAGAACTAATTAAATGATTCGGACACGATCGGGTCCCCTGTAGAAAAAAAAAACGGTTAATCAGCTGAGAAGCGATTAAAGATCGGTGATTTTTAATTGGGCGTTTCGTCCTTTTTATAAGCCGCCTGTACACCTTAATAATTGTCTCGTTTTATAAACCACCGGCACGAAATTTTAATTAGATTTTTAATTATGATGTAAAAGCTTATTTTGCTTTGGTCGTTTTTTGGTTAATACGAAGTAAATTAATTGGAAGTGCACGCAAATTTTAGATTGTTAGTTGTTTGTTTAATGGGTTTCATACATATACCATTAATAATAACAAAGGATAACATTTTGCATACTGTTTCTTTACTGAAAATGATTGTAGTTTGCACATAAATTATAAAAATCTGGTAACCTCTCGTATCTGGCATCTCCATCATGTCCACATGTCAAAAAGTCGTACAAGTTTTTCTTGTAGTAAAAAATAAAGAGAGATCAAGAATCCTCTAACAGGGCGGAAATGAAAGCTTGTACAGTATACGTTCATGCTATGAAGCAAAAACTCATGTTAGGCACATGGAAATTTCATCCTACGTTTGACAGCATATCTAGAGAATTCTATTAGATCGAGTACATTCTTTAAAAGATATCACAAAAATCATGAATATTTTTAAAAAAATGTAACGTGATAGAATTAGTTGGCAAATGTTTCACTATAAACATTGAAGCTATGATACAAAAACCAGGCAAATCACCAAATGAGGCTAACTCATATCCCCCCATATAACTGTTACCAATAACCCCAACGCTCTTTGAAAAGTCGTTTCCAAAAATATTCCAATCTACATATAATTAAGAGAAAAAAACAATTTGGTTTTTGAGAAAATATCTCCAAACAGCCCAAGCCCATAAAGGCGTATTTGCTCAACAATATTTCGTGATGTGACACAAGCCTTTGATAAGATTTGGCACGCAGTCTTAAGAGGCTGGTTCAACCTAATTTCAGGACTGTTCTGGTGGTCCAGTATTAGTCCAATTATTCAAGCTGTTCAGTGCTTTTGTGGGTTAATGAATGAATAATGATAACATCTTATAAGATGACAACAATCTGAATTAACTATTATAGTGCGCCAAAGTTCCATATTTATGATACCCATGCCCAATTTTAAACAATTGCTGCTCTAACATAGACGTATAATTGGAGACGGGTAATATCCTGATTTCAGGAATAACATTTCAATTATGCATTTTTGCGATTTGCCGCAGTAGTTCCACTTTACGTCAATGTACAATTTGAAAAATATCCAATAAATAAAAAGAAATAAAGCCACACCTTTGAAGAAGCCGTCGTATTTTCCCAATTTTTCCGTCCATGTTCGAGTCTGGACAGTGTGTCCATCTACGATGTTCTCGAGAACTAGACGTCATTAGACGAAGATAGTAATGGATCTATCTCTATCTACCATATACCACAAAAAAGTCTATAACTCGCTAAAATTCACATTTATATTTTACTGGACAGATTTCGAGAGCTCTAACCTACAAACCAGATATAATCTGAAAATAAAGAAAATACCGCACAAAGCAGTATTCCAATCGAAATTAGGAGATTACATAAAAATTCTACCATTGTATCAGACATCAATCAGGTTTGTGCCTAAATAAGTATACTATTATTATTAAAAACACCATGTCAATTGTTAGGTTAGCTAGCAAAATATACATATAAACAGTGCTATTTTATCCATTCTACTACCAGAGAATTCTAGCTCCAAGTATGGTATGATGCAGAAGCTCATTACGGGTTTTGTAATTGGATTCAAATTACATTACGGAGAATCAAAATCCTGTACTATTTTGTTGATCGAAGAGGATTTCTAGACAAGAGATGTGATTACTAATTTTCATAATTTCCATGAGCTGGCCATAAAATCACCGAGGTATGCTGAAGATTACCGATTTTTATCATGGTTTTTATCATATGTTTTATCTTGGTAATATTACTGGAAGAAGTTTATAATATTATTATATGAGAAATGTTATATAATGGGACATAGTCGACTTGTCAACCATTGACTCCAGATGTTTTACTTCTCAAGTACAAAGTGTATGGAGAATTTATGTTGAAGACAACAAACCGCAGATTCTATTGAAATTACCCCCGAAGAACCGAACAAGCATTACGAACCATATGCGTGACTGATGATACCGAACATCATCATTTTTGTGATTTAATGTTGACATAATATAATTCTAATAAAGCTATATAATTTTAATAAAGATATAATATTATAAAGCTTATATTGTCTATTGTCTTTTATGATTAATATATGAATTACAAATTTGTAAATAAAGAATAACTTATGAACTGTTTTCTTTTTCTTATACGTTATCAGATCCCTGTGCTGTTGATGTACATACGTATGTGTAATATATATACTTGTGTGTTTTTCATTAGCTAGGCATAAGCGTATTATCGGCTGAGAAATGAATACATAATCTATCGTACTCAGAGAAAGTAATCTGTCACCAAAGGTATCGGTACTGGTTTTGTGAGAGATCACTAATATTTCTTCACATACACAATGCTACGTATCTTAGGACGTATAAAAGTATATGGGCACATAACCTGTTCAAATATTCTACATATACATCGTACATTCTCAACATAGGTAATGACAACAATTTATCACAGTAATATTTAGAGCTACCATGTTATGTTGGTAAGCATTGTAAAGTCACTATACAGCCTGATTACGTGTGCAAAAATAAATTGAAACAGCGTTAAAGACGTTAGATCGTATAATATTAACCGCACGTCGACGAAGTCTATCTTTCAAAGTAGCTTTAGCGAAAACGTCGACATCCCGACTCAAAGACCAACTCTCAACTGATTTTTCCAAACTTATCAAAAACAGCCAAGTCGCTGTCGATCAGCTGTTAGACACCCCTCTTAAGAGACAAACTAATATGCTACCCATACAATCAGATATACCATTCGGGATAAAGCAGATATATGAATTATCTGACGTAAAAGAAGCTAAAGCAGGCGTGTCCCATGGTACCAATCCATAGAGGATTGATTGGTACCATGGGACCGATCACTAGTAGATAAACTACCAACATATATACGGTTCTAATGACTAAACAATACGAGACCAAACTCAAGAATCGGTCATCTAGATTCTAGATGTCTTGATGAACGAAGCCTAGTCCCATATACGCCCACTGGAAAAATATTTGGGTATGACCCAGGATCTAAAACGAATGTGAAAAAAACACGTAAAAAGGAATTGGACAGATCTTGATCTCAAATATAGAGAACTGTACCGGCTTTTGGGAAGAAACTTAAGCTTGTCAATATAGAATAAATTACAACCTTTAAATTCCGAGCATACAATTGAACAACGTCACATTTATCAAGTCAGTCAAGATAAAACCAACGCAGTAACAATCTATAAAAAAATATAGTCATACTCACTCAAAAATCTGGGATGGTACCATTAGAAAACATGTTAAACTCACCTGAAAAACAGAAGAAAAAAAATATTACTATATTATTAACCATAATATTTATTTTTATATCATATTCCGGAAGCAAGGTCATATAATTATGATAGTCACTAAGGTAAGTTCGTTTAATCATATAATTAATAAAGGTTATTCAACAATTTTAAAGGTTATTCTAATAGAATTGTGTCGATGTATCGTGTTTTGTTGGTAGATCTAATTAGTAGACAGATTATAAATCTTAGAAACTGGTTTTTGTGTACCCAAACGCTGTATGAATACAGTTTTCTTATAACTGAAATTTGAAAACTGGTAGATTACTCTTTGGCAAATATAACTATTTTAACTGTATGATAAACCGAAATTTTAACTATCAACTCGTCTGGGTGAACATTTACTTAATTGCGGTCAAAATGGAACCAAAATGGCCATCCGCACGTTATAGCAGCCTGTTCTAGCCTATTTCAGTTGCCAGATGGTTTTAGATTTATAGTAAATGTGCAAGGTTCAAGCTATCTTTTGCACCAAATATGGTTCAAAAATTATTGACATTTTTTACGAACCTCGCTAGATATTATATTACCTACTCATGAAGACTCAAAAAATAATTTCTGTCTGATAGGCAGTAAAAAATCAATATCAACCATTATTGATAAGACGAGTTTCTGTCGCTTTGTCTTAATTCTTTTCCTTCAACGAATGTAGGATGATTTTAGTGTATTTTCGACCAGTATCAGTACAGTTCTATTTGGATTTATTTTAAGACCTTCTGAGCGTACCAGACGCTCTTGAGACAGACGATATAATTCCCTTGTGAGCGCTGGACACCGTGTGAAACGAGAGACATCTTCTGGGAGAGTAGACATACTCTAGTTTAATAAACGTTCCAGTTTACAGCAGTTTTATTATACGTTACTCCACCATGCATTCCACCAGTTTACTATCTTGCTTCACTACCATCATAGATTTTTTGTTTTAGTTCTAGTCGCATTCATTTATTTTATGAAGTAAAAATAGCCGCAAGTTTGGAGTACAATCACTTCTTCATTGATATAAAAAAGCTTTTTTACGAGATAATCCTATGGTAAAATTAAGTATTCAATGCAATGCTTCAATCAGAAGATGAAGAAGAAGAATGGGAATACGAAGAAGACTCTCCAGGGGGAGAAGATGGAGCCACAAATTCGATATCTTCATAAATTTGACTATAGAATTGGCAAATATTAAGAACTATGTGCCTAATTTTTGATGATGTGACGGATAAATTAATTTTGGACTAGTAGGTATATGTCGATTTTATTGACACTTATTTGTATTCACTTCTACTCAGACCTATGTGGTATTTCCGCTTTATCAAAACAATATTTTTTCCAATACTTTAGTTCAAATCAAAATGTTTAATTTCAACACAACGCATAACACACACTCATCCAAATTAATCTCACTCATGTAGTCGTTGAAGTCTAATTACAATAGCATATAGAACATAACCAAAATGCGTGGAGTACCTACATAACGGGCAATGTTTCATTAACAATAATTTTTGGTACGGCGGGCACAATAAACATTTCCGATGCAGTCGATTATGGGGTAATTTGTTTGCGTTCGGACCGCTACTGCAAACATTTACCTTTTCCATTGGCAACGCGCTGCTTTTCTTTTTTTTCCGTAAAATAACGATCAATACTTTGTGTTCGGTCACATTTACGTTTTCACCTAACAAAAGCGATGCAAATTGGTGCTTTCATTGTTAAGAATGTTTTGTATGGATTGAATGAATTATTTATATGTATTGATTGTAGACAGACATACTGTGACTACTTATCTAAAGAAGAACAATTTATTGTTTGCCCAGTTATACAGTGAGCGAAAGAAGCATGGAAACCTAAGAACATTTATGAGACGGTTTGTTATTTTACAAAATCCTCGCTCACGTGAATTTATGATTACCAAAATACACACTTGTTGTCAATTGTTGCTGGCTTATGACGTCATCCACATTATTTCAACTCTATTGAGTATTGAACATCAAAAGATGTTGACAACTCTGAGGACCTTGTATATGTAAATGAAATATGAAAATGCGATTTGGTAAAAATAAGTACATGTAGCTGCTAAAGCGCATATCCTAGAAATCTCATAATAAACATGAAACTTTGATACTACCTGAAATTATGAATGTTCCGGTGCCGGTGTTCACTAATGCTTTTGAAGCATTTATATCGATTTTTTAAGTTGTGGGCGGGTGATTCCATAAAAGAAACAACAAGAAACGCGAACACCGGCATTAAAAAAAATCCTTCAAGCATGGATTCATTTAAAGAAAGTAATAAAAACTGGCAATTCGCATTCCATTCACAAATAAAAGTTATTAATTTTACCCTAATTTTCAACGTCCTTTTTAACCTACACGACGCGAAAATGTCATTTTCGCGTCTCTATGGAGACACGAAAGATGCTATTTGCCCGCTAGGCCCAGCCAGGCCTGTAATGAACACTTTTCAGCGCTAGCCGCGAAAATAATTGTCCCTATAGGTGGCGACCGAATGGTCTGTCCATTCAAAATACAGCTTTTTTTCACGTTTGCGATTAAAACGTGAACGTTTTTTTTTATTTCATCAAAAGCCAATATGTCAGTGATTAGTCATTAGAAACGGGTGATTTTATTACGATATTGTTGTGTAGGATAAAAAATTATGTGTGCATCACGCCCAGAAAGTGGTTTTCAAGGCGTCAAGAAGTGCCCAGGCTCGCTATGCTCGCCTATGCAACTCTTCTCTCGGCCCGGAAAAGAACCACTTTCTCGGCTTGGTACACAATATACTTTTACTCGAAAATTTTTGTATTTTCTATGGTTCTCGAAAATTTTCTTATGTAAGGCCATAATAGTTGTACGTTACCAATAAGACAATGATAATATATCAAGAAAAATATTGGGTTGGTGTCAAAAATGTCGATTACGTCATTAGCCAAAAACAATTGAAGGGCGGAAATTTAATGTACTATTAAGACTTGAAGTTGGAGTTGATGAAAGTTGAAAATTGATGTATAGACTTCGGTTGATTTATTTACGCTGAATACTTATCCGAGCTTTAAAGTTGCACATCAGGTCAGATTATTGGATTTTGAGTCGCCTTTTTATAGAGGAGCTCCTACGCCAGATCACAGGAAAAAGCAACGATATTTGACATTTTGAAAATGATTGAGCCAGTATTCATTTTCAGAGCAAATAATTCTAAATGATTCAAAAACATTTGTAAAAACTTTCAGGATTTGAGGTAAAAGTACAAAGGTTTAGAGTTTGCTTTAAGAAAATTTTGGGGTTTTTGGATAATAGGTTCACTAATAATTTTCAGAGAGCCTAATTGTACCCAAAACGCAAATTCACATCCCTAAATGCATGATCTCTAGAGTCAATATTTAAAGTTTTAAATTGCGCTTTTCTCGATTTTTTCCACTACCATTAAGACAATTAAGATGTATTAACATGTACCAACATCAGTACGAAAAAGATAGGGTTGTCAATTAAAAATGTGTCGATGGCATCATAAGTCAGTAACTCATCGAACCAGGTTAAAATTGATTCAATTCCAACCAATATTTGTCACTAATACTGTCCCCTTTCTATTATTTGTTAATTTATAATTTTATCTACGACTCACTATAATAAGTTGATGGATGAAATTTGCAACCTCGTCCATATTTAGGTTTGTTAAAGATAAAATAAAAGGATATCAATATGGAAGTGTCGTTTTATTCAAAACGTTAGTGCTTGATAATCGATTTCGGGGCTCTTGTCCCCATCTTCGGATCAAATCTACGATAATATAATTTATTAAACTAATACATTTCATGTATGTAGGGTGGTCTTACAGTCTAATAGCTGAATCAAAAAACATGTGATTGGTTACGATGCAATCGTTAAAATAATATTCCTGGGCGCGGGCTTACAGCTGCCAAGCCCGGGCACGAGGTAACAGGTGTGAAGAATAATATAAAGAGATTCCAAGAACACACCACAAGAAATACTTCAGCGGTATACCAGCGAAGGGGGTAAAACTCTTAGGGTCTGATGGCTACTAGAACTTTTAATTACCTACAATTTGAGGTATGATAGAAATTTATGCAAGAATTTTTGCAAAAGTTATGGACATTTTGCTGCAGCAACTGAATGAAATACGTTTGCTATTCGAACGGACATTATCGCGATTTAGGGCTTTTTTTCGGGGGGGTAAAACTCTGAGGGTCTGATGGCTACTAGAACTTTTAATTACCTACAATTTGAGGTATGATAGAAATTTATGCAAGAATTTTTGCAAAAGTTATGGACATTTTGCTGCAGCAACGGAATGAAATACGTTTGCTATTCGAACGGACATTATCGCGATTTCGGGCTTTTTTTCGGGGGGGGGGTAAAACTCTGAAGGTCTGATGGCTACTAGAACTTTTAATTACCTACAATTTGAGGTATGATAGAAATTTATGCAAGAATTTTTGCAAAAGTTATGGACATTTTGCTGCAGCAACTGAATGAAATACGTTTGCTATTCGAACGGACATTATCGCGATTTAGGGCTTTTTTTCGGTGGGGTAAAACTCTGAGGGTCTGATAGCTACTAGAACTTTTAATTACCTACAATTTGAGGTATGATAGAAATTTATGCAAGAATTTTTGCAAAAGTTATGGACATTTTGCTGCAGCAACTGAATGAAATACGTTTGCTATTCGAACGGACATTATCGCGATTTAGGGCTTTTTTTCGGGGGGGTAAAACTCTGAGGGTCTGATGGCTACTAGAACTTTTAATTACCTACAATTTGAGGTATGATAGAAATTTATGCAAGAATGTTTGCAAAAGTTATGGACATTTTGCTGCAGCAACGGAATGAAATACGTTTGCTATTCGAACGGACATTATCGCGATTTCGGGCTTTTTTTCGGGGGGGGGTAAAACTCTGAAGGTCTGATGGCTACTAGAACTTTTAATTACCTACAATTTGAGGTATGATAGAAATTTACTCAAGAATTTTTGCAAAAGTTATGGACATTTTGCTGCAGCAACTGAATGAAATACGTTTGCTATTCGAACGGACATTATCGCGATTTAGGGCTTTTTTTCGGTGGGGTAAAACTCTGAGGGTCTGATGGCTACTAGAACTTTTAATTACCTACAATTTGAGGTATGATAGAAATTTATGCAAGAATTTTTGCAAAAGTTATGGACATTTTGCTGCAGCAACTGAATGAAATACGTTTGCTATTCGAACGGACATTATCGCGATTTAGGGGTTTTTTATCGGGGGGGTAAAACTCTGAGGGTCTGATGGCTACTAGAACTTTTAATTACCTACAATTTGAGGTATGATAGAAATTTATGCAAGAATTTTTGCAAAAGTTATGGACATTTTGCTGCGGCAACTGAATGAAATACGTAGAGGGCCATCATTTCCATCCCAACAACATGAAACTTCTCAAAAATCTCCCAAAATCCATATTAATGGATTATACAGAGATATACCACATATGGAAGAGAAAGAAAAACAATGATGAGATATTACTCAACAATATCACCGACTTCCCTGGTAATTTCCTGTTCGCCACTAAAATATAATTTGCCCAAACCCACACATCGCCATTTTCTTGTATTTTGAATTTTTTTAATGTAATTTTAATTGTACTGTTTCACCCTGTATAAATTTATTGTATTCATAATACTAGTGCCCCTGACTTCATGTTGCTCTGCGTGCGCCGCTCTGTTTGGACCGTTCCTCTTATAATGCTCGCATGTGACTCGTGTATTCGTTGGTTAGAACGCAATTTTGTCAATTAAACCCTAAAAGCGTTAAAACAATAACTATTTTATCTTCTGAACGTTCGAGACTGTGTATTGACGTGAGTTCATGTTGTTTGTGTACTGTTTCCACATGTTTTATTTGTAAACTTTTGTATTCTAGGTGTTTTGACATCTAACCTCACTTTCTGCAGGTGGTGATTACTTTGACTTTTTTAAAGCGTATGAATGGACTTTTCGCTCGACTTGGATGACATCACCCTCAGAAACTTATTCTTCACACCTGTTACCTCGTGCCCGGGCTTGGCAGCTGTAAACCCGCGCCCAGGAATATTATTTTAACGATTGCATCGTAACCAATCACATGTTTTTTGATTCAGCTATTAGACTGTAAGACCACCCTACATACATGAAATGTATTAGTTTAACAAATTATATTATCGTAGATTTGATCCGAAGATGGGGACAAGAGCCCCGAAATCGATTATCAAGCACTAACGTTTTGAATAAAACGGCACTTCCATATTGATATCCTTTTATTTTATCTTTAACATCACTATAATAAGTTCATTGCATACGAATCTATGACTATATAATCCCCAATGATTATAATGACAAAAGCGTTGTATAATAATGACAGTTCGCTCAAATAATGACTTCATTATTTGAACGAACTGTCATCATTATAGGACGCTAGTGTCAAAGTCTGGCAAAACCTACATAGATGACAGTTATGTGACAGTTCGCCTCGCCATCATTGACAAATACCTTTAAAATATTTGATATAAAATGGAATCAGTGTGCGATTTAAACGTGCAATATTTAAATAGATGTGTACATTAAAATAAATACTTTGTGCATTAAAATAATAAATATTGTGCAATAAATAAATATGAATATATTACATACAAAAATACATATTGTGCCCTAGAATGGATACGTTGTGCATTAAAATAATAACTAATGAGCATTCAATAAATATAAATATGTTACATAAAAACTGTTATAATGAGCAATACTTTATTCATATTGTGCCCTAAAATGAATATCTTGTGCATTAAAATATTAAATATAGAGCACTAGATCTACTGCGCATCAAAATTACGCTGATCTGATTTTTACGATTCGTATGTTAACGACAGCGCGTACTTTCAATGATACAAAACCTTATTAATTAATTCAAATGGCTCAACCTACATATTATGTTAAATAACAATTCAATTAGTTTCGACTTATGACGTTATCGTCACTTCTTTTAAATGGCAACCCCAGATTTTTCTGTCCAATATTGATAGTTTAATTGTTTTACAGGTAATTTACAAGATTTATGGCCTTACATAATAAAATTTTCGAGAAAAAAGATTGTTGAAAATTGGAGATAGTATTGATAACTTATTTGTTTATGGAATGCGAGTAGGCGTTTTCGATTGATTTATTTGCGCTGAAAATAAATATGAGCTTAACGATTGAGGCTTCAAATTAAGAATTACCATGGGCCCATTTATACCAGGTGGTATAAATTTGTACAAGTTACCAAAATCGCGTTTTTTTTTTACATTTTTACCCCACTTTTTTTCGAAAATCTTGCGCGATAGAGAATTAGATTATTTTACTATATTAATTTTCACAGCAATTAATTCAAACCCAAAAGGTATTTCATATTGAATTTACAAAATCCATTTTCCCTAAACGTATCAATATTTATCAATTGTCAATTGCCATTTCAACATTAAATGATCTACCAAATTAAGTAAGAAAAAATTGGCATCGCCATTTACAAAGGTGGATGAGGTCATAACTCTGTAACAATTGACGGTCGAAAATTGAAGTTTTCACAAAAATGTTAATTTTAATAATTAATCGATGTCGTCAAGGATTTTTTAAAATTTACAAAACATCTGTTGAAATGTTCCCACGTTTCCTTACTTTACGCGCTTACTGTATGTACGCAAAAGGTTGCAGAACTTAATGCACATTATATGCTTTCTAGGGCCCATTATAATTTTGTCATGGTAGAATTTAGATTATTTAATGCGCATTTAATATTTTCAAATGCTGATTTATTTAAACCATTGAAAATATATTTTTTTCAATGACGCTGCTCATTATATTTTTATAGTGGTAGCACATTTATTTATTTAAGTGTACAAATATTTTATGAAAGGAACATTCAAATATATAAATGCACAATTATTTATTCTGATGTACATTTATATAAATTTATTGCACATTTATTCTTTTAATGCACAAGTGAGTTTTTGCATTGCTCAAATATTTTTTGTTTTGGACACATATTTTTTGTATTGGTCAAATATTTTATCAAATGCTTACAATAAATGCACGTTTGCCCATACAATTTGTACTGTTAAATGGAGTTTATGAGTCGTAGATAAAACGTCGTATTCGACTCGCACACAACAGATATAAATCGCGAGCATGAAGTTTATACGCGAGCCGTAGGCGACCGTTTAAACATGCTATGTGCATGTTATGTGCTCGTTAAATAATATACTATATTATGTCCCCAATGTTAGTTAATGCCTTCATTACTCATGAAAAAACTCTCAACTCAAACATTATTTACATAATCCTCCGACTTCCTTAAGCCTTCGTGCTTAAAGAGCACGAAAAAACGTCTAAAAACGAAACGGTAAAGAAATAAAACTAGATTAAAGCGTAACTTTCCCTACGACAAACAAAACTCTTGATCAAGTAATCCAATTCCTCTTTTTTATTTCTCGATAAATAATTCATAAGCTAATCTCGTAAAAGTTTCTCCCGAACCTTCACGGTAAAAGGCGAACGTTTTAAGTAAATATTAACCTTAAAAAAATTGATGGCTTTCCCTCCTTTGCGCGCGGGATACAGACATCCAGTAACCAACTTAAAAATTCCCTGACGAGTTAAATTGCCCCTTTGCGCGGCGTTTCATTTTCAGTTTTTAACTCTTTGATGTCTGAAGTACTTTCTATATTGATTCGTGTACAATATTGATACGCTAATCATACACCGTCCACAGGTTTGCTGAAGGCGATATACAGCAAATATTTAGGGGATGGTCGGATGTGTTCTCGCATTTCTCACGTCACAGTCTTGCCTAGAGCGACCTCTGTTTGACGTCATGGCAACTAGGGAACTTTAACCCCTTCCTGTTTTACCCCCTTCCCCCAAGGGTTTCGCCGTTGTTATTAGAACGTCGACTCCTCCTATGGGTGTGTATGTGTGTTTTGGTCTGCAAATATTGAAAACGTGACTTACGCGACCTAGAGGAAGTTTTCTCTGCTGAGCGTAGGACGCTTATTGCGTAACTTTTTTTAGGGTTATGTTAGAATTTTATGCGGAAGTACCATGTGCTTCATATCCTGATGGTGGTAAAACTATTCTATAGTTTTACATGAGAAAATGTTCGAACAAAATGCAACTAAAAACTAGGAAAGCTCATGTTTGATTTTTGAGCTTTTCATATTTTTTTTTTGTTTTCACGTTGTTCCATCTAAAAAGTGCAAAGTTTAAGCTTTACTTTGAGACCAGCTCCAAGTTTCTTCGTCATTTGATTCATCTGCTATATCCCGAGAAAATTATTCTTTTGATATATTGCGTTGTATTTTACAACATCTTACGTGATGAAAAGCTTTTGAGCCCGTGCACCTTTGTTGTAACAAACAAGTCAATCAAATATGGATTTTTATAATTTTCATTTGTCTTTTTCTCGAAAATGTTCTTTTATCATAAAATATTAAGAAATACATAGTTTGTATATGGAACAAATGTTCTGTGACGATGCGCAAAACGTATTTCACATAACTCCTCTATAAGTACATAAACATCAAATAATTACTTAAAATGTGATACGAATGTTAATACCATAACCTTTTTAGAAAATCTGAAGTGACCAGGCACATGACTTTATTATACTATATATAAAATTAATAGTTTAGCAGCATGAGATTCTATTTGATCAAGATCGGTCGTGTCTGCATTAAAATAAAACTAGTTAGCTAGAATTTGACAGATAATTTGATTCTATTGACAGTAGGTGTTGTCAAAACATCAGCGTCTGACACTACCTACTGTCATTAGAATGAAAATATCTGTCAAAGCCTGGCTAACTAGTTTTATATTAATGCAGACACGACCGATCTCAATCAAATACAATTTGCTCATGCAGCTAAACTATTAATTTTACCAAAATATGCCATAGACTTAATTATACAAAAGTTCCTCTACTTTAATTTATTATTTAACTATTTTGACGAAATTACAGAAATAGCGGATCATTTGTAAAATCCTTGGGAAAATGCTTAGAGTAAATATCCAGTTCCTTTGGACTCTCTTGAACGAAAAGTTTTTCAGCTCATTTCAGTTTTGTCGTGAAAGTTCTAAATATGAAATTTCGTACCGATACCTTTAGTAGTTTCTCCGGAATCGTCGCCACAAAAAAACGGGCACACCTACACACAGACATTTTTTTGTACCTTGGTGAAAACTGTTCAGGGGACCCAAAACGAAATAATAACATTTTTCGTTACTGTTTCACAACATAATTGTTTAAATAAATGTTTTTTGCTGTATTCTACGTCATGTTTTGGAATAACCTGCTATTTTTTATGGTGTGGCAATCTACTCTGTTTTTTATTGGAATTACTTAAAATTGATGAGAATGAAAGAAGAAATTGAAAATCGTAAAATGTTGATAATTTTGGGGAAAAAGGATTTTGTAACTGAAAAGAGAATTAGCAATTGCCGTACACTTCATTCCATTTCAAAAGAAGACAGAGCGCGATATGGTTATCGAAATATGTAGTTCAAGGTCTATGTCAAAAAGACTCTACTTAAAAAACTCGCTTTCTACTGATTTTCTCATGTAAATAAGACCATAAAGATGTCATGTGACGATACTATACAGGGTGTCTCAACAGTGCGATCTCGGAAGATTGTGCCTCTGTTAATGAAGATTTTTTAAAACTGATTTCACTCATCTATCCAGAACTCCGAGGCGCACATTTTGAAATTATTAGCGTTTATACAGGGTGTTCCATAAGGTAGTACCAACCCAAACTTATGTTTTTTTTAAATGGAACAACCTATATTTCGGCACAATTTTTAATTCCTCGCAAAATTTTACTAAAATGAAAAATAACATTACCTACCCTAAACTTTATACTTTTTGATTTATTGGCATTTTAATGAAAAAGCAGCAGTCTAAGATAAATTGCTTATCTCAATACCTGTGTTTAATTTTATTGCGCTCGCTTAGATTATGATTAAGTAAGAAGCGTTCTATTAACTTGATTACCTACCATATCCAAATTGTGTACAGGGTGGTCATAATTTGCAACAAAATATAGCAAACAGTTTTTCCTAAGAAAGTTAATTTTTTTAAATGGAACACCATGTATCTAATTATTTTTATGAATTCTACGCATCGTTCTGCACAAAAAAGTACTAGCACACACCAGTGCTAAAATGAGCAATTGCAGAGATAACTAATCTTCTTCATAAAAAAATCGATATTTCTAACAATTAGAGCTTCTAACACCGACATAAACCATTAAACCAGTAATGTATTTACCTACATTACTGTTTTCTCGTATCATTTCATCTTTCTTTTAATAAATGAAAACATTTGACCACATCTGCAATTTAATATTATAATTTGAAATAAAATTTTACTTATACCCTGTAGGCTATGACAAACTGTGCTAAACAAGTTATTATGGTATCTGTCAGTGGTGGTGATATTGTTAGATTTGCACAATTTTTGGAAATATGGCGAACTTTTCTCAGGAGGAAGTAATTGACATGGTGTGGGTACTTGGCGAATGCAACAAAAATGTGTACTGCACATAAAGTAGTAGCACACACTATTGCTAAAATAAACCGCTACAGAAATAAATTCTCTTCTTCGTAAAAATTTACATAAAATTTAAATTTAATTAATAACAGTAATTAATTTCTATTTCTTGCAAAACAAAAGTATTATTCTTTATGGAAAAATAAATGTAGTGCTTGATAATGCGTTTCGTTATGAATTGCTTTTATTTTAAGATAAGGAAAACAACACCTGCTCTTTAACAACAACTTTATATCAATTTCATACCTTAATAACTTGTTTAGCACAGCTTTTCATAGCCTACAGGGTATAAGTAAAATTTTATTTCAAATTATAATATTAAATTGCAGATCTGGTCAAATGTTTTGATTTATTAAAAAAAAAGATGAAATGATACGAGAAAACAGTAATGTAGGTAAATACTTACTGGTTTAATGGTTTATATCGGTGTTAGAAGTTCTAATTGATAGATTGCTCTGCTATATTTTGTTGCAAATTATGACCACCCTGTACACAATTTGGATATGGTAACGGGTATTGAGATAAGCAATTTTTCTTAGACTGCTGTTTTTTCATTAAAATGCCAATAAATCAAAAAGTATAAAGTTTAGGGTAGGTAATGTTATTTTTCATTTTAGTAAAATTTTGCGAGGAAAAATTGTGCCGAAATATAGGTTGTTCCATTTAAAAAAACATAAGTTTAGGTTGGTACTACCTTATGGAACCCTGTATACACGCTAATAATTTTAAAATGTGCGCCTCGGCGTTCTGTATAGATGAGTGAAATCAGTTTTAAAATATCTTCATTAACAGAGGCACAATCTTCCGAGATCGCACTGTTGAGACACCCTGTATATATCTGATAATGAATTTAGTAACTAACTTGCACTAACTTGACTAATTGATAAAATTTAATAATCTTAAATTTGATCATTTAAAGTAAGTTGTTGTTCCGATTTTTTAATTATCTTCAATTACGTTGCTGACCTGGATAATCCTAGATATAGGTAGTGACAATTTAGTTCAGTCGGATCTAATCGGTCTAGACGTCAGATGTTTGCGAGTGGCAAACAGAAGAAACTTTACCCACACACGAAATTCACATTAGCCCTCCCCGGGGACCAATGACACAAAAGAGCTCAGAGCACTTTTAGATAAAAGCATTGTTGAGCGGCCACAATCTCCTCATATAATGATCCCGCCAGTTTTACCCGTTTTAAAACGTTCTGAGCGACGGGACGGGACGTCAGATACCGTCTGCAATATATCAAAAGACCCAGTAAATTTTCAGTACACGACGACGTAATCCTATTAAGAGAAAGAACATCTCTATATAGAGAGTAGATTACATTTACGAAAAATGTTCTCGTAATACCTTGTAATAGAACATTGAGCGCTTATAAAGGAGCGACTATGACGTTCAATTTAAGTTTATTCCTTTTCAGGCCGGTTTGGTTCGAAAAGTTATCTAATTAATAAGCATTGTTATTATTCGCTCGTTGAATTATATTTTTGATGAGTTTGAAGGAGATTGTAAAGTCTTTAAATTATGGTGAATTCGTATTTCAATTTATTCTAAATATTATAAGGGAAATATTTCAAAGGAATTACTATTAATAGTTCCTAAGATAAACTTTTGCTTTTCAGTGGTCAATCTGTGATTTATTTATCGTTTGCATACGAACATATTGAAGCTTATTTAGATCTAATAGTGGATAAAGACTAGTACGAAGAAACGCTGGCCAGGCTTCAAGCACGCTAGTGAACGAATTTATAAAGATTAAAACGATTCATCATTGAATTGTTTGAAGAAGAAGCCATTCAGTCAACTCCCTATAAACCCAAGCTGAGTTCCTTAATCACCTCAATCATGTTAGTCCTTCCATCAATTTCAAGCTGGAAGTAGAAGAGTACAATCACCTGCCAGTCTTGGATATGCTGGTATACAGAACGTCAACGGGTAGGTTTGGACATAAAGTAAGAAGACACATACCGATCGATACTTGAACGCCCGATCATACTATCATCCCCAACCGAAGAGAAGTGCTATTAACACTCTGTTCAACAGAGCCGAGAAGGTATGCGACTCCAGTAAATTAGACGAAGAACGGCAACACTTGGAGTGGCCCCTACGTCAGAATGGATACACCAATTCTGACACAAATCTGGTAACACGGTAAGGTATAGAGCACCAGCTAACTTACAGAATCTTTTGCCTAACCCTAACACCACTCACACCACTCACACCACTCGTGAATAACGAACGGGTATTCATGATAACGGGCGAATTTGGAATGTGGTATGTGCGGCAAACAGGACGAAGCATCGACTGTAGAGTCAAATAACACAGTAGAGACACCCGGCTAGGCAAGATTCAACAGTCTGCTATTGCTGAACAGTACCATGAGGGCACTGGATGGACTTCGATGATGCAAATATGGCACCAAGACATCGGTAGTGTCTAAAAATCGATTCTAACGCGGTCAGGCCGAAAAACACATGGGTGGTAGCTCCAGATGTGTGTAGTGGTTTGTAAACAACGTAGATATGGTAGTGTTCTTCAGTAGGTCAATTGCGGTTGAATTTTGTTACTGTGAATTCACGGGCGAATATTTGACTTTCTCCCCACCAACTACTATTCTATGTGTATGTGTTTTCTATTGGTCTATATCTGAATATCGGAAATATCGGAAATATTCGCCGCAAATTTATGGTAACAAATTTTACTCCCCAGTATTCAGTTAGCTCTGAAGATGGGAATTTCCTCGGATTGTTCTCTAGTATCATTTATAATGCAATTATTATTTTGTACAGTTTAATTAATTTGCATTACGTGTGATTTCGGCATACAGCATGCAGAGAATGGAAACATGACCAAATCACTGATACGGTTTCTAATTAAAAATCTCTGGTTTGTAAATTTTAAATTATCAAATTACACATATTTATATGAACTTCCATTTCCGACCTTCAATTGCTTTTAACACTGGAAACCATAACATAGAAAGCGAATAAGCGCTTTGATAGAGGTCCATTCCAACATTGTGCTAAATATGAATTTGGGCTTGAAAGTTGTATACCCCATCGAGTTTCTGTGCTTTTTGTTCTGAGCAAATTTTCAGGATTTCAGGTAAAAGTTTGGTTTGCTATGAAAGACTCTTTAGAGGCCTCTAAGATATTAGGTTCAGCAGATATAAATTTCTACGATGTTTTAAAATCACTAGCCCTTTCAGACAATGCTATAACTATTCATTACCCTAGGTAGTAGGACTATTTTTTTAGAAAACTATTTATAATGAGCTTAGCATGACGAAACTCAGTGGCGGATTAAGGATAGTCGGGGCCCCTATGCAAATTATCTAAGGTACCCCACCCCCACCTACAAAGTAAAATAATAGAATAAAAAAGAAAATGTAGGTAGCAAATAAATATTTCCTTAAACTGTTAATCGTTTATAAACAGATTTATAATAATAAGAATTCTTTCATATAATAAGAGTTTATAACGGTTTATAAATAATAAAAAAAACTCTTGCTTATTTTCATGTCGTTTCTAAAAACTTTGGAATTTTCTAATTATTTATTGTCTCCAAATTTTTATTTTGTTTTTGTTTTTAAACTTATGCCAGATTTACATTAGGAATAAGACATTTAAGCGCTCTTGTTCCATTACAGATCACTTTTGTAGGTACTTCATGACTTTTAATAAGATTTACAATAATAATAATAATTCAAATAATCACATATCCGGCCCAATTGTGTCGCGTCTAGGTGAACGATTTTAAGAATATTGGTGGCTGTCAAAAACACATTTGAGAGAATTGAGCCGGATATTTTTTAATTATTAGCCCAGGTTCAAAGTTTACGCTAACGTATATTTTTAATGCATAAACTTGTACATGCCAATGTAACAGCCGATTGACAATTATGATTGTCTTCAACGTCAAATTTAGTCGAAATGCGTTGCTTAAACATGTCTAGGATATTTACTTGGGTTATAAGCTGATTAAATTAAATTCTTTAATTTTCCAAAAGATCTTCGAGGTTGCTTTGTATATTTTGCGACTAATTGCTTAGCTGCTTGCTGTAAATTTCCGTTGTAACTTCAAATTATAATGTTAAAACAGACAGTTAAAGTTGTGTGAAGGCAAGCGCTTCACCATTTCTGCGATTAGACTGTAGTTGGTATACTTAAATCCTTTTCAATTTTGAACCAAACTTTTTCCGAAATATACCCAGAGTGTCTTTAACAAGATTCATCCGGAAAAAGCTTCAATTTTACTTTGAGTTTCTTCAATTATTGTCGTACATGCCTAACTATTGAATAAATTTGTCACAAGTAGTTGAGTACAAGTCGACACATTTCCTCGTCCAGAATTTCCGTATATCTAGGTTTTGAACCTTTTGCTTAAAATAATCAAAATTTTATGATACTACATTAATCTTTAAAACATTATGGGCAAATGTCTTGGTCGGGAGGCCACCCAATGTCCGGAGCCCCTAGGCACGTGCCTTATTGCCTTATGGGTAATCCGCCACTGACGAAACTAGACCAAATACAACCATTAAGCTAAGACTCCCAATACAGTTTCCTAACTAACAACAATTATTAACATGCAAGTTTCTCCGAACATATCCAAGACAGTGTGTAAAGTTGTAACGACCTGGTCCAACTAGAACAGCCATGAGTAATTTTGAGCATAAGGTGTAAGTGGCGGTAGTAATTGCGCTGCATTCATAAGGTAGCCGTGGAATTAATGACCCGCATCGGGCCTCCGCGAGCGAGTCGTTGCTGAAGACAATGGCACTCATGTGGTGCACATACAACCAGTACACAGTGCAATTCACAGACTGAGTTCACCACTCCAACATTAAAGCCACTCGACAAAGAAACAGCGGACAAAGTTGGCTATTATATCACCTGGACGCGCGTCTTCTCCATTCGTGAATTATCGTCCTCAGAAGGACAGAATTTTCATGTGGGAACAGAGCGGAGTGAAATATGCGTGGGAATGCGCGGCTCGATATGCAGGTATTCATCTTGACGTGTTCGTACTTGACAGGTCGTTAGGGTGGGCTCGTGTGACGGTTTTATCTCGTAAAATACGAGACTGGGGAGATGAAAAAACACGATAACGGGCATCGGATGCACGGATAACCGGATAAGTTCGAAAGGAAGGGATCTATTGAAACGCGAGAAACATAAATTTTTATGTAAACATGTTTTTTTTATATGGAAATAAGATGGTTAGTGAGCCCTTTTGCGGGATACAAGCAATTTTGCAACTCCGGCACCTTCGCCAAATGTTACATGGATATTTCTTTGCTAACGGCTAGTACAAACTTATTTCTTGTGTTCAGTTACTGTCAATAAATCAAATTGAAGAGATGATAACATTTTGAACTGTGAAGAGATGGTTTACTTGAAAAGATAATATAACAATTGCAAATAACTTCCAAGTATAATGAGAAGAATAAAACCTTGAGGACTGGAAAGCAGAAACATTTGTACTAGTCAGGTGTTTGTCCTGCATTTTTTCTTGCATGTACCCACATTAAATTCGAAAATTTTGTTGTTAGTTGTCAGGTAACTTATATATCATGTAATTATCGACGCGCAGTCTAGCTCACTTTTTAATATTGAGCGCGATAGACCCATACAAACAGTGACACAACTTCTCAGTAGCTACATGGAACCAAACAAATGAAAGCGGTGTTCAAAGAATAGCTTCCAATTTTTGTGGTTAAATATAATAATAACAGATTCAACTTTCTGAATATTTCATAAAACAATAGGAACATATTCAACAAAAATAGAAACAAAGGATTATCTTGTATGTAACAAATATGGTTTTCTAATAGCATAATTATCTATTATCTATTAACAAGCATATCTACAAAAATGATGACATTTTTTGGAACTGTCCCAAATTTGTTTGTTTTTTTCCTCTTTGACACATTGAAACACTGTGACACTCGGTAGTCATAAAAAAAACAAGCAGTATCTGCAGTTCATTATCAGTTACCAGATATTTTGTAAGCATTGGAACACCTAGTACAGACAAGAAAAAACGAGGAAACATCTAGAAGGAAAAAAAATTCTATTCCCAATAAAAGATTTTCACTTTATTTGTAGTTTAGTAATGTGGAACCGTATCTTAGGAGAATATATGAAATATATGAAGTAACTACGGTTACTACGGCCTTTACTATGGCTTTTGGATTAATTGAGTGTCTTAGAAATACGGTAGTAGAAATAAGAAACGAAAAGTTTGAAACCTTTTATGAAAAAAGCGCAGATTTGGCTAAACTCGTAAATGTAGATTCTGTATTTAAAGAAAAGGGTAGACCTAAAATTTGTATACAATTTGACTATGAATCCATGTATACTGATTTAAACGAATCAGAAAAACTTTGTTCAATATATATCGAGGGTATTGACACAATAACTGAGCAACTTACATGGCGGTTTGAAAAACTTAGTCAAGATTCACAAGATTTTGATTTTCTTAGTGGTTCTAACATTGTTTCACATGATGAAGAAACTATTAAGAACAAACTATGAACCTTACAAACAAATATGGAACTGATTTAAATGGGCAAGATTTGTTGCGTGTAATTTTAAGTGCAAAAAAATTATTTCAGTCTTTAAATGAGATTTTGAAAATATGGAACACATGAAATCCTCCAATTAATCCATCAATTTGAATTAACTACGAATTATAAGAATATAGAAACTGCATATAGAATATTTCTCAGTATACCAGTAACTGCTGCATCAGCGGAAAGGTCTTCCAGTAAACTTAAATTGGTAAAAAAATATTTAAGAGCTCAGGACAGGCTGCCAATTTAAGTTTGATTTCAATCGAGTGTAATGTTGCTCGGCGGTTATTAGATATAGAAAAAATCAATCTTTTTGCCGCTTTGAAAGCCAGGAAAATAAAGGTGGGGAAATTACAGTCTGTATTGTTTATTAAAATATACATTATTGTTCTTTTCATTAACATGTTCTTTTTATTAATTTATGTTCGTTTTACTATGTTTTGCGTTTGTATGGTTTATGATTTATGTTATCATTATAGAAAGATGATTTATTTACTTCGTAAGGATACGCGTATGTATTTCATTATATAACTTATTCTTTATACGGACTTTTATTTATATCAATTTTTTAATCAGCAATTTAAGTAATTCTGGCCAAAATGGGGGGGGGGGGCGCATTCGCTCTGTTTTCGCCCCGGGCGCAGTTTTGTGTTAACACGGCCCTGCTTTTGATTTCGGGGCACTTTAGCACTGAGGCGAGCAGTTTATAAAGCAGTAAAAGTAAAAACAAAACGCAAAAATAAGTCTTTATCAGTTTTTTTTCAGGATCGATTTAATAACAAAAGATAATCAAAAATAAGAATCAAGAATCTAGGCAAAGTCACCAAACAAACAACACTTTTACAACAAACAACACTAATAATCAAATACTCCTAATACACTTATAAAATCACTAATAATTTTTTTTTCGTTTTCGCAGGTCTTTGCCGAAAGTTCTTTTTTAGTGTAACACAATGTAGGTGCTTACATTTTCGGAGTATAGGTACTTTTTTACATTAGAGAATACTAACTTACTATGAGAAATATGCATGCTAGACAACTGATCAAAAATCTTTTAACTGAACTGAGAATAATTAAACAGAACGTAAAATTGTCTGAAATTATTAAACTAAACATCGGTAAACTTAAAAAAAAAGTTTTATCACAAACGTTGTTGGTTGTAAAGGAGCTATATTATGTATCCACACAAGACCCCTTGCTCTACATTTAAAAAAAAAATAGACAAATAGAAAAAAAGAGGGTTCCTTGAAATTTTTGAAATTTATTACTGCAATTTTATATACAAAAGGTGGAATTTGTTAAAATGCTATTATTATGAAGGAGATGTCAAAACTCTAGAGCATCGTTTTTCGCAAATGTACCTACATCATACACTTCTGCCAATTTAATAGATAAGTTACATCATGTCAGTAGACATAAAACCACGATATCTTTCAATTAATACAAGAGTGCTACTCAAGATCTAGCAATACATCTGAAATCAATTCCAGATGTAAGCAGACAGATAATGCGTATTACGTGTTCTAAGTGTGGAGGATTCGTATTACTGAAGTACAGCAATATAGCAAAGCTAAATGATCGATCAAGATGTAAGTGTACGGGAAGCAGCTTTGTTGCCCCTAACGCGTTCTCTGCCAGATGGCGCCTTGTGCAATTTGTCAGCATTAGGCAGGGTCGGATGGAACAACCAATAGGACGGAACGCGTCAAGTATTGTTCTGAACGTATATAAGCCGATATATCGGGCGTCCGCTGCAAATATTATTTTGATAGTGCCAATTGTGTAATCTTTTGGAAACGATCCACGACTAAGTCCATGTGTTCTATCTGTTACAGATTTATGGAACGGCGCATCGTGGAATGAAATGTTAGATATTAATAGTTTTAGAGGGAGAGAAAGAATCAAATATTTATGAACTACATATGAATTTTATATAACGCATTTTATTACAGACTTACCTTCTAAATATACACATTTTTTTGTAACGACCGGAGTTAAAATTAAAAGGTAGGACCGTAAAAACTCCGTAACTGTTGATGATAAAATGTCTGAAAGCTTTGCATTTGAAAGTTTGATATAATAAAACTTAATAGAACATAATAAAATAAAAATGTAATTACACTGGCCATCATGTTTTGTTACTTATGTATGGAATAGTCTGCATTATACACTAACAAACTTGTCTTTTAATGGAATATCCTATATCACCAAACACATTTTAATTCCTTTTGAAAACGAATTTTGTCCAAAAATAGAGAAAATAATAGAGAAATTTCTCTCCTTCAAGACAACAATTATTATTGCTCAACAACTGTCAATTTGTTCAACGTGATATGATTAAATAATTTAATTTCTGAATTACGTTATATCATGTCTTAAATAGATTCTGACATTGACTGTGGACTATTTGTTATTCAACAGCCACACGTTTTTAATGCATGTACATGTACAGTCATGGAAAGATGTATGTTCGTATGGCTATCTCACAATTTTAACGAGCATGTCGGTTAAAAAAAATGGATATACCACAGACACACTGCTTTAAAATTCGGAACTAGCGACAGGAATATACATCTTTCCATGACTGTACAATAAATAACCGCTAAAAAATAAATATCACATTATGAAATTTAGTGTTAAAAATTATTCATTTTTGCACTAGTGCGTGTTGCTACATTTTATTGAAAAAACGTGTTAACTGTAGCCAAATGCGAATCTCTAACATCAACTAATTCACTGCAAACTAACATTATATTTATTATTAAAAAAAAGCTAAACATAAAATGTTCTGTTAATAATTGTTGCCATTTTAGATACAAAATTGGACTGATAAACTGATAAATAGTAAAGCAATATCCAACTATTCAACTTGCTTTTATTGCATTACTTGCTTTTATCGTTCTCTTAGCATTTAATAATGGGTCTATATAAGTTCTTATGCTTTTATTGGGTATCTACAATACAGCAATCTTCGCTTCAGTGTTATTGAACTATTATTTCCTCGGGTTCTTCAAATAGCAGCACTTTTAGAGTGGATTCGTTACTATTTTTATACATCTTCTTGCATATTTATTCTTTATTTAATTAATTCTATCAAAACGAGAGATGACAAGTTGGGTGGATTTTTATATTTCGAGTCACATAATATTGCTGATTTGCTATAAAGTGACAAATGTGTTATTTTATTCAAGCAAGTAATTCAATACCAGGAAATATATCTGTTTGCTCGAAAGTATCAAATAAATATACGTTCTATTATAAAGCCAAAAAAAAAACAGAAAACACGAAAGAAAACGTAACTATGAAACCGAATATACTATGATATAATCTAGTCATTCAAGATTTTGATTCGGAAATGCAAATGCAGTGGATGAAACTGATACCAATCGATAGCTTATGGTTAAAGTAGTAAGACATTGAAATGTTTAAATTCATAGTTAATAGGATTTTTTTGAATTAATGAAAAACCATTGAAAAATTGTGCCTGTCAGACATTAATCCTTTATTCCTCGAATCTCACTCACCATCGCAAAAATAACAATACCACTCTGTACCAGACAAAATTTTCCATCAAAAGGATTCGGGAACCTATACGGGGAAATGAACGGTTAATTTTATATAATATATTGAAGTATTTTTTGCGATTTGACGTCAACCGGTCAGATGACATTAGAAATGTCTGTTCTAATATCAAACGATCGGTTGACGTGCAATCGCCAAAAATTAGTTAAATCAATTATTAAATCAATTATCAATTGATTATACTAAATTAACCGTTCATTTTCTCGTATAGGTTCCGGAATCGTTTTGATAGTTAATTTTGTTTGCTACAATGCGGTGTTTTTAGTTTTTCGATTAAGTGAGCGAGATTCGAGGAATGAAGGATTAAAATCTGACAGGTACAATCTTTAAAGGGATTTTATTTAATGACTATGACACATTTTGTTACAACTGAAACCATAAGCTATCGATTGGTTTAGTTTCATCGACTGTAATTGAATCGGCGAGGTCGAAAACAGTACAAGTCCAAAATTGGCCATTTTGAACTGAAACAGTCGTAAACATTCGCCAATTTCGTAATTTGCATACAAATCGTTGTTGAGGTACGCCGAAGTAATCAATATGTAATCAATATCAAAAAGATATATATTTAAAAAATAGTCCTCAAGTATGTAACTAGTGAAAATTTAGAATTTTACTACCACGTGACTTCCGGACGGACTACTACCGTAGAAGAGGAAATTTAATACTATCATGTATATAATCATCAAACTCTATATCATGCTCTATTATCTCGCCATATACAGAGGTAGTCAAAATTACCGGAACACCAAAATAATTTTCCAACCGTAAACAATTTCAAAAAAATTTTCAAGTAAAAGTTGTTTTGCTTTAAACAATCTCTCCTTTAAATATGTTTTTAATATACAGGATGTTGAATTTATTCTGGATATCTGGTAACCTTTGCTTTATCAAATAGAACATCCTGTATAATTATTTTTTTTAACTCTAAGATTAATTCTAAGAATCTTTTCTATGATTCTTTTTATAGAATGCATTATTTTTGAGTTCGAGCAATTAATCAAAAATAGACGAAATTACCGAAATACCTAAATAATGATCCAACTGAAAAAAATTTTTCCAGGGTTTAAACAAACTATTGTTTATTCTGGAAATTTGGTAACTAATAGCACACCCTGTATATTTATAAATTTTTTAATTCTAGGATTAATTCTTTTGTAGAAATCATTTTTTTCAATACAATACTTATCATTTTTTTAGTTATAAGCAATTAATCAAAAGTCCTGGAATTCAAATTAAGAATATTTAATTTAACTCTATTTCAGTAGTTTAGTTTTGTTTTTTAGTTCAGAATAAAATGAAGTTCCTGTATATTGAAAATATATTTAGACGATAGCTTGTTTAAAACCAAAAAGCTTTTGTTTGAATTTTTCATTGAAATTGTTTACCGTTGAAGAATTACTAAGGTGTTCCGGGAAATAAGTTTGATACAAATCCAAGATTTTTTACATTTTCAATCGCCATATTGACTCCGACATTTTGAATTTTGAAAATTGGACATTGGATTTGGAGTCTATGATCTTCAAATATGACAGCAAATAAGTTACATAAGCCACCCGACATCTTTCTAAATTTTCCAGTCGCCATATTGAATCCGCTATTTTGAATTTAAAAAATATGACAACGGGTTTGGAATCAGAACGCCAAAAACACTATACATCATAATAAAAATATTATTTAAATGCACAAATATTGTTAAAAATGTACGCTGTTTTTCCGTCGAGTTTAAAAACAGTACATGTCAATGAAGATTGTTTTAATCATAGCTCTGCTTTTAATGCAAATATAAATAAAATATGTAATACATTTAATTCTCTGTGAACTACCCTATATTTTGTCTGTTGGCACAAAATAGCTTACTGCTCTAGTTTTCAACATATTGCACCGACAAAATTATTTTGTTAATTTTCTCACAACTTACTTTTTGGACTTAGTGTTTTCGAACCGACCGATTCAATTAATCTTCCGAATACAACGTATATCAAAAATCTAGAATGACAAACGTCTTTTTACATTAATTACAACCTCTGTCATTTCGCATTTTTATCACTTTTTAATATATGTTGAATGCATTTGTAGAAAGAATGTTTCCAGAACTCGTGTGATACATTGCTATTAAATTGTTTTATGTTTTCTTTTATAAAATGGTTTACAGTATGCGAATATGCCCTTAAGAACAGTAAATTTCCGATATTAATTGAGAAAATCAAGTGCCAATAAGGTCCGCCATTTTACGCTACACGGAAAATATTAGGTACAGTAAACTGGCTAATATCTAATTATATTTATATTAATATATTAATACATATAATTATATAATATCTAATTATAATTAAATAATAATTATATTTTGTTCATTTTATCAGTTTCTTCATTTATAAAAGGAGACATCATCGCAAAAACTACAACCAATTTAATAAAACTGATCAGTGCTAATACATTTAATAGTTAAGTAATCTAAATCAGGATTTTCCGGCATATTTTTAGCAGTGTACATTTTTCAAAACTCTACTAGAGGGGGTTATAACAACTCCTATGTCTGGCATGTATTGTGTATTAATCTACACTGTAAGTTGCAATTCTGACTTTCACAATACATATCTACTTTACTAGCTAGTAAATAACACCGCCTGAAATTCGGCCAACATAAAACTTTTACTACTACACTATTCTTTACGTGCTCGTCTATCGGCAAGTGCTGAAAGCGGTTCAATTAAGATACAATTTCAAAATTCCCGTTCGGTTATATTGCTCCCCTCTTCCCGGTGGAAGTTTGTTATAAAATGAAATTAGGAACATAACCGAGTTAACTAGTTCGAAAACCTTGACGGAGAACACGAAACAATATACTTGATTAAATGTAAACAAGGCAGAAAACTGAAATTAATTTGTCGAGTTTGGCTACGTATCTCCCTTGTCGACAACCACCGACCAGTTCAAACTTGCCGGCTGAACGAGTTTATTTGTTTTTAATTCTGGTAATTACAAACTGGAAAATTACAAGATTAAAAATGAATCGAAAACATATTGGTAACTTTCATCTGTGATACCTATACGAAATCATGATCTCTCTAGTGTTTTCTTTTTAATTTTGTAAAAAATATATGCTAAAATGGATAACCTTCAGTACAAATTAGACTAGATTTACTTCAAGAACTTTCTAGCTAACACAATTTCCCTAAACTACAGATTTTCAGTCGGTTTGTTCTACAAATTTGAACTTCTTGAAAACTGCTGAAAGCAGTTTCCATCTCTAAATTCTATAATTCTCAAGTGCGTCACCGTCGAGTACACCCATTTAGGTTTACTTCTAAATAACAATTGAACGCTGAAAAGGGTACTCCAGTTCGGCAGGAATAGGACTGAAGATGTCGTGAGCCAGCCCTCTACGTTGCCTCCCGACGATTTTCAAAGGCCGTCCCTTGCTTAAAGTTGACTTAATGTCGATTGTTTGCATCGCCGCTTTTGTTTCGACAGATTTGCGTAGAAATTTTCGTAATAAAGGCCCTCAGAAGATGGCACCTTTGAGTTATTTGCTCAATTTATTATGACCGACCTGGTACGGAGTGAGAAGAAATATTTCATCTATTGCATATACAGTCATAAGCGCCGTCACATAACTTTTATGGCACTTTTATATATAAAGTCTCTAACGCGTATTACAGACTGTAACTAATAACCAATTATTGGGTGAAAATGCAAAAATAACACTAATTACTACATCTAATAATATTGTCGCCAGTCAACTGCTTTTTGTTATAGTAGTAATAATAATAATTTTGAATTTCTTCGTACAAAATACGAATTTTTATCGGTAGCTTGATGAACACGATTATATTCTTTTTTCATTTTGTTCATTCTGTGTCTGTATGTTCGGTTATAAACATTCTTTCTCGAGATGTATTTTCTAATCTTGTTGAATTTCAATCGCTTGTTACTTTGTTAGCAAGATCTTTTATCGGTTTGTTAACATTCTCTCTCGACAACTGTGTGAATTCCAACTAACAAACGTGTTTTAATGTTAATGTAAAATATTAATTTGCTATAATAATTGCTAACCAGTGTCTATCGACAAAAACAATAGAAAAGTGACAATATTAGTTGGAAAGCACTCGAGTTATCGACAAAGAATGTATATAACCTAAAATGAGAACAAAAAGTCGGAAATATTAGTGGGAACTAATTGAGTCAATTATGGTGAGAGAAATTTTGTATTCATTGAGCCTAAAACCAGAAATTCTTATGCAAAATTAACAAGAATTGCTCCTAGCATATTAATTAACAATAAAGAGAATAAAACGGTAATAAGCAACAATATTGAGTAGTTACGTAGGCTTTCACGGCCAAAATCATTTAGAAAGAAATAGCTTCCGTGTTATGCCGTATGCTAAGATTCGTCTGAATACTGTACAGTAGGGTGTATCGAAAAAAGGCTTTTTTCGAAATTCAAAATTTCAAGTTGATAAAAAGTTGTCCCTGTGGATCCTTATATACCACCAAAAAAAATGGCCCAATTGAATAATATTTAGGTCTCCCGCAGGAGGTCTAAAGTTTATGATTTTACCTAAAAATTCGAATTTTTTCATAGTTTTTTTGATGAAATATTAAGTGGGTTTTCTTCTTCAAAGCCCGCATGTCCGCACATAATAAAAAAATTAATGACAAATAAACTTTATCAACATTTAAGTACATTTTTTAAATTATACGAAAATGGTCATTTTCTAAAAATTGTATTGAATCCAAATAAACTGCAGGCGATCTAAATGTTGCATTAGAGTAATACATTTTTGTATACGGTAATTTGACACCTTATTGTTAAATTTTTTGTATTTGAAAAAGAAAAATCACTTAATCTTTCATTGAAAAAACATTCTAATTCTTAAATATTTTAAATTTCTTTTTATATTTTTTAATTTTTGATTTATTTAAAATTTGCCTCCCGCCTGGATATAACCATTTACTTTACAATAAATATTTTTCAATTGCCAATTTTGTTTGTAATATATGTAGGCCCGCCCATAGGTACAACTTTTTATCAACTTGAAATTTTGAATTTCGAAAAAAACGTTTTTTCGATACACCCTACTGTACAGTATTTAGATAGCTCTGAAAAAGCGAGCAACATGGTTCGCAAAACGTCAGTATTTACGAATCTTGACACACGGCATAAACCGGGAATAATATTGATGTTGAAAACAGACTAATTCGTAAGTTCTAGATTAATAGTGCAACATTAAAATTATAATAAATATTAAAAGTACATCAATAAGCGATAGAAAGGCGACAAAATTAATTGAAATTAAGTCAATTATTCAGGGATGTTTAAATTCGAAAATACAGGGTTACGACCGAGGCTAGCGTAGAATATATATACCGGCTGGTCATTTTAACTAGATACTCCGAAATATCTCGAGAAATATGCATGGTCCGACAAAAGTGTCTTAAATAAACTTATACGACGCAAAGGGGGAAATGAGATGGCGATATCAGTTTCATTGCAGATGGCGCTGCAATCGGTGAAAATGAGGTTAACTTCATTTTTTTTTAAATGCGAATACCCAACTTTTTTTAATTAATTATGATTTAACGCTAAATAAGAACAATCTCATGTCTGAACATTTTTTCGTACCATGTATCTATCAAAATTTATTTACGATGGAAGTTTGTAGCGGCCGCGGTAGTTTCAACCGCTGCCACTGCATGGGATGCGCTCGCCATCTGGCATACAAGGCCCCAACTGTCATGTCTACTCATGGTACAACGTATGAAGGTATGTGCATAACGGGAACACGTTTTGGTATCTCGCGCGTTGACCCGTCATGTTTACGCACGAAAAAAAAATGCATCGTACGAAAAAAAATTTCAGACAAAAGATTTTTCTTATTTAGCGTAAAATCATAATTTGATAAAAAGAGGTGGGTATTTCCATTTTAAAAAAATGACGTTAACCTCATTTTCACCGATTGCAGCGCCATCTCATTTCCCCCTTTGCGTCCTACAAGTTTATTTAAGACACTTTTGTCGTACCATGCATATTTCTCGAGATATTTAGGAGCCTCAAGTTAAAAAGACCACCCGGTATATATTTTGTATACTTTTAACTCAAAAATGATGAAAAAGTGTGCATTATGCTAGAAACGCAAAAGTCCTTAAAGTTTACATCAAGCCGGTTTGTCACCATCTTGCTATACATTGCAAAGATACTTGTATCAGTTTTAAAAGCTTAAACTCTTCGTAGGTTCACTCTTTTCAGTTGTTTACAAACGTGCAGGCGTGGTCGAAGAAATAACGAGTACGCTTAAAGAATAAAGGTAAGCTTTTCTTTAAGACTCTTATCTAAATTTCAGGCACGAAGTTCTTATGCTATAAATTGGAAATATAGCACACATCACGTTTCACACGAATTCATATTCTCATAAAAAGGCCTTAATTTAATTGATTTTCCCTTTGCCTTTATTACAAAAAATATGATGATCTTTTCTGAAAATATCCAATTTCCACATTTTCTAGCCAAATTTCAACGGAAACCCAACTGAATAATATCCGTAATATCGAAAAACAACACCACATTTATTCCGGCGAATCCACCAAAATGGATATCACTTCAATTGATATCAGAAAATGACGTCTCATTTTTGTTTTCACCAGACATTCAACGTTATAAGATTAAAATTTTATGTCAGAATTAAATATTTCTTACATTAGCGACACATCTATATTGGCAACATTGATCTCGAACGAAGAAAAAGAATCTCTTGAACGAAATAGTTGGCAGCTTCGTGGCAGCCTCGAATTTTAAAGTACTTCGTTGTAGAAATGTGACATTTTTAACGTAAATTGAGTAATAAACACCTCATTAAGTTTAAAATTTAATATATGCCGACATAAGTTTATGTATCCAAATATGTGACCACCGAGGAAGAAAGAGATTTTACTGCTAAAATCAAGTTTTCGAGAAATACACGTCTAGAGTACAGGGCTGCCCGGCGCCAAATAATAGAATGGACACATGTGTTTCTTACTCATAACTCTGAAACTACTTATCAAAAGCAAATAAAATAAACTGTGATATATTAGTTAATCGTTTCTATATGTAGTATACCTATATCACTATCAAAATTCGGTTCGGTTTAAAGATGAGCGGGACAGAAGTGTAACGAAGTACCCGATTTCTGCAGTTTTAACTGTTTTAAATTAACATTCATCTTTCCGATTTTTCTAAACCTCTTTCTGCATAAATATCAGATCATGATCGAGTAAAATTTGGCATCTTGTCTATTGATTAGCATTTATGTTTTCTTATGTTCATATGTAATACTGGTTGTAAACAAGTTTGTAAAAATTGGGTACGATTCCTCACAAATCTCACGTTGGAGTTTAAACCTATGAGCAGACAGTTTTGATAGTTATAGATGTATTATAGAAATATTTCAGGAGTATTACGCACTTTATTTGATTTTTTCCGTTGTCATTTCAAAGTTATGAATATCTTCGAGGTGTTTGAGTATGTTTTAGGCAACAAATCACGGTGCTAATGAAGTCCTGAGTGCACATGTACCGCGGCTGTTTATGCACTAAAAAAATATAAGATTTCTGCAAACTGAAACCTTCAAAACTTCAAAATTTATAATTTAGTAGTATATTACCTATTATTATTTTTTTTTTTTTGAGAAAGGTATCTTAGTGTTACGACTTGTCACTGTGTGGTGATTTCGCCATTTATATTTCTATGTTTCCTTACTGCAGTTGCATACTATAATATCGGTGGTATTAAACAGTGAAAAGTGAAGAAACCCGATAAAGGAAGGCCATTTCTGAAAAGCTAATGAATGTTCACAATTTGTTGATTTTAGTTTTAGCCATTTCAAAAATAAAAATTGTGAAAATGAGTTTGTATGATTCTGCTGGAGAATCAATAAATATCAATAAAAAGTGTTTAAAAATGTTTAAAAAGATATGTTGTATTTTGAATACTACGGTTGCTGATAATAGTTACAAATAGGTTTGAAGTGTATTTGATTTTCAAGATCGTATTAAGTGGTATACATCCTTTTGAATTAAAAACATAAATTTATTATTGCTTTTTCCAGTCATGCATATTATGTAGTCTAAAACTTACCACGATAATATTTCGTTGGTAATATTTCGTGAAAACCATGTTTTGTGGGCATAAGAATGTATTTTTCTGTGCAGCATTTACAACGTTATTCGACGTTATTTATGTGACAAAAAAATTAAAAGCAAATTTGATGCCGAAGAAATTCTCCAGCTATGAACCGAATATTTTGTCTGTTTCGCAAACTTGAAATTTTTCTCGAGTATGTTTTCAACTGTATATCTGGAACGCACATGTGTGTTTGAAAATATTTTATTAAGTCGACTTCTTATTGATATTGTGCAGTTGATAAATTATTCATGCGTATTTTATTTAAATAAGGAAAATGAAAATACACATCACACCATGTGACAACGATGTACGCAAACACCTTCAGTATTGATTCCTCTATCTAAGTTCACCAAATTTTGACCGATTGATGTCGGATAATTGCACGTTAAAGAATAAGACTCCAGCTTTCCGAATCTGTCAAAACTCCAAAATCGATCATTTAGCCGTAAGACCACCCCTTTCTGCGAAGCCGGTCACATATGCATTTGAATCAATTAAATGATTTCAAGAAATTACGTTTTCAGGTTTTAAGACACTTTTCTGTGTGTGCAGGTAGTTCACATCCTTCTTTACCTCAAAAACAAAATTAATTTCAATCGAGTCGCTTCCTTGTCATAAAATCATATCCATTAATATCCAATTGACGTCACCCTCCAATCGATTAAAGCACAACAAAAGACTTCTTAATACATACAAAACAATAACCCCTAAATTGACGATAAATCTTGAAACCACAACTAATATCCATCAACCAGCCTCTCCTCGGCAATGCTGTGGTATTATTTTCCTAATAGGTATTCCTGATTACGCAGCTCGTTGCACGGCCTACTACAATAAAACGCCCAATCAATCTTTCCATTTATGGCCGTTACACACGGAACAGCCATCCGCTCCAGTGACTACTAGATAGTGCCTATAGTAGAGAAGTCCGTTGAACATGAAAACCCGATGAGTCATTATTCTCATTGGTGGGGTAAACAATCGATTGCTAGTCTCCCGATACCAGCTCTGCTAGACTTATTGCCTTATTTTCTCCGCACGATACGAAAAAGCAGGCTCAGCGTTGAAAAAAGGACGACTACGACATCGAGGTGCATGGAAATGTGGTGGGGAGCAAGAGGGGTGATAGCGAGACGGCCGGCATGTGCTTCCTCCATCCCTCTCCCCTCGTCCTGGCACCCTTGGCTCGGATAATCAATGTCTTGGGTCCGACGGTTCGTTCAGGTGAGGGAATGTTTGGCCCCGTCGCCTTGGAAACGTGGTACGGCCGAAACGGTGCCTTTGGTGGAGCACCGACCATTTTAGCACGTAGATTTGATGATTGAATTTGTTTTTCGATGGGGATTTTTACGGTAGCCCGGATCGTAGTTATTCCGTTGTAGTAATCGTTGTGAGGATTTCTCACGTACGGCTATCCGGTCGTGAGACCTAAGAGGGTTGGCGAATTTTCTTGATTGGGTTAATTGAATCTTCTAACCCTAGGTTATAATTCGGTTTGGTAGATGATGGGAAGCGATGTGGAAACGCAACACCGTTTAATCTGTTTAGTCAAGCCAGGGGAGAAAGAAAACGTGAAAACGTTTGCTGCCGGTGCCAGGTAAAGTCGCGGAAATGATGTCTCCTAATGTCTTTGTGGCCATATAACTCAAAAAGTACCCTATGAATTTTGATCAATCTTTTACAAAAAAATCTATCATTTCCAAGGAACAACCCAGACTAAAAAAGGGTGCAAGAACATCTTTTCTTCAGTTTAACGTTGGTCTACAGATAATAGCGTCATTATGCTCAATTATTTTGGATGAAGAAATGGAATATTAACTGTAGTGTCTCATTAAATAATAGACTAGTCCTTACTTCTTAGATACTTCTTTATTCTGTAGACACTGGTTATTTGCTCTTTACAATGCAACTGTTTATTTCAATGGTCTTACTACGAATGCGTTCTCGAAATTTCCACACTCGGCGTATCTAGCGTTCCAACATAAAAACTTGCTTTCCAAAATAACACGACCGGCGCACTGGTACATGGCGGCAAATATACATTTAAATATACAATACACATACATTACAATTCTCCCTCCATTCCGAAAACATCCAAACTGAATACACATTATTAATCAAATCCAAACCTTTCCGGTTCCCGTCTAACACGATTTGATCGTCTTTGAATGCTTTCGGAATCCAAATCCAAATTGCTATCTAACATTTCACTCTGCGATTCAGACTCTTGAATTTTATCATTTTCTTCATTAACAACATCATTAGTACATTGCTTTACAATATCAATACCATCATTAGCCTTTATTATGTTAGGATAATAATTGTCGTAGTCTCTTATTTGATTTAAATGACGTCGCCAGACCTTCTGGATTTCAGGAATCCACACTACATAAGTTCCTTTACCAACTTTTTCCTTAATAATACCTTTAATTCAAGAAGCTGTGTTTACGCTTCGATAATCCCTTACAGCAACAATTTTACCATTTACAAATTCGGTGTTTCTATTACCTCTGTAGTTTTTAATTTGCATTCTTTGTTTTTCTTGTACATAGTCAGATACATTTTTATCTATTTTCTCCTCCGGTTTAATTAAGTCGAAACGACTTCTAAGTTGTCTACCAAACATCAAAAATGCAGGACTTTTACCGGTTGTTGCATGTACAGTCATGGGCGCCGTTAGAAAAATGTTCCAGGGGGGGGCAAATTTTTTTTTAGTATTAAATGGTGACGTAATATTAAGTACTATGCCATTAACTGTTTTGCAGCATTTTCGTCTTGTGTTATTTTGCATACACTCTGAGAAATCTCTATCGCTTTAAGGTAGTGAAATGCTTTTGTTCACATTTTTGTGTGTTAATAGCCATCCATAGTCGTGATCCCTGTATGCTCGACAACACTTACTCATTATATATTGATATTCATTGAATTTCAAGTCATTTTGCCGTCTTTCTATATCGTTTATTAAGGTGGGATTAATATTTTTAATTAAAAATTGTTTGTAAATATATTTTGTTTCTGAATCATTGAACTCTTATTCTAGAATTTAAGATTTTGTATAATTTTCAACCAATATTGCCTTTTTATTACTTTTTAATACGTTAGGAGACATTGTTGTTAATTTCCTATACTAATTTCTAGCTCGTGGTCATTGAGAATCTGATACAATATCTTAATAACAAATTGATAAACAATAAAAGGGCAACAAAATTATTTTAAAATTTACCCCGTTAACGAGAAATAATGACTAAATGTAGAGAAAAGTGGATTAATTTGAAAATTGTGTGTTTAGGATAATCGACGACGAAATAATATTTTTTTATTTTACTATTATACTTGAACACTTGTAAGGCGACAATGTTAGGTCAACTACTAACTTTTGAACGAACTTATGTACGGAAATGTATTGTGTCAACGCTGGAGGGAGTCAGAAAATGGTACCAATATTACAAACAGCATAGAGAATCAATTATCATGTATCATAGGATGGCCCTTTTAATACCAAATAACTTTTGTCTGAAATTTTTTATTATTTAACGTTTTTGAAACTCCCTTTTCATTAACCGAAGTTTTGTAATTTTAGTACCATTTTTAGCCAATAATGGGTTATCTATAAATCTTTTTAAATTATTTGATTTTAAAATAGTTATGCTATGATACTTTATACAACCTATTTTACTAAAGCAATTTCTAAAGTTGGTACAATATTCCGGCTCTCTGCAGTTCCTAAACGGCGTCTATCTGGACATGAGTTCGTTATCCAAATTTGACCTACTACCAAAAGTTGACTATTATACCTTATCTATATATTCTACGCTTATTAGTTTAACACCCAGTGTAATTAAGATAAACTGCCCAGCAGCGCCAAAAATTGCGAAGTAATGGAAACTAATAAGTACGATCAAATAAAAGTGCATACAACAATACTTATTTTGGACTGCAGCGCAAAATTTGGATACCGTATCTTGTCATCTTGTGGCTCTTTCGCAACTGTTACGAGAGGGCAATATCGAAATATCTAATAAAACTGACAATAGCCGATAATAATCGGAATAGTCATCACTTATCTAGTAATTTTTTTTTCATCCTTCACTATACGTAAATGTCATTTTTGTATCTTTGTGGGGACACGAAAGATGCTAATTGCCCGCTAGGCGTTTAGTTAATAACTTTCAAGCCTAGCCGCAAAAATATTTTACACAGGCCGGGCGGCGACCTGTCTGTTAAATAAATACATAGCTTTCAATTCGGTTTGATATGCGAGATTCATCTGATGAAAAAGATCAACCTGATCTATGATCAAAAGATCCATCTAATATTTATCGGTCTTCAATTGTGATCAAAGATCGATCACAAATTTCTCGACCACTCCTATCTTTTTCGTTTTTCGCGTAGCGGTAGTTGGGTTCGAAATCCAGGGGGGGGCAAGCGCCCCCCCCCCCCCCGCCCATATGTAACGGCGCCCATGTGTACAGTATTACGATGGTCGATTAAAAATCTACATAATATTAAATTCAAATCGGCACATTTTTCACTACTTAAAGCGGTTTTAATACAATATTTAATTGTTTTGCCAGCATTTTCAGCTGCTCCGTTCGTTGCAGGGTGAAAAGGTGCTGATGTTTTGTGTATAACATTGTTTTGTCTTAAAAAAATTCAAACTCATTAGATACAAACTGTCTTCCATTCTCTGACACAAGCATTCTGGGAATTCCAAATCGTGCAAACAATGATCTCAGTACATTAATACAAATTTCTGATGTTATATTAGATAAAATTGCTACTTCTATCCACTTTGTCGATGCATCAATTACTACAAAAATATATTTATTGGAAATTGGACCCAAAATATCTATATGTAGACGCTCCCATGGCGTTTCTGGATATTTCCACGGCCATTTGCTCTATTTCTTCATTTATTTTTGGCCACCATACATACGTATGAACGCGCCAAAGAATTCATTTTTACGATTCCCATGTGTGATTTATGAATTTGATTAAAGCATTTATATTGTAAACTTAATGGCATTACTACCTTATAACCATTTAAAATGCAATTGTTATCAATAGCCAATTGATTTTTCTTTAAAAAATATGGTTGAAGAACACTGGACACTCGTTTAGGCCATCCATACAATACATACTTGTAAATCTGTGACAGTATTTTGTCCTTTTTTGTTTCCTTAATCACATCTTCAAAATTTATTGGTAACTCTGTATTTTCTTTTATGTAATTAAAATAAGTTTTTTCATTTTCATCATGTACACTTTTATCATTAGCTATTGGTAATCTTGAAAAACAATCTGCAACATTGTCTTTTGATTTAGTGTACTCGATCTCATAATTAAAATTTGCCAGTATCAAAGACCAGCGTTGTAATCGACTTATTGACATAGCCGGAATACCTTTTTTAGGATTAAATATTGGAAGTTAACGCTTGATGATCGGTCACTAGTACAAATTTTCTACCGTACAAGTACTGATAAAATCTATTCACACCAAATATTATAGCCAATGCCTGACGATCGATCTGTGAGTAATTTTGTTCGCTTTTTGTTAATGTTCGCGATGCATAGGCTATTGGCCTATCTGAGCTATCGGGAAAAACATGCGATAAAACTGCACCGATACCAAATGGTGAAGCATCAGTTGTCAATTTAATTTTAAGTTTTGGATTATAATGAACTAAAACTTTTGTTGACGCTAAAACTTCTTTTGCTTTATTAAAGCTGTCTTGACATTGCTTTGTCTATTGAAATTTTGAATCTTTCCTCAACAATTCATAGAGAGGATTCAATATTTTGGCACTATTGTTAATAAATTTATGGTAATAACCAATTAACCCTAAGAAAGCTTTTAATTCTGTAACGTTACTTGGAGGAAGTGCTTCCTTAATTGCTTTTATTTTGTCTTCACATGGGTGCAATCCATCTTTGTCAATTTTATAACCTAAGTACTCGACTGATTCTTTAAAGAATTCACACTTTGACAATTGAATTGTAAGACCTAACTCATTTAATCTTTGAAATACTTTTCTCACTTTATCGTACAATGCATCTGTTGTGGAACCAGTTATCACTACATCATCTAAAAAGTTTACAACTCCTGGAAGTCCTTGGAGAGTACTTTCCATGATCTGCTGAAATTTTGCAGGAGCACAAGCTACACCGAAAGGTAGTCTACTATATGCAAATAATCCTTTGTGAGTACTGATAGTAGTCAATAATTTAGATTTTTCATTTAATGGTAATTGTTGGTATGCTTGTGATAAGTCTAATTTGGTAAAAATTTGCCCTCCTTGCAATTTTGCAAATATATCTTCTATCTTAGGCAAGGGAAATTTATCTATCTCGAGGACTGAATTTATTGTCACCTTATAATCACCGCATATTCTTACATCGCCCTACTTTTTCAAGACTGGAACTATCAGTGTTGCCTAAGCAGAGTAATTAACTGGTTCCAATACTTTTAATTTAACTAATCTCTCTAATTCTGTTTCTACCTTATCACGCAAAGCATACGGCAATGGTCTAGGTTTAATAAATTTTGGTAATGCATCCGTCGCAATTTTTAAATTAATTAAACTTTTATTAAAACAGCCTAAATTATTTTCTGATGCAAAAACCATGGAAAACTCAATTGGTAATTGTTCAACCAATTTAACAGAATCAATATGTAAAACAGAATTTATAAAGAACAAAAGAATTGCAATTTACATTAAATCTGGTAAGTGACAATGGTTTTCCTGAAACAAAGATAAGGACACGACATCATGTATGTTAAATCAAAATATTAACAATGGCATTCGACTTTTTAGGACATCGAAAACTCTTTATAAAGAATGCTTTTTCTCGAGAAATTAAAAATTACGTCCATTATGGGTATAGTTAGGTCCATCGGGGGACACACTGTATATCGGCCAAACAGGCATACCAATTGAGAAACGTAGACTGAGAAAAATGGCTGTAAACTTACGCATAAATCATTGTGAAAATTACAATAGAAATGTGGTAAGCCTAAAAATTGCACGTAATACCAATTATTTTTACACGTCTGTGTACTATTACAGCGATATTGCTGCTTTATTTCAATTACATTGATCTTTTAGTAAAAATACAATGGAAATATACCTTAGAATCGTAAAATTACAACGTATGTTGTGATTTTACTATTATAATAGCGGGTTTGTTGATATTGTAACGCCCAGACGCATGCGCTACGTTTGATCAGCTGTTTTGCAAACGAACGCCGGCACGCACATACCATCGAGTGCAGTATATAGTTGGGCACATCGTATTTCTGTCTCTGGTAAGTAACAGTGATACAATGAACTAACAGGTGTATGTTCAAATAGTATGCCACACTGAGGAACAATTGTATTGTCTTTGTCTCAACAAAGACAATACAATTGTTCCTCATTGGTGCTCTACCAATGAGGACAACCAGCCACAAGAGATTGATGTCTTAACGCCATCCCTGGTAGAAAGGTGTAAGTACAGAGTCTCTTACGTTTCTTTTTGAAAATTTGTTTTAAGATTGAAGGGTTTTATACCCACAGAAAGATAATGTCCAAACTATCTCCAAAGCCAAAGTTGGAGAATAGAATGAAATGTGATATCTTCTTTTTAGGTTAACTTTTCTGTGTCTGTCTAATATGTTTCCTTCTTCTATTACAGATACAGATGCGGAACATCTTGCACCAAGTGTGTTTGTTAGAAACTGAGTGGATGTGGGTTCATGACTGACCGAAGTGCATATATATGTTTATCAGTGTGTTCTTTATGTTTGAGTATGTATTAATTGCTTCTCTATGGTTTTATAGTTATTTAACCAACAAATATATTAAAAAGAGCGATTAATGATCGAGACTGTTTAACGCTCGAGCGCAGAGAGAGCGTTAATTGTCGAGATCATTAATCGCCGTTTAATATTCAAGTTGGTTACAAAATTTTTTCGTCGATCGTATTCTTCTAGCGTCGTCTACATAGATTTTCCTTCGCCGATGTCTTTTTAGGTTATGACAATTTATGTAACTTGACACTGACAGTTCTAGAGGCGGTATGTTTTCATTGGAAGGTTTCATTTCACATATGTTAGATTGACCAATCAAACGACGTCTTTACGTCCTGTGATTGGCTACAACAAATCATGCATTAATAGAAATCGTACATTACTAGAGTTGTTTAATAAACGATTTCCTATTCACTAAACTGACTCATAAATAAACGATCGACGGAAAATGTGTTTTATACTTGTATGTACGTCTAATTTTTTTACAATTAATTTGATCTATACCATATTTGTATGGCCGTTTGTACTATTGTAACGTTTGACTGTTTGCATGATGTTTGTTTTCTGTATTATATGATAATGTTATAATATCTACTCAAGATCAGAATAAAATTATACAAATCAAAAATGCTGCATAGTTCATTGAATATTACACTGAAATAGATATGAAATTATTACGCATTACCTCATATTTCATGTAAAATTACATTAAAATTGATGTTCAACTATTACGGATTGCCCCATATTTCACTTAAAAATACATCAAAATCGGTGTAACATTCCGGTAAAATTTTTGTAAAATTACAGTGTAAATATACAATGACAATGTAAAAACACAATTGAGATGTAAAATTACACTGATTGTCGCAGGGCAAAAAAAACCTACTATTCTTACTCTAAATTCACATCCTAATTTTTCTCAGTGTATGCGAGAACATGCCAGCCGTACTTCTTCAAATGTTTATTAAGATTCCATACAAACAGGTCAAGATAAATTACCGCGATTTCAAAATCATACATAAATGCGGAAAAGGCCTAAAGATGGATCTCTTAGAGCACTTACAAATTTACAAGCATAATCGAGACCCTCTGCATTCCTTGATGAACGAAGAAACGGATTTTATTATAAAACTCCTATTCACACATCTAAACAAATTGTTTCCCACCAATAAGCTATTTCATAAATCGACCGAAATATAGGCAACTGTAACCGAAAATCCGCAATTGTTATAATTGGTTTCCCAATCAAATATTGGCATGTTCAGCAAAAACACCAGAAGATTACGCCAAAGATTTTATTTTTTATGTATCTCTCAACAATATAGACAGTAAGTTAAAAGATTGTTTAACGAGATTTTTAGGTTAAGTTGGCACATTTTGGTATACTTATATTGTGATTGTGTTTTGTTTATAGATTTAGGAGCGAAGAAAGCTATGTTTAGCCGAAACATGTCTCCTATATAGAATAAACAAACTATTGAAGCAAGAATTAAGAGGTTTCTTTTCACCCTTTGACACTGAACAATTATAACTAATAGACACTAGTGAAGTCAAATCAGGTTTATCTGCAGTGGTAAAAGTTATTTAAAAAAATCTGAAATCAAGTACGCCCTAGGATTTCCAAGGAGCGGTTTTATACCGTAATATAAAGACACTACGACAGCTAGAAAAATTCCTTAATTAAATTAAGCCAATGCAAATCAGTCACGGTGCGGAGGTTGGATGTGCAAACTTTGGAAAGGCACCGACTCTAATGCTGAAACTTTGTCCGCCCGGTACCCGAAATGCTACCCTTCGTACTACCACTCGCAAATTAATAAAAAAAAAACTTCATTGGTTGCGGACTGAAGAGGAGCGTACCTTTATTTCGGGATCTAAAATCTCTCCCGTGCCACTTTACATCAACTTCAGCTGTCAGAGCTGTTAATCAGGAATTCTGTTCAACTTGATTGCACGACGTCAGTCTGCGTTACCTTCGTCACCGCTGTTAATGTTTAAATGTTTTTTACGTAAAAGCTTTAGGCAAATCAGAGTAAAGAGAAAAGTATGAAAAAGTGACAGAATAGAGAATTAAGATGATCAACACCAATCATAACATTTTTGTCTGCCAACCTAGACAGTGTCAACTTAGAAATATTTGATTGATGGGCAGGCACACAATGACACGTGATTTCACAGGGAAGTGAATAATAATATGCAAAACAACATATTTGGTTTTTTTCTATGACTCCGATCTTTAGGCAATATATAGGATCAACATGTGTTAAAGCAAGCCTATTGCCACTCTTTGTACCTACTGTATGTAAGTGTCATCATAATTTCCACTTAAGCATCAATTGCAAAATAAAATATTAAATGAGAAAGGTTTTGAGATTTGTTAAACGAATAGTCAAATTCTCAATACATACAGTACCAACTACCATAAAGACAAATAAGATATCTTTCATTTAAAAAAGAATGTATATGAAGTCAAAAACAATTGCCGGATGGAAATTGAATTTGATATAATACGAATGTTTTGATAATAAAAAATCGATGGGCCCGAGGATCTTTTTACAAAGAACAATCGGTTTCAGAGATTTTGTCATGTTTCCATACTTTGCGCGAACAGGTTACTAAGTAGTAATAAATCAGTGGCGCGTTATCCCATGGGCAAAATGGGCATTTGCCCAGGGCCCCCAAAACAGTATTTTGGAAACTCATTTCCGTAATAGACTACCACACCATGCACTACCACCTCATTAAGGCGGTTTATACAATTTTTGCCTTGCAAGCCATCGACGAGGCGACGAAAGTTCAGAATGAGATAGAGCTATACAAACTAAACAGCCGACGTGCAGCACGCTAAATATTACACGTCAGCTTCGAAATGTAAATAGGATAGCTGGGCGTTTCTTAACTCGCTAACAATAAAGTGGGGGACATTATTTGTGTAACTGTCGAGGTGGACGCATAGCGATCTCAGTCAGCGTGGTACATACGTGATAACACATTTCTTACAAATTACGCAATCTTTACTTATGCCATGAACGAAATAAATCATATAAAATAAATGATTGATACCAATTACGGATACCTAATATTTTTATCTAGTTATTTTGACGTCGAATAACTGTTGAACTACTTACTTACTTTGATTTGTGTTAGGAAAGTAGGTACGCATATAGACGTAAAACCCATATTGTTTGTGTCACAGTTTCGGCGCTAAGAATGACGAAAAATCATTCCATTCTTTGTTGCTTTTAGAATCGTCGGTCTCCTTTTGCCGGATTCCTTATCTCGACAAACCAAGACAAACCTATTTATCAATTTTTGACAAATTGAGTATAGTATTGACTATACATATTTGTATATTATATGTATTTATTATTGCTATTTCATATTTGCGTGGTGACAGATTATATTTTTGGTCATGTAAATCGGTGAGGATTGAATTTTGTGAATTCATCCTAATAAACGTTTAGGGTGATGTGTGGTATTTATCTTGAATAATCTGGAGAAATTAATTTGTGAAATAAAAATGCGCTAAGCCCATGCAAGAAGAGACACAAATTTCCGAAATCAAATCGAACCAGTTTGAATAAAACTAAAAAAACTGTTTGAATATCTAAAGAAAAACAGTTTGAATCAGTTTGAATAAAACTACATTCCATATTTACGTTTTTCCTATTATTTAACCTTCACATTAAATATGGATCAGTTGGAAATTTTCAATCGAATTAAATCGAAGCACTTTTTAAAAATAAACTTTTTAAATAGGGGATAAAATTTCATTTACAAATTTATGAGAAGAATTTAAAATGTACATAATTTTTAATGATGTTTTTTAAGTGTTACTTACGTGCATGTCGAATGCCCCTATTCACAATATTTCAATTATTTCACAATTATTGATCAAAATTATGTTGTAAAACGTCATAGATAATAAAACACAATACCTGTCGAAATATCGAAGTCCGCTAATACAATATCAGGTGCATTTTAATTATTTAACACAAACTTATCAATATCTAAAAAACAATTATTGAAGATATGAATAGCGAACCCCAGTCTGCAATGATAAAGAGTGTTTACATGACAAAAATGAGTCAAAGCAAAAAATTAAATAAAAATTATATGATTCCATTTAAAATAACGAAGTTGATACCAACTTCATGTAGACCGGAAGTGAGAGTCAATTCCAGAGTATTTTAATTCAAAAGTTCGGATCGAGTAGACCCCGATTCCAGAAATTCAAACATAGAAATAGTGGTACATCAAAAAATTCTACTGGAACAGTTCCGTGAGACATTCTGTATGTAAGAGATTATAATATATGAAAATAAAGACATCCCTTTCAAATTTTGAGGTAGTAATTATAACTACTATATACTCAACAGGTTGTGGGCTTTCCAAAAATTTATCGTTTAATGAAATCGGTTAAAAAAAACTTTTATAGGTACCTTTTATAAAAATAATTCAAATCACGAGATTGACGGGTTCTCGTGATTTGAATTATATTATAGAGGCAGTCTAAATGTCGGAAGTGTTGTTTGTACCTACGAGACATACGGCTACTGGTTAGTGCGACCGACCCCAGTCAGCGGCATCGGTAAGCAAACCTTTCCCTCGCCGAAATATGTATAACACCTTTGACCTTTGAACAGACGAGATATCGAGGTACCTAAAAAACCCTCTTAATCTAAAGTAATTAATGACGAAGATGGAAGTATAAATGGGGGTGCTGGGGTTGCACTTTCAACTGGAATCATGACTGATGTTTGTTTGGGGGGGACGGGCACTTGAATGCCGGGCTAGAAAAATATTATGTCAAAATGTTAGGTTTGAGCATCTAAAACAGAAATTGAATGTTAGAAAATTTAAAGAAAAAGTGTATCGGAATCTTGGGCTAGAAGAATAATCTGAGTGATTTACACCGGACGATCGAGCAGAACCCTTGGGCGTTTATACCGCAAGTTTTCTGTGTCGTACGGTAACATCCCCCGTAATAGGGGATTCGAATGTTCCTCGAGGTTCGAGTACATTTTTTCTGCAGGCTCTCGCACGAATTCGTCGATGGTGATCATCTGGGCGTCTTCGTGAAGAGTGGTGTTCCTGACAAACCACGGAGCATCGAATGCCATTCTGAGGCACTTGTTTTGGATGACCTGTAGTTGTCGCATTTGTGTCTTAGCCGCGTATCCCCAAGCTGGGCAAGCGTAAGTCATCGTAGGCCTAATAACGGCGTTGTAGAGTCGAATCTTACGTGTAGGATCCAACCTACTGCGCCTGTTTATCAGAGAATAGAGGGCGACTAACGCTGCTTTCGCTCGGTTCGCCAGGGCTTTGACGTGCGGACTCCAGGTCAGCCGTCGGTCCAGAATGACACCCAAGTACTTCGCTTGTGTTTGCCATGGAATCTCCTCCTCGTGCAGAACTAGCGGCTCTGGGTTGCCTCGGATCCTACGAGTAAAAAGTACCGAGGTACTTTTTGTCGCATTCACCTTGACTCGCCAAGTCTTGGCTTCGGTGTGAAGTGTGTCACACTTCACACCGAAGCCATAAACACCGCTTGTCGCCATGCTACCTGCACGAGGCATATTTAATTTGACGTGATTAACTCATTGGTTTTGTATGTGTATATGTTGTGACACTTATATTGTACTGTTTTAATTTTATACCTTTTACTGCAACATAACCTATGACACGTGACATACCAGCATTGTATTCCATGACGTGTGGTCTGATGACGAGACGGTAATGTCTCGAAACATGTAACCATGAATCCAAAAAAATAAATACGTTGGAATTTTTATTTGCTTTACTTCAACATACTGAATGATATTGAATGATTTCCAAAAAGGATTCTGATTGTTAAATTTGAAAATTAGTATGTGTCAAAAAGAAAAAAGAATAAAAATGCAATACAAAATTTAGTAGTTATTTTAGTTTATTTTTTTAGATATTATTCCCAATAATTACGCTGGAAATAGGAAGTAAAAATGAACAAGAATTATATCTCGAAACAATCGACAAATTAAAAATATCTCTGTGAATTGATGAATGTGAAATTAAGCAACGAAATTTCAACAAATGTACCCTCAATCTCCACTAAAAAATCGAAATTCCCAGATGAGCGTCGATTTGAATCAGGCCACACAGTCTGACTGATAAATAAAAGCAACGATTGACGTTCTAGATCAGCAGCAGATTTAAAGAAACACTACCGATTAACTTTTTTTACATCAGTTTTTGTTTCCAAGATATTTCAAGCCAAAGTTAATAATTAAAAGTACAAATTCAATTATATAATTAAAATAATTAGCATTTTCTATTTACAAAAAAAAAACTATGTTAAAAACTATGAAATATATTTTTAAATAAAAATTTAATTTAAATTATTTTGAATTGTCTACCCGTCAAAATACACAGTAAAAAATATGCATCTTTAAAAGCAGATATCTAAAAAAAAATTCCAAAAATGTCGATAGGAAAAAGCTATTTCCTGTCGTTTACTTAAAATTTAGTTATTTGTAATAAATAAATCAATAAGAAAATTTATTTAAATTTAGTGAATAAATTTTAGTTGTGTAATGTAGGTATATGATGCAATATCATTATTATCCTGAGATTTTCATTTCAACGTTTATGTTACCTTAATTTTAAAACAAAATATATGTTTCTAATCAAAAGCACTACCAACATTGGGAAGACGTAAACTTAACTAGCAGAAGTAATTTTCTTGATGTATACAATAATTAAGTTTAAAAATAAAATCATTATAAACCGACTGGAAATGATGGACCACAATTCATATCAAATAATAAATTCCATACATATTCATGCAGCAGCCGTAAACAACCACGTGACTCACCCTTTTTTTTGGAAAAGTGGCCGAGGTGAGAATAGCAAAAAGCAGTTATCAACGTTTAGAAGGATATATGCGTTGAAATTTCTGTTTTAGCGTTATTTGAATTTCAATTTAAAACATTTGTTGAAATATTTGATACTGACTAAAATATGATAACAAATAACGGTTTATTGTATTCACTAGGTAATTTAGTATGTGTGAGCTCACTCGAACAACTATAATATGTATCAGTAAATGTTTAATTAAAAATAAACCACTACAGTATTTTATCTAAAGAGCAAATGATAAAAATTCTGCAAAATTATTCAAACATAGGAGATCACGTAAATACAAATAGCATTTTATCAGGTCATTGTGCAAAATAACATAGTATATTAAAGGTATTTACATATCACTTAGCTTGAGTCGGCGTTGTCCATTTGTACCTCGAAGATTTCACTTGGTTTTACCGAAATAAAGTCCAACGTATTACCAACAACGCGACGCACCGACCGACTGATGCAACCAAAGAACCTTTCCCAAATTGTAGACTTCAGAAAAACTCATGACTGCAAGGCAATAACTATTGGTCTATTTCAACACGCACAAAATACGGCGTAGGTACGATACATGACGAAGAGTTGGACGAGGTGTGTCTGAGCAACTTTTTGTCAACATCGAATCACAACCGGTCAATCAAAAAAAACCGATACCTGAGCGGTGTTTTCTCCGTGTTGGAACAAAACGCACAAGATTAATTAGGTACTCCTAATACATATATGTAGAAATCTACTGCACAAATACAATTATTCAGATTCAACTGACATCGGCATAAAAACCTTCGATTTTCTGAAGCCTTTCAATCTGGAACGATTCCGCGATTTTAAAAATGGTTACGTACCGATAACGATCTGCATGTATGTAGATTAATGTCCAACGGGCACCATTGCATTGTGATAATTAAATTTTGTTAGTATTGCATCATTCTTCAGCAATAATTGTACCACGACGACACACACGTTCAAACTGCACCCAATCACTAACGGAAATTTGGTATGGACGAATGGGGTGGGGATCCTAGACGCGCAAAATCAAATGCGTTTTTTGTGGGTCTGAGTGGTCTGACTCTCGGATGAACCAAGAAATATGGCTGGGATGGGAGTGGGGATGCGTAGCCAATATACGAAGTGTTTATTGTTGGTGCATATTGTGATGTTTAGAGGGAAGGTCTTATTTTAGCAATTACTAGCAATAACGTATATTTTAAAGTTTGAGTCCGCATTTAAATTATATAGCAATACAAAGGACTTGCCATGTGTCTGATAGGAAGTATTTTCCGAGTATTTATACAGTTTACAAGTAAGTACAAAATAACCTCAATTTTGATGGGCGTTCGTGAAGGTTGCGTAGGGTTTTAATAAATGTATTTGTATAGGTACTTCATAATGATATTATGATGTCCCTTATTTGGTTATTTTATTATTATGTATTATACTGATACATTTATGCATAAACTTGTTTAATTTATTGGTTATGTTTCATGTTTTCTGATAGAGTCCCTAAGAATTAGGAACTATGAAAGATGTGGATAGATGGTTCAAAATTATCACTGGAACAACGCCGTTTATCATCGTAAGTGTTCAAGAAGAAGATTCAGATTTTATTGAACCACCGCTTACTGATAGTAAAGAGAATTTGATGGTACCTTATGCAACTTCGTCCCAGGTATGTTTCTTTTATTAAATTTAATGGAATAATATATTGGTTTGTATAATATCTTATACTAACAACTTAAAAAATCTGATGTGGCCAGGCACATGACTTTATCATACTATATATAAAATTAATAGTTTACCTGCATGAGATTCTATTTGATCGAGATCGGCCATGTCTGCATTAAAATAAAACTAGTATAACTAGACAGATATGTCGATTAAAGCTGCGTTCGGATATTGTTCAGCTTATATTGACAAACGTTATTGTCAAAACATTAGCGTTGTCATTAGTGTCATTACTGTCATTAGAATCAAAATTTCTGATATATCCTGGCTACTAGTTTTAATGCAGTACGACCGATCTCGATGAAATAGAATTTGCTCATGCAGCTAAACTATTGATTGTACCAAAAAATGTCATAGTGATAAATTATTCAGAATTTCCTCATCTTTAATTTATTATTTACCTATTTCGACTAAATTCCAGAAATGGCGGCTTATTTGCAAAATCTTTTAAAAATGCTAAGACTAAACCTCCAGTTCCTTTGGACCCTTTTCAACAGAAACCTTTTCAGCTCTAAGTTTGGTTATGAAACTTCTAAATATGAAGTTTCGTCGCGATACCTTTAGTAGTTTCTCCGGAATCGTCGCCACAAAAAACGGGTACAACACACATACACACATACACACATACACACACACACACACACACACACACACACACACACACACACACACACACACACACACACACACGCACGCGCACACACACACAGACATTTTTTTGTACCTTGGTCAAAAATGTTCAGGGGACCTAAAAATACATATTTCCGCTAAAATCTCAAAAATTTTTTTTGGCATGATTACATGGTGTTTTTCGACTAAGTTGAGACATCCTGTGGGGTAACTAACGAAGTAGTTCTCTCGCATGTTCTCATGTGCTCAGTTGCAAAAACCATATCAATTCTCAATATCTTATTTTGTAATTCATCCCAATATCTGAATTTTTGTAGGAGATACACATTTGTAAGTAAAATATTGCATTGTTTTTAGACCAGAAACACTGGCAACTCTGGCAGGCTGAATATGCTGCAAGGATCAAAACCGAACTTTGAAACGTATCATTTAGATTTCTTGTCGACTTGCTGTTATTTCAACAAGTGCTGTTATTTTATCACACATTATTAAAGTATCACATACACGTTGAGTTTCGCTTAGTATAATTTAGTTTTTTATCCATCTGTTTATCTGTAAATTTCTGGTCATTATCTTTAAAGTAATTCGCTGTTGGTACCTAAAACAATAGTAAAAGCACTTTTAATCAAGTAATATTCGCTGTTGAACAGCATTTTAAATTGCAACGGTTTACTTTAAATTATGTATCTTCTAAAAAAAATGCAGATGTGGGAATGAACCAAAAACAAAATGTTGAGAATATCGATCAGATCAAAACTATCCTTATAGTTCACTCGGTGTAATCGGATGTAAAATATGAATAAAAAATTATGAAAGTCGTCAAGCATTACAAAAGCTACTTAACACCAAAGTTTAACAAATTAGGCGTTCCTTTAATATATACTGGTAAATTTCTCGCAAAAACGTACTCCTAAATTTGGAATATTTTGTTGTAATCTAACGACCCTGAGATTAGAACATTTGTTTGGTATCTTCTTTGACCGTAAGATTTGTTTTATTAACCATAAGAATGTAATTAATCTTTCTTAGTCTTAATATTATTTAGGTATTGATTGATTGGAAATCTGTTTATTTCGTGCAAAAGGCATATATTTGAAAAATCTATTATAAAGGAAACAGTTAATATTTACAACTTCAATTCCAATCAGAAACGATAACGAAGTACACTTTTTCTTGTACCAAACTATAAAATATTTATTTATTTTAGATGCGTATAGCAAAACAATTAATTACTTATAATGCAAATAATATCGAGTACCTATGCAGTGAAGTACATAGGAATATGTGATAATGTGAAAAAAATCTGTATAAAAAACTATAATTTTTGTGTTAAATTTGTCGTTGTACGTCTTTTGCAAAGACGAATACCCCCCCCCCCCCCCCCCGCACACACGACGCTTTTGTCACGCTTTACTACAACAAAATTCTGGTCACCTTACCCATAGCTCAAGATGTCTTTTAGCGCCCCCCCCCCCCCCCTGAACCTTTAACACAATTTTATTTTAAACACGGTTATGCAGGATGTCTCAGGGTAATTAAATACGAAATCAGGTAAATGAGACAAAAATTATACTGGTCTGTATTACTACGTTATTTATTTAGCCCACAGAGCAAAAAAAGTTATTTGGAAAAGCTTCCTCGGTTGCTAGCTTTCTATCTGATTTATGTTCAGTTACGTCAAAAAAGGAATTAAACAGATATTAGGTTCGTATTAAATATATAAAATCTTGCAACCCTAATTATGTATAATGTATGTTGGTGTTCAACGGCAGTAGTCCCCATATTCCTTTTATTACACCACTCTCAGCTAACAGTGCAGAAAAAGTTATTTGAAAAAGATCTCTCGGTGGTTTGCGTTTCATTTGATTCATATTCAGTAGTCGTTACGAGAAATAAAGACGGTATTACAACGACGTTAGAGCTGCTGGTGAGCGTGTTCCACTAAGCGAGCAAAAACCGAAAAGAGGTCGCACAAAAGACATGGCACCGTCAAACAAAAGCAAGATATATGAAATAGTGGAGCACCCGAGCTTGAATTTATTATGCTCTCGAACAATAAGGGCCCTACTGTGCCGTATATACTCGCATCATACGCCTCTTTATCTGTATTATACTCCACATTTGAACCGTTCTCACTGTTGCTATCCTATTCAGAGGATGGGTTTATTAAATTTTTATGAGTAGATATGACTTAATCGTTTCAACGAATTTTCTATATAACGATGGAAACTTAGAAGTCTACCGCAATTCGTGTTTGGAATTTTGTTTTGTTTTTCGTAGACGGCGTCTGGGAACCAATCGTTTTTATTTTCCACGAAATCTCAATTTCTGCTCAATAATTTCAAGGAAGAATTAGTAGGTACATTTACGACGTAATATTACATGTTTTCCACAAGCATTTTTACGTTTGTCCATTCAAAGTATACTTTAGGGCACTGCTTAAAGCTTTCTTAATAAAAAATCAGTCTACTCAATTCTGTCGACTACAGGCACAAATTCCCTGGGATATTCGTGACTACATTTTAGCCTGCTTGCGATCAATACACCGTTTACCTTAAGTTTATTTAGTCTAGATTTTGATCTACATGATTAATATGACTGTACGTAATATTCAGCTAAAGCTTGTTCTACCCCCCCCCGTTCTTTGGCTCACGCGACCTTTCGACTTGATTTTTTGGTAAATTTTAACTAAATTTTAAATAATATTTTCTGGAAAAAAATACTTTCAAACCTCTAAAAAGTAATACAACGTAGATAAATAGCTCAATTTTTTAAAATTCTACTATGACAATTTTGTTGTACATAATTTTGTTTATGTACAACAAAATTGTACATAAATATGTTTCTACTTGATTCTATAAAGTGTTGCAATGTTCAAAACTTTTATTGAATTGAGAAGCTGGTTATATTTTTAAATTTTATACAGGTATAACAAAACAGGCTGGCAAGGAATTTCTTCAATATTGAACAATAAATAACTCCTTGATTCTAAAACGCGTTTTTGGGGCTGTAGAGCTGTGTCTAATGACTAATTTATGGTATGTCATTTCATTGTCTGTTAGCGGATTTATGAGAAAAGGATAATTGAAAATTGTAAAATATTGCTATGTGAACATGCATTTTGGGTAGAATTCTTTGCAATAAAGATGAATCCACACTCAAAACTTTCCTATCAAGTAAGGTTCTAGAAAAAAATAGTTTAAAGGTGAGGCCTTGGCAAATTTTGCAAATTTATACCATCTGCGGAAGTTCTGATAGTTTATTCAGCAGTGTTTTGATGCTTCCGTAAACAAAACAAAAGAAAAAGCGCTAAAACATGACGAGATATGCAACTTTCACCGGATTCATGTGCAGCACAAATAAATCGATCATCTATTCATCTATAATAAAGGCAACTGAAAATTAGGAAAACAATGATACCTCTGGAAGCATCGATTTTGTGAATGAAAGTTGATACATTATTTTCCACAGCTTACGAATTCGAGGATAAAATAAAAACTAGCGTAAAATATTTTTAGTGTCCAATTTGAAAAAAAAAGTAAGGTTCTAGAAAAAAATAGTTTAAAGGTGAGACCTTGGCAAATTTTGCAAATTTATACCATCTGCTGAAGTTCTGATAGTTTATTCAGCAGTGTTTTGATGCTTTCGTAAACAAAACAAAAGAAAAATCGCTAAAACCTGACGAGATATGCAACTTTCACCGGATTCATATGCAGAACAAATAAATCTATCATCTATTCATCTATAATAAAGGCAACTGAAAATTAGGAAAACAATGATACCTCTGGAAGCATCGATTTTGTGAATGAAAGTTGATACATTATTTTCCACAGGTTACGAATTCGAGGATAAAATAAAAACTAGCGTAAAATATTTTTAGTGTCCAATTTGAAAAAAAAAATGGAGTTAACCGATTTTGCCCATTCACAAACTTTTCCTTTCTTTTTAAGAGATAAGCTTGAATACCAAATTTCAGATCAATTGCTGTAAAATTACGGCATTTAAAGTATGAATTTGAAAAATAATGGGAACCGATCTTGCCCATTCATGAACTTGTCTTTACTTTTTACGAAATAAGCTTTTATACCGAATTTCAGATAAACTCCATACCTGCCACGCTTCCTTAAGGGTGTTACAAATATTGTGACTAAGTGAATATACCCTACCACAGTAAATGTGGGCTAATAAAAAAAACTAATTTGGCAATTTTGAGAATTTATAGCAACTGTACCGATATCCAAGAAATGTCAAAATGCTACGAAAGTAAATATTTGAACTTTGTTTACAACCAACTAAAGAAGGGAATGTAAATCCAGGTGAGGATAATTTTTGGAAAAAGCACCTCCATATCCAGGCGGCGGGGTTTATTCCTAAAATTATCCTCACCTGGATTAATTATCATTCGCTTCTTTAGTTGATTCTACAGTACTGACGAGTTTACGTAATAACCATTTTCCCTTGAAAATGTTTACAACTGTTTTTAATTAAAATCCTGATAACAAGTGGAAGGTGTCCCTGAAACAATGACAGCAATTCGGTAGTAATGTACACGCTACCAAATAAAAAAAGAAGCAAAATCTTTAAACCCTGACATGATAAGTAACTTCCGAACCAGTATTCGTATTCACCGCGAATAAATTAACAGTTTGCTACTCATATACTTCCAATATTTCTTTTAGTCCTAGCTCTCACAATCACAAACCAATATTTTTTTTTGTTTCTTACACATTTGCTGCACAATTTTGCCAAATCTTCATCCATACTTGTATGCGCTTCCCATAGTGTTGCAATCGGTTTGGGAACTGGCAAAGTTCCTGAATGAGGTCTAGTAGTTGTTGGTAATTTTGATTAAATATTTTTTTTTTTAATTTTTCCATAAAACTAAAGTTTTACAACCAGGATACAATAGTTGCTATCCCACTTCTTTTCCGCATTTATTTTCCAGAAAGCGGATATTAAAAGTTTTATGGTCTAATTTATTTAGGTTATGTGCAGTATCTGGGCAAAGTGGTCAAAAATATGGGGCTTTTATTTTATTTTATTTTTGGGTTGGTTGTCGCAAAAATGCTCCCTATTAAAATTCAATCAGTTTTTTTCGTATATAAATAACTAAAATGCTTTCCGCATTAGCTCGACATCAAGCTTTAATGGGTCGTAGATTTTATGATCCGATAAATATCGAAAATGTGTATAAAATCCGCATTATTAACGATAATAGCGAAACCAGAATCTTGTTGCGATGTCCCACATTAAGAAGTACGGCAAAACTTTACAAGAAAAATAACCAGTTCATTTTCATTCGGCCAGCGTATCGCGGCTGTTCATTTCATTAATAATGGCTAAACTTAAAATTATACCCGATACGATATCGCGTCGGGAGTAATGTATCGTTAGCATTAGCTGAATTTATTGCCTCTCCGTGTATTGCAGCATTTGGTATTGGTGAGGTTGTGAAGGGCGAAAAAAGATTATCTATCTCTGACTGAGAGAAAGTAAATTCGGCTGAACACGAATCGAGAAACGAGGGGATGAAATGGGAAATTGGAAAGGAATTGGTTAAGCTTTCCGTCGAGCGACACGATCAAAGGAATATTTTAATAATTTTATTATCATTGAATATTGATTCCTTGTTAGGATGAAACGAGATGAACAAAGAAATTCATTTCTCCTTCGAGAGGAAGAAAATAATTTTTATGTTTTATGCTTTCTTTAGATATACATTCCATGTACAATCTTTCACACAATATTAAGGCTCAGCTATCACTCATGCTTCTTGATACGCCTCATAGATGACCCTAGTGGTGTTACAATTGTCAACTTCATAGAATATGTAACAGATAGCGCTTCATTTTCAAGACTTAAGGATAAGGTTGTCCACAACAGCATAAAAAACGCATTTATATGTACAAAACCAAGCTTGGACTTTTGGCTTGCAGCATCAACCGTTTTCGTAATCTGTATTGTTAACAACTGATGTTGGTTAAGTAAAAATTGTCTTATCAGTTTCGTAAACTGGCACTTTTAATGGTATTCACGAAGTGGTCCACCGTTTCCATACTTTGGTTTAATAATCTCTTTATTCAGAAACTATTTTTCATGACAATCGATTTCGGCATGTACAATGCCATCATCAGTAAAGATTAAAACAATACAAATTGTAGTATCGATGATCGAATTTATTTCGCAATATTGCTATGCATAGCAATATTGCGAAATAAATTCGATCATCGATACTACAATTTGTATTGTTTTAATCTTTACCATTACTACCGATGAACATGGAGCTATTCCTCGCTAATGCCATCATCAGGTCAACACTACGGGTAATAAACAAATATATAAATAACGATCCACACCAGCAAACGTTAGGTAACTTACTGTCATGCGGAAATAAAGTCTAGCATCATTGCCGTCATGATAACTGTATAGCGGTACTTTACATACATCAATGTAACATGGAGCACAAAACAAATATAAATATCTCAGCATCAAACTGTTATTTGCCTCTTTCAAAGTCAGTGGTTAACAAATAAAATCACATTAAATTTCGAGGTTATGAGAGAGTGGCACGTGTCAAGTCTAAAAATAGAAAAATAATATCACAATAATGTACAAAATGACAAGCATGTAAGTATCTTACACTAAATGGTTCACAATAATATCACAATATCGATGGGACTGGATTAAATAATTATCTAGATTAGCAGTACAGTCCTATAATTCAGAGTGACCCATCAGATCGATACAAACGGAAACCATAGAACTAAAACAAGTTAGCCACAACGCCAACACTCAAAACCACCAACACTCAAAAGCACCAAATTGTATAGGTGTATGGTGGTGATTAAACAGATTCAAAAATTACACTTTTAAGGTGCGTTCTGATTAGTGGTAATGGCAGTGGTACAAATACCCAATAGGGTATTTGACTGTATTAAAAGTGTGGCTTGTTTTATAGTCATCCTAATAGATTACAGTTTAAGAAAACTATCTGTTATTACTTTTCAAAAAAAATATGCTTTATTTCTATTAAAAACCAAAATTAAAATTGACTTTTATTCAAGTCCTATCACGTGATTGAAAACGCTCTGTAATTGGCTTAGTCTCCAGTGATGTCATTCGTTAGTACGCTTAGAGCGCGTTCGGTTTGTCAGGGTAGGGTATGGGGAGAGCAATGCTCAGATAACCTGGGTCGGTAGTCTCTCTCTTATATGCAGATAAACGCCGTATGACGTTAGTCCGCCTATTATGCAGCGCGTCACTCTCACCGTGCCGTACCCGATTATCCGAACGCGCTCTTATGCTTCTCCCGTTTGAATTTAATAGCACTAAAGTGCCATGTAAGCATAACTTTGTAGGTTAGGATAGCCCTAACCTTAAGCTGTCAGATCAGATAATACCTGGTTCGAGAATACGATAGATAACTTATTCTAGTCAGTTTTACTTATGTCGAAGTAATCTTCACAACGAAAAACACTTGTATTGGCCGCTATATATTTCATTTGGATTTCTAGGAGCCAACCACTTTGTTCGCAGTTTCAAATCTTGCGGAACAGCTACAAATAGTTTATCCGGAGTTTTTATAGACGTATTTCTGCATTGTGGATTTATCCACCATTTATACCCTATTTTCATGTAGAAATTGTGGAGACAACACATCATACAACACAATTACCAAACGGCGACGAAGCAGATGCTGACAGACCATAATGGGCCGATTTGACATCTACTATCGTGTGACGTCACACAACAGAAAGTATCGTTTTGGCGGGAGTTTTTGTGATTCAAATTTTAACGCTGATTTTTATGAAATATCCAGGAAATAATTACGAAAAATAATGCATTTACAATGTAGAGTAAAGGAATTTTACACTGAGATGGTTTTCCAAAATTAGTCAAATACCCTATTATAGTATTTCTGATAGAAATTACTAGTGACTCATGTTTATGTACATGCAACTAATATGTGTCACTATCACGTCTGGTGAGAACTACTATAATTTCGTCTGTTACGACTGCCATGACCACCAATCACAACGCATCTTTAACCTTGCCTTCGTAGAGTAACATTTACCCAAGGTCTATAAAGTAGTAAGGTTATCCAAGTACGAGATTTCTCAGTTTGAGGGGTAAAGGGAGATCGTGACGTCACTAGAGTCGTGCGCTGCCACCAATTTGAATGCTTATTTCGTTGTATGATTTAGGTTAAGTAGGTGCATAATTATATTGAAAAAATAAATGCATCTTTATTGTGATCATTTTTAAATGATTAGGATGAAAAAAAAATGATGAATGTGATTATCACAACATGCTATTTCAATAATTTGTTAATAATGCTGAATAAGTACATTAGTATGTAATGTATGTCCGATTAAAGAAATGTGTTGTGCTAAACCAAGTCTCTGCAGTTGGAATCAAAATTTAGCACAAATTCAGTGAGTGGAGTCAACCTACAAACAAAATCAAGAGCCGGAGTCGAAGGTGGTATAACGGCAACCACATATTTTTGCAACCATGCAAATTGGGGGTTGAAACACTAAAATTATCAGGAATTGAAGTCGAATGTTTGGTTTACCGACTCTACAGATAAATAAATAGAAAAACTATAACTAAATCAGTATTGGTAGTATTGGTACAACTTGCTTATTAAACCACTCATTGGCTTGTTTTGATTAAAATATTTGGTTAGAACATACGTACAAAGAAAAAATAAAAAATCAGTAAGAAGCTTTATTGTACAAACTTTCTCATCTTTGTTGTAATTTTATTTTTAATATCAGCTACTCTTCGTTAAATATTTAATTTTTTTGCTGTTGAAAAGTAAAATTTAAAAAAATTTATCCGTACATATATTCTTTGCTCGACAAAAGCTTTCAAAACTATGGTATCAATAATTGGATCTTGTTTTAAAAGTTCTCTTCTTAATTTACTGCTAATTCTTTTCGAATTATTAATCCCATCCCCCGTAAGCCTTTCGAACTTGCTAATTCATTTTATTAAACAAGCGTTTAAATCCTTCCGACGGATTTCTTAGGCCGTCAAAAGATAAATGACGTATCCAGGATGGAAGGGAGTATGGGTGCTCTTGCTGGTCTTCGTATGAGTAATGTCCCAATTGTGGATGAGTTCTGCTTTAAACTTTGACCACGTGGAAAAGTAAAATATGATATTGTTAATCCAATCACTGTTGAAATGTTACACCTCATACCGCAACCTGGTACGGAGCAAACCATAGGCATCTAAAATTGATACATGATTTAGAATAATGTAATTTCCAATATAAATTAATATCTTACCTTTACTAACTTAATTACTTCATAAAATACTACACTAATAAAACAACCAATAACGTAAAACTATCAACTATTGAATATAACAATATAAACGCAAAATAACGATTAAACACGAACAAAAGCAACCTTTCTAATTCACTAAAAAACCTATAACGAGCTGAGCTGGCAATAATTAAACGTATCTTTGAACATACTAAACGAGCGATGTATGCGAAGTGTGCCGGGACTCTAGTGACGTCACGAAAGTAGAGCATATAGGGATCTGAGGGGGGTATATAAAGTGTACTATAGGAAAGATAGCAAACTGGATAACCTCTCTCTTTATAGACCTTGACATTTACCGGGTTCGCAACTGTGTTAATTAGGTTGCATACTCCACCGGCGGCGATATTTATGAACACCCGGTATTACCAAACTCAGTTTAGTTTCATCCAATATAAATGACCTTAAATCGAGTACAAAACTAGAACGACATAAACAAGTCGAACACGCGGCATAATACAAATCCAAATTTATCGTTTTTACCCGAAGCGAAGTTAGGCAAAGTTGTTTTGCCGTAATACTGTGCGAGTGTGAGGTTGTGCGGCGAGATAATGTTACTTGAACTATAAATTCGGTGCCCGTTTTTGCACTTTGCGGTTTTGAGGTTGATAATATATGAACCGAGATTAGCAAAACCGACCCCCTTCTCCCTCGAGAGCGAATTTCACGGAGGTGCGCGCCCGTTCCATTGTTAGCGAGAGAGTTCACTGAAGAAATTACCACGCCAGATAATTAATAAACCCAAATTGTTTGCATTTGGTAAGCAAAAAAGTAGGTCTTCAGCAGAACAATTTTAATCCATGACGTTGTTAATCAAATTTAGTTGTCAAATATTGTAAAAAATACACGACCTTCGACTTGTATGAGGTTCTATATTATGTCCATAATAGATGAACCAAATCAAGATGGACTTAAATTCTAATTCAATTATCAGGAGATTTGGATGATATAGAATGTCCATAGTCATGGTAAGAATTTTGATTTATCGTAAATTTGGATAAAATATAAAACGGAGGTTTCACACTTAAATCAAATATGTATTAGGGAAATGGTGTTTTAAATTTAATTATATGCTCAAATGTCAGATTGGAATGTTCTTAAAATTTTAATAAGGAATTAAAATAAAAACACAATATTGCTTATAACAAGATTTTTTAAATGAAGTTTGACAAATTTCCAAATTTCTAAATAACATCTAGAACACAAATAGGTACAAACTTGTTTTGTAACAAACTGATGTTAAAGTATTTTTCTTGAATGAAAGTATTGGCACACGAAAAGTATTGGCACAAAATTCAAAGCAGGTTATGAACTAAAAATAAATACTGCCGAAAAAATTTATTCATGCTGAATTAATAATTTTTAAGGGATTTCTATTTATTTGGTATTGAATTACTTTTATTCAACAAGCACACTATTTTTAACGCAAAAACTGGTTTAGAGTCAAAATTTGGACAAATTAGGTGTCGTATTATAATAGGAAACTCTTTTCACCTTTAATTTTTAATATTTTAAGAAACAAATAGAGAGCTTGGAACGTCACATGTAAATGAAAGAAAAACAATTTGTATGACTAATCTTGTAGTATTTAATTCTAAATCCCGATTTCAAAATTCAAAATAGCTGTGATTAATTCCTTCCTTTGCTTTACAGACACTGAAATTCTGTTTAATGTTTTATAAATCTAAATGTATTGTTAATAATAAATCATAACTAAAGAACCTACAATAAGATAAAATGTTGAGATGCAACATTCAAACTTTACATGTGACCAATAAAGTAAATTTAAAACACAAACTTTACTTTATAGGAGGTATGAGCATTTTAGCACAAGAGATAGATAGGTTTTCTCATAAATTAGACGTAATAATTTAGCATAATTCTCCTTTTCTCAAAAATGTTCTAATGTAAGTTGATATTTTCCACACATAAACATAAAAATAGTCAAATAAAAATATAAATAACTAAAGAAATAAATGAAAATAATAATAATTTACACAAAAAAAAATAAATCTTGCAAATTAAATGGTATACATATTTGAAGTTAAATATCAAGCGTCCAACAAAATGAACGCTAGGGTTCAGGAGGGTATACAGAATGTCTGAAAATTAATTAAACAAAAAAAAGGAAATGCCATTTATGTTTAAAACGTACAAATCAAACACTAACAAGATTAAAAATGTAAACAATTTCAAAACCACGTTTGTTTCAGTAGTTTTCAATATCAAGGATTTTTCAGATCATATTCTAAAACAAGAAGCAGTCAACAACAAACAACAAAGTAACAATTAGATTTGATACTACTAGGCCTCTGCGGATTTGTCATCAAGTTACCAAGTTTCACAAATTCTCAGCGCATTCCTAAAAATAAACATTGTAAGCAGGTACGTCAAAAGTTACATTCTCAAATATTGACTAAATTTAATTAAACTTCGTTACTCAAGGAAAACTGGAAGGAGTGAGTAAGCAGTCCTTAATAGCTGCCAGTCTCGAAAAAGAGACTAAAAACATTCCGGACAACGGACAAACTCTTTCGCTCGAAGTTGAAAGATGCAATATTTTTAATTAATTCCCAAGGAGAAGGACGATTACTGCCGCAACTTCGGAGGCCGCCCGCCAAAAACAAAACGAAGAAGTATGCCTGCCGCCCGAGTGACAATGGAAAACGAACTGAATTGATTATAACTTTTATGAAGCTCAGTTTCCGAAGATTACTGTCCGAGGTACGTTTTTCTACTTCTCTTTGTTCGCAGACTCGAGTCGCACTTCATCTTGAAAATTTATCGAATGCTAAGTGAAGTTATAAAAAATACAACACCAGCATTTATAAACCATGAAAGTTAACCTCCGAAGACCAGCAATAAGTGTTTTAATTCCTTCCGTAATGAACACAGTGTAAAATAGACGGAAAAACGCGATATTGATTTTCTCTGCTGTGACTGTTATTCATACTGTTGTTTGTTCCTCACACTGATGTCTTGTTCAACAGAAAATCAACTTTCTAACGAACTGCCTTGAGACTTATATATGAAATAACTGATTCCGGAATTAGCTCTGAACATTTTGCCATTATAAGTACATACATATTTCATATTTTTCAATTTTCTACTCCTCCATTAAAGTACGCTAGCATTCTGGTCGCTCTGGTTCATCAAAGCGAGTTATTGTTGGCAATTACGGTGAAATGTTTATCCGCTTAATGACATTCCCATGTATGTCTATATGCTGAAGTCAGTCACCAGGATAAAGCAAAATATTTACCGAAAATCTGGTAATGTTCGTACAAGGCATGCTTTATGATATGATTATCCAGCACAAAGCACTTTAAATCATACATGAGAGTACTCAATATTAATTCTTGTTTATTGTCAGTAGACTATTTATGACATTTCTAGTGATAATATTAATTCATGAACAAGGTACAATAAATACCACTAGGATTCTAAGTTATACTTTGATTTTTGTAATAAAGGTTGTGCTGAAAAAGAAATTGTTTCCAGTTTTAACCGCTTGAAATTGAGTTTATAGCATAATTTAGAACCAGTTTCGTATTGTTAAAATGCCTTTGCCGCTTAAGGGGCCTCAAATAATATTATTTTAAACTGCACTCTTGATTTCTGATTTTTATTTGAAAATGAAGTATAATTTTGGATAGTTCGCGGAGAGCTAACCATACATTTTAATAAGGCACTTTCTCAATAAAAAACAATCAATTGCCATGGAGTTCTATAATTAACTGTCCAAAATACTCAATAAATTAAAAAATAAAATCCAAAAATGATAGACAGACTACCATACAACCAACTGTTAAATGAAATATTTACCCTAAATATGAAATATTATTTATTCAATTTCTCCAAGTACATAAAAATGATTTGTTATAAATTATGCCCTTAGTTTTCAGGGTGCCTCTCGAAAATATATAGTTTATTGATTTACTATAAGACTTTTTCTATTGCCATAAAAAACAACCACTTACTAAAGTGGAATTTGTATCTCTCTGAAGAGTCTACAAGTTCATTTTCTTCTGAAAATAACTTTCAGTATTAATCCAAACACATTTAATGTTTTTTAATGGCTTTGTTTTTTTGATACAACAGTTTTAGTAAAACCTTAACAGGGACTAAATACACAAGTTACTTATTCTCCTATTCTGTTAGTAGTCCAGTCAAATCGTTTCCCAGGGTGCCTGTTCCAGGAAAATAATATAGTTTATTTTCTCGCATTCTATATGTTTTTGGGGTGCTGAATCCGAATTTCAACTTTGCACTTTTCAAGGTAGACCATCCTATACAAAAATAAAGTAGGACATTAAATTTCCTATAAGAGCACCCCTGTAATGCATTTTTGGTTGACTGGTTTGGCCGCTAGAGCGCTCTGAAAGAAGGCCAAATTTTCCTACTTTATGTAATGTGCATGTAATTACAAAAAAGCTTAGATTCTGATAAAAGTACATTAATTTTCCTACTAATTGTTTAATAATAATAATTTATTCAATGTTCAAATATTAGTACTAGTACACATGGGAGACATAATATACATATGTATATATATATATATATATATATATATATATATATATATATATATATATATATATATAAAACTTTGAAATAGTTAATACAAGATGGCGGTAATTTTTTAAGTTAAAAAACTACAGCCACGCCTGGGATTCGAACCCAGATATACGGATTGCCTGGGTTCGAATCGCAGGCGTGGCTGTAGTTTTTTAACTTAAAAAATTACCGCTATCTTGTATTAACTATTTCAAAGTTTCATATCAATATATGCAGGTTTCTGCAAAGAATTAACATCCATTATATATATATATATATATATATATATATATATAGTACACATAAGCATCCTCTTCATGTGTGCAGCATTGCTTCTCCCTCTATCTTCGTCTTGGGATTATAGTGGAGTCACTCATCTCGGACTAATGGTATTGCAGGTTCCGTGGGTTAGTTTGTCAGTCGGTCAGTGAGCTGTCATGGAATTATTATTTTATTTTGTTTGCCTTTAGCAAAGCTCTTACTTTCAATTTGAATGTTTTGTGTTGTAGGTTCTGGACATCTTCTGGTAATTTGTTGTAGGTTCCTATAACTTCTGTCGGTATGGTGCGAGCGTATATAGTGGTTCTGCTGCTTTCGGGTCGGATGTGGTTTACACTTCTTGTCATGTATTTGTGCATTTCGTGTACCTTTTTTAGTTTCATTCTGGTTTTGACTAGGTTATGGTTTATTTTATGTATGAAAAGCAGTTTGTTTTGAATTATCAATTGCGGTAATGTCAATTCATTTGTTCTGGTGAATATGTCAGATGTCGGTGTTCGTGGATGTAGGCAGTATAATGTTTTCAATAATGTTTGCATAACTTAATCAGTTATTTTTGGCGAAACTGTGTAGCCGCCTTGTTTCAGCGCGCTCTAGCGGCCAGCCATTCAACCAAAAAATACACTTGAGGGTGATTTTTATAGGCAATTTAGTGTACTTTATTTTTGTATATAGTGGTTTACGTCGAAAAGTGCATAGTTTTATGACTTTTTGGGAAAAACTGGAGACAAGTCGAAAATTTTGGGGTTTTTTGCGTTTTCATTGTGAAACCATATATATCCGTGGGAAGTAGCAAAGTTGAAATCGGATTAAGCACCCCAAATAACATATAGAATAAAAGAAAAAAAAAGTCTATGTTTCTTCCTGGCCAAAACACCATTTGGCTGGACAATAGATCCATATAATGTTATCGATTACCCAATTTCTAAATGTTTTCGATTATAACTTTATTAGATTTGAACGTATCAACGCAAACTATACATTAGGGCCTTATTATTTTAACATTAATTTTTTTATTCGAAGGCAACCTCTTAAAAAAATATTACCAGAATGACAATTACAGTATTTTTTTATAATTAATTAAAAAAATATTTAAGTGTACCACATTATTACTGTAGTGTTTTTTTTTTGTAGTCATATTGAGTTTTATATATATTAAGCTGAGTAAAAGCACTTAAGAATAAGTAAGTATTCCATTAAACTCTAGAAGTGACTTTTTTCATATTTATTGGCAAACCTTATTTCTGTCTCGATTTTGAATTCCATAATTATGATGCAGAGATGTTAGAGATGTGCAATGACAAAAATAATCAAGTGATACACGTTTTTTGTTAATACATAATTATTATGGTATATAAACAAAAGGTTTTATCATTAGACTCTTTAAATGATCCAAGAACATCTGAATATTATTTCAGTTCTATTTCAGACAATATAACTGAGCAAACTAGTTTAATTATAGCCAGTCTCGAGCCAATCTAAACAATTAAATGCAAGAATAGAACCTATTATATGCCCCTATTGAATTACCACCGACAATAGATCGGCAAATAAGGCGGGTGGGGGAACTTTGAGCGATGAACAGGTGTCGCCATCTACGCCGGCATCCATTTTCTTTCGATTCCTGCGCCTCCGCCTCTATGATATTTGATATTTCCCGTCGAACCTTTGTTTGAGAAGTTTAGGAATTCAATTAGTCCACACCCACATCTTTCTCCATCCTTGATATTATTATCCTCCCTCCCCATTCTTCTTTTGAAATCAATAATTATTACCTTTATATTAAATAAAGTAAACTTATAGTTCGACATATATACAACCCTTCGTGTTCTGCCGGAAGATATTCTCCGTTATAAGGGTTGACGAGGATAAAAAAAAGTGAGGTATAAAGTGAGGTATAATTGGTTTTCGTGTCCAAGTGAAGTGGTGAGTAAGAATGGGTGTCCTTCAGGCGCGGATTCTGCTTGAAATGAGCTGCAGAATGGGTTTCGAAACAACTTGTATGCCTCGTATGGTGAGGATAGGGTAACCGGAGAAAGGATAGTAGCATGAAAAGGACTCACGTTTCTAAAATGGAACTTGTCTCTAGAGATGCGTACCACTCACTTCCCACGTATACGGCGCTTCCAAGATGGCGTCGTGAACCGTCATAACGTGAATGGAAGGATGTGTGTATTTGCATTCTTGTCGAAGAGAATTGTTTAGTCTAGTTTAACTTTTATGTATTTTTGTTTGGGACCTGTTCAGGTTATTTACTGAAACAAGCGTAATTGTTTATGAATTGTAATTTCGAAAAAAAAATATATTTTCATTCTATGTTTTAAGAAGGAAACTTGACATATACCATTTTTAAAGAGCCATCCAAGATGCTGTTCAAAAAAGATTTTTGATTTCAAGAAGTGTACAACTCTAAGAGAAATCACAGGAACTAGTACGTCCTGAAAAAACAAAACACTACCTTGAAGCATTATTTTATAATGAACTAACTTTTGTATTCATTCTCGGATGTCGTACTACAAATTATAGATAAATGCCATATAGAAATAGATAAATGTATATCGGTACGCCTACGTTTATTTGAACCAAAATTAGATTTTGGAGAAAGGAAACGTATGTTTAAATCAAAACAAAAATATTACTTTACAGGAAGGTAATTTTGTCTGTATCCAATAATATATATTAATAATAATATTATTATACAAGTTTTATAAGACGTCGAATTGGCGCATGAGTTGTTTTGGGCACGACGAGCGTAGTGAGGAGTGCCGAAATGGAACGAGTGTAATATACTATTTTATCTACTTTGCGTCATTATATTAAATAAATTTGGAAACTGTGGTTACTACACTGCGCTAAATTAGAATCTAGGGTATTTTGCGGGTACCACGTGTCAGTACTGTTGTAAACTGTCAACTTCGTAAGGTTGGGATACAATCATGACAAAATTTAATTGTGAATAATTTTACTCTATTTTAGCCCAAGTTTTTGTAAATAATCAGCGTGGTCGCAACAGTGATCACAATGGAGCGTGGAGCAACACTTTTAACCCTACTGTGATAAAAACTTACATGCCACTCAGTATGAAGGATATAGATATAGAAACATAACCTAAAAAGTTAACTTTAAAATAGTGGTTTCATAGTTATAATAATAATAGAGACGAATTTGGCTGTAACTGATTAGTTACTTCAAAGAATAAGAACTTACCAAAGAATTGTTTTAACGGTTAACCTAGTAGTGGTTTCTACCTAGTACCGCTGGCTTATACAAGTTTACACCCACATATAATTGAAACGTAAATTCTAATTTCGGTGTATAATTTATTAGAATAAATTATACTTAGTAAAATTACATGTGATGGGGGTAATACAAATACGTTACACACAACCAGAAAAACTAATACGGTATTGACACGAGCAGAATTCGGTCCAAAATGTTACCAAAAACTTATATGTTACATAAACTAAGAAATCCTCAACACTTTAAAGGTACTCTTTATAGCTCCCTACGTGTAGGTTTATGTTCAATAATCCATTTATTGCGCATATACAATCCCGCAGCAGTAATGGAACCCGATCATATCTACGATGTCCTTGAATTATATCTGAAAGGGGATTTGATGATTAGTTGACAATAATCATGACGATCATTCTAACCCTTTGGCCATACTATAGCAGGCTACATGCATGTTTAAATGTGTATAGAACATAGATGTTTCGCAGTTTATGCGATTGCAACCGATTCCGCTGTTTGTGGTTATGTGTTATATTTTTTTTTGGGATGTTGCCATGTGCACAAAGCCTGTTGGCTTGTCTGTGCGGCGGTCGTGGAGACGGAGTATTTTTAAAATCCCTGCCTAATCTGGGATTATGTTTGACATATGGCATTTGATATCAATGTGACCAATCTTAGAACAAAGTTACTGAAAACGGTGTTACAGTTTGTTAATTGTAACACAGAAAACAGTGTTACAATGTGGGTTTTGTGAATGTAGTAGAAACATATGTTTATTTCACTTAATTTAATATTCCAAATAAATTAATGTCTACAAGCATACTTGCTACTGCAACTAAACTAAACAAAGGAATATTTTTTTATCAAAAAAAATAAATTCAAAAGAATATAATAGGTAGTTCTTAAAAACAAAAAAAAATCTATCTGTGTAGATAAAAACTTATGTCAAGCTGTCGTAACGCCATTTTTTTAAACTTTTTTACTGTTGTATTTTTTCCAAGCGCCTGTAAAGATGCCAATAATTGGTAATGTTATGACGTGAAAATGTTGTTTACCCATGTTTTGACCAATACCTATCTCCAAAACTATTAAGCTTAACGAAACAAATTATACGCCACAATAAAGTCGAAAGATGTTGTTATATTATAAAATAAATAATTACGAAAATTGGGTTATGATGTCAATAATCATTAATGTGGATTCTGTCAAGCCATCTGTCATTCCAAACTTCTGTATTTCATTAGAATATTCGCAACAAATTCTTTAAAGACGTTACATGTAATTAAAGAAAATTGCGGTCCAATGCCTTGCATCAAACCCCCCAAAAATATAAAATAAGTAATATTGAGGATCCAATAACTTGAGTCAAATGATCATAACAGCGATACATATACGATAATTAAAAGATAAATAAAAGATTTATATAATGTTTAAACACCATTTGTGGCATATTTGTATGCCATCGTCCACTTTTTTTTTTGTATAGATTTTGTATAGAGATTAATTTTCTTGTTAACTGGCTTTTAGTTTGCCGAAATGACAAAAGAGTCAAACATTTTCAAATAGTGTCTTTATTTGAAAAATTTTTACTCATTCACGTAAACAGAAAATGATATTCTGCATCTGAGGCTTTCTATATATAACACTCGTTATATTGAACATTAAATTGTACGGTGTTTTATTTACACCTATTATGACGACTTTTTACTTAAATAAACTCGGATGGTTCAGCTCTTCGGCTTAAAAATCTTAAGAAATGCTAGTCCTAACAATGTCTCCTGTACTAGAACTGAAATATCTGCTGATTCAGGTTTCTAGACTAATACAATTTGTTCCTTGATAAAACTTGCTGTTTGTTCTTTTTAAATAATACTTTGCCAGGTTTTAATTGCTATTTAATTGCTGTTTCGTCGTTGTTTGACATCAATTTGGGCGTACCACAGGGGTCTATACTAGGGCCAACACTGTTTCTTCTATACATCAACGATCTTCCCAGTTGTTTGAGTGGGGTTAGTGTCACCTTGTACGCTGATGATGTCAGTATTTTTCTTACCGCCGAGTCTCTCGATGAACTGCAGGTGAGGACATCCTCTGCTTATTTGAGCGTCATTCAATGGATGAATACAAATCGATTAGTTGTCAATGAAGGAAAGACGAAGTGTTTGCTCTTCTTCCAGAGTAGTGTCAATACCGTAAAGCTTGGACATAGTGCTGGGTATAGTGTTGGATTCTGGTTTACGGTGGTGTGACCATATAAATGCACTTACTAAGCGGCTGCGGAGTATGTGTTACGCGCTGTATCAGTTGAAAAAGACATGCAGTTTGGAGGTGGTGAAAACGTTTTACTTTGGAAACTTCTATTCCATCATGAAGTACGGAATTGTTCTTTGGGGGGGCAATCCGGGCTTGGCGGATGTACTTGTGCTTCAAAAGAGGGCAGTCAGGAGTATGTATGGCTTGGGCGCAAGGGAATCGTGTAGAGAGGTTTTCAAGAGCAGAAAGTTACTTACCGCATTCGACGTTTATATTCTTGAAACGGTTTCTTTTGTTCATACACAAGTAAAAAATTTTAATGATGCCAGAGATCACGATTATCAGCCGGTCACTTGTTGCCGCCCATGTATCGCCACTCTGCGTATCAGAAGAGCTTGTGCTTCATGGGGTGTAAATTATATAACTCACTCCCGGCTCACTTTAAATTAATTGGTAGTACAAGAGTATTTAGGAATGCTGTACGGGATGTTTTGTTCGATGTTTCGTGTTATTCTTTAAATGATTTTTACCATTATATGAAATAAGTGTTTGTATATTTTTCTTGTGACGATTTATGTTCACTGTAATTTTTACTTGTGGTTACATAAATAAAGATCTATCTATCTATCTATTTCTTTTATTGTTTTGCATAGGATCAGTCGGTTTCATAGTATGAGCTTAAGTACACCCGTAGCCCAAAAAAGCAACAAAAATAGCGGAAATACCTAGTAAAATATCTGACAAGCATTATTTGTTCCTCTCGACAAAACATTGCAAACAAAATTTAAAAGCAAAGGCAATTAGAAGGTACGCTCTTAATACATACACAAAAACCGTATTAATTAATTAAAAGTTTACAATCGTCCTAAAAAGCGCCCCTAATAAATAACGTAATTTTTGAGATCGCCGCGCGCCGGGATTATAAAAGCGTTCGGGTGAATTTTTAAGGGTGCCGTTTGTCCCTCAAAGCAGAATTTTTATTTGTCCGCCGCGGGTGCCCCGGCTTGAATGAAGGTTTGGCAAAGAGTTGCCGTTATTATGTTTAGGCGAAACCCGCTCTTCCAATTAAATATCTCATCGTGAATGGGTCCCGCCGGTCTGTTATCCTGGCGGTGCTTTTATGAGCCTACGCAAACACGCCGCGGGGGTGAACATTGATAATTTAATTTTGGACGCCTCACGATAGGTGGCGCCCCCTTTGTACTTCGCTTGCGCGTTCCCAAATTTCTTTCATTTACACTTTAAATATGACGATGATTTATTTTGAAAGGTTTATTAGCTTAATGGTAACTGATTATGGGAGATATTACGATTAAGCTCAAATAAGCATTTTCACCATGCAAAAGTTGTGATTTTTAATTCTCAAATTCTTTCATATTTATGGGAACAATATGGCTAGCTCTATCAAGCCTTACTTTTTAACAAAGATATAGTATATTAAAAACTGAATTAAACTAAAAACTGTATTTACGAGTCCATCATACTTTGATATTTGTCAAGTTCAAAATTTTGTATATTATTTTAAAATTAAAATGGAAATTAACAAAAGTTTACAGATTCCTAAACTACAGATTATTAGATTATCTTAAGTAGGTACTTAACAGAATTTTTTAACTATTTATTTTTATTTTTTAATACAGTATATTTACATTTGCGATTTCTTTGTCATATCGACGGATACTTTAATAACTCTCGCCTTTATTGTACAGTCACATAAAGGCAAACATTGTTTATATTTCTGAATCGACATAGCTACATGGCCTTTAAAGATTTACCGACAATATTCAATGAAATAAATTGTCTCGATTAAAAATAAAATCTACGTCCCGTCATGTAAGACGGATTTGTGAACATAATGCAAAAAAAAACTTGATAATCAAATCAGTTGATCAATTAACTAACTAAATAATAAACTCGTTGACAAATCGTAACTAAATTAATAAACTTGTGGACAAATAAGGTAAACGCCCCAAATTCAGACAGGTTAAGGAATTTTTGTTACATTTGTACTGTAGAATTTATGTTTATGTGGTGCTAATGACTATCTCAACTTTTTTTAAACAAACATTTCCTAAAAATATCTGGCTATTCATTTTTAAAGAAAATTGATAGCAGTTATGTAATTTATATTATATTTTATAAGTTTAATAACTGCCCCTAATTCCGTTAATTTTTTTGTACTCTATCCAACAATAGAGTACTGTTGCGTCAAGATCAAAGTTGACCTTTTGCTAACTCACAGTTTCACAATTTGTATTTTGGTTGTTTAGCAATTATTATTTATGGATAGAAATAAAAAAGATAGATTTATTTTGACAAGTAAAAGCACGTGTTATTTTCTTCCTTAAGATCTTATTGTCTTCTGTCTTCTTGCTGTAAGTTTCGAATAGGTGGTTCTTCCAACAACTCTATTATCAAGATCTAGACATAGACTACCAAGTTTTGGTGGTCTATATTTGATACAACTGGTGGGCTAGTTACTGAACTTGGTCAGGTTTTCAAATACTGTGTTTTAAAGTCTACTCTATTCTCATCAATTTGTTTTTTGATTGATCTCAATGTCAAATTTTGGTGGAAAATACACAGTTTCAATCAATTTTTAATGCCGGTAAATGTTGCGATAATGTGACTGAATAGAAAGTATGTGACATTAGTAATTCTCTTGTTGAAATAAATGCTCGTAGTCGAATGAATGAGTCCTTGTCATACTATTGTGCTAGTTTTGTGTTGTTTTGTGCCGCAAACCAAAGGTTTTCTGGTCCTTTCGATTCGGAATTACTACCTATTTTCTGAAGGAGGATGTGGACATGCCGCCCCCACCGTCATATTTAGAACTTTTGTTGATGCCAAAGTTTTCTGCTGGTTTTGTGAACAATAGCACATGAACTAAAAATTGATTACAATTTTTATATTGCGGGTTCTACCTAAATTTGCAATACCTAAAATCTACATAAAATTTTTTATGCTGAAGTTTTGTGTTAGTTTTGTGCCGCAAAACAGGAGTTTGTGCTCCATTCGTTTCAGAGTTATTAACATTTTTCGTTCGTTTGCATGTGCTACCCAAATTCCAAATTTTGAAATCGTTTTTGCCTCGTTTTTGCGAATAACGTTCATTGTGAATTGGATATTAAACGATGTAATGGTAGGGTAGGACGTATTGTTTTCGTGCCTGTGTTCCCGTGTATGTAAATCATTCGAAGCGTGTAGTGGAGCTCATCAATATGTCATAAATTCTCGAGACGGCAGTGGGGGGCATTAACGCGCTATTATATCAACTACCTGATGTCGAAACTTAATGGATTATAAGGGATACGGTTATTATGCTAACTACGTTCCGCACGTAACGAGGAAATGCGCTTACGCTAAACAACTTTATGAAGAATTCAGTTTACCATAAGCGTACCTACTGGCGTCCCTCTAATGACCAACCTGAAAGCAACTAAGTGAAACATATGGCGGATGAGAAAGGTTGTTTTTGCGTAAATAAGTTGTTAAGAGTTAATGAATTAGAGATTAAACCTAAGGGCAGGTGGTAGATTTAAATTAACAATATAAAGAGTTACCTAAAATATTCTTTAAACTATTTCATACGAACAAGCCATGATTTTACCAGAATCTATGTTGATATATGTTGATCTAATACATTATGACAGCGTTTCTCAACCGGGGTTCCGCGGAACCCTGGGGTTCCGTGTGATGTCGTCAGGGTTTCCGCGGAAAAATAGTAACAAATAGCGGTGGCGGTCACCGGTTCATGGGCACATTATTCAGTGTTATTTTTATGTATTATTTTAGCATGGGATTATTATTTGAAATATTGGATTAATAAACAAGGTCAATCCATGAACAATTTTGATTTGGAGCCCTTTTAACCCAATATACCACTGTTATTTCAATATTGCGTCCAACGGGCAACATTCCAGACTATTCATTAACTTCAATTGACAATATTCCTTACAATTATCTGTTACATAAAAACAAAATAACCTCTAGAAAACAACAATCTGGCAGAGTTATTGATCAAACCCTAACATTATTTGTCTTCAATATTTTTGCTTTTCCAAATGTGTGACAAAATAAACCTATAATTTGAATCTTCTGCTCATAATTGTACTTTAGGAGAAGAACAGAGTTATAGGTGGTGGATTTCAATATGATCTTACACTCATCATAGAAAATTAATAAATATACAGAGTGAGTTGCAATTATAGAAGAAAATTTATGCGGACAGGAAACTAAAGTTTAATTTCAAATTTCGTGACTGCATTTAATTAAACAAGAAATAATTTACAAATTTCAAAGTGCTTCACATATTTTTATTTATAATTTGGTATGTTTTTGCATTTAATTTTCACCTCGAGTTATAATTTATGTACCTTGTATCAGTCTAATTTTCAACATTGTGTATGTATGAGCATTATGAGCAAGCTTTTTCTTATTTAACAAACTTTAAGAGAAAATACAGAGATCATCTGTTATAGATACAATTAGTGTGTATAAATATCTTCTACTTGGGTGTTTATTCCCACACTTTCTTTCTTAGAACGTAATTATTGTTCTGACTAAAATGTTTCATAAGGACTTATTTATTTTTTCAATACCTAAAAAATACTAGAATATTAATAATGCAGTATTTTAAATGGCTCTAGCTTCTTAAGAAATATTAACTTGTTATCAATAGGTCTATTTGAAACTTTTTACTCAGAATAAATATTTCTTAATTTGTGTATTTTGACCAATGATTTTTTTAAAATTTATCCTGAATTTATTTATTTAGTTATAAGGTACTTTTTGTATTCTTTGTTTTTGCATTGTTTGATTTGTATTTTCTTCTCCCTTCCTTTGGTAATTCTTAAAGGAACTAAAAAGAACAAATAAGTTTGTACCTAGAGAGAAATATCTGCATAGTTACAGAAAATGAATGTAATAATCTACCAAAAAAACTATAAAAGAAGAATTAACTGTAACATCGCTGGTTATTGGACACCAGCTAATTTTCTGTATTGTTTTTCAGAATTCACATATTCCACAAACATATTCCTGTGAAATCAGCACAGTATCACCTTAATTTGACAGGGCATTTTTTAAATTTTACAGGAAAAATACTTTAATTCCACAGTAGTAAGTAATATTCAATCATTGAACTGCGTTTCTTTACAGACTTGTATCTGGTTACTGGAAATACGTTACAAATTTTTCGGTACGCGAAAAATACTCGAAATGCCTTGGAGAGGACATGTATATTTTTTTGTTGGGGTTCCGCCCTATTTTCCAATCCTATTTAAAGGGTTCCGCAAGAGTAAAAAGGTTGAGAAACGCTGCGTTATGTAATATGACACATCTCCACTTATCCAAAAAAGTAATTATTGGCAAGTGCTTCTTATGTATGGAACCACCAGAATGTATGAGAAATCAGAGAGCAAAAACAGACCTATTGGTTTAACAATATCGCTTGAAATTGTCTTTCTTAACGTTAAAATTCGAAAACCTACTCACGTACAACTTCTAATACAAAATGTAGTCAAATATATGAAATTTACATTTATTTATTAATACCACACTATCAACGTTGATAGGTTTATAACTTTTAACTTGTCTGAGATACTTACCAAGAAGATTGGCTATTAATATTAAGGTAGTTGTTGAAGGAAGCTTTCTCTTCCTTGGGAGCGTATATGTCGTAAATTTAGGGAGTTTTACGGTCCATTCTTCAGCCTAGCACCATTTCGTGCGAGGTTATGCGAATAAAGTAGTAAAATTTAAATTTATAGTTCATCTAAAACCCACGACAGAATAAAACATTTTCTTGGTCGGTTTCATTGCTCCTAATGAACAATGCCCAACGAAGGTACCTAATTTACTGCAGCCGTGAACAATGTAATAAAACTTGACGAGATGGCTGAACGGATGGTTCCTGATTTCTAATCCAACCAGAATGAACTAAATCTCATCATTGCAACTGCAGATAGCGTTTTAATGCTTCGTGGTATACATGTTCGGATTAAGCAATGTGTCCGTAGGTATTACTGGATATTTTTTACAATATCTATACAGGGTGTTCCTAAATATCATGTAAATACGAAAAGGGGTAATTCTTTGGCTTATTTAATGACTAAAAATTCATATAAACATACACACAGCGAAGTATATTCTCAAAACGTGAGAAAATTATTTACTTGCGGTTATTGCTTTAGATGAAAGTTAATATTTACTTGGTTTGAAACAATTTCTTTCATTTAAGAATTCATTGTTCTCACAATTCAAGAATATCCCAATCTCAGAGTTATTAGTTTCTGTTAAGTATATAATATTCAAACCATGAAGTTTAAATTCTCAATTCAAGAAGTTGATCAATATCTTGAATCAAGTAAGCGATTGCTTGCAACGCGCTTGCGCATTTACACTGAAACGTGCACGAACGTTGCCGAGATTTAAGACTTCTCGCATCGGCCTGGCTCTGCTATGGCGTCGTGTTCGCTGACTACCGAGCATTGTCCGGGAAGAGTTCAATATGTAAGTATACCTTTACTAATTGTGTAGGTACTGTACGCAATAACTACGCGATCTATAATATTATGAAAGTATATAGTTTTAATTTTGCGTGAATAGCCTACAGTACAACGTATTTGTTCAACATGTTCAACGTATTTGCGACGCAGTTCGTAGTTGTGACTTGTGACGCACACGGTACGTAAATTTTGCCTAGCCATATAGTGGTCACCAAATCAACATACATGTCACAGAAAACTTACTTGTGTAATATAATGGAAACAATTTGATGTCTAATAGAATATGGTGTTTTTTTTTCCATGCCTTAGATATTGTAGGTAGTGATAATTTATAAATAGGTAAGTATATATGTAATTAAGCAAAGAAATTTCATACAATAAAACAAATATCATTCGCTAAGTTATTGTCTACTTATTTCACACAATTCCCTACCTTTTAAAAAAAAACTAAAACAGTAATTTCTATTCAATACATTATGATATTTATACTCATTTCAAGAAAATATTTACTCATTTGTCAAGCATATATATTCACTTTAAGAAAATTCCATTATTCTCAACGTGAGAATAGTTTTCTTGAATGAATAATATCTATACTCATTGCAAGAAAATATTTTCTCAGATATACAAGCTATGATCATTTCAATTCAACAATATCTCTTTATTCTTAACTTGAGAAAATATCTACTTGCGGCTATAGCAAACTAATCATTTACTTGGATGAAAGCATATTACTTTGAGTGAAGTATTTACTTTTCTGTGTGTAGGTCCGCAAACGCTTCGTTGCCAATCTACAGGGTGTTGAAATTTCAAGATTTTTTTAGTTTTTTCTTTATATCTTGTAGCTCTTGTATCCTAGTTTTAGTTTTTAACAGTTGGTGGCGAATAAAATGTCAAAAAAATACAAACAAAAGGTTATCTAAATCAAGCCAAGGCATACTACCCCAATTATTTAAAAAAATTTAATTTCATCTACCGAAACACAGAAAAGCATTTATTTTTTTTTTCGATAACGGTGTAAATACAAAAAAACTACAAAAGATTAAAATGCTTTAGAATAAAACAAAAAATGCATTTTGTATTTTAGAATCCACCAGCGGCGCACCGAAAAAAAGTTCATGGGGAGAAAACGGGGCATGACCCCTGAAAAATATCTCCCTGTAGATTCTTAAAACCATTTGGTATGCCCAATGATGTAAGTTCTACAGCGTAACCCATATTCCAAATTAGAGCTAAATATCTCAGAAACTACAAGAGCTAAAAAAAAAGAAACTACAAAAAAAAAATGTTGAAATTTCTACACCCTGTAGATCGGCAACGAAGCGTTTGCGGACCTATGTTTATATGAATTTTTAGTCCTTAAATAAGCCAAAGAATCTTTTCGTATTTACATGATATTTAGGAACAGCCTGGATATACAGGTGTCCCACGTCAAATGTCTAGGAAATCAATATGTACGATTCTTCCATATAGAAAATTTGTAGATAATAATTTAATTTAATTAATAATAGTTTTTTTAAATGAAACATTAGATATTATTATTATTGCGGGTATTGATAAATATTTGTATCCTAATCGTTTTGACAACAACTTGTTTCAGGCTATTATCAACTGTTTCTGAGATCTGGTGGAACTAATGTCAAAAACGTGAATTTTTCAAAAAATCATTGTGAGGTAACTAAGAGCTGTTTTACACTACCGAGAATTATAACGAAAATAATAGCGAAAATAATAACCAAAAGTTTTGGCGATGAAAATCGGGCGTGTAAAACCAATATTTTATAACGAAAATAATAGCGAAACTTTTTGTGAGAAAAATACCAGAGTTGGTCTATTCACCGCGAGATTATGCGCGATAACATGCGCACTTCGTACAATTTACGATCATATTGGATATTGGTCTGCCCCTGCACGCGCAGTTAACCTCAAAAGTTGCTCAAAAGAGTGAACAAACCACACGGAATCTGGTATTGTGCATGTATTGCCGAGAAAGAATCGTCGTTCTGTGAGGATTTATTACAGCTGCATTATGACATCGTGGACCCGTGCCGCAGTGATGGTTTTAATTGAGGAATACAGGAAGTGGCCTAATCTATACAAATCGAAGGCCGTAAACTATAAAAACCGCAGAAAAACTGCATTGGATGCGATTCAGAAGTGCGCAGCAGGAGTTACAAAACCAAATTTCAGTCGTTGAAGCAGAAAGCTGCCAAAGAATCTATCATACTTTTCTTCCCTTACCTTGTTAGAAATACAACCAACGATTGTGTAGGTTATGTTTATTTTATCCAAGTTTTGTTTACAACCGCGTATATCAGAAAATCTGCTACAGTACGCATGCGCATGACTACATTAATAGCGAAATCAATTGCCGTGTGTCAAACAACTTTTAACCTTCGTTTGAAATTAATTTGCCAATATTTCTCACCAAAATTATAGCGATAATTTTGGCTATTATTTTCGTTATAATTCTCGGTCGTGTAAAACAGCTCTAACTAAGATAAAGAAACAAAATAACTCATTTTCGATAGTAAACTTTCGACAGTTATTACCTATTGATTTGCGACTCTGATATGACATCCTGTATAACTGGACATTTGCAAATAACTTAAAAATCTTTCATAGTACATCCTGTATATCTTGACATACTTCTAAAGATCGATAAATCAGGTTTAAAATGCCTAACCCGGCATGTCTATGGTCAATAGCTAAATAATTATTAAGCGTCTAATTTCACATTTATCAAGTATTAATATCTAATTGCCACGACGAAATTCAACAATCGCATAAATGTAATAATTCTTCTGTTCATGGAGCAGCTTTTAGGAATAGCATTCTGCAATTTTGAATTACATAAACTAATAATTTGTGATATTGATTTTCTGAAATAATTAGTAATTTATGTACCACTTTGTGTACCAAAATTGGTTAAATAATACTTTCCACTTTGGCAAACTAGAGATTGGACACGTCAGTTTTTTTTTCCAAAATGCACATTTCTATATCAAATTCAAATTTAAGGCTTCAATTAATATTAATCCATGACGTCACTGACTTTGTTTGTAATGACAATCTCAAATTTCTCGTATTAACTGCGACAGTTCCTTTAATTGACAATGCTTTGTCAAAATATTGTACTTTTACCTGAAAAGGCGAAAATTTGATCACAAGTGATCACACGCAAAACTTGTTTCGATAGGAAACTTTCTATCCTGTGTTTTTGACATTTTTAAATATTCCCAACCTCAAATAGGGTTGTCTCGCAGAAATGACTATTACAATTTATTAATGGATCAAGGATTTCCATAAAAATTTTAAATGAAAATTGTTCGTTAATACCCCAACCGTTAGAAACACAGAATAAATTCCGGTGACCCTAAACCCCAAAATATGAGGCATTAAGCTGGTTCGAAAACTTCGAACGTTTTACTAATTTCCAACGTCACGACCACACAGCAGCGTCGGGTATGAACCCTAATTTCGCAACTGTTTAAAAATGACTTAACCCCATTTTGTTCGCAGAGACCCTACGTCCCCTGGGACCCCATTAATGCCCTTTAATTAACGGTTCAGAAATTTCGAACAGCCTCCACAAAAAAAAAAATACCGGAACACCAGCGCCATCTTGCGCAGACGCACGTATACGAGAAGCACAGGTAATTTGGCCACAGGATCTCATTCGTCTCGCCACCATGGCATTAAGGTTGATATATCCTGGTAATCAGTGTTGTATTTGTGCACACGTTTCTGTATGCTGAGTACGCCATTGAGAGCGGCTTCGAAGCCAAGGAAATGAAACTGGGTGGGGTATGGGGGAATGTAAAGAGTCGCGTTTGGTGTCATGTAGATGTAAGGGAGAAAAGATGTAAGGGTATGGCAAGGTTTGCGATAGGGATTAGACGGGATTACCTAGGGTGACGCTCTCTGCAATTCATATGGTTCTATGGTCAACAGCGAGACATTTAATTTGCCATGAAGCGTATTTGTATTCGTCATATGAAATATGGAAGAGGTTTTTGACAGTTGGGAAAATGTTGTGGTCGAGATATTATTTATATAATTTCACTGTTATTTAGTTATTTAGTATGAATTAAGCAGATTATACATGGACCTGAGAATCCAATCGGTCAACATCTTTGATATGACATATGTTAAGGGGCGGATGCGCGCGCCCCCTGCGCCCCCCTTGGCGCGAATTTGTTGGTACCGCGGAGAAGAATGCGATTGTGATATTACCGGCTAGGTCTTGTATGTGTGTTTTTATACGGTTGATTGTAGAAAACAGTTATATGAAAAAAGTTTTTTTAAGCTTTGCACCAGACTTGATAACACCCATAGCTCAAGATGTCTTTAAGCGCCCCTCCCCCCCTTGAGGCTTTTCTGTATCCGCCACTGCATATGTTAGGGTTTTGGTAAATGTTAAGTCACTCACTGCAGATATTAAATTCCCAAGAGATTGCCAAGTGTCAACAGTCAATAATAATCAAGTGTTACCGTTCATAAATTGTGAAGACGGCGTCCTGTGAAACAGTGATAGATGTGGACTACCATGATGATATATATAATTATTTTTTTAGCTCTCGTTCAGACCAAAGGTTATAAATGTTAAAATACATGGTCTTCGTCGGTATGAAGGACATTGATTACGAAATAAAACCCTGGACAACTCATTGAAATGGGTAATTTTGTTGATTGTTAATAATGACGACAAAGAGTAGGAGAAAATATTTGTATGTCCTACATGATCAGAAAGTGACATTTTACATCTTAGTTACCGGGACAAAAACAGCTACTTTTTTGCGCCCTAGGGCGATAGATTCTTTATGCGCCCTAGGGCATAAAGGATTGCCATGGTTATATGTCAAATATATCAAATATGTTATTCAAATTGTAAATTTTAAATCGTCAATGTCAATCATTGGCGATTAAGGTTATAAGTTTGACAATTAATTGTCTGTATTGTCACTCAACTCCGAATTGTTTGTATGGTTATTCAACTCCGTAGATACGCCGTCACTTAATAACGTCAAAATACTTATTAATATTATTCAAACGGAGGAACAAAACCATTGTAGGACATAAAATTGTGTATGTACCTCGGGCATTACTTGATGTTTATACACACAGCGAAGTATATTCTCAAAACGTGAGAAAATTATTTACTTGCGGTTATTGCTTTAGATGAAAGTTAATATTTACTTGGTTTGAAACAATTTCTTTCATTTAAGAATTCCTTGTTCTCACAATTCAAGAATATCCCAATCTCAGAGTTATTAGTTTCGGTTAAGTATATAATTTTCAAACCAAGCAGTTTAAATTCTCAATTCAAGAAGTTGATCAATATCTTGAATCAAGTAAGCCATTGCTTGCAACGCGCTTGCGCATTTACACTCAAACGTGCACGAACGTTGCCGAGATTTAAGATTTTTCGCATCGGCCTTTGCCTTCAGTTAGTTGGGGTCTGCTATGGCGTCGTGTTCGCTGACTACCGAGTATTGTCCGGGAAGAGTTCAATATGTTAGTATATCTTTACTAATTTTGTAGGTACTGTACGCAATAACTACGCGATCTATAATATTATGAAAGTATATAGTTTTAATTTTACCTGAATAGCCTACAGTACTTATGTTCAACGTATTTGCGACGCAGTTCGTAGTTGTGACTTGTGACGCACACGGTACATAAATTTTGCCTAGCCATATAGTCGTCACCAAATCAACATACATGCCACAGAAAACTTACTTGTGTAATATAATGGAAACAATTTGATGTCTAATAGAATATGGTGTTTTTTTTTCCATGCCCTAGGGCCTAGATATTGTAGGTAGTGATAATTTATAAATGGGTAAGTATATATGTAATTAAGCAAAGAAATGTCATACAATAAAATAAATGTCATTCGCTAAGTTATTGTCTACTTATTTCACACAATTCCCTACCTTTAAAAGAAAACTAAAACAGTAATTTCTATTCAATACATTATGATCATGTTCTTGAACTAATAATATCTATACTCATTTCAGGAAAATATTTTCTCATTGTCAAGCATATATATTCACTTTAAGAAAATTCCATTATTCTCAACGTGAGAATAGTTTTCGTGAATGAATAATATCTATACTCATTGCAAGAAAATATTTACTCAGATATACAAGCATATGATCATTTCAATTCAACAATATCTCTTTATTCTTAACTTGAGAAAATATCTACTTGCGGCTATACCAAACTAATCATTTACTTGGATGAAAGCATATTGCTTTGAGTGAAGTATTAAGAAACTAATCATTTACTTGGATGAAAGCATATTGCTTTGAGTGAAGTACTTTTCTGTGTGTACCCTCGGGCTGTCACCCTCGGGGCATAAACATCCGTCTAATGCCCTTGGTACATAAATAACTATTATGACAATAAAGATGTCGATGGTGAGTTTTGAGATTTAGATTTGATATTAGATACATTATGACTTTCATAGTTTACATTCCCTTCGGTAAACTTCAGCCTTTAAGTTGAAATTTAAGAAGCCTTTTGTGCTCATAATAACAGTATTCCAATGACTATAACACTGAACAGAATTATGTTGCCGTTTGTCGAATTAGCTTTACTAGTTTAATGCATTTTTTTTAATGCATTTTTTGCATTTACCGTTCAATAAATCCAGCCGAATCGTCTGCGTTGAAAATTAAGAATGCATCTGTCTTCCAAATGCTAGTAGCGCCTTGACCCTTTGCTTGGTATCATTAGAATGTTTTTTTATACCACATAACTTTCGACTGAATCTTTTTAGTATAATCTGAAATGGCCCTTCTTGAAAGGATTACAAAAATATTTTTTTCTAAATTTTGTTACGTAGTTTTTGTATTTGCATTTTCAAAATTAGTGAAGATTTATTAATTATTATTCTTTACAGATTTTGGGGAAACAGCGTTGGTATTACAAGTAGACATAAAGGTTACACGAAAACTATTATGAAGTTACAAGTCCCTGACGCTGACCGATATTTTTCATGTAACGTCACTTTAGCAAGTTAATGGAAAACTGCCGTTTCTAAAGAAAATAACAATATCACCAACCTCACGTCGCCTTCTCTTCAATTCTCTTCAGAATCTTATTTGGTTTTAAAAGAATTATCCAATGATGCGTCACAAAATTTTCCCTATAGTATTGCTAAGATTCTACCCAATTTCAACTTTCGGTTCACACAATCTCTCATCAATAATGTTAAATAAAAGAAATGTTTTCTCGGATTGTTTTTTCAATCTAAACTGCATGTAGTTAGATGTTTGAAAGATTGCATTTTTCCTTCCTATAACCTATAATAAACAAAAACTGTACTAAAACTTATTGTCTCGTTCGAGCCGCCTATACGAATACATATCGACCCATGCAACGAAGGCTATCGTAACTAAGTAACTAACTATATGTAGTTACTATCTCTATTGCATGGGTCGATATATACTCAATCAACATTTTCTGAATTTAAAATTTAAAATTTTGGAAATAATTGTTTAATGTTTTAACTTTTGACTAGTCCTTTTACTGATGAACATTATCTGAAACGACATTTTAACCTTTCCATGCACGTTTCCTTTTGTCTCGGTTTTGGTATTCCTCCAATTGCTGCATATCTTTACAGTTACTTTCCCGATGCTTTTACCTTTTGTGCTTGTGCGGATATTTCGGATTTGACTATTATGTGCTGAAGACGACAGTATGAACTGTCGAAACATGTACACATAGTATATTTATAAGAAGGTATTTTTCTACAATACAACTTAAACTTATTCACAAAACAGTTTTTATTGATTATTTCCAGATGACCAAAACGTAGCTTAGTCCCTTTTGATAATAGGCGATTATAATACGTGTGGGTTTAGTAGAGACTATGGTCAAGGTTGGCAATAATTTGGTTGCTTCTAGCGTAACGGTTTTAAGAACAAACCCTGGTTAATATCTGGCAAACTATTTAAAATACTGCTATGCATTTTTCAGAATTGTTGACCTATAGCCGTTGTTGAGCAGCTCTGGGGATAGAACTGTGTCATATCATCACATATCAGAATGGAAGAGTGTTACCGTTCGTAATTTTTGACGCCACCCCTTTATAATAACGATACATTTTGAAAACCATCAAAACGGTCGATTCTTTCTTTGACTTTCTTCCAAAAAGATGAATAGCGGACCTCTCTTATTAAAAAATTACTTCTTGCTTAAATCAACATGAAAACCCTCTCGTCAGAAGTGTGTAAGAAATTTTTGATTCGATAACACTAGATGAGAAGAATGCACCAGGGCCATCTCTATGCCACTGTTCGTACTAGATATCTATACTGCTAACAAATGCTTAATTTATTTATTGATTATTCGATTGTTGTAGTCCGTTATTTCATTTTAAGTATGGAACAATTTTAATCTAAACAGTATAACACAATAGGTACTAGAGTTACACAGACCAATATTAATAGTTAATTACCAAATATAATCAGATAAGAAGTCTCCCTCGGGTAGACACGGTGCTTTGACTTAGGGTAGCTGTTCAATTAGATAGGGTATTGGAGCCCCACAAAAGAACAAAGACAACATTTGTGTCCCATTATGTTGCACTTTATTGTATTAAGTAAATTACAGACATGCAAAATTAGATTTTTTATTCCTGACTGTACTGTCAGTTAAAAACTCGTTACACTTCATTTTTATCCAAACGATCCACATGACACATGTTGTAAAAAGCTGTTAATCCATTAATTAGTTCTAATAGCGTCAAATATAAAAAATGCTTGCTTTGGAAAACCGGTTTTTCAACGTTATTTTAATCTTGCTTTTAATTTTTACAGACATTTCATATATTAATTTATTTAAGTTCAAATGCCTTCACGCATTTTGAAAATGACGTTCAAAACACTTCAGATTTGGCATCTTTTTTTTTCATCTTCATTAAAATTAATACATAAAATGTTACTTACTCCTTAATAAATTATAGATACATGATGAATTGTTATTAAAAGCATAAAATGGATATTCTGATTAGTTTGATGTACAGTTCATCTTCTTTAACTTATGTGAATAGTTTCAAACTAGTTTAAATAGTATATAACGAGTTTCGATAACAGTTAAGTAGCTATCGTTCGGGCGGTAGCATGTTACCTTCATGGCCAAAGTTTGCAGACTAGACTGGACAATATGGATGCTAAGAATTGAATTACTTAACGTTTATGGCCAAAGTCGTAAGAAACTTTGCATTGAGTATTACTAAGCTTGCAGCAAGGTTTATTATACGATGTTAAAAACACATCCCTTTATTATGGTCGACCACCGAAGCAGCCGATACAAATGTTAACTGCTTTTTCATTATCACTCCAATAACTTCTCTTTTGATGATGCTTAGTATAAACAAATTTAACGTTCTATAATTATAACGTGTATCGTTGTTTTCACAATTAGTCCATAATTCTGAAAGCTTAAATCTTCTACAAATTAAAAATTATTTGGTAGCTCTATATTATCATCAGTTTTCTGAATAGTATTCAGTAGTCATAATAGTATTCAGTTAATATAAACAAATTTAACGTTCTATAATTATAATGTGTATCGTTGTTTTCACAATTAGTCCATAATTCTGAAAGCTAAAATCTACAAATTAAGAATTATTTGGTTTCTCTATATTATCATCAGTTTCCTGAATAGTATTCAATAGTCAGTAGTCCACATAGTATTGAGTAGTCGCTATCAACATGGTGAAGCTTCATACGTCACCAAATCATCAACGGAACAGTATTTATTTAAAAAATGATTCTACAAGTCTTGAATTATATTTATTCTTGAAATGTACTCAGTGATTCTATATGATTCTATATTTAAGTCAAGTCTTCGCCTGAAGACATGAGGGAGGACAGGAGAATCATATTTTGATGCATTTTGTTAAACCGATCAGAAGCTAGTGTCTTTAGATTGCCTACCTTGGAAAGCAGCTTCGAACTGTGCTTTGGCCGCCGCATCTTCAGCATCGTTAACGTCGTTCGCGTTCACAAGAACCAAGAGGACCAAGAGTCCAAAGGTGCTCTTAATGACACCCTCCATGTCTTCTCGAGTATCGGCAACAACTCCACACCACCAAGAACTGCACGCCGCACCACTAGAGTCCTGCGGGCAGTCCTAGTGGACCACCGTTCACGGACATAACACCCTCGAGACCGTTAAAACACTTTGTACACAACAACACGGCATATCACGCTGTGCGAATCCCCCATCCAATTTTCGGACAGTTATTATTCATACAACTCATCAAACTGTTGCATACCGTGGTACTCTCCGCTCGCCAAAATGTCCCTAATTTCTGTCCCAGCGGTTCAGGGAGAATAAATTTACCTAAACGCCGGTTTCCACTAAAAATATAACCCAACTAGTCACTATTTTATTATTCCGCGTTTTTTACGTATAGTTTTTCTTTTTTAATTAGCACTCTTTTCTGTCAAATGTTTTGAGGTTTCTTTTTGGTTTAGACGGCGCGGCGAGTACCGAGTTGCGTAACTGGCTGACACGGGGTTGACCGTACTACTGGCTATCGAGCATGACAGCGCGTGGCCCTTATTCCCAAAATTGACTATGGCTGGTGAAATAGTACATGGTTCAATACTCCCCGACTTGGGGAGCATTCGCACGCGATCGAAATTCCGACCCGTGCTGCTCTCTAGGAGGTGTGGGCGCAAGTAACGAAGGGGTGGTTTCGTGAAGCACCCTGTGCTGAATGAACATAGGATCCTATTCGCACTGCCTGTAAATAAATCAATATTTCTGTTTCAAGGAATACTGTTTTACCACTTCAGTGGTAAAGCAGATTTAAAACCGCTCACTTTTCGAAAGTCGTAACTTAATTTGGGCTTACATTAGGGTGACCAACCGCCCCGAATTGAGCGGGAAAAATTGTCCAAATTCGAGACTGTCCCGACAGTCACGATAGTCTCGAATTTGGACCATGAAGCGTCTCAAATAAACCATGAAATGGACCATGAAGCGTCTGTCCAGAATTGCTAAGGCACCGCCCATCGAATGCCATACAATAATTTGGTTAGCATAACTTCATACTTATTACTTAAGTATATCCGTATTATTAGCGGTATTATGTTCGGTAAATAGTTTATAAATTAAAAATACATGGTTTAGAGAATTATTGGGTTTTATGGGAAAATGAAACATAACGATCAATTTTTAAAAAATCTCCTTTCATATACGCCCCCCCCCCTAAAATAAAGATTACTCAATTTAATAACAATTTTTCAAAATGTTGCTATTAAGTGAGTATTGAGTTTTGAAGTAAACTAAATGATTGTTGTTGATTTTTAATTTTAACTTATACTTGCAAAGGAACTTGTAACAGGTAAATAATACCTACTTTATTTTTTAAAACATCGGACGTACTCCACACATTTCAAAACAGAATATAACTTTTTTGGGGTTATTTCATATGCGACATTCTATTCGGTTCGATAATTAATTCTTAATAATCTTCGTCCAGACTAAGTTTGAGAAAATGTCACAATTGGCACAACTATAAAATAAAATTAAGAAAATTGCTGTGAAATAAAATAAATAATGAAAACAATGGTTTAAAATTAAACAAACCTATTGTGTTAATTTAATTTAAATTTACTTTAATTTAAATTTGTAGTGAAATTATGAATGTCTTTTTGCTTAGAAAATAAACTGCTACCGGGTTATGACGTGTGTCTAGATTTGTAAATGCTGACGTTTCGCGAACCATGTTGCTCACTTCTTCAGAGCTAACTGAATACTGAATACCTACGAAATAAATCTTCTTTATATACCTCTTACATACTCTGTTCAACAGAGCCGAGAAGGTATACGACTCCAGTACCTTGGACGACGAACGGAAACGACGAACGGAGTGGGGATATCAGCGGTTTCCCTCTGGAACGTATCTATGATCAAATTTACTTGTCGCTAAGTACAATAACGCACGCGCCACGCCCATACGCTCCAAACACAGGGCAACCGCCAATATCCCCACTCTCACCTAACCATCCGCATTCCCTTCAAAAAGATGACGAGAATAGACTCCCTGATCTGACATACGGGGTGTCACACAAAGAAAACAGCAAGTCTCACAGGAACCGCAAGAGTCAAAGGGGTTCGCTTGCTTAGCATACGTAATTGGGGTATTAGGAAGAATCGGTAAATTACTGAAGAAATCGGGTATCACGGTAAGGTACAGAGCACCAGCTAAGGTAAAGGATCGTTTGCCTCACCCAAAGGATATCACAACACTCCTAAAGAACGAAGGAGTATACTAGATAACATATGAGTGTGAAACATGCTATGTAGGACAGACAGGACGAAGCACAGTAGAAACACCGGGCTAGCCAAGATTCAACAGTCAGCTGTTGCTCAACACTGCCACGAGTCGGGATACACATTGGATTTCGATGACGTAAAGATGTTGGCAAAGGTGGATAATTATCATCGAAGGCTTCGTAGAGAAGACACCAAAATTTACAAACATCCTGAGACATCAATCGTGAGACATTAGTAGGGTCTGGAAATCGATCCTAACGCGGCAAGGTGGAAAAACACAGATGTGCGCAGTGATGTGTAAATTTTTGTATATAAGGGAGATTTCTTTGGTAGGTATTCAGTTAGCTCTGAAGATGCGAGCAACATGGTTGGCAAAACGTCAGCATTTATAAATCTTGGCACATCTGGCCGTGAAAGCCTACGTACTTACTATATCTTTTTGTTGTTTCTTAAATCTAAAAAGAATCTTACAATATAGGGTAATAGTAAAGAAGCAAAAATAGTAATTCAACAACAATTTATGAAAAGAAATTGTATTAGTGGTTATCATTAAGTAAAACTCCAGTCATATCTAACATGGCATAGACACTCGAAATAAAATAAACTCGGAGCAAAATCGATGCTTCGACACTGCAAGATTTGCAAGATGTAGCACTACCTACCCAGTATTTTTTTAATCTCACGTCAAGCTTCTTGAAACGGGTTAAACAATCACACAGAAGACCAAAGAAATTATATCAATCTTACTCCATCCCTTACCTAAGAAGATTGAAGCGGATTGAGGAAAGTATAATGTTGTACCTTTATGTTCTCAAGTTAAGCGTTTATGTTAGGTGTTGTATCAGTTGATTGTTAATATTTATTTCTGTACCCCGACCCACGGATCTCAGCGTCCCGTCTTGGGGTATTTAAATCTTGGCCACCCTAGTCTACATGTCATAATACTAGTCAATATTTTCGAACTTTTTTATCCCAAAAGGAATGATTTCGATAGGTTTTTCCTCATAGATTACAAGTTTTCATTTTTTTCACGTATTCACGTAAAAATACGTGGAAGTCATATTTATTACATTTATGCAATTTGAACCACTTCTTTATATACAGTGAGCACTCAAAGAATGAATTTAAACAGGACATCTCCGAAATGGTTTTCTATTTGAAATCAACCTGGAACATGTCGATGTTATATTATCAAAGTATCTACAAATTTTTGTATAAAAGTTAATTTCCGACCTTCAATTGTTATTTACTTAAAACATCATCAACCATTTTTAATTAGCAAATACATATTTTTTGTACTGTTTTTGATAGATCTCTTAATTGTGTTAATATGCCAACTTTATGGTCTTACATAAGGAAATTTTCGAGTAGAAGACGTGGCAACGATGACATCATCTCATTTGAATAGTTGGTTATACTCTAACGTTAAGGTTACAGTTTATAGGCTTTCCATATCACTGAGCAGGTACATTTTATTGTAAAGTTGTTAATTCTGGAAATCTAACTTTAAATTGAGATATCTAGGCAATAAGGACAATTTGTTAATTAATTCTCACATTTTAATTTCCAATAATGTCATTCTGCTCCTTCATTTTTTGTTTATTACGAATCAACCTGAATAAATATCGCACTTGTTTGTATTTTTTTTTATATTTTATAGGTTAGATGGGCACAAAACATTCGAGATTTCGTAGAAAAGAATTTATTTACAAAGAACTAATAATAATAGATAATACTATTTTTAAAATCATAACAATTCTTACATAAATTCCGATATGCACAAATAAATCATCCATACGCTCCTTTCAGGTATCGAAATCTGCGACATGAGAACGACAACGCTCCACATATCGCAATAAATAAAAACAAACATAAAATTTATATTGAAACGCGTTTTGTACATTCTTTCTAGCAATCACACATTACATGGTAATCAAAACGTTAGTACACTCTCGAATTAAGTGGATTTCAAAAACTTAGTTGCCTTCGGTTTGGAACGTTGCCTTAACTTTATCCCAGTAGGCCTCGACTGGAGCAACAACAGCAATGAAGATCAATGCAACGATTAAACATAAAATGACAATTATGTACAGAGCTAGTAATGCCTTTCTTGCACGGGAAAGCTGAAAGAACAAACGAAATAAGCAAATTTGATTTTGTTGTGTTTGTTTTGGAACTTACAGGTGCGTCACCTCCTCTATCAGAGTAGGCTGATGTTCTTCCTGAGCCACCCAAATCCTTCATTGGGAATGACGTCACGCGACGTTCTGCATGTTTCTCAGACGCACAACTCAAAATCTGAAATAATCGCTAATTAGTAAACAAATTGTGATAATCAAATAACAACTGAGTACACACCGATAAAATTATATGCATTATTACATGGAATGCCACGTATGCAACAAGGATCCAGTCCACCCATTCAGGAAGTTCAGCTTTCGTCAGTCTTACAGCGAAGAAAATAGTCACAATTGCAAGGATGTGAGCGACGTTACCGCCCAACCAATGCAACCAGTTGAAGATTGGCCTCTTTGAAGTACCAGGATGCGGCCTGAAGTAAGCTCCAATCGGCTGGATGAAGCACAGGATGGTTGTTACTAAGCCTAAGATCGCATGAGGGTTACTTTCCGATGACCAGGCTTTCAATTCCACGAAGATTAAAACGAATCCAGCAATGGTCAGAACCCACGTCAAGACCATGAAGAATCTGTGCCACTAAAGTTTGAACATTAGACATTTGGTTAAATAAGGAAGAATATTATGCTTACAGCAAACCATATGTCTTTTCCGCACATTGTGCTTCCGACCCAGGTCTGTCTGAAGTATCTGGCCAAGAGCATTCCAATGGATGCTGTTCCTATCCATGCTGCCAACATGAAGGCTCCGTGCAACCTCAGAAGGATTTTTGATGCTCCTGATAGTGCTGAGACGTCGGATAGGAATTGTTTGCTACCGCTGGCCAATCTGGCGACGTTGTGGCGTTCAACTTTGTCAGCTACAATAAAAAAACATGGTATTATAATTATTATTATTGTGAACAGGGTCAAAGTACCACAGATTCTGACTAATATTCATAAAATAATTCCATTTGTGTAAAAATTAACATGACTGTTTTTTATCATAGACCCCCAAGTATAAGTAGACTCTAGAATATAATGATCAGACGTCGAGTATTGGACGGGTTAGTTTATGGTAGACAGTTATTAATATTACAGATAAGTTATTGCTTGGACATATCTTCAAGATGGATAAGGATACAAGCGCAAGGGGTATCATAAAGTGGATGACCACCAAAGCCAGACAGAGGAAGATTCAGAAGGTTATGGCTAGCATGCATAGATGATTCCCTAAAACTCAATGGGGCCAATACCCTCAAGTGTTTGAAGGGTCAGTGGAAAAAAACATTATAAATGACAATTCTGGTTAGCTATTACTTGTCTAATAGTCGAAAAAGAATGTTTAAACGCAAAGATACACAGAAAAACCTATATAGAGATTCTCAGGGAATGTCGTAATAGTATATTATAATACAAGTTTTATAAGACAAAATTTGGCGCACGAGTTGTAACGAGTGCGCCAATACGTCTTATAAAACGAGTGTTATATACTATTTTTTCTACTTTGCGACATTAAACATACATTTAACATTTAACATTTCGAAAATTGCGGCTGTCATCTTACAATCTAGAGTAGTTTCATATTCAACAGTTGGTGGTTGTGGTAAAATTCACAAATACGATTGACGCGAGCCAATAGCGATTGAGATGTCAGCCTTATTTGACACTTGACGTCAATGTCATCAATCTTGGAAAACTAAAATTTACTAAAAGTTTATGAGTTTATTCGTTATGAGTTTATAACGAACGCAAAGTAGAAAATAATATTTTTCGACACTTAATAAAATGAATCATCTACTACTTTCAAGGTTCGAAAACAATCGACCTACTTCACACAAAACGAAAATTGCTGTATCACTTCTTTGCGCTATTTCAGCGCAAAATTCTTTCTTTTGGTCACTGAGCAAAATCAGAAGATTCAAAAAAAGTAATCATGTGTCATCTAAAAGGCACACACAACACGTCGACACTGCAAGTTTTTGAAAACTGATAATATTCTGTATTGTTGAAACAAATTATAAAAAGGAAATCATTTTACAGTGTAAACTAGGTTAATCCGTATCATTTTATGTGACAGATTCATTTCATTATATCAATGGACTGCCCCCTAAATTCTTAAGATATGTTAAACAATTTCTTAAAATACGTTAAAAAGTTGGTTCAGTTTGTAAATATTAAACATATTTATTTGTGTAAATATGTTTTAATATGGGCCCGCACATTTTTCTCGGCGGCCCTGACCTTAGCTTTGGAAAAATATACTTGTATTAGCAAATACAAATACCTTCTTTGTAGCAAATAAATATATTTTTGCCTCTATTCAAACAAGCATTTAGTTGATTTAACAAAAATTTCTATCTCTGTGGTGTGACACGTGAGAGGAAATTTTATACTCGGATAGGTAGATTATACCAAATTGATAGAACTGAACCCCTGGCCGGCGAGACTCTCGCACTTGTCCGATTTTTACTGAGTTATATCTTGCAACAAAGACCACGGCAGTGTACATGATGAAACCAATTGAATAATGATCTACCATCATAGCATGGAAATACGGAAAATTGTGTGTACTTCTTGCGAGGGTTTTAATAAGCTTGACAGGTGTAAATTTAAAACCAAAAATAAACGAAATAGTCTTACCTTGCGCTCCAGTTCCAGCACCGATAACCAAATGATACTGAGTATTAACCAAATCGTAAGTTTTTCCGGCGACAGTCGTTACAGCATCCCTTTGAACACGACAGTAAATAGAACCATCTTCAATAGAGGAGCTCAACAGTTTGATTCCACTTTGGCCATCCTAAAAACAAAAACGTAACCATCAGTATCTTTCCCGACGTATTTTAACCAAAGCTGGGCAAAGTTAATCAGAAAGTTAACTTCGTTTATCATTAATCCGTTAACGAAAAAGTTAACTTCGTTAACCGATAGGCCGTTAATTTGTTTCAAATGTAACGGATGTTAACGTTAACCGTTAATCGATAACTTTTTATATAAAACAAATATAGGTTATGGTGAGTATGCAATCCAAATAACTGCGGACATATCTTGCGGTTGCATATGTTAAAATTGCCTTAGAAATTTTTCAAACTAGGTACAGTGGTAACTAAAATAACTACATTGAAGACATTGGATAAGACATAAGACATTGGAAAGATCAACTAAAGGTACTTTTATATCTATCCAGTTCAAACTTGCAATTGCAGCAATTTGTAATTTTTAAATATCGCAAGCAATTTTATGACAATTTGTTCGCCATTTACATCTGTGCAACTTTAATAAATCGCATGGCTTGGACACCAGTGATTTTTAGTTTTTGACAACAAGTTGTTTTGGGTTCGTAGCCAACATAACCTATTTGCTTTGTTATTAAATTCTTGATTACGCTTTTCTTCCACACAAAATTTTTATTGTACGCTTTCTTTGACATTTTTAATTACAGCAAACAATAATAAATAACGAAATGCGGAATACGTTATGTTTCGCGTCTATACAAAGTGGTATCACCAAATTTTCGTTTTAGACAAAAATTCCTAGATTGCTGCTAGAAACGCAGGCACTTCCATATTTAGAACTGATCGAACTTATCCCAATTCCATGCAACTTGGTAATTTTAAAATGTTGCATAGAGTAAAACAAAGCATCACATTGGACATGACGCCCTTGACGAATTGAATTAGGCGTTTGAATTGCACAGAATGAAGAAAGGGGGCTTAAGGGGGTTGGAGTTAGAACAAGTAAAAAACAACAACTCGCGCGCTTGCTTTATATACGGACGCCGCGTCACAGAAATGTAGACAAAACCAAGTCCGAACTTGCACAGAATAGACCAGGCAATATAGATTTTTTTGTGAAAAAAATAGTATCAGCAAGCCGACGGCCCCAGGTCACGTAGAACAGTCCGTAAATGAATTTGTGAATTGTGTTGAAAAAACCACAAAAAATCGTGCTTTTTTTTGTTTTTCGCTTGTAAAAGCTGAACCGATGGAGCAATCTTGATGCTTTCAGCAGACGAATTGGAGAGAATGAAAAAACGAAAAAATAAACCCTACACGGACTCGATCGCATTAAAATTAACGGAGGAAATTCGGAAAAACCGCGTTTTTTTCAAGAATTCATATCTCCGCCATTTTCAAAGTTCTTGCCCAGGCTTTTCGCGAGAAAGTAGCGATTGATGGGTACCTTGAGTGTGGACAACCCAGGCGTTGTCCGATGATTAGTTTTTGCACAATTGCGATTGGAATTCTTTTATGCAGTTTGGTTCGGCGAGCCTGAATGCGTCGGAAGTGGTCCGATTTTAATTTTTTTAACGTATTTCGAAAGTAGAAGTATTGTGCTACAAAACGTCTATTCTGATTTTGCATTTAAATGTTGCAAAATAGGCAAAAAATGCTTGCAAACATGACCGAAAACTGCTGCGCGCTCCAAAGCCGCCGAGTAGAGGGGGTAGGCGGCCTACGCGGGGAAGCGAGTCTCTATAGTAATCCCAGCGCACTGGGCGCTTCCCCGAGTCGGCCGCCTACCCCTCTACTCGATCGCTTTGGAGCGCACAGCAGTTTTCGGTCATGTTTACATTTTTCGCTTATTTCGCAACATTTTAACGTAAAATCAGAATAGACGTCGCCGAACCAAATTGCATAAAAAATTTCCAATCGCAATTGTACAAAAACTAATCGAACAACGCCTGGTTTGTCCACACTCAAGGTACCCATCAATCGCTACTTTCATGTGAAAAGCCTCCGCTACAACTTTGAAAATGGAGGAGTTCTGAATTTTTGAAAAAAACCGCAGATTTTTCCGGTTTTTCCGAATTTCCTCCGTTAATATTAATGCGATCGAGCCCGTGTAGGTTTTATTTTTTCGTCTTTTCATTCTCTACAATTCGTCTGCATCAGGATTGCTCCAGCGAAAAACGAAAAAAATCACGTTTTTTTGAGATTTTTTGTTTATAACAAATTAAGTAATGATATTTGCGAGTCGAAATCGAATCACAATACATCTACGGACTGTTCTACGTGACCTGGGACCGTCGGCTTGCTGATACTATGTTTGTCACGAAAAAATCTTATTGCCTGGTCTAGACTGCCTATACAGCCATTTAAAATGTTATCTACGACACATATAATAAGTTCATTGCATACAAATCTATGGCTATATAATCCCCATCATTATTACACGCCAATATTTGAACGAACTGTCATCATCATACAGCGCTAGTGTCAAAGTCTGTTAAAACCTACGTAGATGACAGTTATGTGACAGTCGCCTCTCCATCGACAAATACCTTTAAAATATTTGATATAAAATGGAATTTATGAGTCGTAGATAAAACGTCGTATTCGACTCGCACACGACGGATATAAATCGCTCGCATGTTTGCTCGCCTACGGCTCGCGTATAAACTTCATGCTCGCGATTTATATCCTTAGTTATGTGCTCGTCAAATAATATACTATTATTTATGATATCTCCAATTTAACGGACTTGAATTAACGGATGATGAATGTAGCGGAAGTTAATGAGTCCGCTAAAGGTTTTGAATGTTAACTTAAAAGTTAATTCATTAACGAAAAATTTAACTTCGTTAATTAAAGGATTAACGCTTTTGTGTCCAGCTTTGATTTTAACAATTCAAAACTAACCTGTGGTCTGAAGACTCCAAGGTCTGGCCTTCCTGTGGTCATCGACATATAAGCCTTGACGCCGCCGACTGAATCCTTGACGCATTCGATAACTGAATCATCGCCCATCTTGTCATCATCGGATACTCCAGCACCAACCCAAACGGCTCTCGGTGCTGCTTTCATCTCAAATTCATATCTGTCGCCGTAAACGGTAATTGCGACAATGGCGTCACAAGTCTTAGTGCTGACACAGCCGTCTGGTGCTCCGAAACAGCTCTTTTTCGTACTGCATCCATCGTAGAATGGATCAAACTCGGCAGAAGCTTCGCTCTTTTCCTCCACTTTGTAGGAAGGTGTGGTGTTAGACGTTACTTTGGAACGTGATGCTTGGATTTGATTGGATTGAACGCCTACCCAGAATGTGGCGTAATCTTTAGCTACAGTAGCACTAAACAGATATAAAAGATAAGAAATATGTTTAAACAAACATTAATCATGTATGTGTTTTCATTATATTTGACAAACCAAAAATCTTTTTCCGATTTTTATAAGAACATTTGTTTGCTTCAAGCATGGTCCAATATTGAAAAATGAAGAACATTTTAAATGATACCTATGTATTAAAACTGTAATGAACACAATTCCAATTGTCGAGCTATTAGATACAATTATTCATTAGGAATATTTCTTTTACATTAAAGAAAGACTTGAATGTTTTAAAACTAACTAGGCTTACCAACTGGCCGGTATTTCAGAGTTCCTGCCAGTGGCCGATAGAGCAGCCATGTGAAAACTCGTAGTTTTTACTTAGAATTTGATAAGAATTACGATCAGCCTATTTTTCCGAAATATTGCTGCACGCGTATAACACGTAATGCAACCTGTGTGGACGGGGTGTTGCGCGTTGCATACAGAAAGAGATGTTGCAGATGTGTTGGAATTGCAGAGTGGACGTGTTTGATAGCTCATCGACCAGTGTGTAATCTCGCGCAAAATCACAATCTATGAAATTTTAAATGGATATCTCTATTATGATTATGAAATATGAATAAGTGTCCATTGTGCAAGGAAATAAATCAATCTATTATGATTGTTATTTTCATTCAGGATGACATTCTGAACACAAAAACATATCGAAAATGATAAAAAGGAACATTAATTAAATTGATTTTGGCCGATATTGGTCATTTTGGGATTGAACTCGTAGTGTGCCCATTATGTTTTTTTCTACCACGATTATTCGACAGAAAACATTTCTACTACTTGATATTTTGCCGAAAATAATGTCGTAGAGATGTCGTTTAAAGAAGGAAAATAAAAAATAGTACTAGTAGACTAATGAAAAATTCATTGTGGTGAACTATTGGCAGTTTTCTGCATTAGTTACTTACATTTTTTATAGTTATTATTACATATTTGATAGAAATTATCAAGTTGCATTAATAGAAATTTATGTAATAATTATTTTTTCCAAAATTCCAATTCTTTTTGTTGATTCATGCATTGCCATCGGAAATCTGTCCGCATGCACTTTCACCTTCATTAGACAAATTTTCAAAATGTTGAAAATTTTTCAAGTTTTAGAAAATTTTTGAGATTTTCTTGTTTGATTCACGAATTGTCACCGGAAATCTGTCCACGTGTAAAATTTCAAATCGATTGGACAAGATTTGTAGAAAATTTTTCAAATTTTTTTTATTGATTTGTGCATTGTCATTGGAAATCTGTCCACATACTAAATTTCAATTCTATTAGACATATTTTCCAAATTTTGAACATTTTTCAAAATTATGGAAAATTTCCCAAAATTTTTTTATTGATGCGTGCATTGTCACTAGAAATTTGTCCACATACTTAATTTCAACTCAATTGAACAAATTTTCCAGATTTTAAAGATTTTTCAAAATTTTGGAAAATTTTCCAATGTTTTTGTAGTTGGCCATGATATCAAATGTAAATATTTCTGGTTGCCGCTCTTTTTTAATTGAATGGCGCTGTTTTCCACGCGAACGTTAAATTGGTTACATAACCTATATCAAGTTTGACATTTGTTTGTGTATAGCGCCAAAAAGTTATTAACATGGGCATGGCCTACTTTGACAACAATCACTTATAATGATCCTGTATAAGCGTAGTAATAATAATAAAAAAAACGAATATATTTGTTTTACAAAATTGCTTCCTGTGATTGTAGCTTGCCTATCTAGTGATCACTACATTTACTTTCACTAGACCACTAGTTTTTTTATTTGTATTCTTTAATGCTTAAACTATAAGGATGTGTGTTCCAACATAAAAAAAGCTGCGTTCAGGTATCGTTTTTTATGATGTACCAGTTACCTTACGATCGTGCAACTCAATCATAAAATGATAAAATGTAGCTCTGGCGTATCTGGCATATTTCCATATTTTTGTTCAGCAAATTGTCAAATATTAGGAATCACAGTTTTATAATTAAGTGAATATACAGTAACAAAGCTAGGTAGTGGATTGTTGATTTTTGCAATAATAATTATTGTGTACATTATAATAAATGTAAATATTAAAGCAATTAGCAATAAACCACAAATAGAGGACAGAAATAGTAATAATTTATTCCATATTTAAAGCACGCTAGACACAATTGTCTGCTATTCACGTATTTGTCGTTTCCTTGTGTATTTCGAGTGTGTTACAATGTAAATAAACATTTGTTATTCACAGTAAATTCTTTTTCCATGTTCTACCGTCCCTATTGTTTTTATTATTAGCCAATTGGATCATGCTAAAAGGCGCCAGTGATACAATTTCGGCAAAAATCGATTTAATTAATGTTGCTTTGACAAGTCTGCATTTTAAATCCTCTAAACGTTTGTATTCTATCTGACATTCCTGAAGGACTGAAGAAAATAAAACAAATATCTACAACGTTTTGTCGAAATAGTTATTTATGTACGAAGGGCATTAGTTTATGCCCTGAGGGTGACAGTTTAAAAACCGCGAGGGCCGATAGGCCCGAGAGCTTTTTAAGTCGCCCGAGGGTATAAACATCAAGTAATGCCCGAGGTACATACAAAATTTTATGTCCTACAATAGTTTTGTTCCTGCGTTTGAATAATATTAATAAATTATTTGACGTTATCTGCTGACATGCGTATCTACGGAGTTGAATAACAATACAAACAATTCGGAGTTGAGTGACAATACAGACAATTAATTGTCAAACTTATAACCCTAATCGCCAATAATTGACATTGATGAGTGACAATACAGACAATTAATTGTCAAACTTATAACTGTAGTCGCCAATAATCGACATTGACGATTTAAAATTTCCAATTTGAATGACAAATATTTGATATATTTGACATAACCATGGCAATCCTTTATGCCCTAGGGCGCAAAAAGAATCTTAATTGCCCTAGGGCGCAAAAAGAAGCTGTTTTCGTCCCGGTATCTAAGATGTAAAATTTCACTTTATGATCATTTAGGACATAAATTATTGTATTTGCCTTCTTTCTACTTCTGTATGTAGTATATGGGCAAACAAAAGAATGTGATTTTGATGATAATTAAGAGAGCCAGATCAAAATTTGTTCAGAAAACTCAAACTTTTTAGTCGAGGCTGTGAAACAGAACACCACCTCATAACTGCTTATCATGTATTTCCACATTCGTACCCATCTCCTTCATTGAATAAGCGTAACAGAAAGATCTAAATGTGAACATCCGAATTACTTGGTGGAATTGTGGACGTGATTCTTCTGTTTCGCTGACTCGACCATAATTTGTTATTTCTTTTATAGGTTATGTTTGATGATTCCTCTTACTTGAACGTTACAGGTCCTTCATAATTATTAGGATGCCATTGCATTTCCAGGTTTCTCTTCGGGCTTGTGTCAGTATGTGTCAAACTGTTCTGAGAGCCGCCATTACAGTTGACGGTGTGGGCTTTTCCAGTCACAGTATCGAAGGTTCCAACAATTTCTCCTTGTGGATTTCTTGCTTGGAGCATAAATCCTTCAAAGTCTGTATTCGAATCAATCGTTACCAACACTCCAAAAGTGTTCGGATTTAATTTGACAGAATATGGAGATGAAATAGATTGAGCGGATATTCCTCCACCGTGATTTGGCATCATTGTGTTGCATACTGACGATGGCGCACCTTGCGGTAACGCTTGTGACGTCGCCAAGAAGAATAGAAGAAAGACGAATATCATTTTCTGTAAGAGAGAAGAATATATTAAGTTAAAATCGTCACTTTAAAATGGACATAATCAACTTTATGTAAAGGTTTGCGACATCGTGGAAATTATCATAAAAGCTTCATCAATATGTATCATTTTCTCGAAGCGTTGACTTCATGTAAATGTAAGTGGATTTGTTGGGTATTCGTAGTACCTACATTTGCGCTTGTGATAATTGGTCAAATGAACGAGACACTGATAAATTGTTGCTAAAGGTGATTCATGTTCGTAATTAAGCAACAGTTTCAAAGACAACAGCAGGCATTGTCTGTGGATGACGTACCTATGTCTATTTTCTTCAACATCCGGACAAACTTCCGTTTATTTATCACCATATGGAAGATTGAAGAGATACACTGCGTTTTTTTGTGTATCTTGATATTGTAAAATGTTACTTTCTAGAACTGTAGTATAATGTAGGTTAAGCATAACTACACTTGAAAAAAAATTAAAATTTCCCGCATAAAGGTTATATATGTTTTATTTGGGTTGCTGTGTACTTGCCATGTATATCTGTAATTGCATCTCCACTATTAAAGCAACGTCCGTAGAAGCGTATGAACCGTAAATTAACGCATCAGAAAAGATTTCTTTCCAGTCGTTCACCTCGACACAACTCGCTTAAGTTGTTTGCGATTTTGAGTCATGAAACTCATGAAGCAATTACTTCTCTCTACATAGACATGTTTAAATTTAAAGGAAAACACTCAAATACCTCACTGGCGTTTGAATGAATACTAGTATGACCCTGAAAAATGCATTATTTTTTGTTCACCAAAGGTCAACAGAATCGAATGGTTTCTAAATCAACACGATTTGTTCCGATGAGTTAATTTGGGTCTTTTTTAGCTGTACTATTCGGTTAAATATCAAATATGCTATTATTTATATTATTTGCATGCCGTCTACAAAATGCACTATCAACCCTGATGAAACATGAAACATCCAACCAAATGTTATTCACAATTGGCGTACAAAACAAACATTTAATTATTGACTCAAAATGTAAACTAATGAGTTTTTTTGTTAACGAAAGCTAGACCAATTTAAATTATCATTCAACCGATCACATTCTTTGAAACATGTCATTTGTTAAAGACCGCGTAATCTGGTTAGCCAATAATTCAGTTTTTCCCATCAGAAGTGAGTAAGTCTCATATATGATAGTATATGTGGCAACCATCTTTTTTCCTTTGATTTCGTACGAACTAATAGGGGCTTCTACTTCTGACCCAAAATGCTAGACAACATGTGCAGAACATTTGGCGCCGCTGTCAAATCTGGTAACATAATATTGCTTAAAATCCCCAGAAAACACGCATTTCATGTAAAATTACCAATTTCGGCTTTAATCATGAAGTATTCTGTATCTACACACAGAAAAGTGATTATTTGGAACGAGAAAACATAATTTCTTGAATTTATTTACTAGATTCAAATGCATATTTACTTGGATATAGAAAGTTAGGTATATACAAGAAATGCCACATACTCAATATAAGTAAAATAATTTCTCAGATAAATGCTGTCAACAAGTAAATTCTTTCTTTATAAGAACCAATATTGTATTGAAAGAAGTACAGTAGACTCTCCTATAATGCGGTTCCTACAACGCGAAATACTACAAACGCGCTAAAATTTTGCGACTACATCTTCATATAATGCGATTCTCGTACAACGCGCATGCGTCAAAATTTCAAATTCTATAGCGCGTTTTCATAAAACGCGGAGTATTAAACCGCGTTGTAGGAGAGTCTACAAGTGCGTAGTTACTTGACCCAAGAAAATATAAGACATTTAATATAAGTAAGTATTGTTTACTGAATAAAAACCCACCAATTATTTAACTGAAGTGATTCTCACTTCTTTCAAGTAATCCCTCTCTCTGGAATAAATATGCGCACCGTGATTTTGTCAAGGCTCGCGCGCCCGCGCGTGGTGCTGGCGCCGTACAGCTGGAGCCTAACCTAGTACGAAAACAACAACGGAATACCCGTAGGGGATGTGCCTTGTGGTTTATTGGGGATGTGTATTGTGATTTATAGTGTACAATAAACGTTTCAACACGGAATAGTAAATATAACATACCTATCTTGTTAATTAGCAATAGAAAACGTCTTTGTGCCAAATCTTTAAAATTCTTACATTAAGTAGCTAAAAATATTTACCGGGAATAAAAATATACACTTCATTGAAGACTGTTTACTTACTTCACCAGAGTAACCACTTTCTTAAATCTAGTAATTATTCCAAGAAATAAAATTTCTTGGCTGATGTCAATAATCTCTCGCGTATATACAAACCTACCAACTACTTCAGCCAAGTAATTCTCTCTTCGTTCGAAAGATCACTTTTCTGTGTGTACGTATCTCAACTCTAGGAAGCTTGCCGCGGGTGTGCCTGTTTTTATATACTTTGGAAAATTTGCTGAACTGTCCTAACCTAAAAACACAGTAGGTATTTTAGTTATCATGTTCACTTCCATATAATTATTCAGTTTTCAATGAATGCATGTCATTCTCACACTTATCTTTTATCAATTACATTTCATTTGATGCTAATTAGGCATTTTACAAAGCACAGTTGCCAACTTAAGTTAGTCCTGTATTATTTTAGTAGTATTAGTATTTTAGTATTATTTTAATTGCTACACCTACAGAGTGTTTGGTAGTTTGAGGTAAACTTTTCGAAGAAGCGACGTTTTAGAACTAATTGAAGCAAATATACCTTTATACAAAGTATTGGTTCTTGTCAACGTTCATTATTCAATAGCGATTGTGATGTCAGCCTTGTTTGACACTTGACGTCAATATCATCAATCTTGGAGAACTAAACGTTACTAAAAGTTTGTGGTCTAGTGTTTTCATAACGACACCGAAAGCGGTTTCGTTATGAGTTTATAATAAACGCAAAGAGAAAAAAAATATTAACAAAGCTGTATTTTAAACGGCTCTTTTTAAATAAACTTCTTTAGGTATTGAAAAACTCATCGACAACATTTTACCAAGAATTACATTTCCTTGAAGAAAAAAAAATCTCTAAAAAGTTGATGAAGTTCTTTTGTTTATTTAATTTATATTTTTTATTTTGACCTTTTAGTTAAATTTTATTGTTGTTTATATTTTACTATAGTTTATTTTGTAATTTTTCAAATTATGTTAGTTGATTTGAGAAAACCATTAGGTTAATAAGAAAAGAATATACTGTATTTACTCAGGATGACAGTTACTTTATAAAATAAATTTTTGCTGGGAAAGAAGTGGGACAGCGTGTATATTTTTTCGTATAAAATGGCAAAAAACAACAGTCTGTCGATAATTGTAATAGTTGTAATTGTATGATTGTATGGTTAATAGATTCTGCCACACATACTGTATATTATGTATTTCTTATACAGTTCTCGTACAGTTTTGGTTTGTATTTTAATATGACATTAATTAATTAATACACACTTAATACACAATTCTTCCGTAATCATTAATAAGTTACCTAATGTTATATAAACCATACAACAAATTGCAACAGAAATGTCAGATACCACATGGTTATACCAATTCTGTTCTTGAAAATCGCTGTCATAGTATATATCTTCTTAACATGCCTCATTAAAATCACGTTGCTTACAAATTAACGAAAACGAACAACACGATCTAGTCACCGACAGGACGGTATTCCCTGCGTCTTTTGCCAGTCATTCGAGTGACTCACCCAACAACTACCACAAACAATAATAATAATAACCTACCAAGGCAGCGCCCATTAAATGAAATCATGTATAAATCGAATTTAATGTTAACTGCATATTTCCAAGATCACGATATCCGCTAATCGAAATAACAGCCTACGCTATATACGTGGAATTGTCTCAAATAGGACGCAAACGATTCGCAGCGGGAAATCAGACAATTTGACGAAGGCGTTTTCAAGGACTGTCAGGATAGAGAAAATCGTGAATAGTATTTTTTCAGACTTGACGGTTTGCCGTAAACCTAGCTTGAAGGTATTTTGCCGGTATGTGGTTGTATAACTCGTGCGCTCATTATAAATTCAGACGGCCGGAGTTTATAGTCGTTATGAAGTAATATTAGAATTCAAAGTAGGTATAATATGTAACCGAGATGAAATTTATATTATATTGCAGAATTCTTATTGATAGTGTATACTGATCAGAAATATATCTCATATAATAGGTTGACCAGAATTTACTACAGGCTAATGCTAGAGAGAAATATATACAGGGCGTATATTAGGCTGATAGTTCGTTAGCAGGATGCAAAAACTCTCAAATTAATTTGGAACAGTAAACGTACTTGGTGTTTAATTTTGAATTATTAAAAACAAAAGGTATGATATACGGAGTTGTAGTTCTTTGTTATGCTCATCAATTACCTGAGAAAACAAAGCACTCGTAAAAAAAAAACAAATCTTCAACAAACCACTTGAATACTGAATGAAGGCAGACTGTTTCTGAAATAACGGCTAACCTTAGTGGAGCATATGCCCAAGGACGTAATAAACGATCGTTTGTCAAATAGTCCAACCGAGTACGACCCTGTTCAGCGCAAGAAAATCGTCAACATCCTACAACAGCGGTGCTGCAACTGGTGACAAAACAACACCTCGAACACAATATCGGTCTCCCTCCACTCTGGCGTTTCTCGCTTACAGTGACATAGTCTGTTCATATCATCGTAGTTAGCCATTCGTTGGTGTATCTACAATAAGAATTTTATGGATAGTGTAATCTTAATGTGGGTGTGTTTTTGTAGTGATTTGTGTAGTACTAGAGATGGACGGATGACAATTTTGTGCGACCGCTGACTCGTATGCGGAATAGCTTTGATCGACCGGTAGCATTGTTTTGTCCGCCGGAAATCACTATGCAATTTTTCTAAATCCGCATCACATTTCTGGATTAGGAACAAAATCATTCTAATTTTTCAATTGTTCGTACGTAAGTTCGCAATCGTAATATTCGGTCCGGCCTTAGACGACTTCTTCAATAGAATTTTGTTAGTACTTTAAACTTAAATACACTATACGTTATTTGGTCAACATTGCTTTTCTATCTTTGGACGATATGAACCTTCAAGGCTTGCCGTTATTTATGAAACAGCCTGTATAATTTGGAGAATATAGAAAATACTAGGAAACTGAATCCCACTGAATGCAATATCTAGTTAAATGTGGTTTAAATAATACTATAAAAATTAATAATAAATATATATATATATTAATATATACCGGGTGGTTCAATTTCGAGGCTCACCATTGGGATCTCGCTTATTAGTGGAGATAGAGCCTATATTTAAATTTGGCAAAGTTTCGTATTTTTGTGCTGATAAATTATCTGAAAAGAAATTATAGTTATCATTTTTCATTTTAAATATATCAGCAAAAACTGAAATGTTAAGATATCGTTTTTAATTTTTTATTCAAAACCAAACGTAGCTAGACATTTGAAACAAAAACATTCTACAGGGACTTTTTAACGAGGAATGCAGTGTTGTTTTTTAATTTAAAATAACATCAGAGATGGCGGCGTAACCATGGCCAACTTTTGTTTTTCTTATGGGCGCCATGTTGAATTTTGGCATTTTCCGATAGTCGTGTTTTTTCTCATTTCCGCCATGTATAACATGTTAGCATTATTTTTTAAAATAATTGTGAAATAATCAAAAAACCGTCAGGTATCTAACTGCTTGGTTACAGACCGCCGGACTCGTTGCCAAGCAACGTCAACAAAATGCGCTTGGATCAAGCGGCGCGCTCAGCGTTGGGTTTGCCATTTAACCAAATAAACCTTAATTGTGGTTGATTGTGGATCTAAAATGCCGTTTACCAATAACGAAAAGCGTGATATGATAAGGGTTTACTATTGTCTCATAGAAATGCCGTACAAAATTAAACGTACAAACGTACAAAATTCCTAACATTTTATCAGAAATTTAGTGGACCATGGATCGTTTAGCAATTCTTAAAATGTTCATGGAAACGTTGAAAACGATCAAAGAGATATTTTGGAAATGGTAAACGTTGATTACCATAATTTGCAATGCTTCAACTACTGGTTTTAAAACAAATGACGATCCTCCGATTTCTACACGGGAAGTAGCCTCTAATTTGGAACTGCTAACAAGGGCCGCAAACATGTGTTTGGAGAGCATTACGAACAAAGAAATTCAGACCTTACAAACCCCACACAAGTCAAACTTTGCAGTTGTACGATTATAATGCGATACCTTAACATTTCAGTTTTTTGCGGATATCTTTAAAATGAAAAATGATAACTAAAATTTCTGTTCAGATAATTGGTCAGCACAAAAATACGCAACTTTGCCAAATTTAAACAGAGGCTCTATCTCCACTAATAAGCGAGATCCCCATGGTGAGCCTCGAAATTGAATCACCCGGTATATATATATATATATATATATATATATATATATATATATATATATATATATATATAAATTTTAAAAAAAAATTATTTTATTAGCAACGTTTCGACAAACACATCTGCCATTATCTAGCTTTAAAAACTAAAAAAAATAAATAAATAAAAAAAAAATAAATAAATCATAAATTTTTTACACGAGATGACCGAAAACTTTTTACATATATATATAAAGGAGAAAGGTAATTTGTCGGGCAATTCCGTCATACGAACTTCGAAGATCGAAGAAGCAACCGTATACACGTGTTTCGGACTATTAGTCCTCATCAGTACGGTATAGCCAAGGAGCAAGATGGACACTCAATGGAAAAACACTCAAATGGTTCCCTACAGGGGGTGACTAATGTCGCCAATTTGGTGCTTCAGTCCCAACATCTTCAGGATTCGAAGACAAGAAGTGGCGTCGCGCCGGAGGTGACTGGTACACCCCAGGTACACCATAGCCCATGGAAATTAAAGGAAAGCTGGTGAATCGACGGTAAGATATAAAGGAGAAAGGTAACTTACCGTCGCTCGATTAACCAGCTTTCCTTTATATATATATATATATGAACTTGGGTGGCTTTGCCATTGTTAAAAATTATCATATAACCTACAAAGCACCTTTGTATTTAATATAGTGTCTCAGTGTATATTAATAACAAAAAGAATACTCTCAATTTTCGAAATGTCAACAAAAGTCTGAACAATACCAACACTTTTCTAACAATGTACACATGTCTGCAAATAGAATTACAATTCAATGCAACAAATATCATTTTAAAGTTTTGTCATGTTGTAGGTTGTTGCAAACACAACATGGCATGGCGGTGTCTTATGATGTCAGAACGGTATTTTATATGATAGAATACAGAACTGACAACTCAATAACCAATCACGGCTACTACTGTCAGTGGCGCGCACACTGTATGTTATGTGACAATGTAGCATAAAATGTACACATATTTTATATCGTAGATAAACCATCAAGATGACGTCAAATAATATACTATTATAAATTAGGATATTTAATAAGCGGTGCTGTATTAGAAGAGAATACAAACAATTCATCAATTCTTATTACTTTTTTGTTTGTTTCTATATTCACTCTGACCCACTTCACTAATGGAAATGTTCTGTATTATTCGTTAGATATTTTTTTGAAATACATTATAACAAACGAAGCGACGATACCGTAACAAACAGTTTGACTAGAGTTCATAATGCATTGGAAATGTGAATAATCTAGATGTGAAACTATGTTTCTCATATATGCAACATAAAAATACATGACTATCATACCAGTAAGAATATTCATTACAACTTGATAATATTGTGAGCACATATCACAACAAAAATACAAAGTTTTCCGCAAAAATATCTAACATTTTTTAGATCGCAATTTCCTAGTGCGTATGAAATGTTAAGACGTATTATATAAAAAATAGTATCATTGTATATCACACGTAGGTATGACTAAAGGGAAAACAAGTATGGAAGAAATATCAAACAAAAAATTATTCCAAAATATATATATATCAAAATTATATCGAAAATACGTGATTATTTCCGAAAGAAATGATTTATGATTACTAAGCAATAAAAATAAATACCTTCGTTTTATGTATCAGTCGGGAAGATCTACAATACGAGGTTGAACTAATGAACCTACATTCATTCAGTAAACTTGTTCCACTTAGCTGACACGAAAACGCGAACGCAAAGGACTACAACTCATTCAATGCGTACCTCTACATCGAAAGCATGTCCCCGAATGAGGAAAACACTGTAGTCGTCTGCACCTATTGTATGTGTTTAGCGCTATTGCTTAGCAACCCTGTTAAAGGGCTTAAAAGGGGTCGTTCCCACCGATATGTTAAGTTAAATAAATTATAAAACTTGTTCGCTTCCCCATTCGAACTAGACGTATTTGGAACAAATAGAGGGGTCAATGAATTAAATTGAATTACTTAATTATATGTATAAAAACGGGCTATGCGATTGATTAGGAATATTAGATGTTGGTTCTATTTACATTGTTTGCTTTTAAAAATACATTACTACATAGGTGTTTAGTGGTAGTAACATTAGACTAGATACAAACATAGATACAATTGCACCTTTTTCTTGCTAAAAATGTTCTTTCTCAAATCTATGAATAACGTTTGTGAGAAAAACATATTGTCGCCCTCGTTCATATCTCTACAATTTATTATTGACGACAATACGCAAATGCTGACACCTCTTGTATTTTTGACAATTTGTCGTTAATCGGGTTTCGGGCATTAAATATTGCGAGATCAAGTTAGCATTGACCGTTTCTTATTCGCGAAATAAGGCAACTTTTGGCACGCCAATTGTTTTGACTTTCTCACTCTACCTAAATATACAGGGTTAGAATAGGGTGACGAATAATTTTTTAAATAACATTTTTAATATCTGTATTAGAAAAGATTTTTTTTAAATCAAATTGTTTTTGTGTATTCTACTGAAATTGTAACAGCCAATATTTTGTTTCTCTTTTTTCTGCATTCAACTGTATTTTAATGCTATGGTTATAACTTCCGATTAACACAAATTCGTAATTATTCATAAAACATATTTTCTGATTATTATATTTTCCCCAAACATAGCTATAAATATTTTACAAATTTCAATTGAGTTGAAGATCTGTCATAAGACCATAAAACATGAATACCGATGAATTCACAAAAAAAAATCATCTAATCATATTTAAAAAATATATACCATTCAAACTTATGTCGACAGAATTATATAGGTAGGTAACTAAAAAGTTATAGTGGGTAATTATTTACAGCCTCAGCCCCAGGACCCCTATACCATATGACTCCCCATCATGTGCGGGTGTGAGTCATACCCCTCATCTTATTAGCTTGGAAATGAACATAAAATGGAAAGAAGTTAAGAAAAGTTGTTCACAATCAAGAAATACCGAGTTTCAACTAACAAAAGCTGGTCAGAATCAAAAATTACCAATACTTGCACATACTAAGTTTCACAAAAATATTCATGCTGTTTGTTTTCATACATTTTAAAATATTAATAAAATAGAAACTAAAAATTGTTAATATTTCTAAAATCGTTGGTATGTAAGGTAATTTTTTAATTCTGAACAGCTTTTCTTAGTAACATTTTATCGTAACTATAGTTCAATGATAAAACTATTTAAAACCCTTCACTATTTCAATGAAATTCATTATGTATGGGTATTTTTAGTTCTTAGTAACGTTTTACCGTATTTTAATTTCGAAGCAAATTTGCATCTTTTTGTGATCCCATTAGGCCGGTTTTAGAAAATTGGTAAGAACATACAAAATTCAGACAACTTTCAGAGGAGTCGGAGTCGGAAAAAATGTACCGCTTCCGACTCCGAGTCCAGGTTTACGTTGCCTCTGTGGACAGTAAACAAATAAAACTTAACATTCTATTAGGCAAAGTACCTACCTACATACATATGTAAATAATAAAATTACAAAACACACTGTTCAAACGAAAGTGAAGACGATTAACAAAGTAATCCGGCAAAAATTTGAAAACGGCAATTTTAACAAAAGATTTTAAATGAGATTGAGAAAGTAGGGCCGTAGTTCAATGTAGTAATAATCATTTATCCAGATTACCTGTTGCAGCCATAATTATGCTGCTTTGACGTCAGCTTTGAAAATAATTAAAAATTATGTCATCCTTGCAGGATGGTTGGAGCTATTCTGTTCCTCACAACAATTTTATAAACGTATTTTGCATTTAATTCTATGTTTTTAAAATGAATTTTTTTTTGTATCATACACTATGTCTTATGGGTGATACAATCGGATAAATGGACAAAGTAGTGCCGATTAGTATGTTCTCTGGAGAAAACAGTTAAATAGGTACTTAATGATGTCAGAGATATTTTGAGTAAACAAATTATAGAAAGAAATTACATATTATATTATTATTATTATTATGATATTTTTTATTATGTGGTCATAACTTTTTTATTTGTGGTCCGATCAGTAGGCCTTTTTGCATCTTATAGGCTAGTTTTTATTTACAATTAGATTGTCAGTTTAGATATGTTTGCCAACAAATTCGCTAGACAGTGGCCACAAATAAAACTTCTGTTTTGCTTATGATTTCAGCATTTGTTTGTGAGTAATTGGATATGCACAAGCCATATGTTTAATACAATCAGATACAATACAAGAATATAAATTTAATTTATTAAATTTGTTTCCTTTTTCCTGGTAGTGCTTTTGCTTTCATAGCAAATTTAATGTTGCTCAATTGTATTACTCTGCGTCAAATTTACGATTATTTACATATGTAAGATTTTTATTACAATAATTATTTGAACATACTTTTGTATGCAATTTTTCTGGGGTCGGAGTCGCAGTCGATAAATTTTTTACCGACTCCGCAGCCCTGCGTACAACACACAAAAAAATTCTAAAACAATCATCAAAATAATAACAGTATCGAATTGAGTCCATTTGAAGTGGGGCACATTGTATAATTTTTTATTGAAAAATATGGTTTGCAACACACAAAAAATCCTATTTTAAATCAAGTTCAAAGATGTATTGGTTCTTATCTTATTCCAAGTTAAGCATTATTGTCATTAATAGGACTTGAAAGGAAGCATGGTTTATTAAAATCCTCCAACCGTACACGAAGGCTATTACCATTGAAAATCCGGACCTTCAAAATAATAACTAATGACTCACTGCACAAAGTCGGCCGGAAATACATTCCGACAAGTTAGTTACTCACTTTCATTCCTTATATAAATCTTTAATTACTTGGTTTATTGCAAACTTTGTTGGGGTATGCAAGACATTTGGCCATTTTGTATAAAATAGTACACAGCCAAATTTTGTAATACATATAAATCGAAACTAAACTTTCTAATATAAGTGGGTTGCAACAAAATGTATAAAGCATTTGAATTCGTTCGTTGCATTATTACGAGATTACATGATAATTAACCGCATTTTAATGATAATAATTAAAACGGAGACTTTTCAATTGCATTTAAGTTGACGATAGTTAATAATATCCCATATTCATCGTCATCGCTTATTCACATTTTCTTTATTTAAACGGGCTATTCAGTATTCAGCCTATAGTATGATTGGAATTCCCCCACAATCTTATCAAAAATCAACATCTGCTCAGTTACGTTTCTCACAAAAATTCCACAGCAAGAAATTCCACTTGTGTCACCGTTTCTACCACAATTATACCTTGGATTTCGGTCAATTTTATTCATTGTCCATAATCACCTTGGGCGCCAATGCTAAGTGCATGTTTTGCTTCATGGGGAAGTGAGAACAATGTAGCAAACGACGCACACACCTGTCGTGTCTGTGACTGGAATTACTATCGCGTTACCCTTGAAAAAATAAACAGTGAAAGTAATACCTCCGATTCTATTGCCGGATTTCGTCGAAATTAATAGGTTAGTTTTTAACCTAGATATTGACAAATATGAAGCTATCAAGGAAATCATTTATTAGTCTCCAACTGATTTTTAAGGTAATCAGAAATCTTAACATTTATGGCACAGATTATATTATTATAGGTTATTGGTTTTACCTTCTATTAAATGTTAATTGTATGCAACAAATTCGTGTTTCACAAAATGCTTCAAAACTAAGTTTCACCCATCAAAAAGTTACGAGAACGAATACAATAATTAAAAGTGAATTAAAACCACAAAAACTGAAGCAAGATTTCAGCATCGGTATGGAACAAATGGAGTTGAATTATTCGCATGACATTTCAAGACTTAATGACGACTGGGTACCATGTTATACAATAGGAGAATAATACAATGCCCAGTCTAAATTTCCCATAATTTTATGACATAAGTACATGTATGAGGCGTTTGTCTCACTTCACCAAAAATAAATTGCAAATGGGTAGAATTCTTTCTATGTATGTGCAAAGGTTTGATTGCGATTTCTTTTTAATATTGTATATTTGTTATAATAACCGCTTCTAACAGTTCTAACACAAAATAATCAAATATGTAAGCGTCTGAATGTTATCAAAATGTGCTGCTATTCGGCATTTATTTTTGGTAATAGTGATAGCATGAATAATTTAGTGTCGTACAATGTATTAGACAAACACATTAATGGCATAAATTGTAGAAGAATTAACACATTAGTAAAATGAAACGCTGTAGGTTTGTTGATGATATGTTTATTATGATATCATGCAAGATGCAAGATACATAGTTGATGAAAAAATGGAGAGCATCACATTAGTGGTCGCTATATTAGATGCGCCATTTTAAATTTTGATAATTGATCTGTATGCCACCCGACATATTTTATCTTTTTTCTTTCTTAAATCTATAAAAACTTTTATTTTTGTCAGTTCTTTATAAAAAAGTATACGTCCTATGTGGTTTGGACATTTTTATACCCTCGTGCAGTTTATTAGTCAATAGAAATAAATGTAGCTTTCACAGAGCGTGCATAATAATAGATCATTCATTCTCTTTGCTGGAAAGTGAGAGAAAACCAGCAAAAAACGCATCTGACTTCTTATTTATATCAATATAAGACTATAATGTTCGTATGACTTTCAATCGTGTATCATTCATTTCTATGGCAGTTTTTCACTTATGAAAAAGATAGCTAGCTACAAACAATTCCGTAGACAATCCTGAGCTTCTTAATTTCTGAGCCGCAGTGCTCTACTATACAAGAAGTGACGTCCTTCTCAATCTCTTTAGACTTCATGCCAAATATACGTACATTTTTAATAAGAAATCTTGCAAATATATCCTGTTCTGCTGGCCATATGTGACCATATGTAGGCTATAGTATAATACAGTTGTAATAACAACAGTTATAAAATAGTGACATTGCTCTTCAAGTGTCCTCAAAGATAATAGCCAAATGTTATAAGGTCAGGAAAACGTGACGACTACAAATTTTTAATTTATTTGTTTTCAATCAAGGTTTTCACACACGCAACTTTGAACAACTGCTAAAATTCTTTGTCGCAATGCTCGTAATTATACGATAATTTACTTATGAGTAATTTTTACACGTTTTGACTGATTAAACCACACTTAACCACGTACAGAAACATTCTGCTGTTCTTTTGTATTTACGGTTTCTGACAACTTTAAGTACTGACTATCATATGCTTCAATATGTATGACCCTAACGAATAGTAATAATACCAGTATATAGTACTTACAACAAACAAAAATGAGTGTACAACAAAGTTATATTTAAGGATCATTAAATAATTAATTTTCATCCTAATTTCCAATACTTACAAAATAGGCCAACATGTATTTAACTTTCAGCGTTCAATATTTCATCAGTTCTGTTGTTTGTACATACCGTGGTAGATCAATATTTTACAGCTGTAAACAGTATATGCAACCTGATTATTGCACAAATTTCAGTGACCCCCATCGATTGCTATACGCCTGCATTTTTAAACGACAAAACGAGATATGCAAATTACCAATTGTTTGCCACTGGTTTGTCTGTAACAATTATTGCATTGTTGTCCGCCAATGGAACACTTTCTCCGATGAGCGAGCTGTACTGGCTCTGTGGTTTAATTAATACTCCTTTTGACAGAGTAGGAAATAATCAAACTATTTTAGTTTCAGTTCTTTCAGTGTAAAAATTTTCGGCGTTTCGGCGTAATATTATAACCCATTATTGCGAAATGCATAGTTCAATGTATACCTATTATTTTAAGTGGCAATTTGGCATTATTTCGAATACAAGTAACAATAAAAACAGTGTCAACATTTTAGGTAATTATTGCCACATAAATGCAGGCAGTTTTATTATAATTTTATTCACCGGATAACAAAGCCAAATCATGAATCATTTGGGCGAAAATTCTATAAGATAAGGCTATTATGACATAATACCACAAATTAACACTCGGTTGATTTTACCCGTCTCATTAATTGTAGAATAATTTGATAGAGAGTTTGTAGTTTCTTTCCTGTGTTTTTACCCCTGGTAATCATATTTTCACATCAATAATTGATATTCAATCAATCATATTGTTGATGATCTAATCGCATTTTTACTAATCCTTTTTCTACAAAGCACATTTTTTAACAGCAAAAAGAGTTAAAAATTTAATGTGTATTTTCCATTCCTGAATTCTTCAGATATGATAGTGTGACTTTTAAAATGTTTGAAGTAGTCAGGCCACCAATATTCGTAAAAATCCGTTACATAGACTAGATAGAATTGAGCCGGGTATTTTTTTTATCATTAGCTAAGCTTCAAACATCATTCAGTCTTTCCGATTTATTTTCTCCTAAACCACTTACTGCAACAATTTCAGTTTTTATTCATGTTGCATTTAGAGTCTCTTCTATAGATTGGCGTTTTTGTTTTCTTCAGTTTTTATGTAATAAAGGTTGCGAACAAGATTTTGATGGAAGCCGATATCGCAGGAACGAATATTAGCATCATATCCCTTGAATTTAATAGCATTCCGACTATTTGTTAATTTTTAAGACCGAAATAAACAATGGTTTGCGCAGTTCGGCTTCCCTCGCTTTTGGGTTTGTTGCGAGGCAGTCGAACGAGATGCGAAGTTTTGACGCGATCAGTGAATCCGTTTGAATCCGTGTTTGTAAAATATTGTTGGGTATAATTAATTGTACATCTAAATTCATTATTTATATTTAAGTCGCACTACTATTCAAAATTCCGAAATTAAATTGTTTTGATCGTATCGTACTAATAGTAAATAATACGATTCCATTTACCGTTACGATTGACGTAGTGCGCGCTGCACGAAATTTATATCATTCATATCAAATCGCTTTAAAAATTGCTTAAAAATTATTATACAATTATTTTTCTACAGTCGCATTAAATAAAATATGACGATTAATTACGTGCATATCCCGATATTGTGGTAATATCCGTTAATGAGATATCCGTGAAAACCTTGTACGCAACCTTTATTACACAAACACAGAAGAAAACAAAAACGCCGATCTATAGAAGAGGCTCTAAACGCAACCTGAACAAAAGTTGAGAATTGTGGCCAGCGGTTTACGAGGGAAAAAAATGGAAAGACGAATGTTTATTTAAAGGTGTAAAAATCGGGGGCCTTTTTTCATTTCTCTTGCGCTCATGTTTACGCCGAGAGGCAAAAAATGTTGACAGTCATACGACTTATGTAGAAATGATTCAGGAGTATGATACACTTTATTTCAATTGTCTCTGTTCAGTAGTTCTAGAGTTATCCGCCTTCAAACACGGGAGTCAATATTGTCGAAACGAGAGATGGCAGTTAGGGCGGTTCTCTCGTACGGGGTCACATATACTATTCACTTGTGTATTATTCGAGATAAAGAAAAAACATTCGGTCATGCGGCAAATGTAAACAATTTATGCCTCTGTGAGTTTTTCTTCTATAAAACATAGGTACGTCTATTTGGTCTGTTTCCATTTACAAAATTCCTGTTCATCAGAATTGTGAATATTATCTTAATTTATAATGTTTATAATCAGGCATGTGGAACTTCGACAAGACCGTGGGTCGGATAGCAAATTGGAAATTTACCTGTGGGCCGGACATTTTAGGGCTTTATTCAATCTTTATTCGTCCTTTTTTTTATTGAAAGCCTCATGAAAAAAAATCTTGTTTTCCTTTTCATTGAAATTGTATTCTATTACAAAATTCATAAAAATAATAATACATACATTATGAACACACTGTCAAATCCCTGGAACAGACTGACAACTCATGAACAGATGGATCATGAATCATGATTATACACGCAATTTTGTATTTAAACATATAAAGCTGCATACACAATGCTAAAAATTGAAATAACAGTGTAATTTTTTAAATGTTGCTCTGAACTAAATGATGATCTGAGCTAAATGATAAGAAGAAAAACTCATGTAATAAAAAATAAAAGCTTTTATTATTCAAATTAGCCATTATTCATACTTCGCACTACCTACTTGGAATATTTGTCTATTTTTGGCATCATCATCACCATTAGAAAAATTTGCTAAACGTTTCTGTTAAACCTGCCTATGGTATGGTTTTATGGTATTTCCAGTATTTCTACTAACAAAAGCAATAAATATATTAATGGTAGAAATTGAGACATCTCATAAAATGTGGAAAATGTTTCGGATTCAAATACCATTTGGTTTTGTTGAAAAGGAAATTGTTCAAAAATTTAAAAGGATATTATAATTTATGTCATTGATATTTGCTTTTTATTGCAAATGGAGTGTGTTTCAGAAATATAGTAGTATTACTTATAAGTAATATTCTTGGTTTCAGTATCCAGATAACCGTTTTTGTCTGTTGGCGGCGTTTTTGTCTGTTGGAAAAGTCTCTGCGGATCGGATAATACCAAATGGCGGGCTGAATCCGGCCCTCTGTCTTGTCGAAGTTTCAAGTTCCTGAATTCTAGATGACAAATTCATTCAATTTTTTTTTTATTTTGAAATTGTTCCAACCTTGTAGGTAAACACGAAAAATATTTTGACCCAACTCAAAGATGCAGATTCCACAATATAACATCGTATTACGAAACATTTGTATTTAAAAACGTAAGAGAATTCAAAGTTAATGGAATTCCTTGCCTTGAAAGTCCTATCAAACCAATTCCAAGTCTTTTAACCAACAGGTACGCAATATCTTATTTCAGAACGGACATTACAATTTTATTTACAATTACGTTTACAATTTAATAAATAATAGCTTATCCTGAAAATCTACTCAGATAAATAACTAAACATTTAAGTACATACTTGTTCTTTTGTACTTGTAATTTGTATAATTTTAATTAGTTAAATCAGAAATTAAATGTTTGAATAAATCACACAAATGTAAGTAAGTAAGTAAGTAAGTAAGTAAACTTTATTCACCCATCTCAAAAGACAGTACAATTTAGAGCTAACAATTAAAAATAAGCTTACAGACAGTAATACAAAATTACATAAAATTACCAGGTACAATTACACGTTCACGATAGGTCCGTCAAAAATTGGTATTTCCAGGAGAAAAAGACATACACACATATATACATACATATATATATATACATATACATACACCAATTCAACCGGCGTTCCAGTCAAATTCCAGGAACTCATCTAGCGTGTAAAATGCCTCAGCCATAAATACATTTCTCAGTCTGCGCCGGAACACCGACATTGAGGCTATATCCCGAATTTGTGCTGGCAGTGTATTGTAGTAGTATTTGGCCATGTAGAACAGCGAATTTCTACAGAGGGCCGACGTCGGCTTAGGCAAGGCAAGATCTCCGCGCCTCCTTGTGTAATGAGAATGAAAGGCTCCCCTCGCATCCATACTGTCTCACCCTCTATGGACGCTCGTGAGCACTTCCAATAAAAACAAAGCGTACACAGTCAAGACACTGGCGTCCGTGAAAAGCTGACGGCAGTGGCACCGCTGAGGTCGTTTGCACAAGAAACGTAGTGCTCGCTTTTGGACCCTGAAGAGGTCAGTCAGCAAGCCCGTGGATGTGAACCCCCAAACCCCGATGCAGTACCGCAGCCGAGACTCAAATAGGGAATGATACACCACCTTGGCTGCGTCAAAACCCACATCACCCCTAACAACACGTACCGCGAAACATACAGACGCCAGTTTCGACGTCAGTTCCATCACATGGGCAGTCCACCCCAGGTCGGAACCCAAAGTAACGCCAAGAAATCTAGCCGCGTTAACCCTGTCGATCGTCTCATCTCCAACATGGAGCCTTAGGTTTAAAAGGTTGTTGCGGAATAACATATATTTTGTTTTATCTAAGTTCAGGCTAAGCTTATTGGCGTCAAACCACGACTTAATTTTGCTCAAATCGGAATTTATGTCCGCCTCAAGATTTTAAAGCACCGTAATAAACAACAACAATACACCAATGTGATTATATTATTAAATGCCGGAAAACGAAACCATATTATAGATAATTCTGCTGAAAGCATTGTTAGATAAGACATTTATGACATAATAGCGCAAATTAACACGCTGATAACTGCGGAAATCTGTGCGATAGCTCATAATGAAAGACGAATTAAAATACAATGCAATGCAACCAAACACATTTCAGCGCTACGACATTGAGAGTCATGGTATTCTTCGCACAAATCATACCCTATTCTTGAGAAACACAATAGATTCTAATGGGAAACAACGTAGAATTCATATAAAAGAATTAATTCATACCTTAATGCTATCAGATGGTGAAAATAACGGTAGAATTGCTTATAATGGATTGCCTTCTAACACGTACAAAAACACAGTCTACTCGATCGATTAACATACTCTTTGGGAAATAGGTTAATTATAAGTGTCCGTAAAACGTTAATTGTCGTCGTAGTTACGTCAAATGTTTGTGATTTTGCTATAAATATCGTTGTGTTTAAGTGTAATTGCTACAGTAGCTAATAGAAGAATTTTGTGGAATCATGGCCTTCTAACTCAGTTGATAGATACTTGACAGACCATATTTATTGCGCAAGAATAAATAAATATTAGTTGTATCTGTTGTTTTATCCATTTTATAATCTATATAATCTTTATAATCAATTCCTAATTTGTTTGTTAGTTTGTTGATAAAATGTGTAAAATACACACGTCAGAATATATTTTCGGTTAGCATCATTTTAGAGAGTGAATATATTGTATTTATTTATAAATACATTGAGTATAAGAATGATTAGTTTTCATGGCATCCCTGAACATAAAGGTAATATTGATAAATATATTCCTCTTATCTGAATTGCCAGATTTCGGCTTCTAAGAATCGTATTTCATGTAAAAGATAGATTCATACGAAATTTTTTGTAGCCTTACGTAATGTTTCCTATCTGTTAAGGTTTAGGAGGAAAAGAATGAAATAAGAATGACTGATCATGGAATTTGATCGTTTCATTAAATGAAACTATTTCTCCATTTATTATTTTGTTACATTAAACACAATTAGTTTGATAAATCGATTTATATTGATCCCAAGAGTATGTGGTTAACCGTCTAATAAATTTTTACCCTTCCATAATGACAACTAACAATCTATCAGAATTGGTGAGAAAAACATAGTGTTGTCATTTAACAAAGTGTCGATGGCAAGTAGAAACCTTGATTTCAAATTAAAATTAAAGTTTGCTATAGAAATGTGTAATAATAAAAAAAGAACATAAGGATTTTATTCAATACCTTTGTCGCTCATTATATCAAAATTCCTGCACAATTGCACGTACAATTTCCAATTTTGTTTTAACATGATTACAATTTATTGATTTTGATGTTATCATTGATCACAAGATGCACGCTACATAATAGAAAGTACATAATTTTTAATTACTAAATGTTGTGATTTATTTCTGGTATTATCTCTTTCTGAAACAATAAAAGATTCAAAAGGAACGACCGCCGTGCGTCATTTGCTTTGATCGTGAATGTACAAATTATTATAATAGCATAATCATAGTTCACTTTGGACCAGAATACTGATACGATACAGTACCAAAATGTATCACGTGAAATGTACGAAATAAATTGTCTGTAAAAATGCTGATAAAATTGTCGGCGCGTTGTGGTCCCACTTCAACAAAGCGTTTTTTAAGTGTAGATTAGTACATACAACATTGTTTAATAAGTTCGAATTTGGAGATTTATCTCGCGAATATGAGTCAATGTGAAGTACTTCAAATGTTGCATCAGTTATTGAAATTTGGACATAGATTCGGTAATATTGCTTTATACGTGTTTCTTTAGTCTAAGTGCTTGTTTAGAAACGTACATGAATCTTAATTGAATTTTATTTACTCAAAATACAAAATCAACAAAATTATTTTAGCATAATGAAAGTATACAAACTTTAAAGTAAAATTTGTAAAGTGGAAAACTTTTACGTCCAGAATTCTTTACAGTATCGCTAACCATGTTACTTATATTTCGTATTTGGTTTCCAAATATTTCGACACATTCTATTTTCAAAATTATGGACTTAAATTTTTTAAACATTATTTTTGATTCTAGTCAACAGTTTATTACACACAAATTAAGAATGCCTTTTCAATATGGATACAAAAAATAATATTACAGATTACAAAATTGTTGTTAAAGTTTTCATCAAAATCAACGATACATTCATCAATACAAAAATATTACTTTCTTCTATGAAGCACATCTACTACTTTTTTACTATAACACAGCGGCCTCAGCATAGGTATCTGATTGATGTGCAAAGAGTTAAAAATTAAGAAACGAAACCAAACTGGGGGTATTGACAATAGAATGTTTCGTAGGGAAGTATAAACTTCAAACTATTAATGATTTAGGATATTTATTTATAAAAACAAGCGTTACCAGGTGATGTTCAGTATAGACCAAATATAACATGATATAATGATATATAACACTCATTAGTGATTATAACAATTTAACTAAATGTATTTCAAACTGTAGTGTGCTTCTTATTTCTTCATAATTTTATATGGGTACTGATTTTATATTTTCATTTAGGGAACAAAATTATCGTAAATTTGGATATCACAATTATTAGCCTCATAAAAAAAATAATTCACAAACTTTTAAGTGTATGTAGATATCAGAAAATTTCACAGATTTACATTTTCTTAATTTGACAGAAATACAATAATTGAAACAAACAATTACACTGGCTGACATTAAACAAATCGAACAAGTGACAGCTGATTCACATGTGATTCGTAGAATCTGGATCTGAAAATATAAATTGTGAGTTCAGTCTAGTTTTTGAGAATATCAGAAAATGCAAAAATACAAACATACGCGTTTTCTTCTCAAAAATAAGTGACAACTCAACCTTTGTGGTTTGATGTTCAGATTCAACGAAAAAAGGCAGAATCGGTTTAACTTTTTCGATTTTGTTGCTGATTTGGTTTTGATTATTTTTGATTTGTATTGTATTTTTGACAACTCTGTTATATGTCAAAAGTGTATAGGTTGTTTTTACTTTATCATACGCAGTATGTAAAGTATTGTAATCGTGCCAAAAAAAATTTTTGAGATTTTAGCGGAAATATGTCTTTTTTGGGTCCCCTGAACATTTTTGACCAAGGTACAAAAAAATGTCTGTGTGTGTGTGTGGATGTGGGTGTGTGTGTGTGTGTGTGTGTGTGTGTGTGTGTGTGTGTGTGTACCCGTTTTTTGTGGCGACGGTTCCGGAGAAACTACTAAAGGTATCGGGACAAAACTTCATATTTAGAAGTTTCATGACCAAACTTAGAGCTGAAAAGCTTTCTGTTGAAAAGGGTCCAAAGGAACTGGAGGTTTAGTCTTAGCATTTTTGAAAGATTTTGCAAATAAGTCGCCATTTCTGGAAATTCGTCGAAATAGTTAAATAATAAATTAAAGTGGAAGAAATTCTGAATAATTTATGCCTATGATATTTTTTGGTACAACCAGCAGTTTAGCTACATGAGCAAATTCTATTTCATCGAGATCGGTCGTACTGCATTCATACTAGTAGCCAGGATATGTCAGAAATTTTCATTCTAATGACAGTAGGTGTCAAGCGCTAATGTTTTGACACAATATAAGCTGCGTTCGTATATTGTACACAGTTACACTTTCTACACCCAATAACACGTAAGTATCATTTGGACGGTGTACACGATGTCAACGGAGTACAGTATCCGAACGCAGGTTTAATGGACATATATGTCTAGTTCTACTAGTTTTATTTTAATGCAGACATGGCCGATCTCGATCAAATAGAATCTCATGCAGCTAAACTATTAATTTTATATATACTATGATAAAGTCATGTGCCTGGCCACATCAGATTTTTTACTTTACCATACGTACCATGTAAAGTATTGTAATCGTGCCAAAAAAATTCTTTGAGGTTTTAGCGGAAATATGTCGTTTTGGGTCCCCTGAACATTTTTGACAAAGGTACAAAAAATGTCTGTGTGTATGGATGGATGTGTGTGTGTGTGTACCCGTTTTTTGTGGCGATGATTCCGGAGAAACTACTAGAGGTATCGGGGCGAAACTTCATATTTAGAAGTTTCATGACCAAGAAGAGCTGAAAAGCTTTCTGTTGAAGAGGTTACAAAGGAACTGGAGGTTTAGTCTTAGCATTTTTGAAAGATTTTGCAAATAATAAATATTTTGCCGCCATTTCTGGAATTTCGTCAAAATAAAATTAAAGTAGAGCAAATTCTGAATAATTTATGACTATGAAATTTTTTGGTACAATCAATAGTTTAGCTGCATGAGCAAATTCTATTTCATCGAGATCGGTCGTAACTCGTACTGCATTAAAACTAGTAGCCAGGATATGTCGGAAATTTTGATTCTAATGACAGTAGGTAGTGTCAAACGCTAATGTTTTGACAATACATACTGTCAATATAAGCAGCGTTCGGATATTGTACACCGTTACACTTTTTACACCCAATAACACGTAAGTGTCATTTGGACGGTGTACCCGGTGTCAACGGAGTACAATATCCGATCAGACATAGCCGAGCAGACATAGCCGATCACGATCAAATAGAATCTCATGCAGCTAAACTATTAATTTTATATATAGTATGATAAAGTCATGTGCCTGGCCACATCAGATTTTGTTTATTATTATAATAATGATACCACGCAAATATTATGACGTGAACACGAACAAACATGCTTTGATTTTTTTAAATTCAAATATATTTTTTTTCTTCTTTGACAACCGGCAGCGACCTCTAATTTTTCTCCAAAAATTAATAAAATTCTACAGTAATTGGGTTTTGAGGGTAGTAGCCCTTGAAAACAAACAATTTTTGATAAAATAAGAAGCGCGCAAATGGTGTAAGTAGCGTGATGCTTTTTGTGTAGGGACGCTATATACTTTGTTTTAGAGTAACGCTTAAATAAAATATATCTATTTCTTGTAATTTTTGTTTGTTTATTGATGTACACAATAACAACTTTTATTAAAATTATATATAGTTCTATATAGTTCTACTAGTTTTATTTTAATGCAGACATGGCCGATCTCGATCTCATGCACCTAAACTATTAATTTTATATATAGTATGATAAAGTCATGTGCCTGGCCACATCAGATTTTGTTTATTATTATAATAATGATACCACGCAAATATTATGACGTGAACACGAACAAACATGCTTTGATTTTTTTAAATTCAAATATTTTTTTTTCTTCTTTGACAACCGGCAGCGACCTCTAATTTTTCTCCAAAAATTAATAAAATTCTACAGTAATTGGGTTTTGAGGGTAGTAGCCCTTGAAAACAAACAATTTTTGATAAAATAAGAAGCGCGCAAATGGTGTAAGTAACGTGATGCTTTTTGTGTAGGGACGCTATATACTTTGTTTTAGAGTAACGTTTAAATAAAATATACCTATTTTATGTAATTTTTGTTTGTTTATTGATGTACACAATAACAACTTTTATTAAAATTATATATAGTTCTATATAGTTCTACTAGTTTTATTTTAATGCAGACATGGCCGATCTCGATCTCATGCACCTAAACTATTAATTTTATATATAGTATGATAAAGTCATGTGCCTGGCCACATCAGGAAACGAGGTTATACTACGTCATCACTCGTGTGTGATCAGGATCACTAATTTTTGTGTACCTAGGCCTTTTATATTTTTACAAAACTGAATTTGCAAAATATCTTTTTTTGCATATTTTAATTTCAATTAACTGCTGTTCGTGACGTGATAATATAATTAGCACGTCCACACGTTCCTTGTGACTTAAATAACTATTATATATAGTATTTCTTTTATTGTATTTTGACGTGATAAGCATATACAGGTCGTATCTGGATATTTATGAGGTTTTAGCTTTTCCAAAAAACAAAAAATGCGAATTAGCAGAAGCTATTCTTACACTCAATATTTTACAACTTTTATATACAATTTCAAAATTTTCTCTCAAACCGCAAGTTTATGTTTTGAGCATATACAGGGTGTAATAATGAGGATATAATGAGGTTAATTGGAGCGGCACGTTAGCAATCAATTCTTTTCTAATAAAGCATGTGCGATAAATTGTTTTATGGCATTTCCGCGGGCAACAAAATTGTTTACCATTTATCACCTACATAAACTTCGTTCTTATAAACCATCGACCTTCAATGACTAATAAATTACTTATAAACAATAAATACATTAGCTGGGTAAAACTTAACATCGCATCACCAGTTTCCTTGCAAATTATTCCGTGAATAGATGTACGGAATTTAGCATTCCAAGTATTCACTGCATATTACACATTTCTCAGATAAAGATAAATAATAGCTAAATATTTAACGATGTAACGTAAAAAAATGTTATGTAGATTTTCTGTAGAAGTTCTTCTATTCTAGTTTAACTATTGTTGTAAACACCAAATTTGACGACCGTATTGTTTTACAATAGTTCCCAATGTTTGCGTCTAGTCAGTTGTCACAATCAATTATCACGAGGAACAACAGAGACAACTTTCTAAACCAGCAATTATTCTCCACATTGAGAGATTTCAGGTCAAGATGATTGAGACTACTGTTACACTTTAGATTAATAACTTGATAAAAACTTAATTTCGTTTGTTTTCTTTTATCTGAAAAAACGATTAAGTGTAAGAATATTGAATAACAATTGTACATACAGCTTAGTTAATATTCTGTTCAACTCCGAACCCAACAGAATTCTTGTGCTACGAGCATTGCATAACATAACAGAACTAAATAACTTTTCACGCAGTAACGCACCTATTATATAAATTGCATTGCAGCATTTAAGAATTCGTGTTCTTCGGCCACGATACAAGAGAAAGTTTCTGCCAATTGGCGCTCACGATTCACCATCAGCAATTACTACTAAAACTATTCATACCTTCTAAAAAATACCATTCACCAATCATCCCACTTACCGTTTCTAAAGAACTAACAATCCTTAAAGTCGTCAATCTGGATGTCACCACTACCGATGGAAGAACACAAGAAAGTGTCACCTTATGTCACTACAATCACCCAGAAACCTTAATTCTGTGCATTTAAAGAAGTGTGCGTCTGATGGTGCGGCAGTTTTTTAAACTGTAGCGCGATTAGAAGCGCGCGGCTGCCAGGTAACAAGTGAATGCCGACTCTCGTAGCTTTACCTCCAGCTCCACGCCACCATTTCTGTATGAAGGTCGACAGGTCTACGTCACCTCTTCGCTCTGCGTGAAGGTGTGTAGCTCGTGCTGCATGGCGATGGCAGTGATGAGGAGGAAGGAGCCGGGAGGAAATGGTTGGGTGTTTGTTTATCTTTTACTTCCGAGTCGAATTTGGACGTCATTTCGTATTCCACTGCTGATTGTGAGGAGTCACTGGGATTTTTGTTGCTCTGCTTGCCAGTGGGTTTCAAAATGTGGGAGATACCTTTGGGGAATCTCAAGTTACGTATGAAGATGTTTGTTTTTCATTTTCTACAGCATGATACCACCAGTTGGTGAAACTAAGCTATATCATAGTTTGGTCAAAATTATTACGACACAGCAGATATACTAAATAACAGTGGAGGTTGCTGGTGTAAGGGCATCATCTGTTGACTTTAGATTACTTGGGTTAAGACTTGGGTGGCTTAAAATTGAAGAACGTTACTTATAAATTAAACATTATCTTCAATATTAGTCAACACAATTGAATGTGCGGATAGAAGAACCAAGTAAGACCAAATCGTAAATAAAACTTCATAATTACACTACCGTACATTTTACAGATTTGGTCTTAGCAGAAAAGTTGTAGTTTTCTTCTTTTTGCGTGTTGCAGCTGATTTCATGGGCGCCCGCAGAAATATTTCCAGGGGGGTGCAAAACGAAAACCGGCCATGGGTTGGGTTAAGATTTGCCAACTCCAAAAAATAGGGTTAACGGGAAACGCTTTTGGTATAAAAAGCCAACCGTTTATAACTTTTGTAAAAATTGTTGCATTAATTTCTATCATACCCCAAATTGTAGGTAATTAAAAGACGTAGAGCGGAGTTTTGCCCCATGAACAACTAGCCCTAAAAGGCGATAATGTCCGTTTGAATAGCAAACGTATTTCAAACAGTTGCTAAAAAACTGCAACTTTTTCAAAAATTGTTGCGTAAGTTTCTCAAATATCTCAAATTCTAGGTATTTAAAAGACCTAGCAGCATTTCGACGCTCGGAGTTTTGCCCCGTGGACAACAACCCCTAAATGGCGATAATGTTGGTTTCAATAGCAAACGTATTTCAATGAGTTGCTACAGAAAAATGTTTATAACGTTTACAAAAATGTTTGCATAAATTGCTATCATACCCCAAATTGTAGGTAATTAAAAGGTCTAGTAGCCCTTTGAAGCTAGGAGTATTGCCCCATAGACGACAACCCCTAAATGGCGATAATCTCCGTTCGAATAGCAAACTTATTTCAATCAGTTGCTACAGAAAAATTTTTATAACTTTTGCAAAAATTGTCGCATAAATTTCTATCGTACCCCAAATTGTAAGTAATTAAAAGACCTAACAGGTCTTCGACGCTCGGAGTATTGCCTCATGGACAACAACCTTTAAATGGCGATAATGTCCGTTCGAATAGCCAACGTATTTCAATCAGTTGCTAAAGAAAAATGTCTATAACGTTTGCAAAAATGGTTGCATACATTTCTATCATACTACAAATTGTAGGTAATTAAAAGGTCTAGTAGCCCTTCGACGATCGGAGTTTTGACCCATGGACGACAACCCCTAAATGGCGATAATTTCCGTTCGATTAGCAAACGTATTTCAATCATTTGCAACAGAAAAATGTTTATAACTTTTTCAAAAATTGTTGCATAAATTTCTATCATAATCCAAATTGTAGGTAATTAAAAGACCTAGGAGGCCTTCGACGCTCGGAGTCTTGCCCCATGGACAACAACCCTTAAATGGCGATAATGTCCACTCGAATAGCAAACGTATTTCAACAGTTGCGAAAGAAAAAACTTTAGCAGAAATTGTTCCATAAATTTCTATCATACCCCAAGTTGTAGGTAATTAAATGACCTAGTAGCCCTTTGACTTTTGGAGTTTTGCTAAGTAGCGATAATCTCCGTTCGAATAGCAAACGTATTTCAATCAGTCAACCCTTGTAAACATTTATAGCATAATCTGTTGTTACTTGTTTGTTTCTGTGTTTTCTTTTTTGGTAATTGAACATCTGTGAATTTTTATGTGTAAATTCAGTAAATTGTTAACTATTTTATTATTAAGTTCTATTATTTTATTATTTTTTTCTTCAATTAACTGTTAAGTGTTTTTAACGCTAGTTATAAATCAGCATGTGTTTCTTGATTTTTTTCTTGTTGATCGTTCCTCTGTAATACCAAAAGCCAAGGGGGTGCAAGTGCACCCCCTTACCCCTCTCTGCGCGCGCCCATGGCTGATTTGTGGATTTGGAAAAAAAGAAACTAAAAAGTAGCGAAAAAGAAACAAGTTTCAGCGCACCGGCATTTCTTCTCGGGTGTCGTCGTAAAATCATCTAAAAACGGTCGGATATCTCGGACAATTCCAAACCATGAGGTGAATTTTGTAAATGTAAATTTACGGCCGCAATAATTCGTAATTTTGTACGTAATTGAACACAATCATTTTTTAGTCGACAGTTTTGTGAATAATGGCTGCAACATAAGCAGTTTTGAAAATTTCGAAATTTGATGTACGTACTGGACCGGTTTATGTACCAGAGAAGATTGTCTCGAAATTTCAAGTCAATCAGATGTAAATTTGCTCATTGCCTGTTTTTGAATGACAGGAGGTGACAGGACTATTCCAGTCATTGAATGGTGCATCTATAGCAAATTCTGGTAGTACATATACTTATTATATTATAATTTTCCAAAAGATTGGAAAATTTTACACAAAATAGCTATCTTAGTTTAAAATGTCAAATTTGGACTTGTTTTATTCTTGCATAAATAAATCCAAATTTTAAAAACAATTATAGCTTGTATGGCTAGAATGATTTACAAAATAAATAGTTTCCGTGCGTCACAGTTGATCATTTCTAATATTTTGCCTACCTCATTATCTCAAAACTTATCAGTTGTAGACATCATTCATCATTAGCTTCAACTTAACAGTCTGGGAAATTACGGTAGAAATGCTTATTCATTGCGCGTTCTTTGAAGTGTAACCTGATGAAGATTAAAGAGTTCGATATCTCTATATTGAAAGATAATACTTGTATGGCATCTTGAAGCATCAGATTTATTTGTAGCCCACTTGATGCTTTATTATTTATTTTATATATTATTCATACTAGTCCAAAATATAGTTTAAATGTTGCCATGATAGGTAATAACTAACGCAAAGACAACCTTGAAAAAATTATAGATTTGAAGATGATGTGAAAATGATGCCCTTATGTTGACATTAATATTTCCTTTGACTTCAAATAAAATATAAATATTTTGCAAACAATACAAATTTAATATGTTCGTACTTCTATTCAAGTAGGACTAAAAAATTATTTAAACATGCGTGTAGCATACTATAGTATTGCCAAACGATTGGTGCTTTCTTAGTTTTGCTCTTTTCATCAAAATACGCCAGCATGACCGTTTCGGTGATGTTTTGCGGCTCTGGTAAGTGATTGTGCATCATTCTCGTCAACTAAACATCAAATCCGCCTTTCAGATACAATACAAGGACCACATTTACCTGAATAAGGAGTTATGCGAAGATCAAACCTACATCGTAGATATGATCGGGTTCAAATACTGCCGTGGGATTGTATATGCGCAATAAATAGTTTATGGAATATCAGCATGCACGTAACAAGCTATAGTACATCTAAAGTGTTGAGGATTTCCTAGTTTATGTAACGTATATATTTTCGGTGATATTTTGGACAGAATTCTAGTCGTGCCAATACCGTATTATTGTTTTGTACGTCGCTTCCAACTTCGTCAGTTCTAGTTGTGTGCAACTATTTGTGTTACCTCCATCGCGTGTAATTTTACTAAGTAGAATTTATTCCAATAAACTACCTACTTCACCGAAATTAGAATTTGGTTTCAATTATAAGTGCGTGTAAATGTATAAGCCTCAACGGCTAAGCGTTATGACAATTCTTTAGTAAGTTTTTGTTTTTCGAAGTAACTAATCACTCTAATGACTCTAATCAGTCACCGCCGAACACTTCTATTCTGACTATTATGATTATTAGACACTATTTCTTAACTTTTTAGGTTATGTTTCTATATCTATATCCTTCATTATTGTCATGATTTTATCCCAACTTTACCACAGTACCAACAGTACTACAACACGGTACCCGCAAATTACCCTAGATTTTAAATATAGTAACCATAATTTCTAAATTGATATAAAATGAATGGCGCAAAGTAGAAAAAATAGTATATTACACTCGATTTATAAGACATCTTTGCGCAATCGTTCAACAACTCATGCGCCAATTTGACGTCTTATAAAACTTGTATAATAATCTACAATTATAAATTTGTTTCTTAATTCTTGTCGTAGAAGCCGCTTATGAGTAGTTAACCCTCCATTTTTGTTAGACCCTGAACAATAAATATCTTAATTGATTTAATATACATACTTTTGTGATTTATGCATCACTATTTATTTAAAATACATAAAACAATAGATATATACAGACACTATTGCACATACAAGCTACCTAAACATACATACAATAATTGTTTTATTCCTTCTTCTGAGATTCATTATCGTCATCCTTTTCCTTTTCCTCCAACTCCTGCTTGATCCTCCTGTGGTGATCAAAAAACAGAACAGATTTCTTCACGCAGAGGTGATTATTTGGAGCAATCATCAGCAAATTATTCCCGTTCATATCGCAAATTTGGTGATGTCCTTGAAGTATATTCCTTCTCAGCCTTGCCCTAAATCGCACTGCTTGCTGTGATGGAATTGGTATTAGCCTAGACATCTTCTCATTGCAATTTGTTTGCACCGAATCATTTTGCTGTTGCCATTCCAAGACGTTCGATAGCAGCCTTATATATCTGTAATTGTAAAACGTGAGTGGGACACTGGGAAGTACGATAAGGGCCTATTTACCTTATCGCCATTCTTAGAATTTCATTCTTTGAAAGTTTCTTATCTGGAGGATGCGTTGGAACTAGCTTTCTTAGTTCAGCGAATGCCCCACTTACGTTCTGTTGCCTCCACCGTTCTCTGGTGTTGGTGAATATCTTTTTTACGGTGCCTCTTGGTGATGTTTCCAATGGGGCCTGAAATCACAAATTTTTATTAGTAACTATATCATTATGGGAAACTTAGAAAAATATTGCAGATCCTCAACGGAAATTTTATAAAATATTTATAAGAGCAATCTATGGCTGAGAAGGCCCAGTGGACTTGAAAACATAATAATAACACCAAATTATTTATTACAAAGAAACGCATATGTGTGCAAGTCTTGATTTCAAACTCTTTGAAATCGATCGTTGTACTGTCGTGATGTGTTGTTGCTTGATATTGTTTGTAATGCTGTTTTCTTCGTCTAAATGTGATTAATTGTTGAGACCATAAATGGTCCCTGATGAAGCCAAAAATTATTGGCGAAATATTGGATTAAGAAAAAGGTCAAACCATCGACAATTTTTGATTTGGAGCCCTGCTAACCCAATAAAAAACTACTGTTTTGATATTACAACCAACGGGCAAGAAAATTCCAGATTAGTTTGTAAATATTAACCATCAAAAGTTGTTTTGGTAACTTATTCACTGATTTTTAAAGCATATTTGGTTGCTCTAGAGGTTATTTAATTAGTAAAGATAATAGCAATATTAAATTAATTCCGATAATATCGTCTCGATATCCAAAGCATTTAATGTAATCTGTGTTCGGTTGCCTATCTAATGAATAATCTACGCGTTACATCCAAATCTTGGTTCGTACACTTTTATTTACGTGAAATTCACTACTGAAATTTACTATACGATTGAAATGAACCCAAGAATAAACGTAATGACCTATTTTATCGTATACCTAAACTAGTGCATGTAGTAAGTCAACACCTGTTTTATCAAATGAAATCAAAAGCTAGTGGGTCTTTTTGTAAATTCAATGTAGTTCAAATTAGCCTTGAATAAGAAAAGTTTCGAAAGAAAGCTTAATCACACAATATCTTATGTACCTCTTGTATCTCGTCTTATGTATCACACAATATGGAATTTTGTTCAAAGATTGGACCAAATGTGATTTTTAACGTAGTATAAGAATGATGACAACTATTTAGGGAAGTGTAAGGTGCTAACTACATTTCATGTAAATATTTATGGCTCACCCTGTATTTTTGTACTATCGGTATGTATGTACTTAGCCGTCAAATCACCTATGGTAGAAGATGTATGATACATATTGTTTATTATACATACTATCGTGGCCATATATTATGTCCCCTCTTTTGACGTCGACATTCCCGCCAATCTAGGGGCGAAAAAATTTGAAAAAATTCTGATGCTATCCTTGATTAATATGCTACAAAAATTAGATAGCTGTATATGTTGGCGTTTACCCGATTTTTCAAAAAGCTATATTATGCAATGCCAGCAATTCCGTTATTAGAAGAGCTAGGATGATGAAGTTTCGATCATAGGCTACCTAATAAATCATGTTTAAAGTTTATTACAGAATCATTGTTTATCTTGCATTTTCCCTAGAAAATGTCGTGTTGAAGCATCTCATGATCGCCGCAATTGACGCGGCGCTCTTCGGTCTTTGGGGTGGTGCGGGGGAAGGGATTGACAGCGACGCTGCCGGTAGTGGGGGATAGCACGGTGCAATAATTACTACGAGAACAGTGTTTACTGACACAATATAACGACCTATCAGTTTTATACGCTCTGAGCTGCAGTTTGTAATATATAGGTAATATTTCAAGAGTTGTATTTATGTTATATTGTTTTTGCCTGTATTTAAATATTACTTAATAAACACAAAGAACAGTTGTTCATGTTTATTTCGGTCTTAAAAATTAACGAATGGTCAGAATGCTATTAAATTCAAGGGACATGTGACGCAGTAAATAAGCATTATATGCATGGTAACTGCGTTGTCCTGTTGACATGCCTTACTGATCAATTCGCTTCCATCAAAATCTTGTTTACAACCTTATTGTATAAAAACTGAAGAAAACAAAAACGCCAATCGATAGAAGACACTCAACGCAACCTGAACAAACATTGAAATTTTTGTGGTAAGCTGTTAAAGAGAAAAAAAATCGGAAAGACGATCGTTAATTTAGAAATGCAAAAATCGGGTACATTTTTTCACTTCTCTCGCGCTCATGTTTACACCGAGAGGTAAAAGATTTTGATAGTCATACAACATATGTAGAAATGATTGAGGAGTATGACACACTTTATTCCAATTTTTTCAGTTCAGTAGTTTTAGAGTTATGAGACGTCATACACAGGAGTCAAAACTATCGAAACGAGAGATGGCAGTTAGGGCATTTCTCCCGTGTGTGGTCACATATAATCAAAATCCTGAATTAAAAAATTAAGAATTTAATTCTGTTAGTTAAAATTACTACCTTGACAAGTTATCGTTCTTTGTGTGTATTGGTAATCAGCTGTCCGCCGTTCTCTCACTGTCAACAGCACCGCTAACGACTGCCTTCCTCGCATCACACCAAAGACCGTAGAGTGTCGGAATTCACGCGGCGTTTCAGCACGATCTTTTGTATGGAAGATGCAAGATAAACAATGATTATGTAATAGACTTCAAACCTATGAAATATTGGGTAGCCTATAGCCTATATTTTATTATTCTAGCTCTTCTAATAACGGAATTGCTGACATTGCATAATATAGCTTTTTGTGGGTCAACCAATCATTTTACAAAAGCGCACATTAAAAGCTAACATTCGGCGGGTCATTTTACTTTTTAATTTGTTGAAATCTATGCATTATTTCCGGAGTAATTAATTGCTAAAGTTAAACAATGAAATTTACGGGCCAAAAACAGGACAGCATCATAATTTTTTTGAAATTTTTTGGCCCCTAGATTTGCGAGAGAAGCGACGTCAAAACTGGGGTCATAATATATGGCCACGATAGTACGTATTACACTCAGCATCATCCATGGCACATACATATTTTTTTATATCTTATTTTATTTTTATTTCTTTTGTAGGTGTATAGGTAAATACTTCACTATCTACTCCAGCATAAAAGAATTAGGATACTGGCGACTCCTTGTTCTGTGTTTTTGAAGTTAATTTGTTAGTCCATGTTCATAACATTAAATAGCTGGTTAACAAATTATGTTCACACAATCATCCTCTTCCTTCATTAATTCAAAGAATTCTAATTCGAATGTTTTAACATTATAATAAAAACGTTACAACAACGAAGTCAAAGGTTAAATTATGAAAATATATTTACCTAAATTTGTACCGTTGGCTTAGGAAGAATTGACAATATTAGTTATTATTGGCAGTTATTATTTTCACGGCCGGCTAAGTGGTTTGGAACCAAATTTAGCAACTTTTAATTTGTTAAAGCCGACCATTAATTTATCGATACAAAATATTTGGAGACCTTCAAACAAGGCCCAGAAAACCCCCTATCGGCCAAGATTATATTCAACCATAATTCAGAATAATAAATACACACATTTCTGGCGAACAAACCTGCATTAACGCTGGCTGAGAAAACTTGGTTTCGCCTTTCTTCTCATCGTCGCTGTCCAACAAAGAGAAATCATCCGACAAGTCGTCTTCATCCGACTGCGAATCGCCATCATAATGTTGCAGTATTCTTCTCATATTGGTTGGAGATGAAGACGTGTTACTGTAGTCGGTATTCTCACCATCACCGGACCACTCCAAGTCCACAGAATTTATACTAATCATAGGCTAAATTACCAAGAAATACAGAATGAGATAAGTAATACAATGGAATGATAATTGTACATTATTATTAATCTTTTCTTTTGATAGGGGCTGACCAGAAACTAGTAGTCATGCGGTAAAATAAATATAGTGAATAAAAACCACTGTTCTATTCTTTTATTATAGCCAAAAACTAGGAACACTTAATTCTAATTAATTTTTACACCCGGCATTATGTAGATCGGTGTAAATACTATATATGATCATGTATTATTATAAATTATATAATACGATAACAAATCTTACTTACCATTGATAATTTGTATTGGTGCACGCTTAAGTAATCAGAGTAAACTGAGCCTAAAACACCATTAAGCGATTCCAACAAATTCTTTGTTGATGACCAAGTATATTTTACTGGTGGAGATAAGAACGAAACTGAGCGTAGGAGTGAACAAATTGTAACTGATTTGGGATGCAGAAGCTGCAAGCGAGCATGCCCTGTATCAGTAGTACGCGGAAAGCAAATCCCTTATCTCTGGAACACAGCCACCCTTGCAAAGGGCCAATCAGAACGCTAGGTAGGAGGGTTGCAAATGTAAACCCCGCCTATTTGGGGTCCTTTGGGATTTTCGCATCTACCTATGTATGTAGTCGTGATGTCAAGTATTGATTTTTGTTAAATTGTCAGTCTTTTTATTTATTTTTATTGAGGGTGTTAAAGTAGAAGAGGGATATATTGGACGATAAATAGTACTGATAATAATAGCAAATAGATGAGCAGACGGTAAATATACAACATCTAAATACACTTAAGTAGAAAGACTTGTAAACTGGATTATTTTAGTTATACTTTGTCCAGTAATTATCTTCAGAGATTGTCTTATAAATCCATTACGATGATAAAACAGCTCAATAAAACAGTTTCTAAAATAACTAATAGTATCTATGTGATTTAGGCTGATTAGGATAGACATACACCGCCAATTTTACGGTCATGTTTTGATAATTTTTATCAGATTTCGACATTCGTATGAACATTATGTATTGTAATATCAAATATTTCTAGACCTCTAGCTGTCGAATTACGGGATCATAATTATTTCTTTAGTGTTTTGGAAACCGAGAAACACTTCTCGGCGCTCTGTCAGAGTTATTTTATACCACATCGTAGAAAATATGATTAAATAGCATAATGACAAAGATAAAAACAAACCTACAAAATCAATATACAAAATATTGTAATATCTTTACAATATAAAACCCAGTTCTTCTTTTTAGCTAAGTTGTTTAAATACTCTATGGATGTCTTGCATGTTTAATAGATGACGTAATGACGTACATGGATTAAGACTACAGTCGTGACCAGGTTTATTTTCTCACTCCAATTTAGTCTATGGGCCTTTTGAATTATGATGGTTCTGTATCTATTTTTGTATTTTCACGTATGTTCTATCTAGGTACCGTTTTCTATGTTACATGTTATGAATGATACGCCACAGACGCCCAAAAAGGTCAGCTTAAAATATTTCAACGTTATGATAATTTTTGACATTATATTAGTGTGTTAATTTTACGAAATTCTTTTCATTATTTGTCTTATTTGTTAGTTTACTATAACAAAATAACTAACAAAATAAAAAAAAATGTCAAAAATCTGCGCACATTTTTGCTGAAGTCATATTTCATTTACCCTGTAAAATCTACGACAATTCATATGTGTAGCCATGGTAGGTACAGCCGAAGAAAAAATGATCTTTACATGAGCGCGGCAAGCCTACACCAAGCGTAGGTCGGAGATTGTCGGTCGTCGCTAAAGCCATAAAGCCAAAGGGTCACTTCTGTTTCATTTCATTTTGAGTTTTCTGTATATAGATGGCATGAAATTGAGTTTCGTATTAATATAATATATTTTCGATATTTGGAACGAGCGAAACTGCCGCTCGTAGCTAAAGATTGTTATTCGTTAATATTTTTGTTTCGATTTGCAATTGCAATATTATTTCATTTATACTCAAATACATAGTAACGTTAGTTATAATTATAAAAATTTGACTTAGGCACTTATTAAGATACTTCATCATCATGGCTACGTCGGAGTATGCCTAAAGGCAAACCGATTACTACATCGGATATCCTCTGTCAATAATTTTTAAAGGAAGGTAATCCCAGATAGGAATTTCATGTAAGTGAAAAAAATCTAACTCGGTTTCTACTTTGTCGCAGACCTAGATAATATACTTTTATCTACAAATTTTTTATATTTATTTAATTTAAGTTATGATAAGTAATTAAGAAATGGCAACTTCGTAAACTACAAAAAAAAATCACTTAGATGGATATTATATATTTTATTTATGCATATAATTATGTATACAAATATATATATATATAACAGTAAAATATAATATATGTAATAACTTAAAATAAATATATGTAATAACATAAGCATGTATTAAATAAGAAAAGTGTTCTGTTAGGTTGAACGTGATATAAATTGGTATGAACGTGGTTGGTATGACACAGAACATCTGTATCGTCAATTTGTTGCACTAAGAAAACAAACAAAATCCTTTGTTGTTGTATCAGCCAAAATTGATTTAATTATGGTTATCCAACAAATTTATGATTTTTAATCAAATAGCTGCCTAGATTAATAATTGAAGTGCTTTTTGTTTGTTTCCTTGGTGTTTTAATTACACCAATGGACATTATTTAACGACCTTTTAGCTGCTCATTATAATTTATAGAGGTTTTGACTGTATTGCACATTTATTTACTTAAGTGTTTAAAATATATTATAAAAAGAACATTCACATTTATCATATGTCCGACATTTTTTTCCCGCATAAATTATTTTTAGAAACTAAATGTTTCAGAGTAAAACTTTTCATATGGACCTAATTGTTTTTCCAAATCCTTAAAAAGTTACATCAAACTTGAAATATTAGCAAAATAAATTTTTATATAAAATATAATTCCGGGCCTTTAATTTTGTAATTTAACCGAGCTTGTATCACCAATTGTTATGCAGCAACGGATAACGTTTCTAAGGAACCCTTTTGAGGTGTCTAGAATATTGGAGTCAGCCAGTATAAATTTTTTTATCATTGCAAAAATCAAATTAACGATGAATTGACTGCTCGTCTTTTCCACAAAAATCAAAATTGAATACTTGAAAAGTCAAATATAAAACATACAAATAATCCTTACCATATTCACAGGCCACTCACAAAATATGTTATCAATTTCTTCTAATTTTGGGTAAAGTTTATTACAAAAGATTATAAATGTATTATATCGAGACAATTAAGCGATACATATATCAAAATCAGTAAGAAAAAAGGAAATGGCGATTAAAAAACTATCGATGACGTCATAATTAAAAACAATTGAAGATTGGACATTGAATTTAATATAGCTATGTATATTTATGTATATTTTGATATTACAAATTGACAAGTTGGAGGATTTTTAAAATAGCAATCCGTTCCAGAGATTTTGTTGTTTCCATACCTTACATAATAAATAATAAAATTCAATTGATTAATTAATATTAAGGTAAATAACAATTTAATGATAATAAATTGAGTAAATAATAGATTGAAGTTTAAATAAATTTTAATTTTACAATTTTTTAAAAGTTATCGACATATTATTCTGATGTAATATCATTCACATTGGATTGTAAATCCTAACCCTTACTTATCACACATAAGAAAATGCGTATGGATGCTATTATAGAACGTCAAAATATAACTTTAATAAACAAAAAATAACAACATTAAACAACGGCAGTATACCGACTGAAATTGTCGGTATACCTACTTACAATAAGAATTAATTTACTGTGTATTTTAAAATACATTAATATTACAATGCACTTTTGTCAGGTTCGGATATCGGAAACATATATAAATAGACGAAATTCGATTTCATTCCATACATACAGAAAAATAAAACGAAACGAAACAAAAGTGACCCTTCGGTTTTATGACTTTAGCAGGTAGGTATCTGACGACCGACGACCGACAATCTCCGACCTACGTTTGGTGTACGCTAGCTGCGGGCATGTTAACATCTTATTTTCTTCGGCTGTACATATTAGTAGCCATAGCATGTCATGTCATGTCATGTCTTTTTCATAGTTTATTAGTATGGAATAATTCTTGTTAATTTGCAATAATAATTTGCGCTGACTCATGTTCATTCCCAATAAACACTAAAAATCTGCCCTATCAATAAATTGTTGATTCTAAACATTCTCTCTGGGTAACTCGAGTGAATTCCAACAATATTTAAAAATTAACAAACTTAGTTGGACGACAATATTGCTTGTAAACTGAGTTATCCAGGGAGAATGTTTAAAACGATCCTCCGATACAAAATCTTAACAACAACATAATATAATAACCAAGAGAAAGCCAACAAGATTATAAATTCAATCAATTATCGACAACGACTGTTTGAAACCCAAAATACACATAGAAAATGGACAAAATTGAAAATTTATAGTCGTGTTCAATAGCATCCGATAAAAATTCTTAATAAAACATTGACAACCAATAGAAACGGAACAATCTTCCTTTACAATTTATCTCGAGAATTGCCAGACAATCAAATAAAACTGTTTTTGGTGACAATAGCTAATAGTAGTCAGAATATGCATCATTTATCTAGCAATGTCGCTTTCTGTAGTTCTTTTATATCATGGAACAAAAAATTCTTTAAACAAAAAACTGTAATTTAACTACATTTGAGAATACTAACGTTGAACTCATGGTGCCCATAAAGAAAACAAATTGACTATGGTTCCTCCGCCATCACTGGTATTTTCAATGTCATCTATTTGAAAAATATATATTCTCGTTAATATTAATGTCGATTTCCACATGTTCTTTTTTTGTAAAATTGAAAATATATTTTCTGTTGATGTCTTCAAAATTATTGTTCGTATAGTTTTTTGTATAGAATTGATCAAAATAAAAGTATCCTTCCGAGTTTTTTCAGTGGTTCTCGTATTTTCAAATTCCAGTGGTCGCAATCCTACTTGACGTATAGGTATATAACACCAAGTAGGTAACACACTGGTTTCACAAAAGAACTTTCCATAGCACCATAGAAACTTTCAGAGATATAATTTTAAGTGAATTCAAGTAAATTTATCTCATTGTATTTTAAATTTGGATAGCTACATCAGCTACATGATATTAAATAATTTTACAAAAATGGTGAATCCAAATATTTGGGTGTAATACCTATATGGGGCAAATAGTTTTCAGTGAAATCATAGGCAAAAATTTCAATAATCTAATTAGAATTCCGTGTTAGGAAAGATATTTCAGAATCGCCTTATTTTTGTTTTTGGCATGATTTGGCATTCACCGTTTTCCATATAACTGGTTTTCTACCACTAACGTATCCGTACATGCGCCAAATAATTATATATTTAGGTATTTATCTTATAGGTAATAGAAAAATATTATTATGACAAAAGGTGATTTTTTTTATATAGATTGAATGTTTACGTATTACAAAACTTTTAGATAGTAGTACCGTTCTATCATTATTATATTCTGGAACTAACCCCTAATTCCACCCTATAACATCCTACGAGTGTCGGCTATAACACCCCAATGAATAAAAAACCACCCCAAATCAGTTTCCCAAAAAAAAAGTCGGTCGCGTGCCCACACAAATATCCAACCCTTATCTGGGTCGCACACGACCTCTAATGCCCCAATAAAAGCCTTATTAGCTCAACACTACAATAACTTTTTACTTTATTTCCAATAGTATTAGACATTGTCCACTACTAGATTGAGTTTCAAACTTTATTTTTAACTTTATTACATTCTATTATGATCTGACATGTTCACATTTAATTTTTGACCAATAAAACCAACTTCCATTACAACCCCAAATAAATAATATTATACATAGTGCTATTTTATTGATTGATGCTTACACGTGACCACATTATAACAAGACCACTTTATATAAAAAAGACTACTTGCCTCTATAAAAAAAATCGGATTTATATATTACGTATAAATTACAAAAACAAAATATTTCTTTTGTTGTGTGTTTTCCTTACACCAGATAGGAGTGCGTTTTTTCGAAAGCAAAACAAACAATGACTCGTCTATTATAAAGGCATTAAAACCTAAACAATACCAGGGGTTGACTTGACGTTTGGGCGTACGGCTAAACGTGTGACAGCGGTCGATCTCTAGGGGTTGCTGTAGATACGGCATGATCGCTCTTCAAATTCTCATGGCTGCATTAGACCATGTAATTCGACCAATATGCTCGTGAATATATTGACGAAATTATAGTTTGTTGGGGATGAGAAGTTCCCGCAGCCTCCTCATAAGCTTTTTTGTTGTATGCGGCGTGACCTAATAGCAATTTTGTATTTAATATTGTTGTGTGTTAGGGATAAAACTAAAAGCATCTGTTTGTTGTTGTTAGAATATCATATCCTTGCAGTTATTAATTGTCTGATGTCGTCCCAACCTAGACATGTTTGTTATATCACATTGTTTAAGATCAGAAACATTATATAACGTTTTTTGGACTGTTCATTCGAACAGAATTACAAGAAGAATTACAATTTAAGGTAAAAAGAAATCAGTGTGTCGCCTAATGAGTATTATCATAAATTATTGAAAACCTGTGAACGAGAACTCATTAAATCGATTTTTACGTCAAACGACTTTGGTCACTACGTTAAGAATCGCCTGGAGACACAAGTTGTTCGATGTCAACAAGTACATATTTAGTCACTTCTGATTCTTAGGTCTTCATTTTGCAAACTCTGATAACCAAATCGTAAAACTTTACTGTGAACAAAGAACATGAAACCAGTTTAATATTTATACAACGCTACCAGTAAAATAACTACACAAAATCCATATTTATGCCATCATGGTTAATTTTATTCACAAAAATAAAGTTCTTTTGCGACGCACTCAACTCCGTTTCCGAAAGCCCGTAACATCGAAGAATTATGGAAACATACAAGCTTCACAGAAGCTAGCTGCTCAGTAAAACCGCGTAAAATGAATTATTCTTGTTGTTATTCTTATTCTTCTGAGACTTCGCGTCAGAGTGCATTTCTGAATTCTGAGGTTAGGTTATTGGGATATGTAATACCACAAGTTTCAATTTATGGGTTCATTAATACGACAAGACTATATAGTACCTACACACAGAAAAGTGATTATTTGGAACGAGAAAACATAACATAACATTTATTTACTAGATTCAAATGCATATTTACTTGGATGTAGAAAGTTAGGTATATACAAGAAATGCCACATACTCAATATAAGTAAAATAATTTCTTAGATAAATGCTGTCAACAAATAAATTCTTTCTTTATAAGAACCAATATTGTATTGAAAGAAGTAATTGAATTTTCGTCCCAAGAATGTTAATTTCTCCAACGAAGTAATAGTAAATCCATCCAAGTGCGTAGTTACTTGATCCAAGAAAATATAAGACATTTAATATAAGTAAGTATTGTTTACTGAATAAAAACCCACCAATTATTTAACGGAAGTGATTCTCACTTCTTTCAAGTAATCCCTTTCTCTGGAATAAATATGCGCACCGTGTTTTGTCAAGGCTCGCGCGCCCGCGCGTGGTGATGGCGCCGTATAGGAGCCTCTAGTACGAAAACATCACCGACGTACCCGTAGGGGATGTGCCTTGTGATTTATGGGGGATGTGTATTGTGATTTATAGTGTACAATAAACGTTTCAACACGGAATAGTTTGATGTAACGCACGCAACAGTTTAGAACGAGTAAGTAAATATAACATACCTATCTTGTTAATTAGCAATAGAAAACGTATTTGTGCCAAATCTTTAAAATTCTTACATTAAGTAGCTAAAAATATTTACCGGGAATGAAAATATACACTTCATTCAAGACTGTTTACTTACTTCACCAGAGTGACCACTTACTTAAATCTAGTAATTATTCCAAGAAATAAAATTTCTTGGTTGAAGTCAACAATCTCTCGCGTATGTACGAACCTACCAACTACTTCAGCCAACTAATTCTCTCTTCGTTCGAGAGATCACTTTTCTGTGTGTAGTCATGGTTAAAAGTTTTAAAGGTTATCTCATTTATTGGACACTAATTTAATTCTTTAACATTGATCATTTAATTTAACTGTGGTGGTAATCTTTCCACTCTACATTTAATAAATTTAACAAACATGTTTTAATAGTCGACAAATACAAAATTGTATTTGACTATAACATTATTTTTTACTTGTTTATTTACGATACATATACCAGAAACCAGACAATTCGTTTTTATTTTAAGGTTAAAACTTGAAGAGTGTTTAGCAGCACGTCCCTCTCCCTATCGGTTGCTACGTAGTTCGTAGTCACTCAGTTCGCCACTCAACTGGTGGCAAACCACTTGCCACGTAACAACTGCGTTACAGAATTGGCCTGATTATCAAGTAATTACTTAATCTGTCAAAATACAATAATCTAAGCTTTGTGACTATCCTTACCAACAATGAACAAAATCTAAAAAGTGATAACTGTTTCTAGTATGCTTTTCGTAGAATTTTTTCGAGAAAAATCATCAGGAAGAAATTTTCGACTTGAGCCTCGTATTTGAGAAAAGCAGTACTACAAACTACAAAAAATTCAAAAATGCACTTTTTCTCAAAAACCTCAAAAACACAAATTGGAATTTCTGATACTAGATTCAGTACAAGAAAGAGTTTTTAATTGTCCGATTTTGTTGGCCAGGGTAGTAACTTAGCTTAGTTAAAAGTTAATGGGTTATTATTTAGATTAAACTAATAAAAGTGGTATGTAAATTTATTGTGGTTAAAGAAAACATAAACCTTTTTTTGGAAAATATTTAAGTATTAGGCTTATTGGAGAATGTATTAAAATTGTGTTCTGTAGAGAAAATTTGTTGGATTCTTTACGTTAAATAAAGTAAAAACACTTCTACAGTTTTGCTGTATCGCACTACAAAGCGCCAATTTATTTTATGGAGATTATATGATATTAAAAAAACATGCCATTCCGAGTTAAACTGTTAAAATTGTTAAAACATAGCGTATCAATTTTGTTCGTGCTCGCGAAACAAGCAACAAAACTGAACAATCCTGAATATTTCCATTAGTTAGTCTAGACGCTAGACAAGGAGAACACGAGGAGAGAAAGAGAGATGAACATAGAGGGCGTCACCATCGGCTTATCAGCGCGACGCAGGTGTTTACTTGGTTGACAGAACAACGGAAATTAGTTATTGATTTTAGACACAAACTGCCGAAGACCAGCAAATTAGAACAAAAAAGATGCGCGTGAGAAGATTCAACCTACCGAAAAATAATAAGAAGTTAATAAAATAATCCTGACCGTAATTTGTCGGACACGCGTCCATAATCCTGGTTTTAATCCAAATTAATTAAGGATCACGCGACAGGAAGTCAGTTCGGTCCAGGCTACGATCAGATTATCCGGTGGCAGTAAAAGTAAGAGGGTTGCCTCCTCATTGGAAATTATCTCTCACAGTCGTGTCGATGAGGGTTGGGCTATTCACACCCCCTCTCAGTGGTTCCTATTCAATTCTTAATCTGGTTCTAAGTAGCGGGGTCATTCGGAGTGTTGTTTTTAAATTTTCTAATCGCTAGGGACCGGAACGTGGCCTATCGTTTTGAGTTTGTCAAAATAGAAGATATAATCTTGAAATTTAGTGACATGAGTATTGAGCATTGTATATGGTATTCACCCTTCTGAAAATTGCTATAGATATTGAAAGAATGAATCGTATTCTTACTAGTTGTTCCAGTAGCTTTACTCGCGTGGGTTTTGACATGTGGTCCAAATGTCCAGAAAGAAGCTCATTTCTTTAAACTGTACGAAATATAATTTACAGGTTTATGACTTATCGCAATAAGCTTTAGAGGCCTTAGTCTGTTCCATTCAACTGCATCCTCATGTTGGGGGTTTTAAAACAACCAACATACTCTATTTTTACCTTTTATTTGTAGTATTCTTACGATCTTACCCATATACAGTGAGTGCGTAAATATGGAAATATGACAAAATCTTTGAAAGAGTATGTGTGTTCAAAATATCTTCTGTAATGTCGATTTTAATAATACACAGATTTATTAAATATTTAATTTCCGATCTTCAATTGTCACCACAACACTCATCTTTTAATAGCAACCCAATATTTCTTTCCGTTCAATACAAATACGGACTTGAAAGTAGCACATCACATCATGCGCTTTTTGCTATTTCATTTACGAACTTGCGCACCGCGGAAAGTATCACTGAAATACTGAAGAATGATATATTGACTTCCGGGTGGAAACCGCGTTGAGGACTTTGAGGACTTAGTCCTGAAGATGCCTCTTGCAACAGAGCGCGAAACGTTGACTGCTTCAAAGTCCTCAACGCGGTTTCCACCCGGAAATCAATATATCATTGACTCATACCGCGGAAGTCTACAATCTAGATATACTGAAGAATATTTGTGAACAAGATTGCAGGTAGAACTATAAATATTAAGGTTAGCTTTTAGACCCTTTTGAGGTTTCTACAATAATGGGTTCAGCGAGTATAAATTTGCAACATCATGATCATGGGCGCCGTTTGAAAATGTTCCAGGGGGCAAAATTTTTTTTAGTATTAAATCACTCTGAAAAATCTCCATTGCTATAAGGTAGTGAAATGTTTTTGTTCACATTTTTGTGTGTTAATAGCCATCGATGGTCGTGATCCCTGTATGCTCGACAACCCTTACTTATTATATATTGATATTCATTTAATTTCAAGACATTTTGCCGTCATTATATCGTTTATTAATGTGGGATTAATATTTATAATTAATTATTGTTTGAAAATATATTTTGTTTCTGAATCATTGAACTCTTATTCTAGAATTTAAGATTTTGTATGATTTTCAACCAATATTGTAGCCTTTTGATTACTTTTTAATACGCAAGGAGAAATTGTTGTTAATTACCAATAATAATTTCTAGCTCCTGGACATCGAGCATCTGATACAATATCTTAATAACAAATTAATAAATATTAAAAGGTAACAATATTATTTTCAAATTTACCCCGTTAACGAGAAATAATGACTAAATGTAGAGAAAAGTGGATTAATTTGAAAATTCTGTGTTAAGGATAACGACGCCGAAGTAATATTGTTTTTATTTTACTATTATACTTAAACACTTGTAAGACGATAATGTTAGGTCAACTACTAACTTTTGAACGAACTCATGTACGGAAATGTATTGTGTCAGCGCTGGAGACAGTCAGAAAATAGTAGACCGCATAGACAATCTATTGTCATGTATCGTAGGATGGCCCTTTTAATACCAAATAACTGTCTGAATTTTTTTATTATTGAACGTTTTTGAAACTCCCTTTTGCTTAACCGAACTTTTTACTTTATCATACGCAGTATGTAAAGTATTGTAATCGTGCTAAAAAGATTTTTTGAGATTTTAGCGGAAATATGTCTTTTTGGGTCCCCTGAACATTTTTGACCAAGGTACAAAAAAATGTCTGTGTGTGTGTGTGTGTGTGTGTGTGTGTGTGTGTATGTGTGTGTGTGTGTGTACCCGTTTTTGTGGAGACGATTCCGGAGACACTACTAAAGGTATCGGGACGAAAATTCATATTTAGAAGTTTCATAACCAAACTTAGAGCTGAAAAGCTTTCTGTTGAAAAGGGTACAAAGGAACTGGAGGTTTAGTCTTAGCATTTTTGAAAGATTTTGCAAATGAGCCGCTATTTGTGTAATGTCGTCAAAGTAGTTAAATAATAAATTAAAGGGGAGGAAATTTTCTATAATTTATGTATATGACGTTTTTTGGTAGAATTTATAGTTTAGCTGCATGAGCAAATTCTATTTAATCGAGATCGGTCGTACTGCTTTAAAACTAGTAGCCAGGATATGTCAGATTTTTTGATTCTAATGACAGTAGCTAGTGTCAAACGCTAATGCTTTGAAAATACTACTGTCAATATAGGCTGCGTTCGGATATTGAACACCGTTACACTTTTTACACCCAATAACACGTAAGTATCATTTGGACGGTGTACCCGGTGTCAACGGAGTACAATATCCGAAGGCAGCTTTAATCGAGATATCTGTCTAGTTCTACTAGTTTTATTTTAATGCAGACAGCCGATCTCGATCAAATAGAATCTCATGCAGCTAAACTATTAATTTTATATATAGTATGATAAAGTCATGTGCCTGGCCACATCAGATTTTTTAATTTTAGTACCAATTTTGGCCAGTATAATTAAGATAAACTGTTCAGCAGTACCAAAAATTGCGAAGTAATGAAATCTAATAAGTACGATCAAATAAAAGTGCATACAACAATACTTATTTTGGACTACAGCGCAAAATTTAGATACCGTATCTTGTGACTTGTGGCTCTTTCGCGACTGTTACGAGAGGGTACTATCGCAATATCTAATAAAGCTGACGTTGGTAACAATAGCCGACAATAATCGGAATAGTCATCATTTATCTAGTAATTTTTTCTTTCATCCTTCACTATACGAAAATGTCATTTTTGCATCTTTGTGGGGACACGAAAGATGCTAATTGCCCGCTAGGCGTTTAGTTAATAACTTTCAAGCTTAGCCGCGAAAATATTTTACACACAGGCCGGGCGGCGACCGACCTGTCTGTCAATAAATACCTAGCTTTCAATTCGATTTGACATTTGCGAGATCTTTCGGATCAAAAATATCAACCTGATCTATGATCAAAAGATCCACCTGATATGACTATAACCGATTTATCGATCAGATCTATTTATCGGTCTTCAATTGTAATCAAAGATCGATCACAAATTTCTCGCCCACGGTAGTTGGGTTCGAATTCCAGGGGGGGGGGGCACCCCTGATCATGATGACACATTTTTTCGAAAATGCTACGCGATAGAAAATTCACAAAATTTTTGAGTCCGGATACGTCTTTAGAGCAACTAATTCTACCCAAAATGCAATTTCATATTCAATTCACATAATACATCAATATTCCGTTTCTCAAAAATTTTCTTATGTAAGGCTCAAAATGGTGCCGTTATGACGTGTTTGAGGACTTTTTAAAACAACAAACCGTCCCAGATAATTCCGCATGTTCCCATAATTTACACTGGTAGCAACACAAGCAAGGCACACGTAGCTGCAAGGTAGCAACATACGCTTTTTTTTTTATTTTTAAAGGAGCATCCAAACATTAATTCTTACGTTCGTAACATATCGTGCTAAAAAAAAAGTCATCAGCGCATTTTCACCCCATTAATAGTAATTTACGAAAATGGTAAAGCTCTTGAAAGAAGGGTCTGAATACCAATTTTCATAAAAGCAGTCATAAGAAAGTAACGCGTACTTTTTTATTACATACAACTGTTTTTTCTTTTAATGAGAAAACTGGTATAAACAGTTCTTAATTTTAAAGCAGAATCAAAGTGTCAATCTTAACGTTGAACATCTTCGTTTTTTGAGATATATGTATTGTTATAGAAAAAGAACCTTCCGAATTTGCACCTCTTGGATTTTCGGACAGGGTAAAAACATGTTTTGTTTTTAATTTTAAAAATGTGAATAGGAGTTTTCATCTGTTTCTAAAAAGCTATTGGTACTTTCATGAAAAAAAAATAAATCACACACC